>CM056741.1:55398705-56039677 GCA_029851415.1 Eretmocerus hayati | reverse complement strand
TCGAATGACCAGTAGTCTGGCTCATTGAACAAGATTTGTCGTAAGTCTTGCAAAGAGTCTGGAAAATTTTACCAGACTCGATTCCGGACTATTTGCCCAATGGAAGTTTTACCAAGAAGTCTCGCAAAATGTCTGGAAAATTCTTCCAGACTTAACGCAAGAGGTTTAATTCTTGGAGAAAATCTGGCTATTCCTTCCAGACCGCAACGTAGACAAAAAGAAACGGTAGTTTGCCTGTAACGAGTACGGTGAAAAGTCTGGCAAATTTTCCCAGACCAAACCGAGAGCAATTGATGAACATTTTCCTCAGCGAATAATATGTAATGTGTCTGGAAAATTTTCCCAGATTGAGACAGAGATGAACAGAGTTCATGATAGAGTATCTGACGGTTTGACGGCTGGTAATGAACATTATTCTGGGATTCTGTGAAACTCGAAGCGTGATTATTGGGGGCGATTTTAAATCCCTACAGCAGCATATTAATCGGCGTGGTGCACGTGACGAGCGATTGATACATTTCTGTTAACCACGAGATTTAGTATGGATTTAGATTTCTCAACACTGCCCGAGTTAGTGAAGCATCGCCCTTGCTGAGGCTCGAGGAAATCTGACAGACAACATCATTTTGTACGTACTCCACCTGCAACAGAGAAAAATAACACACACAAGAAGAATCACTCCAAATTCTCAAAGAAACTGCTACGACGCATCATGATAAGCGTATACAAAAAGACATGAGCAAGTTTTTATACTTCTTAAGAGCTGACATGCCGAGCCATGATAATTGGATACAAAATAAGATGGGAAAGATATGTTTTGGACTACACAAACACATGATTGAGGTTATTTACGAATTTCTCACTGATATTGAACATAGATTCTATCCAAAACTTAAAAAACTTTAGAGAACTTATCTGATCATCATGAGAGTCCGATACTGCACCGAATATTACCTCAGTCTCTGCTCTGTCTGCGGGTCATCATCATTGCATATTTGAAGAAAAACAGTTTAACCACGCTCTCAGTGACATGCTGTTTCTTTCTAACCATGCCTGTCTCCACGTCGCATACTTCACTCGATGAAACATCAATATACTGCTAGTATTAGGATAAGAAAAGATCGATACAATTTCCTCCTAAATATTTCATGATTTTGAGCATAACGTTGAGTACCGAATGCTGTCACGAGCTGGTATGAGACCAAAATCCTACAATCAGATAAGTTCTTTAAATTTCTCGAAGCTCTGAGTAAGATCTATGTTTTATACCGGTAAAAATTTCGTTAATAACCTCAATCATGTGTTTGTGTAGTCCAAAACATATTTTTTCCATCTTATTCTGTATCCGATTATCATGGCTCGGAAGTATAAAAACTCGCTCATGTCTTTTTGTATACGCTAATCATGACGCGTCGTAGCAGTTTCTTTGGAAATTTGGAGTGATTCTTTTTGTGTGTGTTATTTTTCTCTGTTGCAGGTGGAGTACGTACAAAATGATGATGTCTGTCAGATTTCCCCGAGCCTCAGCGAGAGCGATGCTTCACTAACTCGGGCAGCGTTGAGAAATCTAAATCCATACTAAATCTACTCGTGGCTAACAAAAATGTATCAATCGCTCGTCACGTGCACCACGCCGATTAATATGCTGCTGTAGGGATTTGAAATCGCCCCCAATAATCACGCCTCGAGATTCCCAGAATCCCAGAATAATGTTCATTACCAGCCGTCAAACCGTCAGATACTCTATCATGAACTCTGTTCATCTCTGTCTCAATCTGGGAAAATTTTCTAGACACATTACATATTATTCGCTGAGGAAAATGTTCATCAATTGCTCTTGGTTTGGTCTGAGAAAATTTGCCAGACTTTTCACCGTACTCGTTACAGGCAAACTACCGTTTCTATTTGTCTACGTTGCGGTCTGGAAGGAATAGCCAGATTTTCTCCAAGAATTAAACCTCTTGCGTTAAGTCTGGAAGAATTTTCCAGACATTTTGCGAGACTTCTTAGTAAAACTTTCATTGGGCAAATAGTCCGGAATCGAGTCTGGTAAAATTTCCCAGACTCTTTGCAAGACTTACGACAAATCTTGTTCAATGAGCCAGACTACTGGTCATTCGAGAAAATTTCTGGAAAACACTCAAAAATGTCTCCCAAACGCAGAGCATAATATTTGGTCTCGGCAACAGTCACCGCATTGATCTGGCATTGTCAACCAGACCTTATTTTCCAAGACAAAAAAGTCTCGCTCCGTCCGCTAAGACTGACTAAGAACCAGACCAATTCTGCCAGACTTTTTACCAGACGATTTTTTTTTTTCTCCGGTAGTGATTTATATGTAGCCGGAACGAATAATTTTTCTGAGTTACTCAGACCATCCTAAGCAAATGTGGTTCCTGGTTTTTTATTCTTTAGGGGACAACAGCGGCAGCGTTGAATCAGTCCTGAGCTTGAAATTAGCTGAGCAAATTCCTTCAGTGTGCAATGACGTTCATGTTGACCAAATGATAAACCAGATCATATATAAAATGGCTTATGTTACATATTGGATACATTTTTTCATCTTAGTCTGTGCACTTTTGAGCCCCGTTTTGAGATACGGCCAAGCACCAAAAGATTCTGATGTCTAGAAGGTACCGTCTATAGACGGTACCTTCTAGATATCAGAATCTTATGCGGCTGCATCATATATGATGCAGCCGCATCGGCTTCCGACAGCGAGACCAATTCGCTATGGTCAAATTGCTTGCGCGAGACATCTAGTGCCTAGCTCGCGCATTACGCCGTGGTAGGCCTCACACAGACCATTCAAATTTTCCATGTCCGTGTTATTTCGGCCTCTCCGCTCTCCCCCCCCCCCCCGCAGCGGCCATGCAACTCGCTAAGCCCACCACAGTTCGAGGTTATTTCCTGCCATTGGCGGCGCTGCAGTCTACTTTTTTTTATATAGCACATTCGTGATAGTAGCGGATAGACGATAAGACGAAATGCCACCCACGCCAACGTCAATAGAATCATTTTTTCCAACATATTCATCCAAATTCATGTGCCACCTTCCCTTGATGCATAAAATTTTTCGATCAACCCTCAGCTGGCACATCTCCGCCAAATAACATAGCTGGCCAACCCGGGTCGATTCGACCCACGCCGAAGAATTGATGATGTAGCTATTATATTGAATCTTTTGACTTGAAAAATTCTTTGTAGCTTCTTTGAAATGTTTTTGATGGGTTAATGTATCCAGATAATCTCCAAGGTCAAATCAGAAATTCCAAAAAATACAAATGTCCAAAAAAAAGCAAAAATCACCTTTTTCACCAAAAAAATTGTAGACGGCGTAATTTTCATCCAAATGAGCTGAAAATACAACTGAGTTATCTCAAGATGAGGTCGATTTAAGAAATGAATAGCGCAAGAGTGGATCTTGAAAAAAAGGTATTTATTCTGACATATTTTGACGCATGAATTGAGAATTTTCATTCTCACCTGATATACAGGAATGAAGACTTCCATTGAAAGATCGACCACTGGACTATTTTTTTCTTGTATCTAATTGATCTTGAGATAACATAGTTGAAATTTCAGCTCATCCCATTGAAAATTGCGTCCTCTAGAATATTTTAGGTGGAAAGGCTTTTTTTGCAATTTTTTGCAATAATTTGTCATAAAAAACTCATTTTTCGCACTTTGTCGTTCTTCTCTCGCATGGCTATCGAGTATGATATTGAGTTGTATGGACGCGAAGTTGGATGAGAAAACAATGTACGTAACCGAAAATTATATGTAGTTAATTCTGATCCATGAAACAAACTCGAGTGGAAAGTACACGACGCGCGCATGGCTGGCACATTTGGGTACTTTAGACCCAGCGGCAACTTCACTTGGCTGTGGTGGGAAGACTCGCGTGCCAGACCTGTTGCTATATGCATGGTCGGTGAGTGCCAAATCTTGGCTACCAAAAAATGTCGGTATTAGCCCGTGAAACTTCGAATGACGAGAGTGGCGATCTCATAAAAAAGGCCTCGGGTCGAATAGACCCACGTGTGCCAGCCGAGGCTTAAAAACGGAGCTCAAAAATGCATAGACTGAGATGAGACGAGTCATCACCATCTGTGGAATATACCAGTATATCAGCTGTTTACTAAGATACATTAGTATTCTAGTTCAGAAGAGTTGCTCGTTGAGGATGGCTAGAGTTCGGATATCAAATCAAGATTCAAATCGGTTTAAAACTAAAATTAGTCATTCACTTGGGTCCCTGACTCTTTCATTGATGCAGTCATGTCAAATGTATGACCTGTTTGATCGGTGTATTATACTCTTACTCCCATAGCGTAGTCATGTCCATCCCACATTTAATAGAAACACAAGATCACGCAAGGTGAGCCTAAAAATCTCAATCGAATAATGGAATGCAATTTTGATCCACAGGTGACTTGGATTCGGCGACAGAAGGATCACCATCTCCTTACTGTAGGCTTGACTACGTGGGCAAGTGATGAACGATTCCAAGCTAGACACTTTCAGCACAGTGAAGATTGGACATTACAAGTAAAATTTGTTCAGCCAAAAGATGCTGGGCTATACGAATGTCAAGTGTCGGTCCATCCACCTTCTAGTATATTCCTGTTTCTTGAAGTTGTAGGTGAGTTGAATATAAAAGACATTATCAACACCTTGGTCCTACTCAAGTTATTGTCAGCTATTTAATTCATTGCGGGTTGTCCCAATTCTGTTTTAAAAGATTCAAAATGGTGGAGTCAACTATTGTTGGAGTGAATTCTGTGCACGAAGAATTCATTTGTGTTTACTATATGATCATGGAGAGGTCTTTATCTGCTCGAATTCCCTTAGCGCTCTCACAATTTTCGAGCGACCTTCTTTGGGTATTGCGGAAAATCCTTACATTCTAAAGCTTAAGCTTGAACCAAAGTTAAAAAATATTTAGATTTCATGGTTCGTGCAATTTCATAATGATAAGTTTTATTATACGGCCAATGCCGAACCAATGTTATTTCACAAAACACCCGAATTTGAGTGCAACTGAGAATGGATTGTTCGATCCTTATTTCGACCGTAGATATCTTTTTGATAAAGATTGATATTATTTATCGAGAAAAAAATCATGTAGGATTAATATTGAGGTCAAAATTCGCCCGGACGCAGGATCAGCCTGCACTCAAATTCGAACGTCTCGTATAATAACATTGGTTCGAAATCGGCCGTAGAAAGTTAGAGGAATTTTTTAATTGAAATATTTGAACAATTCCTAAAAGTCCATTAGTAGAATAAATAGATAATAAACCAATGAACTCAAAATAATCTAAGCAATGGAGACAAAGTTACTTCTGCGTGGTAATTATGGCGGAATAGACTCGTGGGTTTTCATACCACAAACAGTCTTTATCACTCATTTTTCGGCACTTTCGGTCATTGTTCTTGACACATCCGATTTTTGAAACTTTTGATAAAATCATCCCCCGCACATTTTGTTGGACTCAGTCAACCTTGAGTCATTATGAGTTGAGCTTCTTCTACTCTTTGAGTGAGTGAACTTGTAAAAAATTCTTCAGAGAGGCTCCGTTCAAGGGAAGCTATCCAGAAGATAGAGGAATTGATTCTACATCAGCATTTCAATCCTTCTAGCTATTTTGCTTTCAACTTCTTACAAACACCCTTTGACATGCTATCTTTGACTCTCAGATCCAAGATATTCACTTACTTGAACAAAGTCAGAAAAGTTTCCTTGTTCTTTCGTTGTCATGTCTCCAGAGATATGAATTCCTCCGATATGTAGGTCCCGTGAGATACGCCGTAGGATTTCTGTGACATCTTCATAATCAGGTCATTTGCAGCAGAGATGCAACAGACCGCATATCAAGAGTGCCACATTCTATTAATCTTCCGTTCCCTGAGATTTCTGGGTCAGATTATCTGTTTGAAACATTTTTTATACAAATTTATCTGAGTAATTTTCAATCAATCGATGAGTCCATAGTCACACTACTGTGTACTCGTCAACAGTTTAAACTTTGATTCTACCTACCCAAGTGTTTTCTTGCAACCTGAGTCATATTTTGACTTATAATCAAATAATAAGACTGTATGCAGGGTTGAAAATTATTGAAGAATCGAGAAAAGTTCCCATAACAGCCGCGAAAACGAGCAATGTCACGAAGAAGTCAATGTTATTGTACGGAGTCCAATTGATGAATTATCATAGGCATATAAGATGTTCGTGTTACAGTTGAAGATCTCCGAAGATCTACTGTATTCCGGAAGTTCCAGAATTGGATTCGATATGTTTTATTAGTTCTAAATGTATCGTCTATGATTCATCTAGCTATTAGGATGTGGCTACCCCCAGGGCAGTCCGCAACCACCGTTTCACAGGGTATCGATTCTTTTTTTTTTTTTTTTTTTTATTTAAGGCTAGCAAAAAAATAACATAGTTCCAAAAACTCTACGAAAACTAGATCTCGAATCGGTGCTTTCATATTTTTAGAGAACATTGGATTCAGCGGCGTTCTGTAACTGCGGCATGAATGAATGAACATAAAAGTGGCGTACCCGCATTAATCAAAAATGTTGAGTTTCTCAGTCTAAGGCGTGGCAAAAAAATAAATTCCCCGATAGAACTGCCATCAAAACGAATTATGGAAGTTAAAGATCGGTTAAATGATTCCCCGTTCGTTTTGGGTGCGTGTGACCTTCGAATGGCATCTCATTAGAGTTTAGAAAATCAACGCGCCAACTTCTTCAAAAATAGTCAAAGATGTCCCACATGCAAAACGTGCGAAAAGCACGCACCCGAAAGCTTTTGCCAATTTTTCGTTTTCTATGGAGATAGGTACCTCTAAAGTTTGTAGCCTTTCATAGAATGTTATCGTGGAAAGTAGCATAGGTGATATTTCTTCTGATCACAACCACGAGTTTTTATGGAACGTTGCCTCAAATACTCCAAAAATATCGAAATTTTTGAAAGATCCCAGGAATCCTTTTTAGTTCTGATCAGTAAATATATCAAACTAGCCGAGAAAAGTCCGTGAATTTCAAAAGTTGTACAATGAAAAAATTTTAATAATATATATCTCACACTCCGGTCCAAGGACTGGGAAAGGCGATTTCCATGTATTACAAGAAAAATATCTCTAGAAATCAGTTGGCACATCGTTTTCCGACAACTTTTGCGGCACTAGAACCCAGCAAAATTGAATCCAGATGCATGCAATGCGGAAAAAGTTTGATTTGTTTGGGACCCGAATGTTAAAAGTTCTGTAAGATCTTCCATATGTGACAGAGTTGTTCATGAAAGATCTGTTATTATAGTCAGTTGACCCATTAATGATTCGCATTCTGTTCCCGATGGCACTCGGTGGATGATACTTCTTATGTTGAGAGGAGATACAATCCTGATTTCGAAATCCAGCCTAATAAATTAAGGAGGGCTTAAGGTGCATGTCAAGAGGGATTTTCTTCAGATAAAATCGATAGCATACCTACAAGGGGAGTCCGGAGTCTCCGGGTCCTGATATCTCACCAAAATTCTTTTACAGTTTCTTACCACCTAGAATATGGAGAACCCAGAGCAACTCCATCAAATGGGCCTCCCGTTCAGAGCTACAGCCTATGACATTAGCATTGCCCATATAGGCCCATGTTAAAAAATGATATGTATAGATATACTAGCAATGTTGACGTTTCTGGCTGTAGCTCAGAACACAAGGTCCATTTGACAGAGTTGCTTCCGATTCTTCATATTCTAGGTGGTATGAAACTGTGAAAAAATTTTGGTGAAATTTCAGGACCCGGAGAGTCCGGACTTCCCTTGTTAGTTTTATTCTTTGGTTCACGCACCTTCCAAGAGATCGCTGATCCCAAACGATATCTTGATCAAAACTTGAAATGCTACTCCCATGAAAATTTTGCAATGATTTGTCGAGTAATGTAGAACTAGTTCCATATTTTCGGGCCACACTTCTGATATCTCTCGTCAAAATGACTTCAAACTCAAGAAGTATAGGAGCAGTTCTGCGTAAACTTGCTCCCAATGTGTCTCGGCCTATTGCGGCGTCTACGTGTTCTCAATCAATTGTGCAAAACACGTTTCCTGTGTATTTTTTTGTGCTCTTTCTTAGCAAAAAGTCATATTAGACCTGTCTCGAGGTTAAAGGGTCGAAAATTGCGAATTAGGGGTCAAAATGTCATTTCCGTACCATGTCCGCACCCCAAAATTCGACGTTCAAGGGCACGCTATGAAGACATACGACTTCTTAACGATTCCTCCACAAAAAGACATCAAATTTGGGTATATTTTGAACATGTTTTCATAGTTTAGAAGTCGCGACTAGTTTGTTTATCCGCTCAACGCTGTGTGTACATTATGTCTCCGAATTCGCGCCAAAATTACTGTTTTGACAATATGTGGTGCGTGAGAGCTTTCATCAAATTGTGAGGGTTCGCTCATGGGCACATTTTGATCCTCTTGCTTCAAACTATCAAACAGCTGCGGTATAAACATCCATAACTTCACTTCCGAGAAGTGGCGGCGTGCTCTTCTTCGAAAAAATGCTGCGGTAAATAAGAGTGTCATTTCCGTATATACGCATCTCGCAACAAGGTTCAAATATCGATAATCTGCATTCTCGTCCGACTTTCTCCATGTATTTGGTGTGCAAAAGACCGTGCTAAGCGGAATAAGCGATTCGTTAACTCCCGATCCGTATTCACCGATCAAACACGAAATGTCATTTCCGTACCTGTCATTTCCGTAGCGAAATAACGATATCGAGCTGAGTTCTTATGGGATTTAACACGCAAAAATTTTTTTCAACTTCTAATACTTTTTAGTTTTGATCCTCAATCTAGATGATATTAGTAGTGGGAAAATCCACCTTACGAGCTCAGAAGTTCAGTTTTGCCTTTCGTCCATTTTTGAGTCTGTTTCGAGCAAGTTGACGCAGAACTGCTCATATAGATTTCCTTGAAGATCGCATGGACATTAGGGTGTGCCTTATTTCCCAACTTTCAATTTTCCACGATACCATAGTGAATTTTCGATCTTTGATATAAAAAAATGATAAAAAACTTTTGCCGCCCCCTATGCGACGTATCCTGCTTTGCCGCTCGAGCATCATTTTAACATTGAAAACCCTATACTGAAAGTTTTGCCCGCCCCACCCTCCGTGCTCTGGGATCACTATCATTCTTCACGGCCTCTCTTGGACCATGAAAAATATCAAAATACACTATTTCGACATGAAATTTCACGAGGAACAGGATAAAACTATCAGTTTCGAATTTCGAAGTGACCCCGGCGTAATATTAGGAATTCTTCGGAAGAATCACTCATATCACGCCGGAGTCACTTTGAAACTCAAAACCGACAATTTCATCGTGTTCCTCGTGAAATTTTACGTCGAATTAGTGTATCTATATTATCTATATATTTTTCATGGTCCAGGAGGGGCCATGAGGAATCACAGTGATCCCGGAGGCACGAAGGGTAGGGAGGGCGAAATTTTTAGTATAGGCTTTTCAATGTTAAAATGATGTTCGAGCGGCAAAGCAGGATACGTTGCACAGGGCGCAGCAAAAGTTTTTTCTCATTTTCTTATATCAAAGATCGAAAATTCACAATGGTATCGTGGAAAATTGAAAGTTGGGAAATAAGGCACACCCTAATGGACATATTCTGTGAAAATCAGAAAAAGTACATCGAAGTGATGAAGTAAACATCGCAAAAGTAGGGAAAACATTGTCAAAAACTATACTTATAACCGTTATAAATTTTTAGTAATCTTTTTCTTTCCCATTTGCTATTTCTCTTGATCATTCCGATGCATATTTTTGATCTAAACAGGAACATTTTTGAGTAGTATTTTTATGAAAAATTGATAATTTCCAAGTTTCGAGGCATTTCAACCAAAAAATCCAAAATTTTGATCCGCAAAGTGAAACTTGTTCCATATACCTTGACAAATCGATCTGGAAATTTTTGGGGGTACTTTATGTGATTTTGAATGAGATAACGAATGTATTTGAATCGAGCCATGCAAAAAGGGACCTTCGATATATGGGATTTCGATATGCTGAAGGTCCTCTTTTGCATGGCCCGATTCATTTGGCAATCCTCCAAAAGAGGCGCTGGCCAGAAAATCAGAACGGTCGAAAACTTCTTTTCTAAAACTGACTACGTAATCTTTTCTATCTCGAGAAAACATCTTGGAATATAGATTTTCAGCCCCCCCCCCCACAATACTTCAGGCCTATCTCCATAGTCGGAATCGCACCTATTTTTTTACCTGACTGAAACCTCGAATATTTTCACCACATGCCATTCTCCCCGAACAGATTGCAAAGGAAGTGGTCGATTCGGAGATTGAGACTCCTCATCTATGGCTATACATTACAGTCAAGCATAATTCATTAGAAGTAATTACATAGAATGGATCAGCTCATGATACTCACATGATATTTGAAGATCGCATCAAAAGTTAATCAACGAGCAGTTAATGAGATTGGTACGCGAGAGTGATCAAAAGTTCAATCATCGAAGGCCCAAAATCCAGCGTTTGTATACTTTGTTGAGGAATCTGGAGTCTAAATGAAAGAAAAATTAGCTGAACGTAATGGAAACCCATATGGAATAATTTCATTATAATTTTCGACAGAACTTCAAATTCAACATATGGAAATTCCACGATGTATCATCAGGATTACACGTGGCTTGGACGTGTGTACGAGATTTTGGAATTAGTTTGAATATCATTTTGAATATCAGCACATTATCAGACTGTTCTCTGGATATGTTAAATCGCACCTCTCTGCCTATCAAAATATGGACGCAGGGTTATATGTACAAGTGATAAGTTGACGATGGCCACCGGAATGCAAAAGAAATTTTCGAACTTCAAAGTAACAAATATGAATATTTTTTGAATTTTAGAAGTCTTCAACATTCGAAAATCCAATTGACTCTGTATCGTGAGGAACAAAGTTTCATTCATCTAGAGGATGCCTCAGCGAATTGAATTACTTCACCTTACTCCACCATATTAGTCTCAAATTTGAACCTATTGAATTCACATCGCTGAAGAAATGAATACTGAAAATTTTTGAGTATCCAATCATGTCCAATACATAGATGCTTCAAATTCTCACTTGGCAATCAATAGTTCCAAATAACCTCAACTCAATCATGAAACTCCCTTATATCTTTCCCAGAGCTCAAGAATCCATAAAAATTTAATTAACCTGCATCACATGTGTACACTATATCTAATTAAAATTATGATATAAAAATAATTGGAGAACACTGTGCAAAGTGAATACAAAATTCTGAAACCAGACGTATGAGCAAACTATGATGAGAGAGACTTTGTATCCGTTCTTTGAGTACTTTGAGACCTTTATCCTCTACGTCTCGAATCAAAGCAAGAAATGTCGACGTCAAGAGTCTTGACCTATTATGCTCCAAATGCTTTTATTGTTATTGTGCGCTCTCGTTATTCAACTCCTGCGGGAAGAAATTACCCTGTTCTACAACCAAAACAGAATTTACATTGGGCCACATATTCATCTATCAAGAGATGAGAGCTCTATATATTCCATTAGCACTTCATGAATAAATTCTGTATACGTGTAATCCATATTAACTGAAATATATTTAGATATATTATGTATACGAAGTAATTATCAGAATCACTCTGAAACAGGGATGCAAATTGGGCTATTAATGAGGATAAAGCTTGAAACTGGTCAAAATATTCTAATTTTGAGAGAATTCGAATGTGCTAAGATAATAACCAATGCGCTCCAAACGGCTACAAAAAGAGTTCTGAAATAATCGGACGGATAATTTCCTGGAAGCTTCTCATGAAGAGATTAAAGTTTCTCTAGTGCGACCAGAAATATATTTTCGTACTTTAGATTCACTTTTGCGATCTATAACAATTGCTCCATCATCCGGTTCCTCGTTCGGTTCATTTACAATTTATGATGACAGAAGTAAACTTTGAACTTATTTTACCCTGTAGCTTATAGGTAGCGTGAATCTCAATCGTGAGCCTCTATGTAGAATTTATGATGCGCTCGACGCGGTAGTCATGGAATATTGTAGAAAATGGACTTGAGAAGATTCCACTGAGTCAATTTTCCACGAGGCGAACTAAAGTTTGTGTTGGTACTTGATACGTGCTAAGGACCGATGAAAAATCATTTTTACGGATCCTTGATCAGATAGATTTTGTGAAAGCTGAGTGACTGGATTAGTTCCTTCAGAGATTCTCAAAAATAGGTATGAGGATTTTTATTGATTGTTTTTATTTCTATTGGATTGTGTCACTCGAGTCTAGAAGAGGCCAAGCTCAACGTGAATGATTCAATGCAAGACACAAGACATGTAATTTCTATATCTCAAGGATACTTGCCCTTCGACTGAAACTATGGGTGGTTATTTATATCATCGCGATATGTGTATAGTGATAATATTTATGCTCCAAATTGAATAAACTATCAGAATGTACTTTATATCCATGAGTCCATTTAGAAAGTCACCTGACTCTCAGAATATGTCAAGTGGCAAATCTGAACGCAAACTTTCCTAGAAAATTATTCATAAGAAATAATTCATAACACCGTTCAGGTCACATCTCACCCGGCTTCCGTTTCACTGTCTCGAAAAGAGTACGCGGGGGAAGGTTACATAAAATTGTACCTGTGAGTACCATTAATGCAGATATACACGTACGGATGATACTATACGGAAAGTAATTAAGGTGCATGTCAATTTTTACTCGACTCGACTCTCTTCAGAGCTCATCCTCTCGACTGGGTATTAAAATTCTGGAGTCGAGGAAACGAATAAAATATGAACATCGTTGACATTGCTAAAAGCTGAAGAGTCTTGCGTGGTCTATTCATTCGACCCCTGCATATTTTATGGATCTCAGAATTTCTTGGTATAATTTTTCTCGTGAATGAGATTAATGGGTCACAAAATGTTCTCATACTCTTAAAGGGCTTGCATTCGTGGAACTTGTTCATTTTCTCATTCTTCTCAAATTTCTAAAGAGTATACCTCTTTTGAGTTTCTTTCGCAAGAAAATTTCAATAACTCTACCAGACCTATATTTTTCTCGAGATACCGCAGTCATTGCTTATACCATCTTGCTCGTCTAGAATCGGTGACTGCGATTTGAATTTGTAGAACATGTGACTCAGTAATTTGCAGTTAGTGTCCAATCTTTTCCAAATCTTGTATACGCAATTTTATATATGGTGATAGTACATACGAACATATGAATTTGCGATTCATAATTTCACTGCAATAACTTCTTCCTTTTGTTTGAACAGTTCTAACTTCTTCAGAGATTGTTCCCCTAGAAGTGCAAATTTGAGTTCATCTCAATAAAGTATCAAGATCTCGAAGTCTAACGGCACTTTTGCAGAGGGAAAACGTCTACTGGATGTTTGCTATGAGTTTATCGATCAATTTCTTGATTCTTACAGTGTTACGTTTTTATTGTCATGCGTATTGTTTTAGAGATAAAGAAACACGGTGCTCTTGAACCAACTTTTATTGAAAGGCCTTTGCTCCTCCGAGATTCTTAAGGGATCTTCTTCAGCATGATTTCTGGATCATTTTCCAATAAGAATCAAAATATTTTGTCGAGCTGTTTTTTTAACTCAATTTTTGAAATTTTCGATCGATTGACTTATCTAAATCACATTCATTCAACAAGTTTCTCATGTGTAGAAAATTCTGTCAATGATTCACTGTTAGGGCAAGAAAATCACGATGTTATTCATATCGATTCATTGAATTCATTTTAATCATCATATCGTCCTTCTAATCATCTATGATTCTTACATAGTTATGATCACAATCGAGATTCATTATCTTTTTCAAACAGAGAGATTAAGTCAATGAATCCTAAGGAGAACTGGAAGAAACAGATTATAGTATCTCACACAATTCGCAGTTTCGTAGATACGAATATGTCTCACACGTGTCGAAAATTGTACGCACAAACAGCATTCAATAGCTGTCCACCATAGTTGTGATGGTCACCCGATACTTTGTACCGCTTCCAAATGGTACTGAAAACGTGATGAACAGATCACATTGCTTGTTCGCTGAAAAAACCGAGCCCTTTCTTGGTCGATTTGTAGGATTTTGCGACGTGAATCATCACGCCATGCACTTTCGAGGTGATTGTCACTCCCAGTTTCTTTTGATCACGATTGCTGATATGGGAATTTTTGTATCAAAAGAAAAGCTTCAAACGTCGAGTTTCAGATTATCAAAAAGTCAAACACGAAGATACCGTCTCTGTTAGCCACCTGATCATTAATGCTACATTTGGAAGTAATTTCGACCACAACTGTTGAGCATTTGGTTGCATTTATGTACTTTAGATGTGATCTAGTGTTATCTTATAATTGTAACGTTAAACCCTGAGAAACTTGTCAAATGAATGTGATTTAGATGAGTCGATCGATCGAAAATTTCAAAAATTGAGTTTAAAAAAAACAGCTCGACAAAATATTTTGATTCTTGTTGGAAAATGATCCAGAAATCGCAATATTACAATCGAGTGCGTGGATGTCGAGTTATGAGCAAGAGAAGCTTACTTGATGAGCGCCCGGCTCCGGCCCGGCGCTGCGGCCGAGCCTGGTTCGCGACCTTTACCCCTGGCATACTTCGAAACTCCCCGGGTAGGCCTGGTAACCCAATTCTTTATTGGTTCTATATATCTTACTCTTTCAGAATCCGTTGAGACCCTGAGGTATCTTTCTGACAAGTCAAACCGAAAAATTATTGATTTTGGGACTAATTATCTCGATAACCCCCCGGGTGCGGGTGGCAACCCAAGCGGATTTGTATTTCACTAGTCCAACCTTACCTTTATCAATCATCTCCCCGAGGTATCCCGATCGACAAGCATTTAAATAGCTGGACCACGGACTATAGGGGTAATTAACTATCGCGTGACGCGTGGAGTGGCCGTTCGAAGATTTCGGTGAGAAGTGATGATCTCGGGCCGTGACGGCCCGTCTTACATACCCATGGGTTCGTTCGGTAAACCGGGAAATCTGTGGTCTACGTGAAATTATCATGGATGAATTTTGTAAACCGATGAAATAGCGGCTTACATTCGTTTGGCATGGAGGAAATCGGTTAATCGAGAAAATAGCGACTTACGTCCGTTTAGCATGGAAAAATGAGGTGAACCGAGAAAATGGCGGCTTACGTTCGTTTAGCATGGAAAAATTAGGTAAACCGGAAAAACAACGGTTTACGTTTGTTTAGTATGGGAAACAGTACTGATGGGAAATATTGGCAAGGCGGCAAGGTAGCGGCTTACGTCCGATGACTCATACACACGTGTAGGGTAGGAATGAAGTATAATGGAGTGTATAAAGAAAGTGGGCTGATTATGCAATGATACGCGTACGTCATTATTCTGATCGATACTCTCTTCTAATAATCGACACTCAAAAATCAAAAATTTCCCACCCTAACCACCATGCGAATAATTTCTATGCAAATAATACTAGCGTCAAAATTCTCAAGTGGTCTTCTGGCTCTTTTCAAGACCTCTAAAATCTTTCAGTCAAACAAGTCTCTACGATTATATACACTCGAGCTGCGAGTGACGTTCAAAGAGAAGTTTGTACTCGTTCACGGCATTGGAGATACAAGAAAGTCCATGATCCAAAATCTTGAGGTAAAATCTTTCAAGTTTTATGAAATTCGAGACGGGTTCTTCCTTTATATGGTTTTCTCGGAAAGACTTCCGGCAATTTTGATTAATGAAAACGTATGCTTCCATGTTTCTAGTTTCTTTGACACATATGAACTTCTTTTCGCTTGATCGCTCGAAGCTCAAATGAGAAAAATCGTCGGGACATAAGAGAACTCAATTTTCATCTTGAGAATATCTACAAGATCTCACCAGAATTTTTACGCTAGCATGATTTGCACATTAATTATGGACGAGTGATTCAAATAGAGGATTATGATTTTCGTGTGTTGATCATACGCATGAAACTCCGATCAAAATAATTTTCAGCAGAGATATTTCAATTGATTTCTTCTGATATCTCTCGAATGTTCTTTGTGAAATTGTCGTGTCCGCAAAGGCGTCGAAGCTATCGCTGTTCTGGTAGAGGTTTCCATCATTTTTTGCTGGATAGGTACTGTATATTGATGACTTCTGAAATTTTTATAATAAATTCGAAAGAATCAAAAATGGATCAAAGAACAAATTTCTCAAGAATTCTTCAACTTGTATCTACTTTTCAGCACACACAATGACTGATGAATTCCATTTTAAAACGATACATGAAAAATGGTGATGTCTCGATCGGTTTCTCATGATCTCCATTCGATTCCGTGGCCTATAATAGGAAGTTTTCACCCACCAGGAGGGCCCGACAAAATTCCGGAGACGCCCGCAAAACTATTTCTGTTTTGCTTTTTGATTTCATCAGAGCGTGGAAATTATGTTTTTCTCACTAAATTGGACCTATCTCGGTTTTGGCTCAAGATAATGCAACGCGGTTTGCGCCATTCGGAACATCATGAAAAATCCTATCGATGAGGATCTCGACAATCCTCGTTTAGCTTCTTCAGGCCCTGATCAGGAAAAATCCGGGAATCAGGCTGGCCTGATTATTTCGAAAAGCAGTTTTTTTAACTTCTCAAGAATATGATTGCCCATGCAAAATTGCATGATCTTTGCGATGAAACTAGTCCGAGGTTGTTTTTTTACTGTTTCATGCGTTTTTTGGTAAATTTTCTAATTTTTCATTCTCTGACCAATCAGAAAACAGAGCTTTCTGCGCATGCACAGGGATTTCCGGATTTCAAAATAGTTTCAATCGAAAGCTGAGGGAATTTCCTTCAAACTGACTTCTTGCAAGAATCAATTTCATGTCCCCAGTCAGTAACTACGGCAGGTATATTGAAAGAGAATGGTGGTCAGAGCGGGATGACCTATCTACCCTCAACCAGAGCCTTGAGCCCTTTCTTTGCATCCATGTTGTTGGTGATGTTCATAATCTTGATATCTCAAAAACCGTGTATTTCCAGTCCCAGTCTACAAAATTGAACTCGGCAAGAAGTCATTTCGAAGGAAATATCGTCGGCCCCTACGAAGACTAGCACATTTCGACTTTCCCACGAAGAGTAGCACATTTCGCCAATGTTAAAGCATAGGAGAAATGTGTTGGTTTTCGTGGAGAAGTCGAAATGTGCTAGTCTTGGTAGGGAGGTTGAAACGTGCTAGTTTTCGTAGGGGCCGACGATGTTCTCGGCTTCTGATTGGGACTACTTTGGAGTCCGTATAATCACGCGCATGCGCAGAAATCGCTGTTTCTTGGCAGAGAATGAAAAATCAAAGAATCGACCAGAAAACGCATGTAACAGCAAATAAACACAATTTCAAACTAGTTTTATCGCGAAGATTGTGCAATTTCGCACAAGAGACCATGTTTATGAAAAATTAACAAAAATTGCTTTCTGAGATAATCAGGTTAGCCTGATTTTTCCGGATTTTGACTGATCAGGGCCTGAAAAAGCTATACGGAAATATCCGAGGTCGTTATCGATAGGTTTCTTCAACATCTCTCGAATGGCGCAAACCGCGTTGCGTCATCTTAACCCAAACTCAAGATACATCCGAATCAGTAAAAAAAGATCATGATTTTCATGCTCTGGTAAAATCAAAAAGCAGAACAGAAATAGCTTCGCAGGCGTCCCCGAATTTTTTCGGATCCTCCCAGTGGCTGGAAACTTCATATTTTGGTCCATAGAATCGAATCAACACCATGAAAAATCCATCCAAGACATCACTGTTTTTGATGTGTCGTTCTTAAGTGGAATTCACCTGACTAGTAATAACGCTTGTAGAATACATGCGAGCATATCAGGCCTCAAATAGTGAAGACAGAGAAGTATCGTTGAACGTAACCGAGGAAACGTCTACTAATGGACTTCTTCTCTTTTCTCTTGGAAATAGATGACACTCTGGGGGTAAAGAAAAAGATTTTGTATTCCCAAGTCACGTATTATTGTGACATGTATTGAACTTTCCGCTCCCGGTACACAACAAAAGCTAAGCTTGCCAATCCATATTAGCCGACTTTCTTGTTCGAAACTCTCTAAAGTTATTTATGTCGGAACAGAATTGCGATTCCTCTCACATCCCTGCCCTGACAATTTACAAACCGTTGAATGTCGTGATATTCGCAGAAAGTCACGAGACACTAATTCTACTTAGGGTGTATTTCTGAGATGATTATACGCGGAAATCCCCAAAACAATAATGATCCTAATTGACTAAAATTAACAATAAGAAAAAAAAAAATTGGCTCACTTGTCATTAGGTTTCACTACCACGTGAGAAGAGCCAAGGAATCTTGTAACTTCCATTTCCTTTCTCTAGACCAAATCAGCTCTAACAGAGTCGATCGGATTAACTGCAGAGAGTTCGTAATGGGAATGAATGATTCCAAACGTGGAACACGCTGCAGATCAAATAGTAGAACCGCCTCCGGCCCGCCCCATTTGGGTTTCCTCTGAGTTTCCGTAACCACCGTTCTCTACCTAATTTACATCAACCGAATCGATGAAATGTTGCTCAGTTGGTGAATTTCTATCAGAATGTGAGACTCTCATCTACCCAAGCTTGCCATTTGTATCAATCAAACAATGGTATCTTGCATAGTCTCTAGAATCAGTTCCATTTAGTTGTCAAACTTGGTGAATTTTTAGAAAAGTTTTTATTCCATTGTGGAATTCTCATCTTCAGAAGAAATTTTGAGAACAGTAACTAATACTGAGTGATGTTCTGAGTTTTCTTCACTTCTAAGCTATGAAATCTGTTACATTTTATTGTTTCCATGGGTTTCAAAATTGTGGGATTAGGGGCTAATACATTACGCAAGGAAGAATTTTCTGATTTCAAACCCATCTCCTTCCTCGTGAATTTTTTTGCTCAGAAAATTGCTTACTCATAAAGTGCAGAGTGGATCTCTAAAACTCGTATGCGATTCATGAATAGCCCCTTCAATCCAGTATCTCATAAATAAAGAAGTATTGAGACCCCCCCCCTCTCTTCCCCGACATTCTGATCTCAATTTTGGAGAAAACGTACATCCATTCCTGTCGTACGGTGAAATAAATAGAAATTTTATCAAGCAACGCTAATGCAAACTTATTTGTTTTTCGGGGAGACTGGGGAAGAACTAGACCCGAGAGTAGATCGGATATCTTGAGCTTGCAGAGATTTTTCCTCTTTGAAAATGAGCTCTGCTCGGAGAATGAGAAGAAGACGAGGCCAAGAAAAGGAGGAGTAGGAGTGTAGAGATAGCTAAGTCAACGATAATTCTCAGCTTATTAAGGCAGGAGCCCAAGTTTAATACAAGAGCAGAAATGTCTCGATAAAAAGCAAAGCTCACGCCAACTTATTGTGAAGATAGTATGTGTGAAATAATGGAGAAGTAGGTTAAAGTTGAGCGCTGAAAGAATGAGTAATATCAGAGGGTGGAGGGAGCATCAGGAGGTCTTCTCTCCAACTTTTCTACCCAGCCAATATAGAAGTAGGACGCTCTGTTGCACAGCTGATTTTATATATACATTTGTAGACTTTCTCACTCACATAACCACGCATTCGCTTGAAAATTGAGTCACTTTGGAGCTTTTTTTACCTCCACTTGACTTCTATTATGACTACACTTTATTGTGTCGTTGCAATGCTCGTATGAGTCAAAAACAATGAAAGTTGAGCATTCTTTTTTCTACAGAGGGTAACTCTTTTCAATTCTTCTTGCAGCTTCTTCGCCCTTCCTTCGTGCAGTGAATTTCCAACAGACATCGAAATTGTTCCTACAGTTGAAAGTTTGTGCCCAGTCGTAAGATATCTCATTCTAGATCTTGAGTTAGTCTCATTTTATCTGAACCGTGAAACTTTTAGGTCAATACTCTTGAAGACCATCAAGTCACTGGTAAAATTGGTTTATAAAAGCATGAACATCGTAAATGATGTCAAGAATTGAAGACTCTGCACATGATTTAGATGAAACTTCTTCCCAAAGAAAACTCTTGTACTTCATCGACTTGAATTCTTTATTGAGTTGATTTTGATTATAGTGGCGTGACATCTGATAGAGAAGAATGGAACCACTGTAACGAATTTTACCGTCCTTCACGATTCAATTTTGATGTCTCTGAAACTTCCGTTCATGGCGATACCAATTTCATTCCATAAAGTGCAATTTGAACAATGTAATTGGAAAATAACAAGTGTCACTTCAAGTAATGGAGGTAAGATCTGCTCTTCACATTTTCGAATGAGAACAAAGTTGCTCAAACAATATCCATTTCTCTATTACGGATATTATTCATCATTCCTGTGAAATTGTAAATGACGTAGGACAAAAAGGGACAGCAAAATTCTCGCAATGAGCTCAGAATACGAGAGTGGGAAAATCCAATGAGCTTGACAAGTATAGGGTAGCTCATAAAAAGTAGATAGAGGACACTTTTCAAGGATCTGTATGGAGGCCGTCCATTGGGTTGACTAAGCTGTCAGGAATGACTGTGAAAACTCATTACTCCTGCTGTAATTCTACGAAAAAATATCGTGAGATACCCCGTAGGCTTCCGTTGTCAAGAAATGGGATTCATTTTTCAAATGAAATTTTTGAATTTCATGAGAACGATACAATTTCAATCTGGAGCAGTAGAATGATGAGACTCCAAAGTTGATTCGATCTGCATAGAATTATTTCCGGTATGAATTTTATGCAAAAGAGTGTATATCAAAAGAAATGATCACTCCTACTGAATCACAAAGACCCCTAGTACACGGTGCGTTGAAAAGTTGGAAAAGTCGACGGTGAACAAATATGGAAAATTCCTCAGCGATCAAATTCTAGGTACCTCACAGATAATTTCCCGAAAGCAACAGAATTATCAGTCGATGGCATTTGGAATGTAGTTAATTTTCTGATCTTCCTATTATAAATGATATGCAGAGATTTTGTATTTTTCACGGTTTCGTGTCTTTTTGCTGGTTTCTCCGTGATGAGTGGGAAGAGATGACTATAGAAAAATGTGTGGAATAGGTTTGTAGAATTTGGAGAGATCTTCAATGATGCGGTCACATTTAACCCATGAACTCATCAGAGGGAGTGAAAGGAATTTGAAGGGGTAGTACAAGAAATTTATAAATTTTCGAGATAAGTTTCTTCCATCTGGAAATCTCACAGTGGTTATTTCTCGTCTTTGGATAGACAAGAGCAAACCATCTCGTAGATTCACAATGAAATCTCCAAAAAACTATTCTACATATTTTTTGATGAAATCCATCTCTTCTAACTTGTTACGGGAAAACCAGCAAAAAGGCAGACAACCGTGGAGCATACGAAACTTTACAAACCCTTTATAACGGAAAAATCAAAGAATTGACTCCATCCTCAATTTCATCGACGGATAATTTTGATTCTCCTGAGAAAAGGTCCACGAGGGTACCTCAAGATTGATAATTGAGGGATTGTTTATGTTGGTTAACCATCAACTTCCTCGATTTTCCGACGCACCGTGATTATTACTTACCCCGAACCAAGTAGGGAGCTTAAATCTCGAGGAATCTTTCCCTCTTCAATTAGTTTGCCCAAAATGATGCAGTCTCAAAGATCATGATTATTCCCTTGGACATCCACTTCGTGGCTATTGAAAGTAAACTGATTCAATAAATCCGGGCTTTCTGTACAAGGCGGCTATACCTACAACAAAAATAAATAATTCTACGATCATCCATCAGAAATCCATCAAAAAATTCTGGTTGTCAATTTCGTCAACTCCACCGACTCCTCCCTCAAACTCTTGTCCCAGTTCAGCATGAAGAATCTCAACTAGATCAACGGATTTTCATTTTATACATATCATGAAATCATTCCCCCGCAATTTGACCATTTTGATCACAGAACTAAATCAGTTTCACTAATTCATGATTTCAGAAGCACGAGCCGAGATAGATGGAACTAGTGAAAAATTTGTTCGTCCAGGAAGTACCTTACAACTACACTGCCTAGTAAAAAAATCAACGGAAACACCATCTTATCTATTCTGGTATCACAATAGACGAATGATCAACTACGACGTTGAACGTGGTGTAAACGTAAGCACGGATCTTCAAGCTCGAGAATCATGGTTAGAAGTACCAAGAGCATCAGGTCGACATTCAGGCAATTACACATGCGAAGCAAGCAATGCTACTCCAGCTAAAGTGACCGTGCATATATTCAATGGTGACAATCCTGCGGCTATGCAACATAGTTTAGCTAGTTCACCATCAGTTATTGCGTGTTCAGCTTTAATGACTTTGAGTACAGCTTTGAAACTTGCCATACAGAGAGCTTTTGTCTATGCGGGCAGCTAAGGGACTGCTTAAAATGATGTTTTGTGTATAAAATAAAGTTTTGAATGTGGGCGTGCATCGTGTGAATGTTTAGGATTTGTTTGAGAGAGGTGGTAGGAAGATAAAGAGGGAGTCATCGATGAAAATGAACATTGTGCTCGCTAATGAGGATAGAGATTTATTATCAAATTCCATTATTTTGTTCTTGTGGACAGATAATGTGACAGAAATAACTGACAAAGTAGATTTTGAAAGACGTGGGATCATTTCTTATCAAGGAAACTAATTGGCTCAAGTAGATGCATCATGAAATCATTCGAATGAGCTTATATCATCAATCAATACATTGAAATCTACGAATGAGGTGACTGAGAACGAATTTCATTGCATTTTTCTCCAGAATGGTATCCCACAAATTCAAAAGATCTACCATAGAACCATTTCCCTCATTCAGTTCTCTATCACGAATTCTTCTTAGAAATTTTAGGGACCAGGAATATCCGTCAATTGAAGAAACATCTATCTACAACAACCTAAATTTAGTCGAGAAATGCATTCGCATCCACGTAACTGCACAAATTGAGAAACAATAGCAAGAAGGGACGGTTGAGAGAGATAAATATGTCTGCTCAGTGGCGTGTATCCAAGTTCTTAGTCTTTCTTGCGCCATTTGCCGATATCTTACGAGTTCCCAATCTGCTTAGTAAATTTATAGTATTTCTTGGCAACCATCTAAAATACACATACACTATATTACAAACATATTATTCACTTCCTAAATAAAAAGTTTTGGCGCTGTTTATTCTGACCTCAACGCAATAGAAAAAATCCGACCTCATTTCCTAAAAGAGGTTGAATTTCATATTTAACCGACCAGTTTTCTTCTAAGAATTTGAGAAAGAAATTCAAAAAATAGTTCTGTATGACGTAGACAGTTCATTAAAATGTTATCAAAGAGGGTGGAAAAAGATTAAAAAATTCCATTACGTTTCCCTCAAGATAATCCTTAGAAATATGAAAGAAAGAAGTATTTTTTGGTCCACCTATATACTTATGCACCGCAGAATATTCCAAAGACACTTGCAGCATAATGTATATATATAATGCGCAGTCTTATTTACGTTAGCCTTGTGTTTTACTCGCCTTTTGTAGAGTTGAAACTCTCAACATAAATGAGCAAACAGCAGTGGTCTGTGAGAACTGGGCTTCTTTTCTCTCTTCTTACTCTTTACAATAATTTGATTCAAAACAAAGAAACTTGCCTGCGGAGTCTGTTTGCAAATATAACAAAGGATGCAAAAAAAAAAGTTGATGCGAAGCCATAGGATACCGACGCTGACGCCACCACCAACGACATACCACGAGATCTGCAATGATGACATGAGCATCGTTAGTCAACGTATATAACGCATTTCGACAGAAAGAAAATTGTGTGACACGAGATATCTGGTGCAATTTTTTCCATCTCATACACGCCACTGACGCAAATGGGGCTTGCATATGTTACAAAATGTGAATAACGGTCTGTCTACATACATATATATATAGCATTAGATGAAATAAATGAACGCATAACATCCATTATCATGGAACACTGCACATCAGACTTTGAATCATAGATCAAAATATGCCATTGCTTTACGCATCATGACACACAGACCGAGTGCTATAACATATTTTAATGTCAACGTGGATTCATTCTGAATAAGAATATATACCTTTGATTGCATTTCATCATTCTACTCTTTTCCACTCGCTTCTTTTCACATTTATATTTCCCAGACTCATCATTCGTACGGTTAACAAAAAGTTGGCCTCAACGAATAATACTTGGTTTACATTAATTTGTGTATTTATAATGATTTTCAGAAAATCAGGGATTATATTTGTCATAGTAAATATTTTGTGAACTTGGTGAACAGTGATGGGATCAAATGAATCATAAAACACAGAAGCAATATCTAACTCTTTTGCGTACAAATCCGAGTATACTCGGCCTAACCTTTTTGTGAATAACTTTCAACTCGTTGCGTTCCTAGCAGTACTAGTTCCAAGGTACGTGCGATGGCGGAAATTGAAGCTCTGATAAATCTTTAAAGATAGTTTGATTCAACATCTGGATAATTTGCTGTTATCATGATAGAAAAGCGATTGAAAATTGTGAAAATCCATGAGATTTTTGTATTGCAGGTCAACTTTTCCATGTAGAAGCAGAATCCTAAACAGGCTTTAATCAAGCGAAAATCTCTCATTCGAGGATTCTTGGAGTCGAAAAATTCGAATCCGCCCTTAAAAAATCCAAATCTAGAATAGCGGGTCCAATATGCCGAATTTTCAGATCATTGAGGTGTGGAAACAGATTTCTCATCGCATTCCGTGGTCTGAAATGTTCACTCGGAGGTTTTTGACGTCGGAAAATCCGGACCCGCTCTTACAAAATCAAATTTCAATATGACGGATACACTATGGTAGATTTTCAAATCGTAAAACCTCCCTTTCAACCTGACATACCGCTTAATTCTAGAACGCATAAGTTACTCTTTTGGGCATCGAATTCGTGTCCTGCGACTCCGAAAACATCAAAGTGAGCACTCACCTAAATCATCCAAGCTTGTGAAAAAGTCATGCATTTTGGGACGAAAAATATGAAGAAATCGTATACGCAGGAAGAATAAGCTTTGACGCACTCCAGAATTATCACTGCGCAATGGGTCGCTATGGCGGGAAAGTTGAAGGTTTTCGAAAGAAGGATAATTCCTACGGGGTGTGGTCTTAGGTTCCTCCGAGATCGTTTTTGGAAGAGAATAAAAATCTTTCGCCGGTAGATTTCAAAATAGACTCATTTTCTGATTTTACTACAATAAATGGTATGTGAGGGTTTGTATTTTCACGGTGTATTGTCTCTTTTGTGGTTTTTCAGTGACAGCTCGGAAGCAATGGGTTTCATCAAAAGTCATGTAGCATGATTTTTAGTAAATCATGAAAATTTACACATTCACTGAAGAACGGGGTTCATCCGCCGTGAAATTCTCAGATGAAAGGAAATTATCGTAGTACAAATTCCTCAAACTTTCCCTAACATCCCTTCAACTGTCCATGGTGGATCAAGTTTTTTCCATGAACGTGGGCATATGATCTTGTATATCTTTAAAAAATCTACAAGAAATTATTGCACAGCTATCTCAATAAAACTCACCTTTTCCGAGTTATTACGGTAAAATTATGAAAGAAGCGTGAACCCGTCAGAAGAACAAACTTTTATGCAGGATTCAAATGAAAAAATTGAGAACTATATTCCTCCGTAATGGTACCTAGAATTATGCCCCACAGCAATTGATTTCTTCCGCAAACTATTAACATTTCTGCCTTTCCAACCCACCGTGCCGGGAGTGCATTATCCCATGACTGAGGAATCTTGAGTTACTTGAGCACTATGGAGTCAGACTAAAACTGGACATTCTTGTCTGGATTGACATTAATTACGGTTTAGTTCGAAATGACGTAAGTTGATCATAGCGGAATAAAATACTCGATGGCATTAGAGTCGTGGTTAGGTTAAATTGCAACACTTGAACTATTTTATCAAGACATTTCTCTGTTATTGAAGTCAACATGCATGTCAGCCCTTCTGCACGTCCATTCAGCATCCATAATATAGGTACCTGTCTTTCATTTCTGCACTCATCCAAATAAGAGAGTGATAATTGATTGGATCTTGTATCCCGTTCTGAGAAAGAGAATCCTTCCCCCTAAAAACTAGCCATCTTTCGGTCTTTGGCTAACCAAGATCATTACTCAACATATCTCAAGGCAGAGCAAAAACAGTGATGCTGATATAATTCGTATTACTTCAAAAAACAAAAATCAATGTAAGATTAATATTACCTAAGAGATATTGTGACTACTTTTTTCTCTGAGTCCAATACTTCTGGAGGAAAATTTTAACCACGAGAATATTTCTGGAACTGTCCTTACTGCCAGGAAGCTAATAACTAGCTGAGGTCTTGGATGTCTTCCAGAGCGCAGATTCAAAATCACTCATTTCTGATGACTCCCTCTAATTCTTCCAAAAACTTATGAAAATAACCTATGAGCTGAGATCGTATGAGATTGAAGTAACTTTGAGAAGAGCGTTGTGCTTGGAATGAATTCACCAGATACGTAATTTCACATTAAACTCAATGGAATACTTGAGGTAGTTTGTGCTAACTCATAAAATGTGATCATAACGGTAGAATGAGGTCGTTGCAAGAATATGACCTGCAAATTGTACTGTGTATTCTAGAAAGTTCATATATGCAGACCGCAACTTACCTATTTCACAATCAAAGTTTTACTACGTATAGTTCGTTATATGATATTGTCCGTACATAATATGCTAACCGGTATCTGTAAATCTTCTACTGGGCACCTATCATTTTGAGCATTTTTTTTCTGAGCATCAGTGGAGGAGTGAATTGCTAATTTTTGTGCCATCGTCATACATTCGAAGATATCTCATTATTTTTCGCATCACATAAAAAACTTGTAAAAAAGGATCAGATGTTTATGAAAATTCAAACGATCAGTATCAGGAGAGAGAATTTTAGATTACCAATATTCAACAAATGATAATATGAGAACGAGGGTGCTGGGATGTTTTTTTTTTCTTCTTTCTTATAAGAAATATTATAAAGAAAACCTTGGTAGTTGAAGCAAGCCAGATTTTGATAGAAGTAAGCGATGAGTTCTCGAGGAATATTTTCAAAATTGTAGCTCTCGTTGATATTTTGTTGGTAACGTAGGCTAAATAAGTTGCAATTTTTAAACCGAATGTATTTTCTTCAACTTCATGATCACATACGACTGATTTGTTAATCAAAAGAATCATATTCTGAATGATCTTTTGCTTATTGAACACTATTGATTGTTTTGAGAGTTACACAAGTTGAGATTGAGTACTACACTTAATGATTTGACAAAGTTCGATTGGAATTTTGATGTATCATCAACTCGCTTAACTTTCAAGAAGCAGTACATTTTAATGGAAGAAGAAATTACCACTCTAGCTATTTAGATGTTTCAGAGTTTGATATCAGTCTTCGTTGATTCATACAAGGCTCACTTTCGTATATTCTCTCATTCAGGGTACACAAAAAAAAATAGGAAAAGATGAATGGGTGTTTCATCTTTAATGAGGAATATGAGGATTGATAAAAAAAAAATTCAATCCGAATCTGATGTAAATATGGTTTTCTAACTGTGAACAGTGCCAAAATATGACATTTCAGACAAATACACATAGATCAAATCCTTAGATCAATCATTCGAGTCATGTATCGAGTCATATCGAACTCTCTGGTCATTTTGATATGTGAGTCGCAATGTCTATGACCATGAGAATATTAACTCAGTGGTCACAGAATAAATGTGCAATAGAGGCTTGTCTATAAGAGAGTGTATATATTAATTAAGTATCTATTCACGAATTAGGATAGTATAAAATGGTATAATCAAAATGTGTATGAGATTTATTTTCTTATTTGAATGAGCGAATGGAACATGAGTCTTTCATTGAATTCAGGGTTAGAAGAATCGCAAAAATGTATCTTGAAATATCTATGGATGACTCTCAAATTGATCAAAATGAGCCACCCAATAAGACTTTTCTTCCAAACTTGCACCACTGGTTTCCGTTATGTGTACCATGTATTATGAAATATTGTAAGATGATACCATAAGTGAATGCACTTCTAAACAAAAAATAGTTGTACTACGAAATTTTCTTGTGCTTCAGCGATCTATTTAACTTCATCCCTCAAGTAAGTCTCAAAAATAATGAACTTTTGTTCAATTTAGTTGGTGTGAACAAGTTTCAAAATGGTCTAAAAGTCGGAGTCCCCGAGCTCCTTGATGAGACTTGCACTTCACGACAATTATAATTCATCCAGAATGGGAATAATAGTGAGCAGTATAATAGTGTAAATATATTTCTGAATTTACCCGAAGAGTTTTCATATTCTCTGCAAACGAATCGCAACACAGAAAATGTATTTGGTTATTACTACTTGCATCACGATTGATCAAAAAGCTGTGGTTTCATCACAATATTTCATCGAGTCAGTATAGCAGCATCCAGTTATATCAAACATAAATTCATTAGTTGAATTCAATTTACGCTTTCTGATGCGTTTATACATGTCAAAGTTTTCTACGTACATGAAGATAAATTTATATTTTCAAAGTCAAAATTCGAGAATAGTTATTACGGCTAATGATTCGTTATAATCGAGCTTGCTATAACCAAATTCTACTATATTATATTCGGCTTGTCTAGACGTCACATGCGTCGTCCACCAGAACTCTCTTTTCGCGTACGCGAGTCCGGCCGTATAGACAAGCCGATATTAAAATTCCTTGAAAACCACATGGGCATACAGTTATAGCAAAATGAATTTCAAAACCTTCCATCTAGTTCACGAAACCTGTAAATATCATGCAAATCAAGAATTGTTTGGATTTAAATAGATTGTACGAGTTTAACACAAATGTTCATCTTGTATGTCAGAATTGTTATGGATTGGAAATTGGATGTGCAATTGGAAACTGTGATGTTAGAATTCCATTACCGAATGAATGAAGCTATGTTCTACCAAATGTACATAATTCTCTCAATATAGTTACACAGCATATCGAGTCTGTGTATATTTGTAATCAAATAAATTCTCTACAGTATTACACCTGAAATACATAGCATTGCGCACATATGCACAAAGCATTTTCTCGTAGATCAATAGATGAACACGATTAAATTTCATTCTATGAAAATTTAACACAAACGAGAAAAGCAATCCCTTAACTGAGATCTGAAAAAATCAAAAGTAAAAGTATAAAGTTACTCCGCAAAGAAAACAGGTGAACAGAAAAGTCTAGATAGAAAATTGTATAAATGGCTTTTGTTTCTATGGTGCATATGAGGTGAGATTTACAATTTTTGACTATTGAGTCAATCAATTAGAGATCGGTGCTGAGGCTCTTACTGCCTGTTCAACAAATATTGACAAAGGGAGTGCGGAGTCTCCGGGTCCTGAAATCTCACCAAAATTTTTTTACAGTTTCGTACCACCTAGAATATGAAGAACCCAAAGCAACTCTGTCAAATGGGCCTCCCGTTCAGAGCTACAGCCTATGACATTAACATTGCCCATATAGGCCCATGTTAAAAACTAACATATATAGATATACTAGTAATGTTGACGTTTCCGGCTGTAGCTCAGAACAGAAGGCCCATTTGACAGAGTTGCTTTGGGTTCTTCATATTCTAGGTGGTACGAAACTGTGAAAAAATTTTGGTGAGATTTCAGGACCCGGAGACTCCGGACTCCCCTTGTGAGTCATGAAAAAAAAAATTCACATTGAAAATAAATGAGTATGTTATATTTCTGGCTGAAATATTCAGCAATTGTCGAGAGCCAAGAGTGGTTACCAGTTTTTTACATGATTGTATAATTCATTACGACTGTTACGATGGATTATGTTCATGTTTATATCACCCGAGTGGACGAATTGTCGTGTTATGGATCATAATTTCGTCAGCTTCGTTGAAATTTTTATACGTCTGTTATATCTCATGTCATGTTGCAAGAAAAATGTATATTATCAAACCTAGTGAGGATCGAAATAAATTAATGTGAGAAATCGGACCAAATCTTTCTTCGTCAATTCCCGTAGGGTACCCATGTCTTGAGCCCGGACTTCCAAAATTTGGCAAATAATATGCAAATAAGATTTCCAGAGTATGCGGTTTGGATTGTCTCTGAAATACACGCCGAAGTACAGTACCCACCAAAACGAATGGAACACGGGTTATTTCACTAAAATAGCGATTGCTCGGACGTCCTTGGGTCTACGGCAATTTTACGGGAAGCATTTGAAAGATGAGAAAAAAGCTATCAATTCATGTCTTCCAAAAATTTTTCCAACCCAAAATCCATCTTCTTGATTGGCTCCAAAAAGTGAAAAATTCTTCATTTCAACCAATCATCGATCATTTACCAGGAAATAATGATAGAGTAAAAATCTTTGCGTGGTCTTGTAGATCTTTTCAAGACCTTCAAAATCGTTTTTTTATACATTACTCTACGGTTTTTTGTACCCGAGTTACAAGCGATTAAAAGAGAGCAAATTCACACGCGTTGAGGGTAGCGGAGATACAAAAAATGCGTAATCTACGATTTCGACGTAAAATCTTCTAAAAATCATAAAATATGAATCAGTTATGTTTCAGAACGCACTCGAAACGACCTCAGACAGCTTGAAGAACAAAAAGCTCATACCTCTAGATCAATAGTACCCTCCACCCGCACCAACTTTTCTTTGCCAGATCACTCATAACTCGGGTGAAAAAAAGCGTAAAGTAATGTATAAAAAAAGATTTTGAAGGTCTTGAAAAGAGCTATAAGATCCTTTAAGGTTTTTTGCGCTATCATAATTTCCCGATAAATGATCGATGATGGATTGGAATGAAAATTTTTTCACTTTGCGGAGCCCGTTGAAACCATGAATTTGACAACAAAAAATATTTCAAAGGACATGAATTGATAGATTTGTTTCTCATCTTTCGGATGCTCTTTTCAAAACTGTCGTAGACCCAAGGATGTCCGAGTAATCGCTGTTTTAGTGGAGGAATCCGTGTTCCATTCATTTTGGTGGGTACTGTATCAAAAGACTGATTAATATTGTTGAAACTTTTTTTACATATATTTGGAGAATTCTAGAGTAAGCTGGACTAAACCGTAACCGGGGAAGTCACAAAATTCTTGGAAAAAAAAATTTTCATGGCATTGGGAGCGCGCTTTCATGGATTTTGAATATCAGATTCAAGTATTTCGAAAGAATATTGATATTTGATGGATTTCTCACAACTAAGAAAAACAGAGGTACTTAGTAACGTCGCAAAGCCATTCATTTATATTCTCAGATTATATCTCTTTCCAAATCAATAAATTTTTATACAAATCATCATCTGTGAATCAAATAAGGAAATTAAATTGATTCTATTCCCTTGAAAAAATCACCCACCAGCGATTTCTATGGCATCAATTCATGGTAAAATTTCCCTAACGAGTTCACCGCGGATGGTCTCGTTCAAACTAAACAAAAATTGAATTTGAAATCGAGAGCACGTGACCGGGTGACCCTGGTAACATACCTACTGAGGAATCACGAATCAGCTATGCCACATGTCAAGACGTTGGTGAAGCTGGAATGTATTCGACTCACTTTAGTTAGGCCTTGACATGGGTCTTCCTCCTCGACTGATAGGGATAGCTGCACCATGGACAGGACACTTGGCCCGAAGGAAAACTCACACGCGTGCTGTATAATATCTACATAAATTCTGAAAGAGTTATCCTCACTTTTTACTTTCCTATCCACAGAATATAATGACGTATTCTCCAAGCTAAATATATAGAGCAAAAGGCTCAAAGAAGAAAAGAAACATGTCAGTGCGCCTGTGTTCTGATGATCACTCGGAGTGGATGATTCTAGCTTACTCACGCCTGGAAGAACTTCTAGACAGAAGCTCCGAGAAAATCCGCAGAGCAACCACTTTGGACTCGCAAACCCCAAATCAAATACCCTATCCCTACTTGAGAGCCCAATTCGGTGGCTCAAAGAGGAGTGACACACAATGCAAAAGTCGTCATATATGAGTGGTTCTGCGGACATTCCGATATTTTAGGGTCGAAAACGTGCCAACACCAAATCTCACTTCCGAAGATTCTAAGATGTATTTTTCTACTTTCCGAAACATGTGAAGCATAAATTCAACTCGCTGACGGATATCAACATTCCCACTCATCAGTACCATGAGGATAATATGGAGAGAGGTGATAGCTCGTCACGGACCTGACATTTCAACACTAAAATTAATCTCACGGCCAAACGGTCTGACTTACAGTCTTGAGGTTTCAAGGAGGCACATTTGGCCACCAAAAACTTGGGAAAAAACCAACAAGAATCTCCGGAGTCTCGCGTTTAAGGGTCGCATAGTAGCGCACGGGCCTGACATAAAAATTTAGCAAAACTAGATTTTGGTGGAAAAACTACTCTGCGAAGTGGGAGAATAAATTTCTTTTGATACTTTGGGGTATGGGAAAGTTGCGCCTGATCATTCATTTTAAGAATAAATTGGTGCAGAAAGGCCTAAATTGAGATAAATTCACTATTATTGTAGAAAACTGATCGAATAAAATTCTACGCAAAACTGCGCCACAAAATGTACGTGCTCAGCGCACACACAAAAAGTGGTCTCTCGACTCTTATAGCGGTGAGATTTGATGCTCAACATACCATGATATTTGATGTATTTGCCCGCCCGTGTCCCGAACGAACTCTACTGCGGCGCCTCACACTCACAAAGGTCGAGATAATGGAAAACCACAGGGCACGGACCTGACATTTTGACTCCTTTTTCGATGGTAGTTTTTGGGTCACTCTGGACCGGAGAACTAATGATTGCAACAAAAGTACATCGACAATGACCTGTACGTTCTTTTTTCGAGCGTTTTAAGGGCTCGTATGAGGTGGCACACGTTATCTCAAAGTTTCCACGGAGGTAATCATGTAAACATGATATTATCGCCCATTAATCATTTTATTTCAGAAGTATTGGTACCGGTGAATGCTTGTATACCATGTAGGTGTGGGATACTATGGGGGTAACGAGGTATTAGCGAATTAACTAACTTATTTCTACTACCCAAAACTAAAAACATCCAATGCGAGTTATTCTATGTATGTATAAGTCAAGTACAAATACTGTTCAGGTCATGCACAGGTGGAAATGATATCTACTTATATATGTACATGCTACTTCTATGCATATACAGTGAAATCTCCCAATAGCGGACACCTTCGGTCGCATCTAAACTGTCCGTTATTCGGAGGCGTCCGCTAATCGGAATTTTGACTAAAGAGGCAGAAATTCCATAAATGGTGAAAATGATCTCGTTCTTACTGCCATTGGTTTTAAATAGTTGAACATTTCCGTTTTTCGCACCTGAAACTTATCAGCTGCATTCCGGATACTCAAGTTTTCATTCTCACACACATTGATAATTTCGATCTTGTCTTGCACTGTCAGTTGCTTACGTTCCTCAAAAGACCCGATCGAGTTGACAAACACGCACTGTAAATCTAAAACTGCCAAAATTCACAAATTGAATCTGGTAAAATTATTTCTCTAGGTGAATGAGTAATTTTTCACAGATAAATATGTAATTCTAACAGATGAATATTCAATTTCAACATGTAAATATGTGATCCACAACGTTTGAAGATGTAGATCCAAGACTTGGCAAGGATATTTGTGTTTGAATCTGTAGATTGTACCAATTCAATGAATGATTTCTAAGATGTCATGAAAAATTCCCTGATGCGCAGGAATGTGTACATGCAGATATGGACGAGTAGAAGAGTTTTCTGGATGAATTTGAGTTTCCTCTTCTTGCCGGTGCTTTGAACAAAAGTTTGAAATAATGGAGAGTCAAGGAATTCCATTTCATTCGAGACCAACGATCAATAAAGGATTTGCGAAGTCAAATCTTCTCGAAATTCCCCGGAACTTGAAAATCTTTTCTCAGAAAACGATGGGCTTGAATAATATGCTCAGGCTTACCATTTCCACTCGAAATATGGTAAAGAGTGTGAAATAATTTTTTCCGTTAACACATTCACTGCGACGGGTCCCGCCGGTGGGACCCGCGCGTCCTCTTGTGTGTGTCGGGTCCCACGGTTTGTGTTCGAGTTCTCGTTTGCACCAAACGATGTGGACCTCGTCCAATAGCTTCGGTTGCGGTTCTCACTCATTATACATGACGCCAAAAACATGTGTGCCAGTCCCTGTATCGGACTTGATTTGTACGAGGTACCCGATAAAAACTCAGTTTTCGTGATAACTCCGATAAATATCACAGAAGTAACCAGCAAATTGCGGATTCATCAATACTCACTGACTCATTGTAGATTCAGCAAATAAATTGCATCCGAGAATATTGAATCTGTTCCGCGGAACAGTTTCCCATGTAGTTTTTACAGATTGGGGTTTACAGTGCGCCTTGACTGACGAACGATGTTCGACAATTGTCCGTTAACTGTCGATTCTAGGCGTCCGTAAAGGGAGTTGTCCGCTATTTAGAATGTCCGCTAACTGGAGGATTATATCTCATAAGATCCAATACATTCCGCCCGTCTCATGAGAATCGTCCGTTACTGAGAGGTGTCCGCTAAGGAAGATTTCACTGTAATTGATCTGCTAATGCTCTGGAGAGTTTGACTTGACGGCAACTAAAAAATTTTAGATTTAACGAAACTCTGGACGTTGCAATCTTTCCCGCAAAGTTCTTCAGTATGTTTTTTGAGGTGTCTAGTTGTACAAAAAAATTTCGGAGTCCCTTACTCCGTTTTTTCTACACGTATCCCAAAATGACATTTTTGCAAATGTCTCAAGAACGTTATCATTCGCCACGGCCGCATATGCTTCAATTTAAACTAATCCGCACCGAAATGTACAGAAGTACTTCCCAAAGTACCTAGAAATATACGGAGAGACTTCCGGAGCCAACCCTAAAGTCAGTGGCGAGCTGGGAGTTCAATCAAATGTCTCGAAAATGAGCATCATTTCGCCCGTCTACGCGCATGCGAGCATGAGTGTGATTTCACCCGTTCCAACTCGAAAATGAGATCATCAACTGGGCCCGTATTCTAAATTTTGCGGCAAAATTTGCCAGCATCGGTGGCGCCCAGTCGGTAACCTGTCAGATTTGCCGCTATTGCTGCAGTTTGCCGGCTCGATTTGCCATATATTCGCATTGCCGATAGCCTTTGCCGTGAAAAATACGGCAAACTGCAACGTTAGCGGCAAATTTTCCAGGTTACCGACACAGCGCCACCGATGCCAGCAAATTTTGCGGTAAATTTTGCCGGAAAATTTTAATTTAGAATACGGCCCCTGGGATAGGGATACAAATATATTATTCTGACTCATATTGTCCGGCTAAATACGGTTCAGAGGTTAGTCTAGCTTTAAAAGTCTATTGATCTACCCTAAAGGAACCAAGATTCTTATGATGCGTTCGGTCACCGTAGATGATTTGATGACATCTGACTCAAATACGAGGTACAGATATATTCTTCCACGCGTAGTTCACATCTCGATGAATTTGTTTGTTCTTTCAAAGCCATAAGATTTCGATGAACGTATCATCGCTCATCAATATAATTAGATGCTGAATTGCGTATATGTGGTCAAAGGCGTCATTAAATGCCGGAACGAGAAAAAAAACATAGGCATATTTATCCTTAACCGAATGGCATTTTTTAAAAATATTGAATGATCACTAATAATCATCCTCATGAGCTGACTTCTAAAAGTACAAAATCGCCGACCACACGTGTTCAAAACAATGCACACAACACGCAAATTCATATATTCTGAGTAGTGCAGCTGCTCGTGAGAGTAATGAGAGTATTGCGTACTCATAACTCTGGGTCACTGCTGTTCCAATGGGCAGCATCAAGCTCTCTGCACGTCACTTAATGGGTGCTCAGGTGCATTGTAGTTCAATGAGAAAAACAAACGCACTCTGAAAGCTCGATTCAACTTTGTCCTCAGGTCAAGTGTGCATACCTCGGTATGGATCGATCAGAATATACACATTTTGTGAAATGTGTACGTATACTGTATGTACACTTGTTGAACGTCAATCTCGTTGCTTGAGGGCATGTAGAGCTCGAATCAGTTACGAGAATTGGTTTTCTGGTCAAACTCAAACGACAAGGAACATTATACAAACAACGTATGGGCTACAATTCTCTTGACACTCTGACAAAAGTCGAAACAGTAGAGAGAAATTCACACAACGTGTACTGTGTTATCTGATGATGAATGACATAGTAATTCGAAATTTCGAGGGTAGTTTTTTTGGTCTAAGGGTACTCGAGGATGGGTCAAGACTAACAAATTTTCTATCGAACAATCCTTGACTGGACAGATTCTTGCACTAAATGGAATCAAAAGTCAAACCAGAGCTATATTTTTCATGAAATTTTGCGGTGGTGTGGATCATTTCATCGCTGTTTGCATACTTGTCGACCATTACTGAGAATACCAAGGTAGGAATCAAGATGCTGCTATAATGCTGGAAATGAGGATTCAAAATGCAAATCCGCTATTCCGATTTTTTGACATATTGTACTTGTTATTGAGGATCTTGCACTAAGGATATCGATAAAATTCTTTTCGATACACTGTGCGTAAAAGTGCACTTTGCGCACAGTTTGTCGACTTTTACTCACAGTTTATCGAAAAGTATAGTTAGATACACGGCCGTTAAACCTATTATTCGCATCCTCGTGATGATTCCGACCCTCGCCTGCGGCTTGGGCCGGAAACACATCACTCGGACGTGAATAAAACGTTTTACGCCCTTGTATCGACATGTACTATTTTCTCAATAAGTTGAGGCTCACGAATTATTTTCAACAACATGATTTTTGTGTGCCTGGATATGAAATATACTTCCTGACAGGCCTCATGACTATACAATTGTTACGAGTTTTACATACTTACTATTAACCATGTATTTAACTGAAGTGAATATGATAATGTTTACTCGTGGAAGCTTGTACACGCAGCCCTCGTTATTTGCGGTTGATGCTTTCATCAAAGATGTCGCGACTATCGTAAGCGCGAGTACGAGGATTTTGTGCTTATGTGAATTTGGGGTCTACGTACACCAGTGCATCAAAATGTGCCCATGACTATGGAAGACCATTTATAGATTGTAGAAATATGTGGACGAAACGTAGCAATACATGCTTAATTGTAAACATTTTGTGTATATTCATTTGCGCAAACACTAGTTCTCTACTATCGATTCCAAGATGATCTATATTTATCCTTGAATAATTATAATTAGTGATGACTTTGCTATGTATTAGAAGGGAATCTGAGAAAATTTAGATTATAACTTATTAGCAGCGCACAGCATGGTAATCTCAGGATTTCTAGTTTTGGCTTTTCCAAATTATTTTCACCTCAGGACCACTATTCGATCAAATGAATTTCTTTCCCGTGTGCCAAAGCAGTGCCATGCTAGATAAGCTATATCGATTTATGATGAATGATATCACAATTGTAGTATCGGTCGAAAATTTCAGGACCTAATAAACTTCTCTTGACTCTATGACGGTATATTCTGAAGAATCTTCATTCAGAACTGAAGTATAGAATTCGATTACTTCTACTTATCGGTTCATTATGATAAAATAATTTTCCGATAATGAGCGATTCATCGGCAATTATTTGCAATGATGTTAATGAGCTCAACTCTTCGATTGCTTTAATCTTCACACAAATCTCAATGGTTGCAAAAAAAAGTTTCAGAGTTCACTAACGATGAAGTCAAACCATATACAAAAGAAACTCAACTCTTGTGAGCGCAATAGAAACAGGAGTGGGTAGTCCAAGTCTCTTACAACTTGTCCAGATTCATTTGTCTGACCGTCTCAAGATACGACATGTACACATTTGAGAGTACAAGAGAACTTCTTGAGCCTCTTTCAATACGATAACAACATTCGATCTCGACATAATTGAGTCAAATACAACAAATTGGAAGCAGCATTCCTTTACAATTTCAGAGGTCAAGTTTCATCGTGTACAAGTTCTAACGATACCAATAAATTGCTGCCGCAATTGACGTAAGGCGCCAATTAGGGAGAATATTGCAATCATTGCCGTTGCAATTGTGATAGGAACAACAATCGAAGGCGCCCTTCTATAAAGCCAGCCTTTTTGATATCCATAACACTGTGATAAAATTCCAAAAATAAAACAACTGATGCCTAAAAGATTGTGTAGAATTTTTGAATACACAGGCTTAATGGTTTTTCTCAATCTTCCTGCAAATAGAGCTGGAAGACCACTCAGGAATACTATGCAGATTCCAGTGACTGATATTATTCCGTAGAAACCATGCCAAGATACGAAATGTCCTTGAAACGTGATCCAGCTGGTTACAGTCCCATTATCTTTTTGACGATTTAGCTTCGTGATGTACATGACAAGGACTCCAGATATACTGCAGATAGCACCAAAAACTTGAAGAATCCAGTGCACATGACTGTTGTATCGTCTCGTCAAATGACGAGTCAAAATATTTTCTCCTGTCAACGCAACAATGGCCTCTGCCATCAATAGCACATACTGAAACAGAACATTAAATGAATTTCTCAGGTTGAATTCAACTCTTTTTTCTGAGATATAGTACGTGAAAAATGATACGAGTATTCAGATTCATATCGCTACGTCATTACATCTCTAAATTGTTGAAGATCGGCCTCTTCCAGGGAAGGGTCAGTTGTATTATAGAAGGAATATCAGCTTGGAACTGTGTGGATTCCACATCATGCTCCCATCTGAGCAAGAATCCAAAATAACTTCCACAGGCGTGGATCCAAAAGGGGTGGAAAGGGCGATTGTCACCCCCTCCACCCTCAAGACCGGTTCCTGGATCTAACCCGAAATTTCAGTTATGACTGTCTGACCAAATTTTATTATACTACTTACACGGAGTAGATTAGTATGATTTAAGCCTCGGTTGAAATTTGGAAGAAAAGTTTTTGTTTGGAAAGAACGCAAACCTCTTTTTCAGTAAAAAGGAATGGAATGAATTTCGAGTTGTGATAAGTTAATTATAACATCGATGCAATAGCTCAAATACTCGGAGACTCCTCTGCAAGAGCTACAGTACCCAGCGAAGGTAATGGAACAAGAATACCTGTACCAAATAGAAGAAAGTTCCGATGTGCTTCGTCGTGTGGCAATTCTAAAGAGAAGATCTTGAAGATCATGAGAGAAATCAACCGATTCATGTATTCTTAAAATTCTTAGCGTGCTATTCAAGTGACCGTAATCAACGTTAAAAATCTAAAAAAAGTCGTCTTGCATCAATCACCTACAACTTTGGCAGGAGTGACCCGATTACAAGAATTTCCACGGGATGTTTTCGGTCGTTTCAGAATTTATCTTTTCTTCTTTCTGGAGTTCCGTGTGCGATTTTTCTCGTCTGAGTAACGAGCTTAGGGATGTAGTTTTGTATTACATAGGCTGCTTACGGAGATACCGAGGCTGGCACCTGTTTCATTTCATCTTGCTCTATTTTAGTGCAAAAATTTATCAAAAAAATAATACGCCACATGATTTCGACGGGGAATGATCTCTTCTTTCAGAAAATGCTATCAGATTTTGGCACAAATGAAACCTGAACAGGATATCCTCTAACAACTTCTATTTTTGATCAGAAATTGAGAAAGTGCTTACAGGTCAGAATTGAGCTCTAACCTGATAGTATTTTTGGAGAGAATAAATTATTACACATCATGATCATGTGGCGTGATATTTTTCCCTGGACTCTTACACTAGAACAGAGTGAGAGTAAACAAAACAGGTGCCAGCCTCGGGATCTCCGTAAGTAGCCTATGCTATACAAACTTTTCTCTCCAAGCTCGGTACTCGGACAGGTACGGTCGTACAGAGAATCCCGAAGAAAGAAAATTGTAGGTTTTTTAACGACTTATAACATTCTGTAAGGACTTTTGTGATCGGACCACTCCCGTCAGAGTTGTAGATGATTGATTCAAGACAATTTTTTTACATTTTCAACGTTGATTACGGTCACTCAAATAGCACGAGATTTTTCGTGATCTCCAAGATCCTTTCCCCAAGATTGCCATAGGTCAAGGTGCATCGTAACTGTCCTTGATTTGGTGCATGTATTTGTGTTCCATCATTGTCGGTGTGCACTGTACATCTGTTTGAATTTCGTGCGATTGTCATTTACGAGTTTTCCAAGTGGCAGTAAGATTATGAAGTCTCTGATGACAACAAAAGTTTCATCTGAAGACCCACGATCACAGTGTGCATTGAATCACCGAATTCGAGGCGTAGGTTATACTTGCTCATGTGAGAATATTACAATATGAAATAGCTTCATGAGACCATGAAAAATAGTGAGACAGTTATGCATGTTGCTCTCTGTATGTCGACTTCTTGATTTTTCGCATCATGTTCGGAAACCCAAAATCCTGTGAGAAACACTAACTATGGCTGTTTACTTTTCAATCTTCGTTCAATGAACGCTGGATAGCTCACAGGTACTCGGAAATTTTATTGACTAACGAAATAGAAAAAAATCTGTTTTCAATTTATCATCAGGAAGCCACCGCGGCCTCGGATAAGATCCTTGCTTTGGACGCAGAAGGCTGGGGTTCAAATCTCGGCCGGCACCAATGTGAATATTCATAAGTGCTTTTCGGTGGTTTCGGTGGTTTGGAACCCACCTTAAAGTGTAGGTCCCGCAGAATAACCTCGAAGAAGATGTTGCGAAATGCGTTGATAAAAAAAGAAAAAAAAATTTTTTATCAGCACAACCACTTTGGATGTTCATCAATATATTTTATCAACCATGTATTTTTTTATTTATTGTGAATTTGGCTCCTAGCCTGTGATTCATTCCAAATATGTAGTGAACACTGAATCCAAAATGCGACAAATATCAAGAGTCAATCATTTTTGAAGCACTATCTAGCTTGAATGAGGCAGAGAATTTAATAGGACGGAATGGAAGCTCACCACCATGGCACGCCATTCATTGAAATATTTTGGGGTCAGTATCTTTTGAAAAGCCCGGAAGGACAAATACATAATATGTATCAGTAAAGCTTGTAACCCAGACCGTTGAAACTCAATTCAACGGTAAATATTAATCTACTAAATGCAGAATGTTTGATATAGATCTATCTAACTCTCAATGCAGAAGAGTTATTTTACAAAATTTATGTATGGAACCACATTCCAGATTCCATCATGGAAGGGAAAATCTCGAATGAATGAAATCCATTCAATCGTACAGAAAGGTAAAGACCAGATCTTTCTCATGCACATACATCTTCTCTTGAATAGATTCTCCAAAATTTCGTACGGTCATAGAAAGTTGAGGTATAGCATAATCCGAAAATGTGAACTTCCAGTGTGCATTAGTGCGGGAATGTGGTTACGGTTTTCGCACTGGTTACCAAAGGAAAAGCTCAACAAGGTACCAACAGCTCATAGTAATCAGCACCTCTCTAATACTTTTATCTCCTCTACATGTACAGCATGTGCACACCAAAAGTTCGTAGGGACTTGAATATGGAGGCAGACTAGGTGAGCAACGCTAAGTGAACTGACGCGCTTTTGATTAAAATTTCTAACTCAGAGCTTTTGCTCTTTCTCTTTCCTCGTTTGCATTCCACGTAAATTCCATACATGTTCAGAGAAATTCACGTGAATCTTGAATTGAAACAATTGATAAAAAAATTGAATCTACATCGAGAGAGGGGAGTTTATTCATTCAAAATCTATCTTCGTATCCCGGCTAGAATATGCTCATGGCATTGCAAACATAGAAAGTGTTTTACAGACTGGTTCATACTTAGATGGTACAAACTTCATTCTACTGACTCAAAAATAAAGTGAACGCAAAATAGGGTGAATCCAGGCTTTGATTTTAGAGTTGGTTCAATTGAAGTTTGTTTCCGCTCAATCCATGTGTGCAGAGAGCGAAATTGATGAGTGCTTTGAAAAATCGTTCCGCTAGAAATGAAGTGATTCAAAACCATATTATGCCTCAACCGTACACACTCGTCGAAAATCAAGACGACTCAGAAATTGCAAATGTCTGTGAGATTGAGCTTCAAATACTAATGGATGGCATATGATCGTGCTGATTCTTGTCGAAGAATCTTGAGATCAGTGGCATCAAAAACTAACCAATAATTAAACTGTGGGTATCAAACGTATTAGATCGAAAGCCTCCCTGAAGATGTATTTATATTGCTCTAATCGTGAATTCTGAATTGATGTATACAATATCTACCGCAGTCACGTGATCAAAGCAAAAATACCAAATATGGATTTTCCCATACTTTTTTAGACTCAAACATCAGGTAAATTTCCTCTCTCGTTTCTGAAGAATAATTTCTTGATCACGAGTACCACATTGAGATCTCCATCACAAGTAACGCGTTGACTTCTCGATCACGAGTACTGCATAGAGTTCTTGATTACAAGTACCACATTGAGTTTTCGGTGACGAGTGTCACCTGGGTTCTTGATTACAAATGTCACCCTGAGCACTGTTCAGGACACCCGAAATTTCTTCCCCAATTTTGTAAGTGGAACTACTAGGCTCTACTTGAGCGAAAAGAACTCCATTTGGGCTCATTCTGAAAGTCTTTCTATGGATTCAAAGATGGCATTATTTATTTTTATCAGTAAGAATCTAGATCTTCTCAATTTGAGCTTGGAAAAATGCCAATTTCGATGATTTTTGGAAGAATCTCCTGGCTCCGGTAGCTCACAGGTAATGGAATATTCTGGAATTAGTCCTGCAAAGACCTGAAAGTACAGGTGTGAAGCTTCAAAATCCGCCTTTGAACGTCCCTCTACGCCACTGCTAATCCGAGCTATGACATTTTCTGTGGAGAAAGATTTTTCGCAAAAACTAACACCTACATTCGAAAAAGACAGACAAATGCGTTTTAAGGGGAATATAATCTCTGATCCTGGTATCTGTCTTCTATATCATGATCAAGAGAACAAGGAATCTTTGGAACATGTCCCAAAAAGTGGATTTCTACGTCATTTTTTAATAAGGGTGCTACTTTTCCCGAAAACACTCCTCAGAGAAAATATCATAGCTTCGAGTCAAAGTAATGCAGAGGGACCTTCAAGGACGGATTTAAAAGCTCCAGACTTATTTCTTCAGGTCTGTTGAGTTTCATTCCAAAACACTCATGTACTTTTGGGCTATAAGAGCCAGGAGATTCTCCCAAAAATCATCAAAATTAGCATTTTTTCAAGCTCGAATTGGGAAGATTCAGATTCGTACTAATAAAAATGATTAATGCCATGTTAAAATAGAAAGATCTTCAAAACGAGCCCTGATGAAATCCTTTCCGGTCAAGTAGAGCCCATTAGTTTCACTCACAAGATTGGAAAAAAAAATCTTGGGTGTCCTGAAACTTTTGACCGATAGTGTATGCATAGCTCCGGTCTCTGGAGAGTGGTACTTCTTTTCTTTTGTCAGCCTGTGTTATCATTCAAGAAAATACACTCATAGATTACAATCAATGCAATGGTGTAATGAATATCCATAACTTATTATTTGTATATTTTCACCAATGATTCACTCGTAAGCCATAATCAGTAGCTCTAAAGTGACCATCTGAATCCGATCCCAGTTCATGTTGACGCATCAATCGATCTCTGACACTGAAAGGATCATCGGTTTATTCATGACGACAGTCAATACTGTAAGAGATCATAATCTCTTTATGTAAGAGCAAAGATTCGCCAAGAGTTCTTGCTCAGAATTGATACAGACCTGTGAGCTGAGAAATTTTTTCAAGAAAGTTTGAACTTGCTGATTCTCTTACGTCGAAAGTTACATTAAGACTGATAGAATATGATCAGAGGTGATTGGCTGATCTGTTTGGATAGCAACTGAGCGTCTTAATTACACTCAAAAACTTTTGCAGCGTATTTCATGTAAAATTTCATTCATTAGTCAGAAAAGGTGGACGAATGGTTCACAATCATACGAGTGAAATTAATAACCAGAAACTTCACTCACCCCAAATGTACAGAGGAGCGCGTGTAAATTTGAACGAACACTTAGGTCCAGACTCATGTACGAGATATAAACTGTCACTGACACAATCAATCCATGGTTAACTGAGTTAAGCACAAACATCAGGCTTCGGCACAATGCTTTTGCATCATTTTTGCTCTGTGAAGATTCGGTGTCAGCTGACATCTCATCAGTCATTATCTTCACTTATAACACGGCTCTCTTCTACTTATATAGCTCTCCCAACTTCAGTACGTGTGTAAAAATCGCAGTGAACGTGAATTTTTTCAAGTTTTTCTAATTTTATTAGCCTGATCTGCAAAACAATTTGGCAATTTTACTTTTGATGTGGAAAAATACGGAGACTTAGAAAGCTCAACAATATGGCACACTCGCATATTATCAAAATCCAATTATCCCTATCTTGAACATCATGCTTTTCACTACGAAATTGTCTTCTTCATAACTCAGATCGAAAAAAAGAACGAGGAACTAGATCTTACTTATAATCCATGTCATCTCGCCAGTAATTTGAAAATTAGATTCACGTTCCTTGGAGCGCGTATTATTCGTTACTAATAAAGACTAATCATGTTATTGCACGTTCGGAATATTTGCGCACGGCAGGTACACCCAGCAACATTCATTGCTCCTATCAGAGTTATCTCAATGAGATAAATTGCAGGAAAATAATTGTAGGGGCAGTCGGGAAACACACTCGAGATGATAATAATACTCGAGGAACATCGATAAGAGCCTCTCAATATAAATTTTACAAGTGCCTAGATCACTGGGATTTCCATCTATCTCGTATAAACTCCCAACTAATCTCAAGTGCATATGTCTGTCTGCACGTATCGATTTGAAGATAAACGCAATGTAGTGACTTCTTTATCAGTGTTTCGATTGGGCTCATGACAATTCATTGACTGGTACACAACATAGATACACTGATATCGGTACTACTCTATAGATGAGTACAAAGCTCTCTTGTCCGTGAATCTTAAACCTTTTCTCGTTCGTGAACATCGAAATCGTATTTCAGCTACTCTAGACCTTCTCTATTCGTGTCCCTCGGGAAAAAGTTACACATTTCCATGAAAACCGATTCGATCAAATATCAATGTGACGGTGTTTGAGGTATATGGTGGATAAGTCCAAAAATGCTGATTAAGATTGGCGCCCTCAGTGTTTCTACAAAAAATCACGTGTGGCATTCAAGTTTCACTCGATCATCCATATATAATATATACAATCTGTGACCCGACAAAATCAACATCAGCGACGAAACATGAATCGTTCAAATGCGAACGGTGATTTTGAGCACTTTTTCATTTGAATTATCCCATCTCGTAGGAAATACCAGCACTCAAACTGATGAGCAATTATTCGGAGTGTTCTGGCGGTTATCAACTGTCAAACTCAAGAGTGATTGATTAGTTGACTTCCATTTCAGATTGGTAGGAGAGAGAAATGTGGACGAATGAGGGAATCCGTCTTTTCAATCTTCCTTCGAAACAAATTTTTGATTTTGATGGATTATCATTGGAGTAGTTACGAAATCTGACTGATTGACGAATTTCCAGGAAAACTTGTGTGACTGGGAGAATATTTGCAGCTGAATAATGTCAACAAACTCGCTTCAACTTCATTCCGAATTCTAAAAAGTGCTGAGAATGCCAACTGAATTTGAAAATCTTTGTAAGCCCGTACGTTATACAAGGGGTGGAATAGAACCTACCCCAGGTAATGCAGAGACCTTCCGTGAGCTTCCCTTCGTTGATGCAGCGCGCATTGCAGCTGCAAGTGACGGAAACCTACCGAACGATGATAACCAGACATTTTCGTATTGACCGATAGTTCCAAGTAACGGTAACTTCTTATGCAGTAAAGTTGATCCTATCGAGACCAGTCAGGTGTCACCTATGACGACTTTCTGTTAATAACAATCTCCTACGCACAAGTATTAATTCTCCACTGTATTGTAAAGGAAAACGAGTTAGGCAGTGATCAGTTTCAGATACCATCCTGAAATCCTGATGGGGAGAAGCAATCATAATTTTTATAGTTCATGGTACTTGATGAATCCATGCCAAAGACCACACGAGACTTTGATGATTTTTCTCGTTCACTTTTTGAGAATCTTTTCGCCACATAAAAGATTATTGTGGCGAAAGTTAGAATCGTCTTTGTCCTTCCTCTTACATGGTTGTATTGATGGAATACAAATTGCTACAACTTTTTCTTTATAATACTAGTTTATCTCCAAGCCAAACTTCGTGGATGAGTTTGAACTCGACTCTGTTAGAAACACTTTTAGCATGAAAAGGAAAGTAGAGAAGGCGATCAAAACCTCGCAATAAACAAGAGCATAATGAAAAATTTGACGGCCAGAGCGACCCAGTCATTCAACTCATTATCTAAAAGCTTGAATTGAAAAAAGACTTTTTGGCTCAGATCTTCCTTTGTAGGCTCCTAATCGTTGATCTGGTAGTTTTTATGTGTTCTTCGTGCACTCTTACAACTGTGTGCTCAATCCTAGGAGAATGTGATAGTTAAAGATGAGTGTATCAATCATTTCCCATAAGACACCGTGTTTTGCTCAGAACTCCTTCTCCCCGAATCCTAAAAGCTCGCCTAAAAGCTTCGCAATTCCAACTGTATCTGATTGAGGCACTAATCTACCACTGTGCCGAAATTTGTAATTTTTTAATGGCTAATTCGAGTACCACTAGTACTACCTTAAAGTACTGGAAAAATGCCCTACAAGTACTTCCATTGTATTGACTAAATACCGTAAAAATACCGCGTAAGTACGGCCCAAGTACATATAGGATATTCAATCATCTTTTCAGACACAAATGTTTGTCTGGCTCCCGATGAAGATTCATGATTTCCCAAATAGATTCTAGTAGCATTCCAGTCCCAAAAAAAGTATAATGCTCTGGTATAAAATACGTGAGAGTAATTCCACGAGAAAACGATAGACAAAAATGGGGTGGGTCTCAGATTCCTTTTTGAGTCAACTTTTTCGATTCTATAGGTCAAAATATGAACATCTGCCGCCATAAAAAAATTGGAAAATTTTTTTCGGACTCTGGCGCATAAATCAAGATTCGGTTTTTAATTTTTTTTTGCAAAATTTTCGTAACTTTTTTTCAATGAAATCGTTATAACTCAGAAACGACTCTAAGTAGAGCAACGGGGTTTAAAGCATCTGAAGGGTGAGTAAAAAATCTATCAAAAACCACGCCAGACTTTCGGTTTCCATGTGACCTCGATGATATATGGGTGATTCCGTGAAAATCAGCTTCGACTCTTTCCATCAAAAAGCTATTTTTTGGAATATTCGAAAGAACATTCTTCAATGTAAAAAGTTGTAATCTTTTCAATAAAAATACTTTCATCCTGCATTTCTGGGTTCTCAGGTGTTTTTTGGGCGCTTTTTGAATTTTGATGTTAAAAGACCTCAATTTTCTACGCATGCGCGAGATTTGGGGATTCGGAAACCAATTTATTGAAAAGCTGAGAAAATTTCCTTGAAATTGTCCACTTACCGAGTTCAATTTTGTTGGTTTTAACCAAAGTTTCCGTCACTTTTAACATCGAGTACAAAAAGCAGCTTGATGCGAGGTCCCTATTCAATTCGATAAATGCCTTCATGTTCTCACTCAATGCAACCTTTATCTTTCGGAGGTTGTAACACCGGTTTTAGTTGATGAAATTGAACTCGGAAAGTGGTCAAGTCCAAGGAAATTCTCGCGCATGCCCAAATCTCGCGCATGCGCAGAAAATTGAGGTTTTTTAACATTGAAATTCAAAAAATGCCCGAAAAACACCTTAGAACCCAGAAATAAGGGATGAAAGTATTTTTTTCGGAGAGAACACAATTTTTTACATTGAAAAATGTACTTTTGAATATTCCAAAAAAATAGCTTTTTGAGAAAAAGAGTCGAAGATGATTTCCACGGAATTACCCATATATAATCGAGGTGACATGGAAACCAAAATTTTGGAGTGGTTTTTGATAGATTTTTTACTCACGTTTTAGTTGCACGAAACCCCGTTGCTCTACTTGGAGTCGTTTCTGAGTTACAACGATTTTATTGAAAACAAGTTACGAAAATTTTGCAAAAATAATTTTAAAACCGAATCTCGATTTATGCGCCAGGGTCCGAAAAAAAATTTCCAATTTTTTCATGGTGGCAGATGTTCATACTTTGACCTATAGGATAGGTATAGGAAAAAATTGACTCAAAAAGGAATCTGAGACCCGACCAATTTTGTCTATCGTTTTCTCGTGGAATTACTCGTGAGCTGACATACTCTTCAGCATACACCCAATTCAGAGTAAACGTTATTGATCAAGTCATGAGAGATAGGGGGAAAATGATAGGTCCAGTGAACTTGTCTAGTAATGAGGGGTTCTTAAATCCTGTTTCACAAGACGATCTAGGCATTTGGAAAAAGTCATCGCTGACCAGTTGCCATGATACAATTTGACTTTTCTCGATGCCTGCCGAGTTCAGTTCGGAATGTTAGTCTTTCCACCAATTTCAGAATATTTTATACAATATGGTACTTCGATATAAAGTTAGGTAATCAGAGAAACATTCATCGTTCGCAGATCGACTCACCACTTCAACTATTCTGAATCTGTCACAATTATAATAACGGAGAAGTTGCGAAGTTTTACTGTGCCACGGCCACCTAATAGTTGGATCTTTGATGACAAAGAAGTTATTCCTTCCTCACGAAACCTCTATGGAATATGATGCAATCATTCTACCGTTATAGCAATTTGTTTCCATTGGACCTCGATCATTTTCCTGTTTAATGGCATACTATGTTATGGAGCACAGTTCAAAATATGTGAAAATATTCACTGTTTTGATCGGGTATGGTAGGCATAAAGGATCACCAAAACAGTTGAACAACTGATTGATGAAAGTAATTTCCGACTAAACAGACAGTCATCGGCAGAATTCCTTGAAAAATATAGTTTCAGGGAGCCCGAATCGTCGGCCATGTTTATCAAATTCTTACATGAAAATGAAATGACTCACCCGTCTGCCATGCGTGATCATCTTCTTTCACTGATGACCTAACCCACCAAAATCTGTGCTGATGAATTAGTACCTGACAGAGTGTCAATTTCCTCCTGGTCTGTTGATGGGACCAAAAGAACCCTCATTCGAGTAATATCTAGGTGGCACCCTTGCGGTACCACATATCAGCATTCCATCAGAATTCGTGTTGTTTCCTGTTTGCCCCCTTTCCGCTCCAGTCTATACTAAGAATATTGACTCTCCATAGGCAAATAGACAAACCGTGCGGTTACTTGTTTCTAAATCAGAATAGGGATCAACATTTTTCATTCTCTTCAAGTTGGATTGAGATCTAGGAATACCATACTCTTCAATATAGATTAACGGGTGAATCTTTCACGTACACCTCCTCAATACCTGTATAACGTGAGTTGAAAATCAACATAAGATTGATGCGGTTCATCATTGTATTTCCTAATTTACCATCATGTCAATGATTCCAAGCCATTGTGAAGTTTTTGTACTCCATCGAACTTTTAGAATTTGTGGAGAAAGAATGGTTCCGTGATAGCCGGTGAAGACACCGGCTATTACATAAGAATGTATTCGATAACTAAAATTTGACGTACCTTCAACATTGACCCTACACTATACGATGTCATCATCAACGTTGTCAAATAAGACCATACTGCAGATCATGTGAAAGGGGAAAAATGTACTGTCTAAGAAGATATTTGGATTACAGAGCTGGAAAAGGAATAAGACTTCTTTCTCACGATTCAACCATAGGATGACGCAGAAATCTCAATTCATCTTGATCCAAGCAGAAACATCGTACAATTAAAAGTAAGCTTTGCGGCTTGGATCTATCGTAATTCACTGTCTCCATATATACCCTTGACCCATTTCGAGTGCGTACATCCGCAAGTAATTTAAAGTGGCTTGAGCTCATCCTCATCCAATCCTTTGCAAACCGCGGGTAACAAGTGCACAACTATAAGGTCTGGGCCCTTTAAAATTGCGTCGGTGTGGCGTAGCCAACCCTTTCTAAAACAGCTTGACACAAAGATGAAAATCGAATTCTGAAGATGTACGAAACTGCGGTATGGCTCTCTTAAATAGGTCTAACTCGTAGCCGCGTACCTAATCTCCCTAATATCCAGAATACACCAATAAGGGCTTTGGTGATGCCGCCGTGTATTATATATTGGCGACACGTTGTACCTACCGCAGTTAAGACCAATGTAAATTCTAATACACTTATGTGAATGTAGAAAGCTGATGATCTGGGCTTGAGCTTGTGACCCCGTTCACTGTTATAGTTGAAGGGATTTTCAGTTGTTGTGGGAGGATTTTCTATTAACTGCGTGCACGCTTGTTATTCGTATTGCCATGTATATACCTACTTCTTATTTCTCCGGTTTCAGAGAAATAATCTAGTGTGGCTCACAGGGTGAATCACTGTAATACTCATAATTCACATCTGGGGTTACCGCCCTCTCGTGTCACCCACAAAATTTGTGTACAGGTCAATAGTGATTATCAATTGATGAATTCCATTTGATAACGACAAATGAATAATAGTGATGTCTCGGATCGGTTTCTCGTGATTTTCTTTCAATTCTATGGTCTACATTATGAACTTTTCCACTTACTGGCAGGACCCAAAAAGATTTCAGAGATACCTACGGGGTTACTCTTGTTTTGCTCTTTGATTTCACCAGAGCACGAAAGTAATAATCTTTTCCTACTAATTTGAATTTATCCCGAGATTTGTCGCCAATTCAGCTAAAGATAAGGCAACGTGATTCGTGCCATTCGAAAGATCTTCAAAATACCTATATATGGATAACGACTTCGGATTTACTCGTTCAGCAGTTTCAGGTCTTGATCAAGCTTGGTTGATTATTGCAAAGAGCAATCTTCTTTAACTTCGACGATCTTTGCTATGAACTCATGGTCAGTCGGAATTTGTTCTTGGGCTGTTTTCAGCGTTTTTTGGCCAATTTTTCGATTATCCATTCCCTGACCAATCAGAAAACAGCCATTTCTGCGCATGCGCGTCGTTTTATGGATTTGAAAGTAGTCGAGACATCTCTATTTTCCATGTGTCGTTTCGGTGTGATGATTTCGATGGGATTTTCAGTTCCATCTGGATAAGAAATTTAGTTTGTATGTCTGCATCGAGAACATTAGTTCATTAACCGAGATAATATATTTTCCATTCCAAGTTTTCCATTTTGAGCTTGAAAGGTCGCTTGGTTGTATTCCGATCTGTGATGCTTGCAGACTTTGGGTAGAATTCTACATGCGATTTCTTCATAAATCTCCACTCATCAACCTCGACTCAGATCGCTTTCACATGGAAACTTGGTCACAAACATCTCGAATACTCAGAACTGACCAACATCATTTTCCGACGAACAGTAACATCGATTTGAACGAATTCCACATGCTTCCGTAATGCCTGAGGCCTGGCAAAGAGTTAGCGTGATCCCTTTAATCTTGATGATCGAGATACTCGACAATCTGAAGATATTGAAGTGAGCCCAAATTTAATAGGAAAGGCCCATAAAAGTTCACGTCGAGTCAGAGTGAAAATATTACTCTCGTGTGTATACGAGCTTGAGTGAATTTCATTGCCCAAGCTCTGAGTGAGAATTGAATATATCTTTCCCTATCACAGACCCGAAACTGCATGTAAATATTACAATTTCAATTTGAAATGGCCGAGATTGATAAATTCGAACTATCAAATACTACAAAGAATGCACATGGATCTAATACTTGTGCGCTCCAGGTCGTGTTCTTGGTCCCAGTGTAGCTGCATCTTATCAGTACCATAGCCATGATAACGCGGCAAATTTTGATGAGGCATTGTTATATATATCACTGATTTGTTACGAAGGACCTCCCTTGTCGGCGAAGAATGGTGATATAATTTCATGAAATATGTTCCTGTCGACAAAGAGTATTGAGTTGAAACATCGACTCAATATCATCTTTTGAACAGGTATTCTTTCAACAGGAATTTTCCCTACATTGACTTATTGAATTGGTCGTTAAAACGTTCACTGCGATGGGCCCCACGGGTGGGGCCCACGCGTCCTTCCCTGTGTGCGATGGGCCCCACCCGTGGGGCCCACTTTTATCGAGTTTCAGCTCACGTCCAACAGCGGAGACATATCTAGCGACTTATATCGGGTTGGTTGCTCGTTGTTTATTGTATAATGAACATGTGTGCACATCAGTTTCGGTATTGGACTCGATTCCGCTGAGTCCTATCCGATTTTCGATTTTACACAATTTATTCATCAATCACACGAGATGAAACGATTATCAGCATTTGAATTCAACAATCTCCAACGTATGTTAGCTCATTTGAAATCTTATTCCAAGATCTACAAACAGAGCTGAAACACATTGGAAATGATCGAACCCCACTGGAGTAATCTTCCATTTACGGGCTGAAAAAAAATTCTGCTAAATCAAAAAAACGTGGGCTCTTTCAACCACAGCCTTTGCTCTGCCGTATGTGTATTGTCATGCACTGTAAAACTCTTGGCATTGAAGATATAGAAAAAGATGATCGGGTTGAATCTATTACTTCTCATGCTTGGAACGATTTGAAAAACGTCAATGAAACGCAGCCCAAGATCAGGCTCAGCAATAACATTATTCTGTGGGTGGAACAGATATTGAAGTAGAAGTTCTCTTGGAGACTCATAACATTGAATTTGATGATCTTATTAATGCTACTGATCATCCTCATGAATATTCTTCATATCAGAGGAAAACATTCTGGGCCCCACCAGTGGGGACCGTCGCTCAGGAAGATGGTGGAGGGTAGAAAGACGAAGACAATTTCTTTTGAATCAAGTCAATTGGTCAAGAATTCGCGCGGATACGATTTGTGGCCCAAAATTAATGTTTGACCCGACTGTGCGGTGCAAAAAATCATAGAAATATTGTGAATAGATGCCAAACTGAGCTTCCGAAAGTGCTGAAACGCACACTTGTACTCTCTCGTAATCTAGACCGAAATCGCGATTTCACCTTCACAGTGAACGTGTTGACCTTACCCATTTTTGTTAAGATTGACTAAACTTTCAACCACTTATTATTTTATACATGAATGAGCACATCCTAAATCATGTTGGAAAATTTCATTTGCTCACAAAGATCACATTCTTTCCTAAATTAGAAGAAAATGTTGCACATTACGTATTAGTTGTCCCTTTTAGCATCTAACAGCAAGCAAGGGTGGAAATACAGTCGTTCAAAAACAAGAAATCGCCTCATGCATTCTTATTATTTTCTGAAGTTACATTATTCCATTCATAACCATACCAACATAATCACATGTTTGCGTCCAAACGTTGGTTCCAATAATACTTCGAACTGGGTGCTGCATCATTAATAAAAAATCAGAGCAAAGTTAATAGGTAGAAAAGAAAATTACCCATCATAACCACTCATCCGATGAATAGAGTTGTTGAACTAATGGCCTTGTACGAAAATTTGAGCAAGCCAATAAACGGCAATAAGAGTGTGCAAGCTCAACTCATGTGTCACGCATACGCCCATAACGTTACATTTGAATCGGAAATCGTACACAATTCACACGCGTGTGGTTACCATACTCACGCGCCTAAATAGGGCCACTGCATCTGAACGATCATCGTCTATACATATATATCCTCTACCACAATACATAAACACACACATATATATATATATATATATGTAGACTAACATTTGTACAAATGAATCGTAGTCAACGATTGAGTCGGTGGTGGCGGTGGCGTTCGGCTTTCGCCCTTTTGCCCCTCGCGGGCGTATGCTTGATGTATAGTACAAACCCCGTAGCTTATATTATACAAGACTTCCTATATGTACTTTTCATGTATTAACAGAACAAGACCATATACACATGAAACTTAGCTGTATAGAGTCGTGTACACGTATAAGAGCTCGAAGCAACTCTGGCATTAAACTCGAGCAGACGTTTTCAACTGCTTCTGTTTGGTAAGGCTGTCGCCCCTTGTCAGCTTCATTGAAGATTTGCCGCATACGATTCTATATATTCTTACAGAGAGGGGTCATATTAAAGGAAGCCTTGACCAAACTGTATAGGATTCTCAATGCGCGATTTCACGTCTAATACGCGGTACGAATCATGTGATAGATCGGAAGAGACGGTGGAGGGGGATATTAATACACGTGTAAAACGAAGAAGGGAGATGTAATATAGATCAGTCAAACGCGTGCAACCGAAGAAAATAAGACGATGCATACATGGGGGTATGAGTATGTAAGTAAAGGTATAAAATCGAAGGTGATCGAAGAGCTTTATAGGCCTTGGGCGTTTTTTGCACGCTTGATTTGGCGGCTCTTCCGCGTTTGGGTGATATGGATTTGTAAAAGTTTGGTTTGAAAGAAGGAGGATTTCCTATTTACTTCCACGCGTGGATTTTTTTGTTTCATGTGCACTACAGTGTAAGAACTCCTATCGCACTTTTACAGTGCTGGGCATGGTAGAAGGACTATACTCATGCTCAGGACGTGACTTTCCTAGACCCTGCCTTGCGCCATAGCATGTGTGAAATTTAATCAATCCGAAAACTGCACAATCACAGGCACCGTAGATTTTACCCTTTTCAGCATTGGTCGCATAGTTTTCAGTGCCTAGAGATGCAAAATGACGAGAGCCCGTGATTTGACAGTTCTTAGAATTTCATTTATACAGTCGCTGCTCTCTTAACTTTTCCGAGTGAAATCTCACTCGGAAAGAGTGAGTTCTGACTCGGAGTTCGGAGTGAAATCGTGGCAACTCGGTACCGAGTGAGTTTCACTCAGAAAAAAGAGTGAGATTTTTCACTCGGGGAATCCGAGTCAATCCAAACGTTATTTCACCGAAACTGAATATTTTCGTTTAATCAATACGTTGCGGGCTATAAAATTAATAAATTATTATTAATCATCCGAAGGTTCGAAGAAAAGAAAAAAATCAATCCCGCCTGTAGCGGCATGGTCACTTCTATATTTTTGTAATTTGGGAAGTGCGGGGAATCGAACTAGGTTGTCTTGGTTGTAAATCGGACTGCTTCTCCACTGGACCACTGCTGCTGTTGACATCTGAGGTCCATAGCATCGTCTTATAGGATTGATGCACCATGTAACTTTATACGTGTCGTAAATGGAAATGAAAATATGAAAAGTAGTTATTGTTTCGGTCGAAGAAATAACAAGAGTGAAACCTACATATTTCCCCGGTAACAGGGCTCTGCATTTATATTAATAGGGTTGATCAATTTATACGTAATACATGCATTTATAAAACTTATGGAAGAGGATATTGACATTTTTCAGCTCAGTTTTTCAACAAATATTGCAAGAAATCTACTATTTTCCTCTTTGTGAGCTACGCATTGATCCACCAGTAACAAATGTGCGGCAAAACATAACCTATAATTTGATTTGAGCGTCTCACTCTTGCATCCGAGTGAAATCTCACTCGAACTTCGGAGTGAAATTTTTGGTTTTTTTGATATCTGACTCTTTACCGAGTGAAATGAACTTTCACTCGGAATCCGAGTGGAAAATCTCACTCGGAGAAGTTAAGAGAGTGCATCTGACATCGCAGAACGTGTGTCATTCTACACTACTGATCACTGTCAAAATAACCTTTTCGCACCACCGCGTGTGAAACATATGCTTTATGCAAGGCAGACCTCGTTTTTCGACACTCGGGCGTAAAGTATTTTTCCTTCACTCGTGATAATTTCAACCTTCGCCAAGGCTCGGGCCGAAAATAATCACTCGGACATCAAAACCAAACTTTCCACCCTCGTTTCAAAAAAATACTATTTCGGAATGGCACTGCTCTGTACTGGCTCACCTGTCAATTTACAGACGCGCTCATGAATTCACCCTGGCGTTTTTATAGTCTACTCATCGATCTCTTTGAGGTTATTGATAGATGTGGTCGAGATTATTCTAGTTGATGATTGGATATCATTTGATCAGGAAATTAATGACTAACTTAAATATTCGTGAGCGGTATTGACTTCAAATTGATTTACGTCGTTGAACACTCGGAATAGATGAGTATATATTTCGCAGTGTTGAACAATAGAACCAATTTGAACTACATCCGAGTTGTCAGTGAGAGGCAATCAATCATTTATTCACTTCTTGGACGTACGAGCTGATAAGCTCATAAGACTCGAGTGAGAGCAAGTGCATAAAGAAAAGATAAATGTGCCCCACTGATGAGCCCAAAGCTCTTGACAACAATGTTTTCCAATCATGGGGAATTACATACATAGGTATAATGAATTCCTGCGAACATCTCGTGTAATATACATCGTATCCGACCTATGCTCTCGAGTGATATTTTCTTCGACAGGTTTCGGACGCGTTATACACTATAGGTGTAGAACATATGACAACTTGTCACAAAAGTAGCCAGGAAATTGTGACAAGAACAACATTGGCCCGGATGGCGAGCAGCTTGAGCTTGAGCAAAAATATGACCAAGTCCAAGCCGGCGTCAAGGCGATTTCACCGCAACAACAAAGATGATAGCCTGATAATGCACAGATTGCGTGAACTAATGCACTCGCGTCAGTGTGAAATGTGAAAAACAACGATACATTACCCACGAACACAGAAGTCACATAAAAACAAAGCTTTGGCGTTGAGTCCAGACGAACAGCCGCAAAGTCGTACTCGTTCTTTTACGCAAGACACTCCACTCAATACTGACTTTCCTCGATTGAGCTCTGTGAATAACCTTGGTGAGTGGTGACATGGCGAGTATCATGCGGAAGGGTGATAAAGGCAAAAGTATATCCGCGAAATGCATCGCCAGTTCTTGCATCAGTGATTATTTTTCTGAATTATAAACTCAAGAAAGCCTATTATCAGCTTTATGTGAGAATCTGAATAGAGGTTAGAATGCCGGAGAGATGAACACGCGATTTCCGGGAGCCTAACCTCCATACAGCGCTGGCTGCATGACATCTCATGCGTCTTGTGAGTAGATCTCATGGACGAGTGTTGAGAAATCGGAGTACTACTGCACTCGGATTCGCATATGTCGATGATTAACTCGCATCATCATCATCATCACCACTTATGCGCATGTGAAACATGTACCAACAATGCTTGTCACCACCTATAGCTTGTTGGCAGATCATCGTGATTGTTCCTAACGATAATAAGCACTTGCGAGTCTTTTTGAATGAACTACTTCACACGATAACACGATATTGTGACGCCGTCTTCAGCGCTTTCAAATTTTCGCGCCGATCCCGACAGGTTTCAGACATTGCCGATGAGAACGCTAGTAACCGCGCGTTCACTCGCGTCGCGATCGTCAGTCACGTAGCCATGCCCGATACGCTGGAAAATATTGATACGTGACGTGGGCATACCCATTGACGAGGTTTCCCGCAAGCGGAATTCCGAGCCCCGTCAATTTGGCGCCCAATGTGGGGCTCGAGGAGGGACTTTTTGGACTTCGTCGGCATCAGGAGATGCTAGGACCTGCGACCTGATGAGCAGTCTTCCCCGGACGCCGCCTGCAACTCGGACGACCCGGCAGACAGCGGCAAGCACTTCTGGGAGTGTGGAAACACCCAGTGGCGCCCAACTGGATCAACAACGCACCGTCTCGCTTGAGCGCACCGCTCGCGTGACACGCCACCAACGTCAGCGGTCCCTTGGCTCGGAGCAGGAGCTCGAGTCCCTCCTGGACGGAGCACAGCTGCCTATACGCCGGAGGACATCCCGCAAGGACCTTGCTCCGACCGGACCATCGCCTGCTGTGCCATACGACGACCCTGCAGATCCCCAAGCCGGAGCTCAGCAGCAGCAGCCGGCGGATCCCGCCTCCGTCAACCAGGTACCTACTCATCCGAATTCACTTGTTGCTCCAGAAGCTGCAGCGGACGTTTCGGCGGCCAATCCGGAGCCACCTGCGATCACCATGGACGACCTCCGGCGGATGTTCCGTCAACTCGCTGGCACGCCCCTCAACCCTCCGGACTTCACTGGTGCGGAGCACGAGGACCCAGCGAAGTTCATCACGAAGTGTACGGAGCACTTCCGGCGCCTCGGGACCGAGGAGGCCTTCCCTGTTCGCCATGCGCCGCCGATGCGACGCCGCCACTGGATTCTCACCTAGTGAGCTGCTCCTGGGACACAACATCGCTCGCCCAGGGGAACAAGTCTCGCCACGATCGGACGATCTCGAGACCCGCATCGCTGCAGCCAACCAGGCACAGGATCACTTCACCAGCAGCTGGAGACCTTCGGATGAAGTCTTCACGGAGGGCGACATGGTGTTCATCAAGACGCACCCCCTTTCCAAAGCTGCCGATAACTTCAACGCTGGCCTCGCCCCGAAATGGGAAGGCCCATACGAGATCGTCCACTGTCATTCAGCGCAGGTGTTCACCGTCGACCGTCCCGGAAACACCGCCCTGAAGGTGCACATCTCGCAGGTCAAGCGAGACCACACAGCTCCAGCCCCTCCTGCGGCTGAACCTGGGTCACCATCCCCCGCAACCAGCGGCGCCAAGGATGCAGACGGACCCCGAATCGAGCGGCCACATCCGCCGACCACACCTGCCGGTGGGGACGCCCACTTGTCCGAGGACCAAGGTCGGAATGGATCCGCAACCGTCCCCATTGCCACGACCCCTGATCGTGCGCAGGACGACATCGCAAACCACGTCGAGGAGGACTCCCCGACAAACGTTGCCGAGGTGGACATCTTGGCAGAACCATACCCAGGGGTAGCGGATGCGCCCCGAGTCCTGAGCAACCAGCAATGGAAGCGACGTAGAGGGCGACCTACCTTAGCAGAAGCAGCACGGAGAGAAGCCGAGCGCAAGCTCGCCTACCCACCGCCTAGCCACCGCTACAATTTGAGGAGCCGGAGGAAATCCCCAGCTCCGGGAAAATAATTAAGTATAACTATCTGGCCAGAATATATAATCAATCATGTATAATCATAGTATGTATCTTAGAATTAGTTTGGTCGAATAAAAAGTCGACAAGGTACCGAATGCGATGCACACTCACGGCACTGTTCATGCAAAAATAATATCCGCGTCGATCCCCCGGACGATTTGACGTGGGCATACCCCCGCATTTAATTTTGATCGCCGCGAATATATAATTTTTCCATTACTACGATCGTACGCTCTTCCAGCGTACGCACGGCATAGATCTTGTATCTACGGTTCCTAGAAATTTGACATGAAAACTTTGTAACTGACATGACCCATTACTTTACCGTGAAAGTAACGCTTCTCCAACGTACGCCCCAGGTCGTAAAGTTTTCCGAGAAAAAGTCATTCAAAATATTTTGTAACTCGACAGTCACATTACATTAACAGAGAAGTAACGCTTATCCACCGTACCGATCAGGCCATAAAGTTTTCCAGGAAAAATACTAAAAACCCTTGTAACTGGACAGCCCTATTACGACAACGGAAAAGTAACGCTCCCCCAACGTACGCGGCAGATCATAAATTCACTCTCATAAATCTTCGAATTAGTAAAACCCAGCAAATGTACGTCGCTCCGTACGGTTCTCACGCATTACATTCCCGCTAATGTAATGCGCCGCTCCCATTACGCGTACGCTTCTCAAGCGTACGAACATGGGTATATAAGGCCGCGCTTCCCAAGCTCGGCAGCTCAGTCTTCTCCAGCTCGCCGTCGCGACGCTGTCTCCACGACACTTGGCCCAGCCGTGGCCCGACGCACCCGACTCAACGTGCCCCGCCGCGACCGTTCCAAGTTGCCCCGGTGGCTGACCAAGTGTGCGTAGTGTTTGTGTTTCGCACCTCGAGTACCGAGTCGCAATTGTGTCTTGAAACCGTGAGAATTATTCGAGTGCCTAACCCCGTTCCTACCCCGACGACGGCGTGAGCACGCCCACGCACCTGGACCGGACGGATGGACCGCCCCAGCCAACGGCACAGACGTCCCAAGACCTACGTACCCCGCTCCGAAGAGGGGCACCGACGAGACCTCTACGGACTTCAACAGGCCAAACGCTTGGCGCTGCTCGGAGCGTTGAAAGCTGAGGCCTCAACTCAACAGAACAAGACTGCTCAACCCTCAACTATCTCGTCTCCGGCCAGCGAGACGCGGGAGTGAAATTATTTTCATCCCCATTGACGAGGTTTCCCGCAAGCGGAATTCCGAGCCCCGTCATACGTCCGCATCGATACGTATCGGATCGACCGATACGATGCGACCGATATATCGGGGCGAAAATATCGATACGCCAAATATCGATACGATTTTTCATATCTTATATTATTAATGGATAACTTCGATATTCGAGATTCGAGGCATTCCGATCGAGATTTCGCGCGCCACTTACGAGTCGTCTCAATGTGTGTTGCTGTGGATTAATGACATTGTATCATTTGAATTTTTATAGGTGAAATATTTATAGGTGGGCCAATGTAGTTGGAAGTATTCAGTTATGCGATCTACATAGCCGAACTATTATATCTGTTGATTATCTCCAATTTACCGAAAGAAAAGTAACGATGAGTTTCAAGCATCTGAACTCATGCACTGTAGCGTTCTATCCAGTTCTGTCTGCTTCGTTGTCAACATTGAGCAGGTGATAGTCGCGCCTGCGCATCATATCGGGTTTTATTACACCTGTATGTTTAATCGCAGATCGCTCGCTATATGAGTGATAGGAAAGTAGATTGCTGCTTGACCGACAACAGGAATATCGGATATCCCGTGTAATGATGGGGTTAATGGTAATCATTTGAAGATTTATTTTCTGATATTTAATTCATCGTCCTTCAACGATCGGAAAGATCTCAGGAACGCTTACCTAAATTCTCAAAATGATTCATGGGCAAATCTCAGGAACTATGCGGTTTCGACTTTGAAATTTCGAGAATTTCCAGAATGGCAGCACATCTCCGATAAACTTTTGTTTGGTCCAAGTAATGCTCAAACAATGATGAAATACTTGCGTAAATCATTTTGGAGCCCCGCCGTGGATTTGTGAGGGTGTAGAAGTTTTTCCCATGTATTTGCGTGGGACCCTCATATTTTCGTAATTCTAATTGGCTCGTGTGTATGTGAATACATGGCATCCTTGGTGTTGGAATAGAAGAAGAGAGATGAGTTCAATGGTTTACAGTGTTTTCTGAAGGTCTGTGGTACAAAATGTAGATGTGCCTCAACCGTCGAAACGCTCATTTTCGTCATTTGTCGATCCTCACAAGCCTCGCATCGCGACCGATATGAGGCTGTAGTAGGGGCGATTCTCATAGGCATTTCTTGAGGTACAAATATCAGTTTACACGTGGTTTCCATCCCAACGGAATCGAAATTTTCGTGTGCTACACGAAAAACGATTTTTTTGACCCCATTTACGCGAAAATAACTTTTCTCATTTCAAGCCGCAGCGTCGTGCGGAATCGAGCACACTATCGTTCTTGGGCTAGATTTGTAGGTTTTTGGATGTAGAATAATATGTCGTTTCTACAGATACGAAATATTCACCGCCCCGAGTGCTGCATCCATTAGAAGAGCGATACAGGAGAAAATGTAGAATCGGAGTTCGCTCCAACGAATCATCGGCACTCCGACGCATTGATAGGCACAGCCTCGGGCGAAAATTATATGTTTCTATGTATTATAATCCATCACATATCCAATTTTCAGACCGATCGGTGAACCGCCCCGCCTGTGGCGAGCTAAGGCGTGAGAGAACTATGGCCCTGTTCGGTCGAAAATTGTGATTTTGTCACGAAGAAGCGTCTCCCAGTACCTTTCTATAGCAATTTTTAGACTTCTGAATGATGCAGAACTATTAAATATGAGTAGATCTTCAAAATGATCTAATGCGAGCGGCGGAAATAACGCGACTGTTGTTCTGACAACGTGAAAATAGGCCTGTTCGGCCAAACCGCATACTTCGTGAGATTTGCCCTCATACCTACTTCGAAGTTGGATCTATACTGTTTTTTGATTGGGCTAGATTAACTAGCGTTTTTTCGTGAATGATGAGTGTTCCAAAATAATTCTTAAAATGCATGTATAAAATTTTGTGATTGAGATAGATCAACCAAAATTCTCTTTGTGAATGTTGAATATCCTTACATAATTTTGAAAAAAGTTTTCAATTTGTGAATATAATTCTTCAAGTTCTAATGCGTAAAACAACTCTTCAGTTGGTGGATGGCACTGATTTGGACCAAATGGAATTTTTTATTTGTGCATTATGTATTTTTTTAAATTGTAGGAGGTTGAATAACTTTCTTATTTCTGGATGATGATCAATTGAATTTCAAGTAATCGATCAAAAATTTTTCATTTGTGGATTAAAAAAAATTTCTACAGAAACATTCAAGAAATTCTCGCTTTACAAAGGTTGATTGGCTGATCATTGTGCATATTCTTGAAAAATGTTTCCTCCCTCTCTTTTATAGCTGGCTTAGAGGAGAAAAAGGAGGAGGAGAGAAATATGTCTCCATCCGAGAATGAGTAAAAACCTTTGAAAATCTCAATCGAACTGGGAGCCCACATATTTCACGTGAAAATTGAAATTTTCATGCACAAGCGTTGCATAAATTTAAACCATTGCTTTTGGAGTTGAGCCCAATTCTCCAGTACTCAAAATAATCTTCGTTCCTCGATGGTCACCCTCAATGATATTCTATAAAAATTGGATAGTTCTTTGACCCAACACCATACGGGTGGTTGAGCCATGCGCGCGCAGCGCGCGCACTTCGTAGATCGAATAGTTTTTTTAGATTATTCGAAAAATCCCTCAGACAGTCGTGAATTTTTGAATCAGCAGTCTATAAATTTCGATTTCGAGGCGTGTTAGATATATAAAAATGTAGATAAATGACATTTCCATTCCATATTTGTATACTATATGATATTGCTCCTTTCTGGCACCATATATACCTGCATAACTTTTTTTTCCAAACACAATAGCTTTTACCATCGTAACCATCCGCGCGCAACGCGCGCGTTTTAGAGTTCTAGTCTTATATTATTAATGAATAACTTCGATATTCGAGATTCGAGGCGTTCCGATCGAGATGTCGCGCGCCACTTACAAGTCGTCTCAATGTGTGTTGTTGTGGATTAATGACATTGTATTATTTGAATGTATTCATAGGTAGATCAATATTGTTGAAAGTATTCAATCATACAATCTACATAGCCGATTTATTATATCTGTTGATTACTCCCAATTTATCGAAAGAAGAGTAATGATGAGTTTCAAGCATCTGAACTCATGCACACAGTAGCGTTCTGTCCAGTTCTGTCTGCTTCGTTGTCAACATTGAGCAGGTGATCGGTCGCGCCTGCGCATCATATCGGGTTTTATTACACCTGCTTGAATTAGTCGCATCGCGATTCGCTCGCTAAATGAGTGATAGGAAAGTAGATTGCTGCTTGACCGGCAACAGGAATGTCGGATATCCCGTGTAATAATGAGGTTAATGGTAACATTTGAAGATTCATTTTCTGATTTCATCTTTCTTCAACGATCGGAAAGATCTCAGGAACGCTTATTTAAATTCTCAAAATGATCCATACAAACCTCATAGTTGCATCCATACTGTTTTTTGATGGGGTAGATTAACTAGAATATTTTTCGTTTTTGATGAATGTTTCAACATAATTCTTAAATTACATGTATAAAATTTCGTGATTGAAGTAGATCAACTAAAATTCTCTTTGTAAATGTTAAATATCCTTACATGATTTTGAAAAAAGTTTCCAATTTGTGAATATAATTCTTCAAGTTCTAATGCGTAAAACAACTCTTCAGTTGGTGGATGACTCTGAATTGGACCGAATGGATTGAGGAATTTTTTATTTGTGAATAATGTATTCTTGCAAATTGTAGGAGGTTCAATAACTTTCTCATTTCTGGATGATGATCAGTTGAATTTCAAATGATTGATCAAAAATTTTCCATTTGTGGACTAAAAAAAAATGTCTACAGAAGCATTCAAGAAATTTTCACTTCACAAAGGCTGATTGGCTGATATTTGTGCATATCCTTGAAAATTTTTCCTCCTTCTCTTCTATAGCCAACTTAGAGGAGAAGAAGGAGAAGGAGAGAAACATGCCTCCATCCGAAAATGAGTAAGAACCTTTGAAAATCTCAATCGAATTGGAAACCCACACATTTCACGTGAAAATTGAGATTTTCATGCGCAAGCGTTGCATGGATTCAAATCATTCATTTTGGAGTTGAGCTCAATTCTCCAGTTCTCAAAATAATCTTCGTTCCTTGATGGCCACCCTCGATGATGTTTTATAAAAACTGGATAGTTTTTTTGACCCCACACCATACGGGTGGTTGAACCATGCGCGCGCAGCGCGCGCACTTCATAGATTGAACAGCTTTTTGAGATTATTCGAAAAATCCCTTAGACAATTGTGAATTTTTGAATCAGCAATCCATGAATTTCGATTTCGAGGCATGTTAGATGGATAAACATATAGATGAATGACATTTCCATTCCATATTTTTATACTATTTCATATGTGCTCCTTTCTGGTACCATATATACCTGCATAATTTTTTTTTTTTTCAAACACAATAGCTTTTTCCGTATGTTCCAGAATTTCAAGCCATCGTAACCATCCGCGCGCAACGCGCGCGTCTTAGAGTTCTAGTTTGCTTGTAAGCCGCGCGAACGTATGCCACGACTGTTTTCCATCATTCGTGCTTTTTAGCGATCACGGACAGTGTAAAGAGTTGATCCAAGACTCAAGTGTGAATATCACTGACGAGTTGGAATTTTCATCATCTTTTATCATCAAGATTTTTTGTAGATTGTTATCAGTTGTATGATATAGTTGAATAGGTTGGCTGAATGGAAAGTCAAAATTCCCTGAGGATAACAATTGTGAGATTAGACGTTACGATCATGAATATCAAAACTTGCTAAGAAACTTTCTCTCAGGGAATTCGTTATCTGATTCAAAAAGAAGTCATTTATATTCAAATACAATTTGAATTCGATACAAGAATTGAATTGGTCGTCGAATGATTGATTCTAAGAGTTATCATATTTATGCATGTGAATTTTTCACGAATAGAATTTGATACGACCAATTATCAAGGATCTACACTTCTAAGACAGAATTTCAAGGTTCTAGTTATCAAAGGAATACTCACGGTATTCAGATAAGCTGTTTATTATAAATTACGTTTGAATAGACATATACACATATATACACAATATACCTGAAGTTATCTACTATATTATAAGTCATCATCGTAACAAATCTAGAGTCTATTACAACACACACACACACACACATATATATTATTAGTCATATCAGGATTGCGTCTCATACGATATCATTAGTAAATACTAATCAGAAAATTGTTCTCACACGAGCACTTTTCAGACCCAGAATTACGTATTACCTAAATTCTAGACAATTAGAGATGAAGGGAAAAACGACAAAATTTCAGCATCCAAGTACAAATACTGTCTTTGGTCAATGTCACACAAAAACTATTCAAAATTTATAAGTCCCACAAACTTTTATCTGCTGAATTCAGAAAGAGGAGCTGCTGAAAATGCTCAGGAGTGAGTCTACTCCTGTCATCGATCAGGATATGGCCTGCTCTGGAAAACATTCGCTCTGACGCGACCGAGGTACACAATACTATCGCGTATTTAAGCGCTATTTTTTTCAAAGCAGAGTCAGGTTGAGCTGTCCAATAAGAAAGAGGGTTTATTGACATGTCTCGGACAATTGGTTGTGGTAAGTATAACGACAAATCATGCGGCAGACCATCTACTTCGCGCTCGCTTCTAGCTTTTTCATGATCATCAACAGCAGTTAGATGGAATGACCAAAAATCTTCAGAAGCCGAAGTAGTAGGGGCTGCCGCTTGATTTTCCGTTGGATGTTGAGTATCATCTCGAGTCATGTCCCTGATCGAATTAGCAATTTTATTAATCGCGGTAGAGCATGTTAGGGGTGCCAAGTACATTTTCTTAAATCGAGGATCGAGAATCGTGGCAGTGGCTAGAAGTTGATTATTTTGGATATTTCTACACCTTTCAGTCATCTGATTTTGCAAAATTGATTTCATCGATTCGCCCAATGCAGTAACTGGCTGAACTTGTGCTAATTTTTTGTTGATTGAAATGACTGTTGGAATAGCTTCGCCAGCCGAACTAGATTTTTCTTTTGAAATAATAAGTGTAGCATCGTAAAAGGGACGCAAAAGTGCAGCAAATTCTGCAAGGATACCTAATTCAGAGTTATTCAACATATTTGGAGAATTCGGATTCTGCATGAGTATGACAGAGACTTTTTCTTTTAACGACAAAAATCTCAGGATCATCTTGTATATAAAGTTCCATCGAGTTTCAACGGACTGAATTGAAGTTAAAGATTCTGTCTCTCTAAACCTGTCAGCAGCGTTATAAGACTGGTTAAAATGTTTGACGATTACTTTTACTTTATCAATGGCAGGTTTGATATGAGCATCTTCAAGAACTTTTGAAACTGCACAGTTCAAAACATGAGCAAGGCTCGGCAGGTGCCTGCTTCCAAAAATATCTATTAGTGCCCTTCTAATATTTGCACCTGAATCTGATACTGCTGACCCGGTTTTTCTCATTTCTATCCCCCATTCCGTAAGTATACATTTTAATTTATCACCTATATAAGCACTAGTATGATTTTGATTCAATTCAGTAACACCTAAAAAAAGTGATTTTAATTCAGAGCCTCCACGATAATGACATGTAACACCTAAAAAACTCCGCGCGTCATGCGGATCTGTCCATATATCAGTAGTTATACAAAAATCTTCTACCTTCCCGAAAAATCGTTTAACAGTTGCTGAAAAAGCTTCATATTTTTGTTCTATCAAGCGAATCACCTTGTTTCTGCCGGGAAGCTTGTACTGAGGGACAGCGGTCTTCATCAGGTGCGAGAAGCCTTCTTTCTCGGCTGCACAAAGGGGCAAATTGTCTTTTGCGATGCAAAACAGTACTGCTTTTGTGATGGCATTCTGCCTCTCACCACCTTCTGGAATCAAAAGAAAAACATTTCATGAGATTGGATCCATATCAATTGAATCGTGAAATCGTTGGAATATTAATACATGGGTGATTATGAGATGAACTAGATATTTCGAGGCCAAAAAACGGCGGAGGTCGAGATTTGGGACGAGAATTGACTAGTTAAATATAGTTGCAATCTGACTGCATATAGGTGTTCTCGAATCTACCTGGCATCCAAGAACACTTCCCAGACGAGCATATAAATGTTAATCAATCTATGTAAAAGATATGAGCAATTCTCGATTTTGCCACGATTAGGACAGCCACGGTATAAGGACATTCTGGCATAAAAAGTGATCTCAAAGGCATACATCAAAAAGGATCGGTTTTTCCAAATACATGGCTCATTTTTACGGTGGGAGTAGACTGTAAAAGTATTTCTGGACCTTGACGTTGTATAGTGTGTGAGAGCCAGTGACCACGGTAAGAACAAGTCTTATTTTGCAACGAAAAAATTGTTTATGAATCATCGCACGGGAAACTGATCACGTATGTAATTTATCACTCATCCGCTAGTGATAAAAATTCTTTTTGGTGTGTCAAGGATAAATTATTGCCGTTTCAGAGCCATTTGAAGCGATTCGAGGATCAGGAGCCGAATGATCTAGGAGAATTCAAAAAATTCTAGGACAGAATGTCAGCTATGACTATTTTGAAGTGAGACTCGATACTCGATTCCAATTCAATTTTGGAATCATTAACTGCTTGTTGAGGTCCAAATAATTGTGTGAATTGAAAAAACTAGTAGTTTGCATTACGTAAAACAATCCAAAATTCCATACGATTTTAGTCATAATTTTGAATGAATATCATTCACGATTTTTGGACCATTTGAATGATGATTAATCAATTTATCAATGCTCACCGCTGAATGACTGACAAGATGAAAACATATCGTCGACTCGTCTCTGTTTTCGTACTGGCTGAGCTGCCGACCTTATTGTGGATGCAGTAGTCGATGTTGATCGTTGAGATTCCTCAGAATCCGACGATGACCTGGACGATGATTCAGATCGTAGCTGAGACTGCACTTCAGTCAGCTCTACGATATCTGGATCACTGGTGTCATCAAATTCGCTCTGCGCAAAGGCGAAAGTGCAATAAAGTTATAAGGTGTGCAAATTGACTAAAAAATCAAATAAGTCATCAAACAAGTAACGTCTGAGCAAGACTTCGGAATTTGGGACACGGGAACTCATGTACGAACATGAATTTTGGTTCCGAAGATTCATAATATGATCTTTGGATACGTTTCATGTCACAAAATGTTAAATTTACGCTCGAACGTACTCAATACGGAATTCTCTGATTTAACGAATAGCTTTGGTGCCTCGAACAAGTAACGTTACTCCGGCATCATCAGATCAAGAATCTGACATTTTGATAGTTTTTCAATGATACGTTGTAAGACCGAGAAAGAAAGCAGATTTGCACCACAAGTAACAAGGAAAATTATCACATCAAAATTGGCACATGAACCTCTTAGAATCCACTCAAATACTAAAATTTCTACGATCCTCATCGTACAGACAAAACGTGAAAAAGTAATAACAAAAGAAGAGAAGATTAGCAGCTACGTCAAAAGCAAGGAATAAGCTTTAGAGTTATAAAGAATACATTATGAGCATTGCTTACCTTTTTTCTTTTTTGCGTCTTTTTCTTCTGCGACTCCAATCGGCCATGTACAGCTGGATGATGCCTCTTCAGATGAATCATCATGTTCGAGGTGTTGCCATTTGTTTTGACGCTGGAATTGCATAATTTGCAGGAAGCAGTATCACCTTGTTGAGATACAAAGTACGTCCACACAAGGCTCCGTGGTGCCACTGAAAAAAACACAAGATAAAAATTAAAATCATGCCTTCGATTACTTGCAGGATTCTCATTCTCATTTGTTCACATTTTTCATATCATTTATATCAAAATAAGAGAGTGCCCTCTCTCATCACGAGATGTTATATAAAAACAAGATAGCCATCCTTCAGAAATTTTAAATGCTGATCATAGTGGATAGTTCTATGATATCAAAATTGTATGAAAAAACGTCGACTACTAAATTTCAGCGAATCAATACTCGCTTCTGAATAGTAAAACGCAGTTACTACTTACTTGCAGCGATCAGCGCTTCTGCATTTGCTGCAAACGCTAGTGACGATAATCCTGAACGCAGATTGACACAGACAAGATGCCTTGATAAACTTGTAAGACTCGAGCACTCTCAGAATAATGAATTCGTCCTGCTCGCGCTTCAAATACTCAAAGTCGAATGAGTTCAACAAGAGCGGATCCCGCATTATAAAGAGTTTCGCCCCGCCACCAAAATCAACGCAAGCTCCATCGCAGATGGTCAGTGAGTTGTTTTGATCAATTTTCTACGAAAGCTCACGCCTTAGTTCCAACGCGACCATCTGCAGTGCATCAAATCGGCAGGTACATAAGTACATACAACATACATTAGTATATCCGCGACTCATTATTGCGCGCCTTGGTCAGACGACAAAATTCGCAGTAGAGCGGAGGACGACACGATGATCTGTCTGTTGTCCAGACTTTCCGCGGATTATTGTGTCGCTTCTTCAGCCTCCGGATAGTTGCGGCCAGTAGAGTATTACAAAATTACATCATCATCTGATTCAGCTTCAATAGCATCATACCAAGAAAAGTCTGGGAAACGACACAGCGACGGGGCCAGGCATAAACTTAAGTTTATGGCTGGTATTTTTAGTCGAAATCCGCTAGCGGGATAAGCTTATCCATGGCGCTGCAATCTGCGTTACGAGTTTGGGTATCCATTCAGAATCGCGATTGTGGCGTCACGGATAAGCTTCCGCTAGCGGATTTCGACTAAAAATACCAGCCTACATGTTTGTCGCTACGTCGTTTCCCTTGAACTTCGTCTTCGATAAGACAATGTTACAATAGATCATACCAAGAATCGTCTGGGGAAACGGCGCAGCGACAGACTTAGGCATAAAATCTGTCTTTGATGAGACAGTGATACAATAGAATAGATATATGGTTCGAAAATTTCCCCGTCGGTTTTCTCAAGACGGAGATATTTTGAACCATAATACTTTTGCTAATTGTTGTAGCTCTGTGTCGTCGACGAAGATATTTATGGTTCGTATTCTGTCGCCACGTCGGTATACAAGTAATAATGATATATAATAAATCAAACAGTCTTCCATAGCTGTTCCGGTTCCGAAAAGTCAAGAAGAGCCGGCTCTACTTGAATTTCTACGGCCGTACTTAAATTTGAAACTGGCGCGTATCGAAAACCGATACGGGCCCGATACGACAACTACTAATATCGATGTGAAATATCGATGTATCGGAGCCAAAAAATCGATACGCCAGAATATCGATACGTATCGGGCATGAGCCATTGAAACCAGCGGTGCAGCCACTTAAGCTGTCACACGTAGCGCAGATTTTATGAGCAATTGGCCAGTAATGAGCATTTGGAATGCTGATTTTGAAGTGACTCGAGTGAGTGCAATATTAACCCAGTATCTATAGCGGAGGGGATCCTGGCAGAAAAACGGCTTGGCCATTATTCACGAAGGAGGCCTCTAAGTCCTCGATCAAGCGCAAGATCTACCAGGCCAGCGAGCAAGTAAGTCGGCATACTAGCTTGTAACGAACTTCAAACGGGGGTATATCGCTGTGGAATATGATGCAAATAGTGTTACGCAGTCAAATCTGTAACTCGAGAATCAATCCGGTGTGCGCAATTTCTGCCGTAAGCGAGACAGAGCTGCATGCAACAAGGTCTATCAACGCATCATAGCAGCGGCCGCTTGCGGTGGCTAGAATTGAACGAGATGGCGGCCCGTAGCGTCGCTCATGAACACACCGACAGCGTGGTATAGAGCAAACCTCCCTCGAGCGGCCCAACAACGATACGAACAGAGGCAGTCATCTCCAGTCAGCCAGCCAGCCTCGGGGGTATATAAGGCCCCTGCTTCTCTACAACAGCAGCACCCGCAAGGGAGATCTTCGGATCTTGGGAGAGTAACGACCCCCCCGGCCCCAGTCCTCCGGCAAGGGAGATCTTAGTATCCCGGGAGCACACGACAACTCTCCCGCCCCCAGTCTTCAGCCCCAGCACCCGTGTGTGTGATTTTACCACCTCGTCCGCCTCAGTGCGCATGAGCCCCGAGTGGTATCTTGGACCACTTCAGAGCTCCCGCTTCTCCGCAAGCCCACTGTACCTTTCACCCTTCCTCTACTCTCTATTCCTTCTCCCTCCTTCTGGGACTATAACCTTTGGGTTGGCGCCCTCCGGGGAGGGGTTTTAGTCGGTAGGTGCCCGAGTTTTCTCCTTTTTGAACCCGATTCTACCCACTCTCTTTTGGGTGTCCATGAAGATTTCTCCTTCCCTGCCTACAGAAGAAATAAAAAGTTGAAAAGAATTTTTAAGATACTCTTTTATTAACTGCGTCAAGAAACGTTGTAAAATTTCACACGGTTCAATGGAGAAAAAGTCGTGTTCAATGGGGAAACGGTCCGAGTATAGTATAACTATAGCTATAGCGAAGAAATATAATGGGTATCCACCGTATTCAAATGTGGCGCCATCATTCTGTCGCGATTCACACTCATGATTGAATCCAGAGCAGACAGTATTAGGCAAAATCAAGCATTGCATCATATTGCACTGATGATTGGCGCGAGTATAGATTCGTCAATTGACGCGATGAGTATAGGCAGTCTTTCCCGGTGGTCAATCTCGCACACGTACTAATTCTACTAGATCGTGCGCAGAACCGGAAGCTGGTATAGTAACACCAAATGAGGATTTGGGGGAAAACCACAGCTCGGTGAAGTAGAATAAAAGCATATAAAAAGAAAAAAGTACAACAGCAGCAGTCGGCTGTTGGTCGTCCACACCAGGACCCCGATCACGACGCAATGAAGAGTATGAGCCATTTGGCTTGTTTCCTTGCATTGTCCCTCGGTGCCACTCTGTTAGTCCTGCTGACTTCTCAAGTCGAAGACGTCGGTCAGGAGCTATACCAAGCCGCTGACACAGGGCCATTGGAATATCTGTGCTAGGACATCTCGCAGTATCCCCGGGGCGACGCAAAGGCGTCAGTTGGACTCAGGTCCGACTCCTAGCCCGTTGTACCACGCATTCATACTGTTGATCGCAACAAGAAATTGGCAGCAGTTCAGGCTACGCATTGATTCTGGGACTAGCCATACCATCTCGATACAAATTTTCAGCCACTTGTTTCTTACACCGTAAGCACCAATCGAGTCATGATTCCGGGAAATTTCAGATTCGGTGCATCACAGTCATTCTGATTGTGTGGCATGTTTTGGGGCACTCGACGGTATCCTAACACTAAGAATATCCTATCTCGCGACCGCGTAAATACTTCTATGCGACAACTATTCAATCTCGAATTGATCAATTGCGCAAAATTAAGGTAAATTCGATCGCATGAGGCTCGAAACAACTTTTTTTCTTTGGTTGGCCTCGAAAACCCGAATAATTCAATTCAGTAGCCTCACAATATTCTGCTCATCCGAGACATACCTATCTGAGCCTGAATGCAGAGATGACTTCCACGCTAGTTTCACGCGAGCTTCACGCTGGGTTCCGCGCTCAATACGCGCCAATTCATAGCTACTCATTTACGATAACTTCTTTGGACTCAAAGAATGGCTGGAGTGAAGCTCTTATAAATGGTTGCACAACACTATAATTGACGAGATGAGGGAATTGACCCATGTATTGTGATGTGTAGCGTTCCCGATATAATTGAGGGAAGAGTCGTGCAACATCAGCAAACGTGATTGAGTATCCCTTGCGATCAGAAGTGTGGATAAAGACCTTATCATTAATGAGTTCTCCATAGGATTCTATGAAACTCCTGACACAAAATCTGAAACTTTGGAGACTATCATTGGCTCAAGCTTGATGAAAGCTGATTTAAGAATATGCCGCTGTACAGATTAGTGTTACGACGGGGCCAGTGAAGTTAGCGGGAGGATCAGTTGTATTCAAATCAGAGTACGTGAAAAGGAAGACAAAGCACTGTACCTATATTATTCAGCTCATTGTCTGAGCTTTTGTGTACAAGATTTTGTGGGAGGAATAAAAAAAGTACGGACTGTAGTGAGAGTGATGGAAGGCCAAGTCAATTCTATGCGAGACTCTCCGTGGAAGGATCAATATCGATAGCGTTCAAGATATTCAACTTGGTGGGTGCTCCATCTTGGAATCATTCTGCCCAACCCGACATCAATCTTGACAATCAATCCAATCCTCTCGGTTTCGAGATATATCTAATTTTAAATCCTGAATATGGTCAGTGGGGGAGGAATCATGGATCGAAAGTGGTGTCTTATCAATTAAGAGTCTCATACGAGGTTGATCTCATGAAGTTATGGTGACCTAATATATGCCTTCTCGAATCCCAAACATCTTGTCAGTTTACTGTACCATCAAAAACTATGGACAGTTTCGTTACTCAAACGTCTTTTGTCAATTATTCTACATGTGGGTAGAATATTTCAAAACGCGTGGAAGTCATGACACGGATGATTGCGTTGTACATGGTCCAAAACTCCATTAAGAGGATGTGGTACTCTCTTGGTTTATCAGACGGGCTCATACTAGAAGCACATCCTAAGTGTAGATGACGGCACTTAGAATGGGCTTCTCATATGTAATTTTCCGTTGTTGGCAACACTTGTTACCGCACAAGTAGATGACTTGTGGACTAGCTCGAGCGAGAATCTGCACTCAAAAACTGAGACAAGATCAGTCTCAACTAGTCTCGAGTGTGAAAAATTTGACTTACCCTTCAAAAAGAGCAAAGGTGACGAGTTGAAGTGCCGTACATACGATAAAGGAGATACTTGCCGTAAATTTCTGAATCAATCAGAGCATCTCATTGCTGTATGCTCGCACGTATTTTGGAATTTGACATGCAGTCACCATCAGACAGCGATGCCAATTTTCCTGTCAAATTGACGATCAATGAACGTCAGCGTGATAAGCCAATCAGGGCTCGTCTTCTCCGATTGAAGGAGACGAGATCCGAAGACGAAGGAAGAACGGCCATTGTGCCACTTGTTGGATTGCTGCTGTCTCAGACGCACGTGCCTGTGCCAGTGATCCTAGTTTTTGATTCCCGCCATCACTTCAGCTCTCTAGAAGTCTAGTAAGTCGTGGAAGTGCCTCATAAGAATATTTAAAAGTAATTTTAGATATTTCTGTAACAAATTGTTAGGATGTCGAGCATCAACGGTGGGTGATTTCGATCCTTCCCCATAGTGAAATGCACCTCTCGTACGTACCCCAAGAGCCTTGTGCGTGCGCGTGCCATCGTCGGGCTTTGCCGAGCCGGACTCCTGGGGAAGCTGGTGGTGCTGGAGTGCACCACCAAAACTTTGTTGAGACTCCAGCACACCCCAGCAGTCGCGGACGTGACGGGTCGTGACGACACTAACTGTGAGGTGTGAAAATTGACCCTGGACCGTATAGGCTTCTATGCCTGCTGCTGGTGCCGCGATACAGGATTGCCGCAGAGCGTCCATTTTGCACTCGCTTTGGAGCAACGTGATTCTCATTCTTACAGTCGTGGTTTGCCAAAGTACTGCCGAGTCAGTGTGCCGAGAGGTGTTATGACAATTTTTACTGTATTTTCAGAGATTATGAGACACATTTCGAGAACTATTTGATGAGATAATTGATGAATTCAATTGGGTTTTCTGAGTGATCTTGACGTAATTGTCAGCATTTCGATAAATGCAATTTCGTGTATGACCGCATGAAAGGAACGTGTCTAGAATACATGCCGTGACTTATTTCGCTACAAATTCTGAAATCATTATTCCTCGAATATGTGCGCCCCCCTTCTCTTCTCGTCCCTGTAGGTGAATATCATGTGAGGTGAACGAGTGGTGCGGAGAAGCCATGTTCCAGAGAAACTTTGGAGTTGCGTTCGCCGATCATTGCGCGAAACCTGCGATCTTAGATTAGGGTCCGACGAAATATGAATGCGTGTGCGCGGTAATTCAAGTCACCAAGTCACAAGCTGAAATGGAATCTCCTCTCGTGTGCGGGAGGCAACTGAGGAAAAAAACCAGGAGTAGTAATGATTCAAAGCTCAGAGAGCTGGGTTCAAAGTTCACGCATATCCCATCACTTATATTCACAGGATATCGATGAAATCACGTAAATCACCATAACCAAAGACGTTCAACGTGCTTAATCACGGTCGGTCACCTAGCGTCATAGGACCGGACTACACCGTGTAAACTGTTTTGTGTGCGGAACCGATAGCTAGTGAATTAAAGATACCTCGATCGAATCATCCCGAATCAAAACACTACTGTCACAATCCAATTTTTTCGATCCTAGATCTTAATAATTAAGATGCGATTGGTAATCATGATCGTGAAATATCAACATCAAAGAGTATGTGTGCTTCACGAATGAACTCATCGGTTTCATCGAGTTGAGTAGAATTCTGCGCTGTATTTGGAAGAATCTTATAGCACACATTCTATCATGGGAAACGGAGAGGGAGTCAACTCCACTCAGAGGATTACATCGTATACTCGATCACCATCTAGTTGAAGATGAATTTATCTGTCCATGATGACGAGGAATCGAACTCTGGTTTCAATCATGGCGTATGATGTCAGAAATCAGGTCCTCATGAAATCTCCAAGTTGATACTATTCTATACATTGTGATATGAACACACACCTCAGTATGAGATAACTTCAGTGGAAGTGATAACGGCAGCGCATGAGTATCTCACCTTAACAACTGTGCATCTCGTCGACAACTCTGGCAATCGGCACCACAAGCGGTTGCGCAGCGAATTTTGCATTGAGTGACAGGAAGAGAGAATTCAAAGAGTGCAAAATTCTGCGAGTGAAAAGCACTGTTTTCCTCGAACCCTCTCTAAAGACACTCATTTGCTTTACACCTCTATCTCGGCTAACGAGTTTGCGCCCTCTCACAGCAATTCGTGCGAGAATATTGGAAGTGGTTATTCGCACACCTCCCGTGAAAAACGGACGGGCGCACGGACAAAAACGGACCAGATCTCACGGACCGAAACGGGCGGGCTGGAGAGGGTGATTGCGGCAAAACGGAAAAAAACGGACGGGCGCACGGACAAAAACGGACAAAATCTAACGGACCGAAACGGGCGTGCTTGACTGAGTATTTCCTGCAAAACGGAAAAAAACGGACGAGCGCACGGACAAAAACGGACCAGATCTCACGGACTGGAACGGGCGGGCTGGAGCGGCAAAACGGAAAAAAACGGCGAGTCGAACGGACAGAAACGGACGTTGAGCTTGCAAGCTCTTCTCCTTCTTGTCAAAGAGCCACACGGACACGCACGGAAAATGTCCGTTTTACACGTCTTCCCGAGGTTTTTTACACGGACTCTACACGGGAGGTGTGCGAATAACCACTCCCCGAGAATATTCAAGACTTGGGGCGTCACCGCAATATCACCTATGTCTCATTCCAGAGAAAACCAAACCACTAGAAAAGAATCCTCATCGTGCGTTGACAATGAGCTTAAACTATAAAAATGGAGAGCTGAAGTCGTGATGGTTGAAGCAAGAAAGAGAAAAGAAAAAGGACTGAAAAAAAAGTGCAGATGAGTCAAACAATGGTCAGAGTCGGTAGTAAAGTCACTGCAAGTACATCGCTTGCATTATGAAAGTACGAACTTACGGGTAGACGCAACGACAGAAAAGATGAGTACAGGAAATGGTATAGCAAAGCAAAGTAGTAGAGTCAGATTCAGTAGTGGTGGCTTTGGCACTAAAGAGAGAAAGATAGAAAGAGGATTGAAAAGGGAGCACATGCTGGGGGTGTGTCAGACTCGTCGCCATTAGAATTGGCGAGATTTCTGCGGCGGCGCGCGAGCGCGTTGTGGTGGCTTCTTCGTCATCCCCCGCGGGCGTGTCACGCACAACCGTATTGTCGCATTGTCGTGTGCAATCTCGCTAAGCGTTTCACCACGCCACTTTTCATATATACAAATGGACCACAACATCGTCGTGCAACAACTATACATACGATTTTACCAGCATCGCGTTAACCTGTCCACCCACGTCACGCACGTGCATCATCTCTTTATTGTATGAAAAGAGTTTGACGTGTGTGACTCTCGTTCTCTCATGCCCATTAATCTTTGCGTTGTGGTATTTTCACGCAAATCCTAGTTTTGACTTTGAATTCATGAAAGGCAAAAAGATGGCGGCGTGGATCGTGCTTTTTCCTGGTGAGAGAGGGTATATGGGTGGTGAAGAATTCTGAGAACAAGTGAGAAAACTATTTTCGCCTTTGTATAACGTAGTTGACATTCACTCAGATTCTTTTGACTTTAGAGAAACTTTATGTGTGCATGACTGACCACTACCGATGGTAAAGTGGTTACCCATGATGATTCCATTTGATCATGACATGATCACAGAGTCTCTCTTTCCACGGTGATGAATTCAAACACCCGAGTCATATTCTCTGCTCAAAATATCTTTGAGTAAAGTTGTTGGAGGTTTCTAGACTTGCTGGGGTCTACACTTGGAAATGAAAACAGTGAGCTGGAACCATTCAGAAATGTTTGAGAAAATTCTAACGACTTTGGAACGTATCTCTGAGATGAACTGTCTTACCGAATATTTGAAGAGATATCTACAAAATATGACTTTTAGTGAACTTTATGTGGAATTGGCTGACCCAGTTGACTAATTTGATAATTCAGAGCTCGATACCAATTAAGAATTCCATTCTAATTACGAAAGCAAGATTGATCTTGAGACTTATTCTCTGTCGATTGAGAGAGATGACATTCACACCATCTGTATGCGGAAGCATCTATGATTCCATATCTGCTGATGAAGCTTAAATATCGGTATGGGAGTGGATTATATGTACCCACTCCTAGATTTCAATCAAGGTCTGAGCGCCGAAGATAATCCCATTTCGGTCCAATCTAAACGAGAGTAATAATGCTCGCTTTTACTTCGTCCTCTCCAGATTCGGAGAATTTCATCATCGAGATCAGGGAAAATACTCCTTTGAACAACTGAATCCAACATAACATCCAGAAGGGCTGAATATTGTATGATATTTTCGAAAAGGAGGCGAGATAATCATCACTCATTGTTATGATTCGATGAATCCAAAAATAATATCCATCACGAGGTGGCTTTGGTTGTATCAGTCGTGGTGCACGATGTGGTTGGGTTTTCCCAGTAAACCATTTTGGATCAGCATTGAATTTTCCTGACAATGGATTATATCATTTCAAGTGTACATTGTCATGTCCATGAGATAGGTCTAACAAATTGATGCTCTTCAAGTCACCTAATTTCGGAGACCAAGACATTCAACAGCGGAACAGTATTTTGATGCGCCCAATATTCCTAGATGAATCTGTATTTTGCGATGTTGAATGAGAAATCAGAATTTCCTTCATCTTTTCTTCAAAATCATCCAATTATATTATCACTATCGTCATTCCAATGTTAAGGTGAGTGTACCCAATCCGTCCCTAGTAGCCAACACGCCCACATATGTAGATCTCAGAAAAGCTTAGGGTACTCGTTGAGCTCCCCGCAATTTCTTTTGCATCTCTCATGTGAGATATGAAAAGATTAAGGGTTACACTGACCTCGAATAACTTCTGCGTGCCCCTCCGTCTGGGTAAGTTTTCCATTCTTTGTTCTTGCACAGCTAAGAAATCACCTAGGAAATCGCGTTGACTAAAACCAGCGCCAAAAATTTTTGGTCGAACCAATCCGAACGTATATCTCAGTACATTAGATTCCCTGTCACATAAGACCTTCATCATCTCATTCTCAGAGTTGCAGGGGTCGAATTTAGAGGAATTGTGCGAGCAAAATACGGAGATCACTCGTAAAACAAGAAGGCTAACTTGGGGGTGTACCCAACATGCCCCTATAAAGTTATCTCAAAAAAGTGTGCAGTATGCCTTTTTGGACTATTCAAAATGTGTTTATCCAAATGAAAAAGCCGGAGATAAAGATTTGGACCAATGAAAAACTCTGAATTTGTTTGCTTGCCGATATAAACAATTTGTCGCGCTGTATCGCCAATTTACACTGTTTCGAGTAATGGGTGGCATGGTGGATGCCCTCTAGGGAGCTTGTGCGAAATCATGTTATGGGGAAAGTGTGACAGCTCGAATCTGTTGAATCAAAATTAAACTTACCTTAACTCAATTTTGAGCTCTTGGCGAGGCTTTAAACTGAGCTGAGATGCGCTGAGAAATATTGAAGTGGGCCCAGACCATTGACAAAACGCCTCAAAGAAAGGGCGGCCATCTGGGTACACTAGCCTTATTTAACGACAATTTGCATAATACTTCCTCCTTTCTATTAAAACCATACCACTCTGTTGAAGTTCCTCCAAATATTCAAATGATAATGGACATAGTGTCACCTACGACGAAAAACTCAACATGTCAGTTTTTACACAAAGACTATCTTGCTAATGATAAGCGTAGACGAAATGTGCTAGTCTTGGTGAAGAAACTGACATTTCGAGTTCTCGGTCCAAAGCGACAACTCGGAGAACGATCCGGTTGGATTCTACGAAGGGGCCAATCATGAGATTCCATCTCACGACCGACACAGACTATCAGAAACTATCAATCATTCATTGAAAAAAATTATGATCGGAATCCACCTAATTGAGCTTTCATGGATTGATAGATAGAAATCGGTGTAAGAGCTCAGTGCTAAGAAATCTACGCAAACTCTGAATCATCCACGCAACAATCTCATATGCCGACGTTACACAGCCGTCACTCATAATATCCTCATGTCTGTTGTTCAGGCACATTGTACCGCGCATTTTCATGACGGTATTCTAGCTTCGCCGACTAAACGGAGCGCACTAAACAGATAATCGTAATCTATTAGATCATTATAGGCATTAGTGAAATGAAGCGAAGGCCAATTTGTTAGTCATAATCTTGCCACCAGCCTCCAGTACTATTGTCATCGAATACGCGTGCTGCTGTGACTATCCTGACTATAACATACTATAGTCACTTTTGTACATCATAGCTAACTCATTGTTGAATTGCTCTGCTTCAAAGAGTATTGGTCCGGCAGAATATATATAGTCCTAATCCGGGACAAGGGGCTTGAGAAAAGGTATATGAGAAGCCAAAGGTGTACGAGCAGAAGCATCTTTATATTAAGCATATGGATTGGCCAGCCTGTCGGCTCTTTTTAGTGTCAAGACCTCTTTCCTCAAATGGCTTACTGGCACTTTTGCGCTCCTCCTTTGCGCTTCTTTTCTTTCGCAAAAGTTGAAAGATGCTATGAGTTTGTGGAGGATGGATTGTATCCTTTCTCGTTTCAACTAATCTCGACGCCACCGATCGAATTCATTTTCATTGTTCCCCAGTTTTTCCACCCGTTTGCGTTAGCTTTCATTCTTTTTTATGTCTACGTAAGATGAAACCTGAACAAATTGCATCAGAGAATTCATATGTGTCGTTGATTGGCGAATGATTATACTCCATACGTTAGAGTGAGGTAACCAGGTCCCTGAAACCCTCGACTATGATATTTCCCATTACTCGATAGAAATGGGAAATTCGTGCAAGATCTGCATTTACCCCTCTTGAGGATGCTTCATCATTAATGGGATGTCACTTTGGGCCAAGTAGATAAAATTGACTTCGCCAAGTAGTCATTTTGAAGGAAATTTCCTTGGCTTTTCAATGAAATTGGTTTCAGCAGTCTAAATTCCTGCGCATGCGCAGAAAAATCCATTTTTCAACCGAAAAAGCTGAGAATATTGATAAAACGTAGAAAAAACAGCGTAGAACCCAAAAACACAGATCGGGACCACTTTTTTTCTGGAAGAACACGCAATTTTACATCGAAATATGGATTTCCAGATTTTTAGAAAATTAGGTTTTTGAGGAAATGAATTTTTTCTGTTTTTCACCTTTTTGCTCATAGGGGGCGTCCGTAGCCTTAAAAAAAAATTTCGGAACATGTTTCGATAGATTTTTGAAAGACCTTTCGAATGCCACTACTTGCGTGGTCGTATCTTACCTCAAGTCGGAACTACACCCATTTTACTGAAAAAATATTGGTATTTTTTCCTAAAAACACTATCACAAAGATATTCCCCACGGAAACAAAAAATTTTTTTTTCACCCCATAGAGGGTGAAAAATTCATTTTTTGGACCATAGAATCGATTAGAAATGTCGGAAGAAGAGTTTGAAACATGTTTGCAATTCGTGGTCCGCTTTCGCGCGGAATTACTCGTATCTCCAATCCTATCATACTTCGAGGGACGTTCAGAAGCTCATTTTGGAGCTCAAAAGCCGAGATAAAAACTCTTCTTTGAGAATACGCCGGCTTATTTGTACTAAAACTAGTATAATTTGCACTCCCATCTATTGGAATGGAGTGATATTTGTCTAGTAGAATATTCATGTCGCAAGGATCTCCCACAACAATCGATCACATCGATCCATTCAACGATTTCGTGTCTAATCTATACGACCGGATTTGCGTGCGCAAAGTTAAGTACGTGAAATACCCTTTATGAGGGTCGACGAACGCGATGTCTTTGCCGAGGAAATTTCTAGATATATTCTATAGTATATACTATAGAATCTGTCGCGTGCACGAAGGCCTGCAGGCACTGGGCCCAGTCTTCACGCGCGCAAGAGAGCCTGCTCTTGGGTACGCGAAAATTTTCGGAAATGCGCATCGCAAAAGTTTCTGCGCGGGCAAATCGGTAAATTTTCGCGTACCCAAAGGAAACTCCTTCTTCACGTACTCGATAATTTTTGGGTTCGCCCGCGCGGGTCACCTCTTCCAAAATCTTCGCGTACGCAAAGGAAACTGAGTAACCCCGCTGATGCAGGTAATTATGGACCATCCTATTTGTCCGAATTCGTCAAGGCCATCTACACCAATCCTAATCCTGAGGAAAGCATTGGACTCCTTAAGTTGAGACTCAAATTTTGAGCCTGAGCCTACTCATGGCTTCATTTAAGTCGAAGTTGTGTTGGCCAAAACTTCGAAACTGGATACGAATTACCCGTTTATACGGTACGCGACATCGGGAACTCCTCGCGCTGCTTGCAAAATTGGGTTCCTTTCAAGCACGCGAAGATTTTGGGAGAGGTGCCCCGCGGAAGCCTTCGCACAGGTAAACCGGAAAATCGTCGCGTACGCGGAGAATCGGTTTTCTTCGCGTACGCAGAAAATTTCTGGTACGCATGCTCAAAGAAGTGGCTCGTTTGCACGCGGAGACTGGGCCCAAAACCTGCAGATTTTCGTGCATGCGAAAGATTCCCTAGGGATGGTCTTGGTGAAGACGTAGTATTCAACGGCTCCCAGAAACGATATTTCGCGTACGCAAAGCTTTGCGCGCGTGACTCCTCGTACGTGAGTCCGCCGCCCAGACATGCCGAATAGATAATGTTAAGTGTGTTCTACATTCTGCAATTTAGCCGATTGAATCTAGATGTGAAAGATATTCAGCATCACTTTTTGGAAGAATGCTTGTCATTTCTCGAAGGTCGTCCATGGGAACTTTGGCGATCCCCAAATAACATTCCTAGCCCACCCGAAGTTAGTGCGGCCACTCTGATTATGTAAATAACGCAAGACAAGTGATCTGGATTACTCAGACCAGTAAAATCGCGTCACTCAACGAAGTTAAGCAAATCCATCCCAAATGCCGGGGTGACTTGGGACAACCTGTTTTGAAACAATTCTCAAGACAGCCAATTGGCAAATGGAATTCTGAGTATGGAATTGGAAAGAAAACGTCCAGACTCGTCAGATGACTAGAGAGAAATATTTTGATCGAGAAAATGCATCGAGAAGTTGATTAGCTGTAGAGTGTCCAAAATCACTTCGGTTTACGGTATGAATAGTCGCAATAGTCGTCAATGCCACTTTGGAAATATTCAGTGTAAAATAGGGAAAATCACTGATTGAGTAAACATTCCAGGAGTCAAAGATAACTTCAGCTATTGATCACATACTTACGTGATGAAGTCGTTCCGTAGATTGGCTTAGGTATTTTTCAAGTTATACACCAATTCATGTTACAGTACGTGTAGTGACCGCCTCTCTTCAACTATGAGGACTCAAAAGTACCGAACGAGTTAGCAATTATGTAGCACGGAATGACCTTTAATAGCCTGAATGTCTTCATCGTGGATCTATGGTGATGAAGTGCTTCGTATTCAAAACTAAGGGAAAGCGTATCAGGCGTTGAACATATCTGTATTCCGACACTCCCGCGGCGGATCTTACATTATTTTATACTCTATCTTGATTCAGTTCATACTCCATTGAAAACCCCTCAGATCAAAATTAGCATGATCTAACATAAATGCAGCTATTCATATTCTCTCAATTCTTCTTCCGCAACCATTAAATATCATCAAATATCCTGCACTGAATTCAAATCTAAACTTTGATTCTTCTTCACCACTCGCGCGTGACTATCAAAATTTCCTCGTCCGGTCGGCAATCCGGATTTATGAATGATTCACTCGAATCTACTTCCGTCTACTTGCAATACTCAGAAAAGAGGACATACGTGTGGACTCTCGGATCAGACAAACCCTAGACCATCTTTCGAAATTTTAAATCCCCCCACCCCTGTGATCCATTTCTTCGTAGAGTAAACAAGGTATACAATAGTCTCATAGTCCCGTGTACACACCTGCATTTGTGACTCGTTATTCCAAACTAGCCATTAAAAATCATCGAAACCACAACAAGAGAAGAATTCAGCTCTTTCATCCTAGCCGCCCACGCGAGCGAAAAGCCGAAAATACCCCGCGAATGAGAGATTGAGACTAACATCACACATAATATGATGGACATACTTTGCGCCCTCTCTGTATTTCACCTTCTATGTGTATATTATAGCAAATGTAATACATCGAGCTCGGTAAGAAAAGAGAGAAAAATCCGTGTCCAGATTCAGAGTCTAGGGTCCTATAGAACGCGGCCAAATTCGCGTTTTCAATAAACTAGCGTGTGCCCGCGCGCGACTATTCAAGTGATTATTTTGGCCCTCTATTGTACTACACGCGTGCACGCGTACATGCAAAAGTATCAGAGATGTACCTGGTTGTACGCTCGAGCGTACATCCGACGGATATTCCCGGTTTCGTCAATAGGAAGTGAAAGAGGGAGAATGGAGTGATCGAAGAGGAAGCTCGAGGGAAATTCGTCTCGCGCGTGAGTTTCTTTATTTCCCATCGAAAAAAAATCATGATAAAGGAGATGATCGACAAGAATGAGATGCTATAAGAGGGGTCAAAGGTTTTGGTAATGACCGACAGATTCGCATCGGGGGATAATCTACTTTTCGAACATTTTCATGTAACACTGTGGAAAGCTGTGATGCGAGGGATGCATTGTATGCCTAAATCGTCTCTTTTTTCTTCTCGCTTACTTTTTTGAGAGTTGACAATCATTATACCTGTCTGATCGACAATCTAGATTGGAATCACGTACGTATGTAGCAGGATTGATTGATTGATCGAGCGATGATTATTTTTCTCTAACTCGTGTAGACAAGATGAGACGATAGACGAGAAGCTCGTACAAAATTTTATGAATGGGGTGACCACTTGCTTTTTTTATCTATCTCAGGAAATGAGCAATTTAACGTAATCGATGCACTCTGTGTAGTTGAAAAGGATCCCGGATTTTCACGAGCTTCCTAATCAAGAATTGTACTACTTTATGGGAAAAGGAACTTACAGGAGGTTGGAGACATTCATTGAATGTATAGATTCTTATGATCCTTCTGTTGATGAAACTTTGAAGCTCATGAGCGGAAATGTCGAAAAGCTGAGCGATGTTCTAATTCCATTAAGACTCTCACGTTGACGGCGAAAATCCCCCCGGTGGGGCCGATTTGATGAGATTTTTTATCACCGCCGCACACAGAATTGGACGCGCGGGCCCCATCAGTGGGGCCCATTGCAGTAAAGGTGCTAAATGAAATGATCTAAAGATGACGTCCATTGTGAATCTCTGAATTTTGTCGAAAAAAATCAGGAACAATCGATCACTGTTTCTTTGTGAAGTCTGAGTTCGTAGTTGACCGTGGTGCCTTCCTCGTTGGAAGGATAGGTCATCAGAAAAGTGACACCACAAATCTACGGAAAGTTTTTTTGTAGATTGCCAAATAAATTGATTTAAGAGTGGTGATTCCTCTTCCAGACATAATACCTGACCCAGCGTCCCCGGTAATGTTCCGAGGACCAAGTCTTATCTCGTTTGATTCCACGACAGAATTTCACACGCTTGTCAGCCGATTTCAGGAGATGATAATGAAAATCTTGAACTGATGCGTTCCGCAAATGCTGTCAAGCACTACGATGCGTTCTTAGCGTATTTTTTCTTGATCTTTTTGGCGCGATTAGTAGTTGTTTGATCCAGGGTTACCCAAAAAAGTACCATCAAAAAAAGGGTCAAAATGTCATTTACGCAATTTTCCGATGTTTGAGTGCATACAAAATTGCATAAAATAGCATTCGCGCCTCGATCATGAGGTTCCCCGCTTCTGAGACATTATTTCGACCCGAAGCCTGCGGCTTAGGCGAAAAACCAATCGCTCAGAAGCGAGCTACAACCTCATAATCTCACTGCAAAATCTACTATTCCGTGTCATGTGGCTTTTCTTTTTTTTTGGCTTTTGTAAGTGCGAACCGCCGCAGTGGTGCTCATGCGGGATTTGGGCAGGTGAATTCATCAAATATCATGGCAGTGAGCACCAAATCCCATTGATATGAGAGCCAAAAGACTACTTTTTGTGTGCACGTAATTTTTGTGGCGCAATTTCACCTAAAATTTCACTGAATCAAGTTTGCTCGATAAAAATGAATTTATCTTCACTCGCACGATACTCTTGAATCAGTCAACAGAATAAAGCGATAGTTTGGCAGTAGCAGCGTGGTCTTGGAGTGTTTGAAGAGCCGCCACAACATCTTTCCGAGAAGGGGGATGGATATCGCTATCAATATCGTAATCGTCACTGCCACAGCTGGCAACATCATTGGTTTCATCAATTTCCTCACAGCATACAGCAACTTTTGCAATGATGTTGACATATTCATCGAGTGATCACTCAATTCTATGATTGACCACATTCGCACAGATCATTTTTATCGACTCAATTTCGCACAATTCCATGAATGCATGTGTGTGGCTATGTGTGTATATATTCAAAGGTTTACCTCTTACTCGCAAGGTGATACAATGCGATGTAAATACTCCCATTCAGAGGGATTCCCAGCGGTAATCCCAATATTTCCACTTCGATCAGATTGTTTACAAGCCATTTTGAATCAATTTCGTATGGAGGCAACCACCGCTATTCGCGGTTAATGCGTATTAAAAAAATGCCGCGAATACCGGGACCTTGTCCTTATGGAGAAAGGGGGGGGGGTTACGTATACATGTAGATCAGAAAGTAACTAAGCTAATTCAAACATTATTTTCAGATGATCGTATCATGAAATCAGCCTCACAAATTGACTTCATTCAGGGAAGATACGAAGCAACAGTGTGGTAAGATTAAAGAATTATATGATTCACTTGTAAATCTATCAAAAAATCAGTCACTAGCGTGTGGGTGAAGAAGGGCTCTGTCACTTTTGAGTGGCGAGATCGACCAACATAAGTAGTCACTTTACAATCCCTGGTGAGTGGCCATTCGAAGATCTCACAATGTAGGCTATTATTACTCCACAAGCGAGCCAATTGAACAGTTTCAATTGACGAAGATGCATTATTCCTGCGTGCGGTGCCATGACTAAAATTTAGATAGGATACTATCAATTTTACTAGATAACTGATTAGTCTCATAGAGCGATAACAATGCCCACATATTCTAAACATATAGATCCCGAAGTTTTTTTTGGATGATACATTTGAATGGAGTCCGACAAAAATTCATCTTTTATGAGCGAAGTTGTTCCGAAAATCCAGATCCAGACCGTGAATAAGCGAGTCAGGGCACCGCGAATACCGGGGGTGCCGCATTTGTAGAACCGCGAATAAGAGAATTCCGCGAATACCGGGGGCTGCCCGTAACCGTCGGAGGAATTTGATGACCAAGCTAAATGAAGAACTCTGATAGCATTTGCAAGGTGCCATCGTAATTTCTCCGCACTTTCCTCAAACGATTGCACTGCAGCTCATCGGACCAGCCTTAAGACTCCCTTTAAGATTTACATCAAATTATTGTCAGGAAGATATTGTTACAAGAATTTCCATTGTGAATTATTATGGCACGGGGAAATTTCAGAAATCGGGCCAGTTTGGCCAAAGGAACGTATTTCAAGCATCTACAAAGATGACCTTGCAAGCTATTCAATGCTCATCAACTCAACAACAACTTCAAGTGACTTCTCATCCAGATCAAAGTTTCACCGCTATCAGCAGGTGGTCAGTGCCACGTGTCAGTTCTCAACATCGATGAAAAAAAACAACATATTTCTCGTATTCATTCCTAAATCTCTCAATATTCACCACCCAGAATTTTATGCAAAGTCAAACGGGCCGATCCGCACAAAGCGCACCAAACGAAACTGTGGCGCTCGTTAGCGAAGCATGAATCTATACGATACCCTCCACCTTGCACTCGAATCACCCCGTACATACACATATACGGTTTGACGAGTCTTGTGTACCTGTATGTATGTACATACATCAGACGAAGTATATAATAGCGGCCCATTGATTTTCACGCTCGTGCACCTCACAGTCGATGCTCTCGAGATGATACGCGCCGGCACTCGCGCATCACAATCGGCAGTACATACAAACTTCTCATCCGGGGTTAATTATCCAGCGGAAGTGGACGCGAATGTGTCTGAGCCATCCATATCGGGGGGCGCTACATAACACTCCAAAGCAGCCCTCAATGAAATTCTGTCTCCCTCACACATATACAGAGTGAGATACAGAAGAGGGATGGTCTCATAAACACTCGGTATATCTAACAGTGGTGTGATACGATGGTGTCGGTAGCACACATCAAAGGCAGCATCGCTCGTTCAGTCTCTGTATATCACGCCCTTTTGCATCACACCCACTCGGGTCCATCAGAACTCGTCATCACCCTGTTGGTGGTGGTGGTGGTCGTTGTCGTATCTCATCGTCACGTGGCTCTCAACTTTGTCACTATGAGCTCTACTGCTCTTGGTTTGTTTGTCGCTTTGTTTGATTTTACATTCACGGAGATAACTCCTCACCGGCAAAGATTAAACAGATTTGAAAATGTGTGCTAGCCGACAGTGGCTGGATGGCTAGCCTCTGGCGTTAGATAGAGACCAGTCATGACCGGACCTCGGCCGCATTGAGCACTTTCTTATCCAGGCTTTTTGCGCATATATGCCAGACACCTTTGAACGAGAGTACTTACTTTTCATCTTGCTAAGAGTTGGTGATGAGACTGGTGCAAAATTTGAGATAGAAAAGGATGAGTGAAAACCAAAGGGGACGCGGTAGTGTGCCCTTTGGTATATATACTTGCCTTTTGAGTTGCTGGACTATGCTTATTTAGGCTGTTATCGCGCCATTTTCTGGGCGCGAAGAATGGGGATCTTTTTCTTGCCTCGGATTTCTTTTTAAGTTTCAGGGTGATGCTCGAGCTGTGTTTGAGGAAAGTCCGGAGCTTTTGCTCTGGATATATAAGAACAGATCCATGGAAACTCCTTATGGGTATTATCGGGATAAGTTACCGGAAACGTGTTACAATATTCCATTTCGACGAGCAAGCTCCAAGTCACTCCATTGAAATTTTCCCACATGTATTCGGGTTGAAATGTCAGTTCCGAGCATTGTAACATTTGCAGATCGACATATACCTCCAGCGCCAGCGTCGGAGTAAGAGTCGCTAAGGGTATGCTCAAATTTCTTCCTCGAAGTAAAATGTTGAATCAACCATTTTTCATAGGTAATATGTCCAGAACTCGGTGTTTAGTCCTCATGCCATGTGCCTCAAATTTGTAACCGGATTTTCACTTAAAATGAGAGATTTTTTCAAATGCTCACAGCGTATCCTAAATTCACTCTAGGTCGTTTTATCGCGGACGAAATTTCAAAGAAACATTTTAAACAATCGAATTCCAGTGCGAGAAAAGATCCACCTTCAAAGTTTTAAATGCTGCATGTACATTTGTAGTCAAAAATTGGCCATGTAATTAACTTTCTCAGTTCCAAGCATACCATGTTACCCCACTAGGAATCAGTTTATTCGGACGGGAACAATTTCTGCGCTAAAGTATGGTGGCAATAGATGATATCTATAAGGAGAAGTTTCTATGTCAACTCTGTTATATTTGCGAGCGATTTTAAGGCAAAATGTCAGTTCCCTGCATGTCAGTTCGATGCATGTCAGGGCCGTGGACTCAAAAACTGTACCCTGGGATACTCAATAGCACGAAAAAGACGGAGAAATGAAGAATCTGCTCCGGAGCATGTATTTCCGACTCTAATCAACCATTTGAACACGAATTTCAAGGTCATTTGGTCCCATCGTTTCAGGATTTCCCACTAAACAAGGAGACGTCAGAAACCGCAAATGTCAGTTCCATGCACCACTTTCCCTAAAATGACACATAGCGTTCTCACTCGTTTCTAAAAAACTTTCTGTATACGTTTTATCACATATTCTTGCTCAATATGCAAAAAGAAATGAAAAAAGTCGACTCAGACACGCGCAGACTCAATATTCCATTCCTGAATTTTTGGACACAACATGTGTAAGTTATCGCGATTATACCCATATTTGAAGGGTGAAAATCTACCAGCCCCAAATTTCACTTGCAAATGTTGTAACATGTGTTTCTCAACTATTTCAAACATATACAATACGAATTAACTCATGCACAACTGTGAAGATTTCCACTCATCGGTGCCATAAGTATCGATAAGTATTACACGGATAACGTGGTAGCATGGCACGCAACCGGACATTTTTAGCATGACATAGAACCCCAACATATGTCACCAGAATTGATCTCATGGCCAAATGGTTTAAGCTACAGTCTTGAGATTTTGGAATTTTGATATGGCCATTGGATACTCTGAGAAAGACTGGGTAGGACCTCTGTAGAATTGAGTTCGTAGCTCGCATTGATATGATACGGAGCTGACCCAAAAATTCAGCAAAAGAAGATTTCCACGAAAAAGTACTCCGCGATGTGTAAAAATGAAGTCTTTTGATATGTTTATTGTACGTGGAAGTGTACTTCGCGCATAGTTTGTTGACTTCGACCCACAGTTTGTCAGAAACATAGTTTGATGCACGAGAGTGAATACTCATCATGAGTCCGACTCTCCCCAGCCGATTGGGACGGAAACCCACAACTCGAACGCGAAATAATACATTTTGATACGAGAGTGTAAACACTTTTTTCGCGTCCGAGTGATCGATTTCCGGCCCCAGATGTAGGCGAGGGTTGGAATCATCACGAGTATGTAAAAGATAGATTTCACACCCGTGTATCGAACACTATTTTTTGACACACTGTGAGAGAAAGTGAAAAACCCGTCCAAAAGATACTTCCTCGCACAGTGTGTCAAAAAATGTTCATTTCATTGTATCCAAATGTGCCATTTTTGATACTTTGGGGTATGGAGAAGCTGCACCTGTGAATGAGACTGGCTATAAGAGAAAATTGGAGCGGAAAGATCTGGAGTGTCGTAAATAGTTCTCCCTCTACTCGTCAAATGGCGCTGGATGGATTTATCCCAATTTATGAATCTAAGTGGATCGATGATGCGTTATTATTCCATTATTAGCTGTTGATATGCTGTTTTCGATGTTTGACAAGAAGATTCATCTTCCAATAAATATAGACAAATAACATGACAAGTACCAAGCGAACTTCCTGATATCACTGGATTCCCTCTCCAACACGGACTAGTTCGTCTTGAAGAGGGGACTCAGCTCCCTGAATATAATACGAACACCCACATAGGTCTGACTGTGAATCGCATATCACAACTCATTCCAATCGAGAATGGAAACACTTTCCACTTCTCGTCAATCGCAAGCGCGCGTTTGTGGAACGAGTTACGTGTTTTAATATAACGAAGGTATCAGGTACATATACACGACTATCAGCCAGCAGTGTAGCACCAGCTACTGTGGCATGTTCCAGTGCGACCGATTGCATCAAGTGTCAACAGTCCTTCTGTCCCAGATTTTTGTACCAACTTTTTCGACTCAAGAGGTATATGAGCGTTTCTCTGGAACTTTTGCACTTTGCTGAAAATCGTTGAAAAACTATTAATGAAAACCGCTCAACGCACACTTTGGACCTTTTGCGTTCCCGTATTTGTCTCGTATTGCGAGTCACAACTTCACTATTGTTATATCGTTGGTGGCATCGCCAAAATCACGCAGCTTTGAGTAGTTTTTCGTCGATTTTCCAGATTCTCTTGAGCATACATTTGGCACGATTGATAATTTCAACGAATGCCTTGGGCTTTTTGTAGCTTCATACGGCGAGGGTGTCCGATCACAATTGGTTTCACCCACATATAGCTCAATCCGCCTATGTGGGGTGAGAAAAACTGAACTCTTTTCGTGAGTCACGTTATTTTCCATTTTACGTCAGAACGGTCGTGTTCTATTAGACAGGAAGATTGCACAAACACGAGTCTTGTCGCAAAATCTCTGAAATTGCATCCACTTTAGATACGCATTCCAAAAATTGCGTTCAGAGTCACGACAGGAGCTTGGCGTAATCATCTTTGAGTTGAACGAGACAGGATTGATTTATTAGTTCCAATTTTCGAAGTCGTGAAGTTTTGGCTAAATTGGTAGCACACCATCGCGCTTCTGGTCCAATTCTGTTCAATATGTTGCCCACCAAATGCAGCTTGAATCAACCGGAGAAGTTGCACGGCATCACCAGAATCCGTAAGACTGCACGAGAGTACCAAGTATTTCCACAGTATCTTCCCCACATTTTCTCTCTTTGAGCGAGCTAGAATGGATCAACTTCTTCTGATCATACAGAGGCCAGAAATACCTCATTTTGACACTTAGATGATGATATTTTCACTTTGATTGGGGCCGATAGATTTGATTGTTCTCTTATATCATCATCCATAGCTGTATTCCAGCAGGTGTAAAAGTTCCAGAGAAACGCTTATATGAAGCCACCTATTCCCCGCGTGAATGATAGTTTCGCCACTATAAGAGATGTTCAACATATAAAATTCATTGAATGGTCACATTCATATCCCATTAGACGAGGAAATGCGTTGTTCAATTACTACTATGATAATTGTGTTCCTCATATATACGAGTGTTTTCATCTAAAAAAATCAAAATGAAAAGTCTGAGTCAAGTTATACTGCTTACCAAGCATGACGATCAACGCACGCGTTCATCGATGTCATAATAGGGCCAAACATATATGAGAATATAAGAATTCTACCCTTACCAATGCTAGGAATGAAGCAATAATGAGAACTGTAGCGCAACATCATGGTATGGTACGACGAGAAAATCCGATGCCGGAATATGATGAGATTCTCTCCAGGTATACGTACTGACTAACAAGAAAGATGAAACGAATGCTCTCCAGATCTCACTGGAGAGGTCCGGATATAGGAGAAGAGTACCGCGAGGGCATCATTACAATATATCGATCTTCCACTTCCCTCGTTGAATTGCTTTTGAGAATTCACACTCGAATTATTTCCCGGTAGACAACCAATTTTTCGTTTGACGTTAGTTCTTCCGATTCTACATCATGAAGTCAGCGATATGTGAAGTCTTCCAATTTGTTCATCCAGCACGGGTCTCTAGAAGTGAGTCTAAATTGGTGATGCAGACCACCCCCGGGATTATTGTGGAATGAATTTTTTGTGGACTTTTGGGATCATAATCCGGCTAGAATCCAAATCGCCACTTGGTCCGTTTTTTGAAAAAGTCGGGATTGAGTGTTTTTCTGACAGTTTTCACTTTTCTACCCTCGAAACTCGACGGGAACGCATTTTATTAAAATATATGTATGGCATTTTTGTGTACCCTGGTGGAAATGTCAAACATTTTTCGACCATAAATTGGCCATTTCTAATGTGCACCGGGAATTCTATGGCCAGTTCTGACGGCGAGAAACCGGACATCTATGAAACGGTATTTCGGCCAGTTTATGGGCATTGAACATTTTTAGGCCAGTTTCTGGCCATTTTCTGGAGTATTTTAACCAGAATTTCAGGATTTCATCTGTACAAAGAGATCGCATACGTTTACTTATAAGTCGATATTAAAAAATAAAAAATCAAACCAACGTGAGACTGAATGATTTTTTCGTTTGGGTATTTTATTTTCATCTAAGAAAATCGGGGCTCAATAATGTTATTGTAGAAAAATTTATTCATGAAAATCTGCGACTGGCGGGGATCGAACCGGGGCCCTCTGCGTGGAAGTCCGTGCTGCTAACCATTACCCTAAAACTGTTATTGGTAGGACGACGTTGTCTTACCTACTTGCGGTGTGACCTCAGAACCAGCATTTTAGATATTTTATGATACAATGTTTTTACATGCAAAATATTAACACCATATAAAATAACTGAATGTGAATCACAGTAGCTCTCAATCTTAAAGTAATATGCGTATCTCGGTATGCGACACATGAAGTATAGTGGAGTCACAGTATTGGCAGTGGTTAGTTGTAAAGAAAGTAGAAACAATAAGGAGTTGAAGTATATTGTTCTTGTGGAGTGTGCGTCAAAAGTAAATTGCAAGAGCCAGTTGATACTTATAAGCTGTCAGGTGTAAGGGGCTTATCAAATTAAGTTGTCATTTGCTATTATAGAAATTCAAAGTCATTTGAATTTGAAAATTTGGTCTTGGAATAAACAAATGCAATCCAAAAATTCGAAGATAAATCCTTGGTCATTCCTGTCCATAAGCTTTTTACTAAATATGGGGATGGAATACCTAAATCGCACAAAAAATTGCTGCAAGTTATTGGAGGTTATGAATATTCGAAGTATTACTCGCTATAAAATGCGCAGAAAAATGTCTCAAAAATGTTCTTGTCCTCCGTTTTTCAACAACAGTTACGACGGGCATTTTATGGACAGAAACTGTGAACTGTCGCGATACAAGTGAGGTTAGGTGAATTTTGTTACATTCACACACTCATCGTCGTAAACTGCCCGGTTCTTGGCTAATTTCACTTCAACATTTTTTGCCCGTAAGAACTGTCGATAAAATGTTTGGGTGAACATTTTTGATGGTGTACATTTCTACTAGGGTAGATCTTAGAAAAAATGAACAAAAAATATCTCCTCGTATTTTTACGTATGAGGCCTTCAGCTTCCGTAGTAAACGTGTTTCCGCCAAAGATCCATTTTTTTCATGGTCTCGAAACCATGAATCCAAAGGAACACATTTTTGCATTCAAGGCCCCCTGATTCCGCTATTAAAGTATTTTCGTCTAAAAAATATATTTTGTCTTCATTTTCGTAGGTTTTGATTGAATTAGAAAGAGATGGGTCTTGGGCGGAAATTCGTTTACTGCGGAAACTGAAGGCCGTTTACGAGAAAATGCGTAGAGATATTGTTTGTTCATCTCTTAGAGATCTACAAACCGTGGCTTCATATACTTTTCGATAGGTTTCGAGGGTAGAAAAGTGAAAACTGTCAGAATAGTACATTTCGGTACAAGGGTGGGTAATAGTACATTTCGATACAAGGGTGGAAAAACTTTCTTTCGGGGCCGAGTGTTGGGTTTCCGGCCTGAGCCGTAGGCGAAGGTCAGAATCAATACGAGAAAGCGAAATAGTACATTTCGATACAAGGGCGTAAAACGTTTTATTCGCGTCCGAGTGATGGGTTTCCGGCCCGAGCCGCAGGCGAGGGTCGGAATCATCACGAGGATGCGAATGATAGGTTTTACGGCCGTGTATCTAACTACACTTTTCGATAAACTGTGAGTAAAAGTCGACAAACTGTGCGCAAAGTGCACTTTTACGCACAGTGTATCGAAAAATAAGTTTTACACCCGTGTATCGAACACTATTTTTTGACACACTGTGAGAGAAAGTGGGAAATCAGTGCGGAAAAGTTACTTTCTTGCACAGTGTGTCAAAAAATTTTTTTTCGTGTCCGAATGATGGGTTTCCGACCTCAGCTGTAGGCAAAGGTCGGAATCAACAGAAGGATGCAAAATAAGGTAAGTGTGCCTAATATGCCCCTACTACTTTTGTTTTGCTCACAGTTTCGGCTCATCTGAATATTATCCAACGTATCTTAGCTCGTTTAAAGATAATTTTAAGACCTTCAAAATGAGCTAAAGTACGTTTGTTTCAAGGAATTAGAGCCAAGCTATCTTGATTTTCGCAAGAAAAGATTTTTTGCGAGTTTTTGACAATGTGTTCCTAATATGCCCCCATAGACATTTCGCGCCTCTGAAGCTCTGGAAAAGCGATATCGATTTCGGCGCATGGCGGTAATGTATTGAATGGACAAATATTCATATTTCAAGGTATTCTTGATGATCTAGAGTGCACATAACCTCAAAATTAACATAAAAATCAATTTTTAGCATATTTTGTGAGATCTGGTGCGTTTGAAAGGCTCTATGCTGTTGGATATAGCTGAATACACCTAAAACTAATGTGATTTCAATAAAAAAGTGCTGAAAGTACTTGCGGCATTTCGCAAAGCCCTCTATATGCGGAAAAAGGAGTGGGGGCATATTAGGAAAATTGCACTTTTTTGGTAATGTGGGCGTAGAATCGGCTAGAAATTGAATTCTGCAATTTTGAAAAAAGCATCTTGAAATTGAAACAAAAACAAGGAAAATGAGCTAAGATACGTTGAGATTGGTTGCACCAGTTTTGTTTGGCATAGCTTTTAGTAACTAACAAAAAAGAAGTCGAAAGTGCCAAAACCACTTTTTTTGTTCTAAAAAATGCGCGTGCCATTTAGGATCGGTCCAAAACGTTGATTTTCTCATATTTCAACGTAACAAACATGAAAAAAATGCGCGGCAAGGTCTGCGGGTACGTACATGTGAGAACTTGAGTGGGGGCATATTAGGGAATGGGGGCATATTAGGCATACTTACCTTAGTAGATTTTGCACCGAGTTTATGAGATTGCAGCTCGCTTCTGAGCGATTGGTTTTCGGCCTGAGCCGCAGACGAAGGTTGAAATAATTGCTCGAAAGCAGTGAACCTCATGAACAAGTTGCGAATACTATCTTTCACTATTTTGTGAGCACTCAAACATTGAAAAATTGCGAAAAGTAGGTTTACATCCGTATTTCGAACTGTGTTTTTCGACAAACTGTACAAGAAAGTGGAAAATCAGTGTGGAAAAGACACTTTTTCCCACAGCGTGTCGAAAAAACACTTATTTCCGACTTCCTTTGAAAATGGCCCAAGTAGCGATTTCGATTCTGGTTGGAGTATGATCCCAGAACCAAAAGTCCCCAAAAACTTATTGCACAATAATCCCGTGGATGGTCCGCATCACGAACTCAGCATCGCTTCTAGAGACCCGTGCCAATAAAGATATTCTTTCATACGATTTTCACTGAAGTCTCATGGAAATTTGTGACAAAATACGGTTTTATTTACTATCACACTACAAAAACCTTGTGAAATCATTTCTTGGCTTTTAAAATAGAATCTTGTACAATCTCATTTGATCGGAATTCATTTTAGAGCTCAGAATCCACCCTAATGGATTCCAGATACATCCTTCAATGTTTGGTTCAACAATTGAGAATTGACTATATTTTCCAGGAGCTCCAATCAACCTGTATTGCTTTCAACAACACTGATGATAGAGCACATCTTACCTTTTGCGAGACACTTTTTTTCAAATACTGTGTGAATTATATATTTTGAATTCGATTCCCGGAGACGGGAGATGAGAACGAGTCTTCTTCAAAATCTTCCCTCCTTTGAACCATTCCACTTCTTTTCTCGATATTGTGCAAAGTAGCTGGAGGACCGCTAGTGCAAAGATGAGGCAAAATACCTAAAAAAATCAAAAATCAGAATCATGATGGATATCCATAACTAGATTCCTGCTGAATATGGTGCTTTTTGTTTGCTGAGAAAAAATCCTGAAATTGAGAATTTTATGAGTTACACTCATAAATTTTCTGAATGCATTACGAAATCAAATTTTATTCAAAACTAGAAACCCCCCTACCAATATAGGATGTCTTGGTGACTTAGCAAGGTTGCTGTAGCAAAAACATTTCATTGTAAAGCCAGTTTCATAATGACCAAATGAAAATTTTCACAATCAATTCAACAGGGCGTGATATCTCGTCTGATCCTTCATACACATTCACTCCAATGGATAGAGAAAGAGAGAGATAGTTCAAGTACGGAAGAGATTGAGTGAGAGACGTGAATTGAATATCGACTGAAGATGGACAAAGAGCGCTGTTTAATCAGGGGACATCAGGTGTTACGCGCTAGGGAACGATCTCTAACGTTAGCATCAGAGAGAGAGAGAGAGAGAGTTGAGATCGTTGTGAGCTACCATTGTCCCATTACGCATGGTTCGACGCCTCTCAGGATTTCAGCGTGATATTATACGTAAACGAGGGTGGTGACAACGACGATGGAAGCTTGCGCGTTCGTGCGCTTCAGTCATCCGATTCAAAACGAAATACTTAGCAGCAAAAGCTTGACAAGGGATCGGTCAGGCGTCACTTGATTTTCTCACCTAGCCCTTGCACTTTAACACGAGAGATTGCTCTATATAAAAGCTACCAGGGAAACGACAAGCTTTGTAGGTGTATAGGCGTGAGAGAAATGCCAGACGAGCTTCCGTAATTCATTCTTGACGACGCTTATCACCGTTTACTTCCGCATTGAAGATTTTTTTCTTTTCGAAAGAGAGTTTGATGATTCATGAGTTCAGAGTGATTTGATTCAGATCTCTTCCATCATTATTGAGCTAGAGAGCTTTCAAGTTGAGTCATTATTCATTTTATTAAAAGAATATTAATCGTGAATATATTGATCTGCCCGTCGGTATTCATATCGCAGAATGGAGTATTTAGTTCAGTTTCATCGGATTCAAAGCACTCATTAGAAGCTGATATTCTGCCTATTCAAGAAATCATGCTTTTTTGGACTTGTGGAACCGCTGAATTTGATCAATCAGAAGTTGAAACTGTTCAAATCAAGGTCAACTCATACGGAATGAAATTTGATACAAAGTTCTGAGGTATATTCGAGAGACACGCTCTTAAATCAATCGTCACCCGATCTTGACTCGATAGTTCCTCCGAAAAAATTCAAAATGCAGTTGTGAAATCGACATTTTCCCGCGAGTTCTTACTCATCTCGGAAGTTCCGAAGTGAGCTTTCGAATGACCTAAAATATGTTGGATATCCTCGAATTCGGAGTGAGTCATCTATCATAATAGATAATTCAATAATATATGAATAATAATCATTTATATCCTGATTTTGTGCGATAAGGTAAGTGTACCCAACTTGCCCCGATTGAGTCATTTTCTCAACAACTCTGGCCCTTCTTACTATTCTAACCCATCTCAATATTTTCCACCGCATCATGTAAGGTAAGTGTCGCTAATATGTTCCCCATTCCCTATGCCCCCACTCAAGTTCTCGAATGTACGGACCCGCAGACCTTGTTATGCATTTTTTTCATGCTTTTTATGTTAAAATATGAGAAAATCGACATTTTGGACCGATCTTAAATGACACGCGCATTTCTCAGAACAAAAGAAATGGTTTTTGTTACTGTAGACTTCTTTTTTGTTCGTCACTAAAAGATATGCCAAACAAAATTGGACTAATCAATTTCAACGTACACTTGACACATTTTCTCTGTTTTTGTCTCAACTTTAAAATGCTCTTCACGGAACTGCAAGATTCGATTTCTAGTAGATTATAGCAGACGCCCACATTACTAAAAGAAAGTGCAGTATGCCTAATATACCCCCACCCCTTTCTCCGCATGCAAAGGGCTTTGCGCCGCGCCGCAGGTACCTTTAGCTCTTTATTTGAGATAACATCAATTGTAGGTGTATTCAGCCATATCCAGCAGTACGGAGCCTTCGAAACGCACCCAATCTCCCAAAATATGCTAAATATCGGTTTTCATATTAATTTTGAGGTTATGTGCACTCTGAATCATCGTAAATGCCTTCAAATATGATGATTCGTCCATTTTATGCATCATAACTGTCGACTTCGGAACCGATATCGCTTCACCAGAACTTCAGAATCACGAAATGACTATGGAGGCATATTAGGAACATATCGTCAAAAACTCGCAAAAAATCTTTTTCTGTAAAAGTCGAGATAGCTGGGCTCCAATTTTTTGGAATCAAACGCACCTTACGTCGTTCTGAAGGTCTTGAAATTATCTTTAAAGTGAGCTAAGATGTGTTGGATAATATGAACCAAAACTATGAGCAAAACAAAATTAGTGGAGGCATATTAGGCACACTTACCTTAATTCATTTTAAAGCTTGTATGAAACTTTAAAAAATGAGCTGGAGTGCGTTGGAAAATATTGCTATGGGCCAGAAGAGTGAGGTAAACCACAGTTGTTGAGAAAATAGCCCAATGGGGGCAAGTTGGATACACTTACCTTAAATGAGTAAAAATCAATCTAGCAATGAATAATTACACAGAAAACCAAGATTGTGCTTTTTGTACAAATATGTACAAATAAAGTCGAATACTCAATCTGTCGGATACACATATTGATTATAACACATACAACAAGAAATAACTGCGGCATAAACCATTGGATACAATATACCGTTGTTTGGCGTGGGCTGAGATTCAAGAAAAAGTGGGTATCATTAATGGGGCCCATCGCAGTAAGAGTGATAATGAAGTAATAAGTTCCAACATCATGGTAATATTTCAGGATCGAAACCATAGGAGGAGGATTATCAATTCTGTCTATATTTGACTGAGTGGGTTTTTAGCGCAAATGAGATTGACGAATGCCAAAAATACCACACTGCCAAATGAGGGTCGAAAATCGTCATCTCATTCGGAAGAATATCAATCTCTACTCCATCGCTATAGATCTCAATGTAATTGTCCGTACGTATGAAACTCGGGATTTGTTCAGCTCTCAATAGCTCATACAGGCCCCACTATATTTATTCTTAGATATGATCACGAATATTTTCCTACACTGGTGATAGATGCTATCTTCTTCTATCTTGAAACCGGTCGGACTTGAATATTGTTTATCGTGCCCTACAGAAATTTACAAAATTCCATTGAATTCTAATACGCTTACCTCGCCAAATATATCACCATTCCATATCCTGATAGCATCCTGTTATCTGAACCCGATCTGTTCCCAAATAGACACCAGCAACTTGAAAAGTGAATAGGCTTGAACGCTGAAAGTCACGTTACATTTCGTTTATAAAAACACTTGAAAGTATATTCCTATAATATCAAAATACATTCAGGCATGATCCAATAGATTTCAAAGCGCGTGCTGCTCTCAATAAAGTATCAAGTTTCCCAGGGGCTTCTGTCTATTAGAACGATATTGTACCACACAGAAGCCCTCAAATATTGTGGAACATGAACTCACGTGGAGATCCCTTTGCATAGGTGTTACGAAGATTGAATGGGGTAATGGAGAAGTGTTGAAGCGTAAACTACCGTATAATCCACCATCATCGACATAGGCACTGGATTAGAAAGGTATCATGGCAATTAATAGTTTGCTAGTTAGTCAGGCGTGTTAGCTCATCTCACTAAATGTGAGATAGCCCTTGCAGGATTGCTTCGTACTTGAGCGGATTGCGAATACCTACTGATTCATCACTGAGAATATTGATAAACAGAGGTATTTTTATACAACATTTTTTCCAATCCATCAGGCTTACCTTCAATGCTGAACTGATGGACTGTAGTGGAGTCACCTCTGTACTCTTTCGCATACCATCAATCCTTTTTGGTTCGAAAAAGTTCTTTGGTGATCTTTTCGTCGTCACATTCGACGATACGATTGACTTGGCAGATGCTATCACCTTCGATAAGGCATAGAATCAATTTTATGGGAATGGCATAGCCTACGACAAGGTTATGTGATCTCTGAAGGAATTACCCGGTTCCACTCACCAACCATTGCTTAGTTTCTATCTTCACTTGCAATCGCCTATATTGAATATGCGACACGGTTGGTCAGAAAGTCCGGAAAGTCGAATGTCAATGGAATGAAAGTATTTTGGTGGGTCTCGACTGCAGGTGTCTCTGCGATCATTTTCCACTAGGAATAAAAAAAATCTGTCGGTGGGTTCTGAAATAAAGTATATTCTGCGACCTTCCCTCCACAAAGGGTGTGGAAAAGCTCGCCTCACATACGGTTTTCTGTCTTTTTCATGTTACCGTAACAACTCAGGAAAGATAAGTTCTATCGAAAAATTTGCACAATATTTTTGTGGATTTTTCGAACATCTACAACTTGAACGCTCACATTCATTGAAGTACTGGATCCGCTCTGAGTCATTGTCGACATTTCAAGGGAAAGTACAAGAAAAATACGAGTTTCGGCAACATTTATCTTTCATCTGAGAATCTCATCACGGATGATCCCCGTACCCTTCACAATGAATAAGAATATATCGTTTTGCAGATCTTGGAAAGAAACTACTAAAAACTGTTCCATAAATTTTTCACTTGATTTTTCATAACATTCATTTTCCCCTAATTATTACGGTATAACTGCAGAAAGACGTGAACTCACGGAAGAGACAAATTTCTACACACCCTTCACAGTGGAAAAATCAAAAGTTGACTTCAATCTAAAATCCACCTCGGGATTTTTTAATTCTTGATGAGAGATGATCGCGGAGATATGTGGCTAGAATCGAACCCCACAAGAATTTCTTTATTCCATTGACTTTTTACTTCCCAGACATGTCGACCCACAGTGGCAAATCATATAAGGGATTCAGATTCATTTTGGGGATTGCAGCGTAGTACATAGTTGACCGGCAAAAGTGCAATGCCAATATGTGTTATTTATCGAACTCATTTGTACTTGATTTTAACTAAATGAAAAAATACGCTAACGATCTGCAACTCGTTAACATTTAAAATTTTCAGAATATACTAGATCCTTAGTATCACCGATTCGCCTTAGCCTGCTGCTGAAATATATAGTTATTATTATGAATTATTGGGGTTTAAGTGAAGGGTTGAGGTTATGGTTGAATGAATTATAACTCAAGCGAATAGAATAAAACATAACTAAAATTCATCTAGAAATCTGTTCGATGAATTGTCTTTCCCGATATTGCCATAATTATCATATGTGATTATTTTGGCGATATCGGGAAAGACAATATTCTAGTATACTAGAAATTCATAACTCGATTACAACAAAACTCCATCATTCTTTGTCAGTAAATCTTGGTCAAACTACGAAAAGTTCTAGAATAAACCTGGAACATTTCATGACGAAGAATGCATGTAAGCCTTTATAATTATACCTCTGAGTTGAACTATTTTCCCATGCAAATTTTACTATATTAGTGATGCGATTGAAAATGACTGGAAAATAGAGCGTTTCGAAAGATCCACTTTGCTCCTTGATAACCGGATTTTACTGTGTGATTTTGGAAGCTTTTTAAACGCTTTTATTTAACTTCACTTCGGCCTAGCGCTTTGTAACTATAACTAGTGGTGCATATTTTAAGCATCCAGCCCACCGCCAATAGCCAATCATGATCATGAGCGGTATTTCAAATCAGCCAATCACAGTCATGAATTTATAAGTTCTGGGGATATCTCAGGAATCCCCCCGGTCTTGTCAGCAGTCGCGAGTGACTTTACCGGCACAATGGTCAGAGCTTTTAGGTTATATTTACGTCCAGTTGCGTCAGTTTCTGATGACTCTGATCTCTGATCTACTGGAGCTCATTGATAGACGCTTTTATTACGCTTCACCGAGCTCACATAGTTTTCTCCGGACTTAGCTCGTCTATTGTTCCACAAATTTTCGTACCCGATCACATACACAGTAAAAAAATTTGTGGTCGAAATACCAACCCGAACGGTATTTCGATGACCAATGTACGTCTTCAGAAGAGGTAGATTGACACGCGCGTCGTCAAATGACGCTGCGAGCTTGTACATGTACCTATTCGTAAGCAGGTCCGGTTTTTACTACACTTATGAAGAAGTCCTTTTACAGCGCGGGATAGTGTTTGTGCGCCGCAAAGAGGAGCCACAGTTACCACGTGCGTTGTACTTGTACGACGCCGATTCGTAAAAGTACCGCAAGGCAGCGTCCTTGTCCTCCAACAGTCAATCATTTTCCTACGATTTTTTGCATTGGTGGTTTGATTTTGAAGCACAGATAACAGGTAGAATAATACTAATAAAAAAACTAAATACGCTAGACACATTGACAAGATCGCCTCGTAAATGTATCATAAAGGTAAAAACCTCGGATCATAACCTCACAATTGAGTCATCATTGGAGATGCCTTTATGAAAGAGACGATTCACCACCGCTGTCGCGATTATACAGTCTCCGACTGTAGGATCACGCCCGGAGTTCGTACTTTCACTCCGCGAATGGTGAGTGTGCGCAGTGCCAAGCATGAATATATGAAGCGATGTACAAGTACCTCGCCGAGTTGTAACTTTACAGCGCATGGCAAATATGTACGAGTTTTAGCTGTAATAGTACTGCTTTGTAAGAGTAGTAAAAATCGGACCTGCTTAGGAAGAGGTACTTCTACGACGCGCGCCGTACTTCTACCACAAATTTTTTTACTGTGTATTTAAGAACACGTGTTCGTGCAGACTCAGGGCTCGGGCGCGCGTGAGTCAGACCGTGAGCTGGGGGTTTATTTTAAAAATGCGTCACTTGTAAACGACGCAAGCTTAGGCGCGCGACTACGGTAAAACGACTACTGCTTACGTCGGTTCTTGCGTTCCCCTCGTTCTTCCCCATTCCGCATCATGTTAGGTTAGTCTCTTAAATTAGCGTTTAAAGTTGAATAGATCTAAGATACAGAGGGAGAATTCACATAGCCAAAAGGAGAAGGAGAAGAAGAAGAAGAAGAAGAAGGAAAAGGAAAAAAAGAAGCAAAAGCGTGAATAACCGTGTGACGATGACGATCGTCCATTTTGGTGGTTGTGTGAATCCTATCCAGATGCTCCTTGCTATTAGTCTCTCCGTTTTGTTTCACTCAAGTATCATAAAGATTATATTCACTACGGAGTGTTCCAAAGGTCAGGTTTTTGAGCTCCTTATGGTCTGAGGATGAGATTTCCTATGCAACCCTGTGCTTGTGCAAGGTTTGTTTGTTCCTAGGTAAGTGACGAGCTCAATGATTTCAATCCGTATTAGTATTCCCCAAACTCGTTGTTGAAAGATTTTGTATTCCCAACACGATGGATCAGAAGGGGCCCCATGCTGGATTGAGATTCAGTACCATAATTGATCCCTGGCTGGACCAGTGCTCTGCTGTTGGGAATTGCATTTTCACCCCCCCCCCCCCATTTACATTTACTTCCATATTGCTTGAAATCTCAAATATATCATTCGTGATGTTGAGTGATGCAAACCCAAGGATATGTAGAAATTTCACATAGCATTAGAGCATGACTTGTAAACTTGTGTGAGGACATGTTTTTTCAATTTATTCAGCAAACGTGTGAGCCACAGGGCCACCATGCTGGTGCCCTGTTTCCTAAGCTTTGTTTCTGGTCACCCAACGTGTTTTCCCTCATCCATAATGTGCTTACGCTTGGATTCACAATGTTGATATATTCATGAATGGGATGTTCAAAGTTCGTGTACCACCGTTTCATCAATAGCAATCTATTGACACACTCTGTCATCAATGTGTTTCGGAATCAGTTGGGAGCTTTGACATCCCAAGAAAGCAGCCGGATGAGCCCTATAATTTCCAACCATAACAGTTACTACACGAATGAAATGAAATTATTATTCATATAATGGAATAAAATCATTTCACAATTATACTATTTATGAGAATTATATCATGTTTTATTCAATTCAGTGTAAAAATAGGATACGCCATACAGCAAGACTAAAACTATTACAATAATCTTGTTGAATCATGTAATGGGCTATGTAGCCCATAAATTGATAAAATAAAAACGAAATGAATAAATACACAAATTCATGAGTCGAGCAATATTGATTCAGTTTGTTTTTTATACGCTGAGCCGCCATCGTCCAACATTAGCAGAGCTTTTGTTGCAGTTCCTTTGGCTATTTCACATGTTACACCTTGCCCTGTCAGATACTCTGGCTTCCATGCGCAGAAGCTATCTGTCTCATTGATGTATCCATTTATTACTTGAATAATCACCTTTCCATTCTCTTATTCCAATTTTGCCTTCATTTTTCCAATCTTTTCCCAGATATTCGAACGTAAATCTCTCTCATCATCCTCTTCTTCTCTCCCGTCCTCATTCTCCATGTTCCGCGTTATAGATTGCCAGTTGATTCTAGCTGTTGAGAGCTCTGAGAGGAATTTTTGCAGCAGAGGCTTACTTGACGTTACATCCAACGTGTTGTTATACTGAGGCGCAGCAGTTGTCTCTTGTGTTGGTGTTTTGTGAAGACGCATCGCTCGATCATTCATTTTACTCTGTTCTTTCTCCAATCCATGAAAGCCTATGGATTACTATGAATTATTATGGACATACCCCGCCGGTATGAACTTTCAGGCATCCTAAACATTTCCCTACCAGTGGTGTAAATGGAACTACGAGGCTTTACTTGACCTGGAAAGCCTTTATCAGGAGCGCTTTGGATAATTTTTTCCGTACTCTGAGATAGTAAATTCCATTTTTATTTGTCAGAATTGACTTTTGTATCCTTGTTTGAGAAACTGTCAATTTTGAAGATCTTACAAAATTTCCTGGCTCGTGATTCTCAAAGGTTCTGAGATATGACAAGTTCAAACTTTTGAGACCTGCAAGTACACATCTAGAGCCCCAAAATCCATGTTTGAATGTTCTGTACGTTACTTATACCCCAAACAATGATATTTTCTCAAAAGAGAGTTTTCTGCAAACTGTAGCGTTCCAATTTAAAAAAGACGGAGAAATGTGACTCGTGTGAAGCACATAATCATTGTTCACGGTATCTATTCTCCATATCTGAGTTAAGGAAACGAGCAACCTCTGGGACATGCCCCATCTAGTGCCCTCCAAAGCGAATTTCTTCGTCATTCTTGGAAGAAGCTGCTTTTTTCTGCGGAAAAACTCTCCTCAGAATGGATGTCATAGCTTGGCGTCAAAGTAACGTAACGGGACGTTCAAGAAAAAATTCTGAAGCTCCAAACTTGTACTCATAAACTTCACAAGTTGCATCTAAGAACGATCCAGTACCTTTCACAATTAACAGCCAGAAGATCATCTGACAAATCATCAAAATTGTCAGTTTCTCAAACCAGGATGAGAAAGTTCCGCATGGGTACTGATGAAAATGAAAACTACTAACCTGATATACGCAAAAACACATCCCTACTGAGCCATCACAAATTTTTCGCGGTCAAGTACCTCGTAGTTCCATTTACAAAATTGGAATAAAAAAATTTCAGGTTGTCCTGCATCTTTGGACCGGCAGTGTACATATCAAGCAATTCGTCCATTGGGCCGAAACACCTACCTTTTATCATCTCCGTCTCTTGAGTATCTTGTTGTAGTGTCGTATTCCTTGCCGTCAAATTTTCCCCGGCGATATTTGATTTCCTATTGTTCTCACTTTCCACTTCCGGTAAACCTACAGTGAATGAAGACATCGGTTGAATCCATGCTACTTCCATTGGCTTCAAGTACTTCCAAGACTTCTCATGAACAGTACCATGCAAAATAATGTCACCTACCCTTAATCATCCGAGCACTCATTTTCTCCTTGGGTTCCTTCACCGCGCCACCTCTCATCAATGGAGTCTCCCTTTTGCTTTTGTGAGCTACTTTCTCTCTCCTTGCTAGTTGCTCAAAAATACCTATTCAACTCAAGAACATAGAATCATTAGTAGTGGCCTATGGGACTTCTGTGATCACCAATATGCCTCAACAACGATCCAAACAATGATCGGCCGTTAATTACAGACAGTGAGGCTGACTGGGCACCGAACAACGGATGGGCAAGCGGTTGATTGCAAGAAGGAGAGAAATGAATGAGTTCAGCCAATCCAAGTGACAACGAGATACTCAGTTACACCGGTTTTGCACAACCCGAATACTCAGTCGGCCACTGCTTTGCTCACTTTTATTCAAGGGTAGCGAGGCGATCGATTCATTCTGTAACATCTTCAATTTTCTAACTCACCTTTGGCCGACATCAATTCGGCATAATCCCGAGAGGCTGTGTATGCTTGGTGTAGCAAAGCACTATGGTTATCAAGATGCTCCACGCCAATTTGCTCCGCAAATTCTAGCATCTTCCCCATATCTTTGAACCAGAACTGAAAGTGAAATTGAAATTTTACAAACTAATGAGTACATACATACATCCTCAGCCACCCATCCAACTTTCAGACAACGGTCATGTGTGGTAACTGCATGTACGCTGGAGGCCATTAACATGATCCAAACGAGAAAATGGTGATATCATTTGATCATCATTCCATTGTTCATGAATCTAATTTCAAAGTGAGAATACTCATTGAATTTTCCCACCTATTGGCCAACACATTTCTGTTGTCTGTCATAGCAGATCAAACTGAAAAAAATGCATCATCTATCAGATACTCACATCCCTCCACTGACTTTGGTCAAACTTGGGTCCCATTGTTTTCTCAAGAATCTTCAAAGGTTTTTTCCAATGTCGCTTTCCCACCAAGGCAATGCCAAATCCGGGTTCTTCAATAACAAAGTAACATATCGTTTCCATTTGGTACTTACAATTAGTCGGCCTGGGTTTTCTGCCAGAATCAAGAAGAACATCAAGATCACCATCTTATATAATCCAATAACAAAAGGGGCTTGAGGCCAAGGCGCACCTTGCCCTCAACCATAAGGAGCTGTACTTCTACCAAATAACAGCTAAAAAATTTCCAATTCCGTATTAGCATGAGTTAATATTGCTATATCAACATACCTTGCCGGGAAGCCACATTCGGGTATTATAGCAAAGCCCAATCCGGGGTTTCCAAAGATATTGCAAATTCTTTCATCCTCCTTAGTTAGTTTGTAGGCAGGTGTTTCATGGCCCGTCTTGCGATAGGCCTTTGTGAATCTTGCCTTGTTTCTCCTTGACTGCAACCTACATTGTTTCCAATACTGCAATCACAAAAGATGATTTCATGAGATCTCCACTTGCAAATCTCCAAAGCTAAATCATGCACCCCCCATTCCGGACATCTTGAATGAACCAACAGTGGTCACCATCGTGTCGATGGTCTTGCTCACAGATGATAGCCTTATGCTTAGTACAACTTCATACAAGATTCATCCATCAAGATTCATCTTCTACCAATTGCTTCAAGATCACAATTTGGAGTGTACTTAACAGTCTGGGAAATGACGTAAATTGGATGGTTATGACATACAGTGGACAGAGCATCTTACCAGTTTCCAGCCCTTGCCATTCTTTTGGCAAGGACCCAGCTTGTTTAGGATATTGGCAAAGCTGTCCCACTTTCTCATGGTATATTTGTTGCCCCTTGCCCCGAGATCAGTAATTCTACCACGAGCAACAAGACCGTGTTTCTCCATCAGTTATATTAGCTTCAAATATTGATCCAAACAGACCCTGGATATCACGAAAGAAATTAGGTTACGTCATGCCAAGCAAAGGGTAAACGCATAGATTAGTGGATTCCTCTGAGTATTCCTACCTGATGTATTTTGGCATTGTGGATTATTTGATGGTGGACTTCGCAGATAGCTCGCAAAATTTGAAGCTCTATCCCAAAGCTCGGTGATCGAATAGTAACTTCAATTGTACTGCGACTGCGACCCGCTCCTATCGACTTTCCATGGGAAGCATTTGGGGTTAGGGCCGAACACTTGCCGAAATCAACATGGCGAGCCCCAGGCTGACCGCGCTCTATCTTAGGCTTGTTTCACACGTTGAGATTTGAGTTTCAACACACATTATACTCACTGATAACCACACGCCATAACAAACTTTTGGCGCATCACTATACATATGCCCCCCCTGTTTGTCATTTGCATCAGGAGATTGATTATTTCCCTTTGAATTACCAAGTATTATACCAATACGAGGCGTACTCTAAACTCTTTTCTACGATTCTTGCATTTCATACAAGATGCATCAACCCAACAAATCATGAACCAGTCTTCCCAGTGGCATCTCAGTAAAAGCAATGGATCTCTCTCTGCAAGCAACCATTGTATTGAAACTTTTTCAAAAATCTATCCAGTAGCTCTAAAGAACGGTAAATCGTGAATTCCAAAGCACAATACCTAGAGTGTTCAATCAAGTTAACCCATAAGTGCTGAACACTTTAATTTTCTCATGTAAATCACACCATAGTACTGTGACTGGAATTTCATTGTAGACTAGTCTTAACAGCATAACACCGGTGCAACAATGAAGGTCTGCTGTATCTTCCTTTTATCGAGACTGACCTTTTGTGGTGAATAGCAATTCATGTTTTGTTTGAGTACCCACTATATAATATGTTTAATGCTTCGAATTTTATGTATGTCTAAGTTATAACTATGTATTATGAAGGTAAAAACTTGAGAAAGTGTCAGAATATAAAAAGTGTACCTTCTCCAAGAGGACACCTGATTTACATGAAAGACCATCATTTTGAGCTTAGAGATTATGTTATTTGATTAGTATACGTAATTTGTCATGTGATTGAATAAATATTGATGGTGAAAATTCAACAAAGAATGAGCTGTTCTGAACATGGTACGGATAGCCCTACAAAGCACTCCACTGTCAACATTTTTCAGGAAACACCTCACGGCCAAACACCTCAGCTACGAACTAAGTATTGTTTACAAATTTGAGAGTTGAGCTAATAAGTGCTACTTGACCGTAGACGGTTTTCCCTTAGTTCATTGTAATAAGGTGACTGTATTTACATACCTGAAAATGGTATCATTCATTATCATCCACAGTAATCGTAATGTTTGCGGTATAGGCCCCGGGAAACATTGTTATTGGTTATTCTCAAGGGCTCATCTTATATAGTTGTGCAGTATACAAGCATACGAATATTCTCACATGGAAATCGCGAGACCCAATTGTATACTACAGATACAGGAGCCAGGTGAAGCTGTTCCGTGGAAGATGCATTGCCCCATCTCCTTCGACAGTCAGTGTTTTTTTCCATAATTATATCCTTATAGGTCATGGGTCAGTCTGGGAGTGACGTTGGGAAATGTTGGAAATAGAATTTGCAGGGGTATACATACAGCTGTAGGCCACCTTACTCTCGTTTGAAGCCCCAAAGGTGCACCGCCCCAAAAAACAGTTCAAAAATCATAGAAATCCTTACTTTTTTCTCCAGGCTAAACTTGGAAATATCCATATTATTTTGAGGAGATCGATTAATCTTATATTAAAGTACGTTGAAAGGATTCTAAATTGAGCCCAGGAAGGGTCTCCTGAAGTCAGGTAGAGCCAGGAGGGCCAACTGAAGAAATCTGAGAAAACCTTTCAAGTAGAGCATCCTGGTGATCGGTAGTATACTTTCACCCCAGAGTTCCGAGGTTTGACCAGCTACACCCTAGCGGGACGAAACAATATTCATGATGTCGTATTCCATGCATGTTTCACATACATATGAAAGCGATTGATCTTGCATTAAAATAACTATGATCAAAGGTACAATTATATATAAATTGTAACTAGTTCAAGGTAATCGGATTCTTATTTCAAATGTAAGAAATAATTGACAGATCCTATATATAACTGTTATACTGGTAATCGGCAACGAAGCACGGTAAATCCGTACACAGCCGAGAAAAAGTAATGTACTCCTGAAGTTGATTATGAAGTTGTGATGAATATAAATAGATCATAAAATTATACTCGAAAGAAACACGAAAAACATTAATTAGTGTTGAGGCAAATCATCCATCTTAGGGGGACTGCCATACCAGTCGTTTACAGCTTTACTCGCAGCCGTCTTCATCATATTCTGAACTTCGGGTCTTTGGATCGATGCAGTGTTCTCAATTGAATTATCCACTGCTTGCACAGTATTGGCAACCAACTTTTCCAAGGCCACATGGATCTGGCTAAGGTCACGTTTGAACATTTCATGGCTGTGTTTGATGCACTCTCCAATTTCTTCGTCAATCACACTAAGCAATTTATTTCTCATGTACTCTTTGAGATCAGCGACTTTGGAATCGATTTCTTCTAACACTTCATTCATTGAGGAGTCAATTTTTTCGCCAAGAGCTTCCGCCAACCCAGTACGAGATTTATCACTCGGAGGTGGAACTTTGGTTGCGACTGGATCTGGGAATATTAATGAGAACAATGTGAACTACCATCTATGCGGTGGGAAGAAAAATTTGGGAGTACACATACTGTTTTTGACCTCAAAACTATAATTATGCATTCTGGCGAGCTTTTTCATTTCATCTCCCACTTGGTTTGGGTCTAGTACTTGAAGGGCACCTCGTTTTCGGCCGCCAGTGGTACCTAGATGGGGAAACAAGATAGATGTGAAGGAGGAGTGAACAGTTAGTTTGGTATGAGTGATATAGAATCTTGGTATAGAATCACTTGATTTAGGTGGGGGAGGCACGTCATTTTCCTCCTTGCATTTTACCATCCCGATCAGAAATTTCGGTGGCTTCCCCGCGGGGCAAATGTATGGAGAAGCATATGAGGTGTAACGCCTTCCCCGCGGGGCCCCCGCCGGGCATCCTCGGGGCAATACTCGCATATGAGTAAGTGTTATTTTAGATGAAGAGTGCGATACACTATTGCACATGTTTGTGATTATAACTCAAATCATTCTCTGATGAGTATTCGAGTGAAACAGAAAAATCATCTCAGGCATAGAAAAGAGCCTTATTATAAGTAGAGTCCAAAATATTTACTTACTTCTGCTGTGTCCGCTGTGGGGAGATGGGTACTTTACTTTGCAGTATGTGATCATATGTGATGAAGATTGTTCTGTTTCTGGACAGTGATTTGAGTTAAAAGTGAGTGCTTAATGATTTTAAAATATAGTGTGATCACCTGGTGGGAATTTTCTTGACACATCTGCAGAGATGAAGTTAACTCAAGAACATTACGCAGGCCACTAAAGTGATCAGATGCTTTTCGCACTCCATGTGACGAGTGTAAGATTCAACTCAAGTTGCAGAATTAGGACCTGATCCTCTATTACAGGTAATGCACATCCTCAGCTAAGTTCTACTTCTCTGTAGAATATTTCATGAAGTGCAGGCATAGTGAAAACACTTGGAAAAAAATCTACGCTCAATTATATCCGGCCCTATTGAGCTTGCTCATCCCAGTTTTGATAAATGCGTTTTGCTTCAGAGTGACAGGGTGTATATGAACAATTGTCACAGCATCTTCACCAAGCTCTTACAGTATTCCTTGCCTCCAATTCTTATGAGCATTCATATTCTGTCAAGAAATTTCTTCAGAGCTTGAATATTCTACTATGAGTCTTGGGGTGCTTTAAGACACTGATTTCACATTCTAGAATACTAATTGGATAGATAAACATGATGATAACTCGATCGTCACCAGAATATTTACAGACATTTCTCAGTTATGAACATAAATCCAAAATATCTTACTTTTCTATGGTGCAAAAAAGAAGATGCAAGAGATTATTCAATGAGTGCCATCAAAAATTCGTTTACTGTCACATTTTCAAATTTCTACTTCCTTTCGGCCAAGTACCAAATGCTTGCACTTGATTAATTTTTGTGTCATAGCAAAGTAAGATAGCTAGGGATATACTAATTTTCCTGTGAATATTCTGCTAATGATGAGTTATATCATGCTTAACTCTACAATTAGTATTCTGAAATCTAAAGTAAGCGACTTAGAGCCAAGACTTATAGAAAGATATTCAAGCTCTGAAGAAACTTCATGACAGAATATGAATGTTCATGAGAATTGGAGGCAAGAAATACTCCAAGGGCACATTGAAGATGCTGTGACAATTATTCATGCACTCCCCATCACAGTGAAGCAGAAAGCATTTTTCAAATCTGGGACAAGCAAGCTCAATAGTGCCAGATATAACTGAGCGTAGATTTTTTTCCAAGTATTTTCACTATGCCTGCATTTCATGTAATATTCTACAGAAAAGTAAAAATTGGCTGAGAGTGTGTATCACCTGTAATATAGCATCAGATCTTGATTCTGTAGCTTGAGTTGATTCTGATAGTTGTGTTATGGAGTGCAAAGAGCATCAAAACACTTTAGTATAACGTCCCTGCGTAATGTTCCTGAGTTAACCTCATTTCTGCAGATGTGTGACTGTGAGGGAAATTTCCTTCAGGTTATCACACAATATTCTAAAATCACTGAGAACCAGTGGCGGATCCAGCGGTGTCGCTTGGGGGGGGGGGGGGGGCATGGTTAGTGGCGAGAGTGGTGTGTGACTAACTAACGTATACATGAACGCGCGCGCACACTCACACACACGCCCACCCACACACACGCACACCCTACCACCCACACACACACAACCCACTCACACACACCAACTCACACACACACACACACACACACACACACACCAGATCTCTTTCTTGCTAACGGCATTTAGGGATCATCATACTACGAATTCCGACATTCAAAAATTTCTTGGGGGGGGGGGCATGGCCCCCATGGCCCCCGGCTGGATCCGCGCCTGCTGAGAACTCACTTTTAACTCAAATCTCAGTCCAGGGAGAGAACTTTCCTCACCACCAACCTGCAGAGTCCAGATCCCAACTCCTTACAGCAGAAGTAGGCAAACACAGACTACAGAAATATCTACCCAAGTTCTCTCTCGTTTTTCCAGTCTTACTTGAGTTTTTGAGGAATGACATAAGTTGTAATCACAAACGAGCCCAAAAAAATACTAAATTTTTCATGAGGAATTACTTGTACATTATGCGAATATTGCCCCGGGGATGCCCTGCGGGAGCCCCGCGGGGAAAGCGTTACACCTCTATATGCTTCTCCATACATTTGCTTCGCGAGGGCCCCGCGGGGAAGCTCCGTTGACGCGGGGGAATTTTTGATCGGGATAGCTACTTCGTCATCATGTATCACAATTGTTTCAGTATCTGTAGAGGTCGGCTGACACGAAGTATATGATTGCCCAGGTACCACCTTATTCTCTGACCCATGGACAGCCACAAGCGACTTGTACCTTTCCATTCTCCACGCATCTCTTTTCTTCACTGCTTTGAGCACTAACCGTTGATATTCGTCAAGATCTTCTTGACCCTTGGCTTGAGCAGTTTTAGCAGTGTTTGTTGCAACTTGGCGCCAGGCCTGTATAAGAATGAACCAAGATGAATGCGATTTTTGCAATGAGATGGAATAATATCGTGGATAGAGGGGCAATGGGGGATTGTTGTCTGAACTCTCGCCCTTTTTATTTGCGTTTGTGTCCTTGTTGGGCCTTCTTTTGAATTAACAAGCGTTTCCAAGGCTTTGCTGTGTCTTGCATCCTTGACGTTGGCTGCGTAATCCGGATTGTCCAACATATATTGGGCAATGCACATTTTTTGAACAAGAGAAATCTTTTGATCGCTGAAAAAACAAATCAATAATTGAGTCTTGATCATTTTTCCTATCACATTGAATACGCGAACCGAGGTGATTGCCGCCGTTGATGACTATACGGGATGGTGGTACCGAGTAGAGGAGCCATAACCACAGTTGTCACAGAAAACGTAATTGATAGTTCCAGAGCGTGATGAATATAATTTTGAAATAAAGAAATTAAACCTCACCTCTCCGATGGCGGCATGTTTAAGCAAAGTCAGTTGTAAACGAGAATCTCAATCCTTAAATCCAAGATTCGCCAATGATCGGCACCCACGAGGATGGTTTACTCCAAATCATATAAGACCCGTCGCGCAGGACATCGCTCGCGATGGCCGTTACTTGCGATTTGAAAAGAATCGCGACTTGGTGCATGCGTCATCCAATCAAGATGGCGGCGCTCCGGCAATCAAATGGAACTGCTTACTTCTACTTGTGAAGGGATGGCGATGAATAAAATGAATTGGGTTTGATTCTTGGATTGCACTTGATTCTTCTATAACGTAATCAAAGTGACATTTAAATCATAAAGGTTCAACTAACTCGGTCAACGTTTTGTCATTACACGTACTTTTGATAAATCCTGACAAGCGGCAAAGCTTAGATGGGAATCAGCGTTCCAAGGCAAGATGCAAATGGTTGATATATCCATTAGTATTTCAGAAGATTAAATGTATTTCGGAGCACTGAATCACAGGTGACTAAAAGCTAACACGTCTCATCCTTATTTTCTGCAAATGATAACCAGCAAAAGTTTGAGCTTCATTGATGATCTGTTACGAAAGCCTCTGATCCTAACACCATCCTGGGATCATGTTAAGGGCTATATGTGTTTGTAAAAGCTGAGTACTTTCATAAATGTTTGCAAAAGAAAAGACAGGTCTGGAAACACTCAGGTTGTATCTATAATGTTGTGAATTACATTATGAGGGTTTTGCGGGTATTTCAAAGGTTGCCAGGCGTGCTATCATTGATAGTAAGGTGAGAAGGTGATATCTATATTGGTATGTACATGTACAGGACAGACAACACACTTTTATGGAAATGATAAAGAAGAAGGTTCTATAAACTACATAGAAGTAATGCTAATGCGTCTGATAGGGTATGAAATCAAGGTTTTGAAGCCATTGAACACCTATGGCACATTTGCAGAAGTGTGTGCCACCAAGAGAGTTCACAATCTTGAGAATACATGAGGTCAATTATGAACTGCCTCTCTGCCAAGCCTGCTTGTAGTGCTTCGTCCATTACCAACTCGAAATCGTTGTCGTCTTCGTCATCGCGCAAGCGGGGCGGCTCAAAGTCGGGCATCCTGAAAAGTTCATAAAACATGATTTTGATAGTTATAATAGTAATGAGATGGGCTACATAATTGGGAAAAGCATCATGCTACTTGATTGAGGAGCAATTTGAATTGCGAAATGAGACTCTCAGTTTCAATTATGACCCCCTAAACCATTGTGGGTTAGGTCTCCTCAGAGATTTGTTTGAATTATAAAGGAGGTTGAGAAGGTTCTTGCATAGTGCAGAATATAAAGGATGTAGCCTCTGATACCTTTGCAGGTATCGTGCGAATCACTAGTTCAATTGTCTCTGACATTTTAGTGAATAATTACTCAAATCATGCGAAAATGGCAAAATTTTGAGCTAAGATTTGATTTGGATTATTACCCATGGGCCTTGCGGAAATTGTGCAGTATAGCACTGGCCGTGACTATTTTTGCAACGATTTCCGCGCTATAAAACAATTGGCGAGATCTGCTGTTAGCCAAATGACTCCATTGACCAAGCCAATTGTGCATTCTACGACACATCGGGCACGAGCATGCTCTGCGGTATACAAGGCTTCCGGCGAATTTTCGGCCGCATTCTCAACAGGTGTCAACAGAACAATAGATGATCCATATCCGCTATCACCTGTAAAAGATGATTAAAACTCATCACCAACACGGGTGCAACAGATGTACGATGTCACATTTAGATGGCGTAGTTGCATCTGGAAGATATTGAGATGCAGTATCAATAAAATTGAATAAAAAGTGAATGATACAGAATGATGAAGTGGATGGTATGAATAGCGAGGATAAGATTGTTGAACTCGCCAAGGAGACAATACTCTCTCCCATTTTCTGTGATCTCATACCTAACATAACGTCGCGAAGCTCACTGTACAACCAATTATTTTGGTCATTGTTACTGCCAGGTACAACTCTAATGTCAACAATGTATCCTGTTGCAATACAAGCCTGTGGAAGAAGTGATTATCTGATTAGGCCCAGGAGAGAGAGGAACAGAAGCTACCCTCAATATTATTGAGACAAAATATCCACTCACCAACTGGACATTGACGGACGATCCTTCCCGATAGCTCCAGTAGGCTTCAGGGAAATCCCGAGGCCTCCTCAACCTGATCAGGAAGCCATCAATTGCTGCAAGTATACCAGGTATCCGAATCAGAGTGAGGAATCTAGGAAATTTTCACATTATACTGGTTAGTAAAGAATCATGGACAAAATTTTTAGCTTTTGCAATCAAGTACTGATCACCATTAAAGAGAAATTTTCAGATGCGGCATTAGCTAAAATGGACATGGCAACAAGGTGAAAACGACAGAACGTTGTAATGCAAATGTGTCTTGATAGCAGGATCTTGTCACTAAGAATATTATACGACGTATTCACTTGTCAGCAGCATCATGACTCAATTGGTGAGATACCTCGACTTGGAGATCCTTACTGGGCCTGGGTTCGCAGTCGAGACTCACGGTTGTTGGGAAAGACTATCCAGTCATCTTTTAGGGTCAGGATGGCAGTTATCACTCGATTGACTATGTAGCTCACTCGTGATTTGGAGACAGGATGATTATAGTCTTGTCCAACGCCCTTCTGAAAGCCACTCTCAGCAAGAAATCTGAGGGTTATCAATACTTGGATATTTGGGTGGTATCTTCGTTTGTCGATTTACGGCCAATGGTTCCCTTAAGAGCTCAACCAGGATGCGGGCTGGCTGAGGCCATAACCTGTAAGGTTCGTGGGTATATGGTATGAGAATATCGCAAAGATTAATGAACCTTGGTATTAGTGTAAGCAACAGAGGCAATGAGAAATTGAGATGTCATTGATGAGCAGTTAGCGGAAAACGCTGAAGACTTGATGTGATCCTTAGGTGTAATGATGAAATGTACTTGTACCTGTACAGCTTACGAAATGCTTCCGGATCCATTTGAAAGGCATCTGAATGGTCTCGCGAGAAGCGCCTGGTAATTCTGCCTCGTAGGAATCGTCTACGTCTTGCCTCACTCTCCAGTCTATTTGCAATTGCCTCTTCGAAAAAAATCTCAAGCGGATCATCATCTTCATATTCATCAATGAGTAAAGCTTCATTGAAGTAACGAGCCAGAGCATCCTCGTGCTCATCATCTGGCGCTGGTTGTTCATCCCTCAAGGCTTGTTCAGAAGCATGCAACAAAATTCCTTCACCGTTGTCATTGGCTAAGATAAAAGAAAATACGGACAGAGTGAATTTTGGTGTGTATAAAGAGGTTAGAATAAATTAATTGTACTGGAGGTAATGTTTAAAGAGGTTATAATAGATTGATTGTACTGGAGGTTCTAGGAGATTCATTATACAGCACTCACCAGCTGAGGAGACTACCATGAACACGTAGAATATTGCAATAAACGTTATCTTGAAATTTTTCAGCATTATGTATCCTCCACACTTCAAGATTCGTGAGAATATCGGGGACAATGAGCTCCAATACCACGACAGCAAACAAGTCTCCTGCCCTGAAGATTCATAACAATAGCTCCGCCAACGGCTCCGCGCATCCTCAACTTGGCCAATATGGCGGCGGACCGGTCGGCGATGTCATTGGTCCCTAGCAGCCTCCCACATAATTTGAAAGCAGGCGTTGCCACGAATACGGTGCGGTGCAATATTTGGATTTTTTGGATATTTTTTGAAAATCTACGGTGTACGGGCGATGTTTATGAATTGAATCGGCAACACACAAACTTGATACTTTACTCATTCAAATGTCCCAGGAAGTAGTCGGCAGAATTGTCCTCTAATGAAATAGATCAATGCGCGCGTTCAATATCAAAGTTTCCTAATAAATTAACCAAGGGGGACCACAGTGTTTGGGCCGCCGATTTTGGCCAAAATTTTTCTACAGTCTCGTATCACCTAGAAATTGGAAAATCCAAAATATTAAGGACCAATGGGCCTTCTATTTAAAGTTACAAGCATAAACGTTATCATTGCGAGTATATCTATATACATCACTTTTTAACATTGGCCTATATGGGCAATGCTAATGTCATAGGCTGTAGTTTTGAACTGAAGGCCCATTGGCCCTCAATATTCTGGATTTTCCAATTTCTAGGTAATACGAGACTGTAGAAAGATTTTGGTATAAATTGGTGACCCGAACACTGTGGTCCCCCTTGTGAGTATCCAAAGAACGAAGAGGGCAATCAGGATAGGATTCTCATGCCCAAATACTCTGTGAAACGAACGACCAATGTAAGTGCTGACTCGATATTTGATTCATCGTGACTGGTAGGCCATGGGATGTGTTGACAGAAAATCGAGTCAATGTAACACGTTTAATGCGACACTGAAACCGGCATTCCGTCTCAGAGTGCGAGGGGGTCCAAACGCGTATTCGTTCAGCCAGATTCAAACCCTGTTATCTGTTAGAAATGCTTTAACTCTTATCCCCATGGATTGTTGCGTATTGCACCAGTGGGATCGTCAAGAATTTCTCTCATGTGATGAGACATGGAGTGAAGGATCAAAACACGAACACAAGTAGTTCTGGTATGTATTCCTTTGATTTTTTGGGAGCAGCCATTGACACGTATGCGTTGTTCGTATGATCCCCTATTAGAGCCGGCATTGCCTGAAATTGGCACTTTTATCTCGATTAAATCCCGAAGCACGACCACGATATGCTCAGCAAAGCTTTTCTGACCACAAAGCACTGAAAGATAGTGGATAGAATTCGAAAAAATTTGTTTTTTTAGCACAGACAGCTCCTTGGGCTTGGAGGAGAGGAACAGATGGAATGAGGGATGAGGATTAGTAATTTTTTGCCAAGTTTCATGTATCTTTAGGGTTCAATTTTTCGATATCCCAACTCTCTATCGCTCAAGCTTATTTCTGAAATCTTGACACAAGCTCTCAAATGAACTGTAAGACATTGTAAAGTATTACGTAATAGTTGATCGACTTCGAGTGTATTTGTCAATTGATTTTTTTTTTCGTAATTTCCACCGAAATGCGTTGTTTGCAGCATAATTCGCTCTGATCGAGTCCGATACTGAAATTGACCTGCTCATGTGTTGTTGAAGTTCTATATGGTACAATAAAATTTGTAACATAAGCCATTGTATGTATTCATGTCGTTAAGCACACACTAGAACCCGCACAAAAGCGGTACCCATGGGTGGGACTCATTGCAGTGAACGTGTTGATGAATGTTGCTAAGAATCCAGTTGAGAGTGACATGAAAAAAATTTGAAGCGTGTGATTTATGACGATCGATAAATTGATAGAAGGAAATACTTAGTTGATCGTTATTTTTTTATGATATTAATGTTGGAAAAGTCTTCTTTGGCGTTGTTTCGTTGAAAGGAGATTGAACGAAGCAACGACAATCACGCCAGGACAACAATAATATTGATAATAATAAGATATGGAATCAGCGAAAACTGTAATAACCAAGATCCAAAGCACCTGCTGTCGTTGGAAAATCCTAAACAGTTGGTAATTGTAAGGCGCTGAGACGCGGTACTGTGACTCAAATCCGAGAGTGTTGAAGAATGGAATGGTATGACGCGGTATTTACATGTTAACACGAGTTATTTGCGAAAACTTGAAATACTCGACTCGTTTTCATGAAGTGTGAATTCACGACTCATTTTTAAGTAAAAGGATACGACTATGATCGATATGGGACGTGTTAGCTTCTACGATACACACACGCCCAACCACATCGGAGATGTGAAGATGTATGAGACAATATCAACTCCTCGCGATAACCTAGATGATTAATGGCACAGCTACTTTTGGTGATTCTCATCATATCATTTTATTACTAAATTTACTACTAATTCATGTGATAGTTTTGAATAGAAAATTTTGTCGGGGGTGCGAGACCCACCTCGTACCCGCTAGCACGCCACCTCGGGGTAGTGCAAGGAAGCTTTTTACCCGTCGAGCGAAAACAAAGAGCAGCTTCGTATTCGACGCCATATTGTCGAATTCGGATAATGCACAACAGTCCATCAATTGCGATAAATTGCACAGTATCATTTGATCAAATCAATTGAACCAGCTGGATAATGGCGTGTACTGTGGTTACAGTTGGATTTGAGGAGGAGAATGGGTAGGTATTCCGTTAAGATATTTGTAAATTACTAAAATAGCTACAGAGATCAGCGTTGATGGTAAATGGATAAAGGCGATCGATCCGACGTGGCTAGGTTATGTCGGTCATGAACCGGTGCAGTATCCAGTGTTAGGTCAATAGAAAGGAAATTCTCGTGATAATTAATAACTTTACAAATTGATTGATTCGATTGATTGATAGGTATGAATGATTAATAAATATTCCGTGTTATGAGATGATGTTAATGGGTCACATCACACAATTAATTACGGCAAATTTGTTATGAGAATGAGGAATATCACATTCAAACTTTTCCAGAAATAATTTGTTTTGTATTTACAGAAGATTGAAGCCGGCAAGGGAGCAAATAGAGCGTTTGTCCATGTATATAATGCAAGAGCCTAAATTCGGCATAGAACTGGCGGATGACGAGAAATGGGAGGAACTTTTGACTTTACTCCATTCTGAGAGAGAGCATCCTCAATTCAAACGATGTGAATGGGAGCGCGTAAGTCCAATATATAATTGTGTATGAACTTTATGAGTGTTTGATGAGGTACATAACCTCTTCTTAATCATACCTAAGTAGTCGATTGTCAGTCTGTCATGGGGGGGTAGTTGAAAAGATTAAAATTATTGAGATGATTGTTGACTGATTGAAACAGAATATAATGTCTTTGACTTTTTTCCTATCACTGCCCAGTTTTGGATCAAAGAAGTTCAAGCGATGCTTGAGAAATTAGATAGTTGTGGAAAGAGATTATTGGACTATTAATCATTGCTGGTATATCAAGCCCATGCAGCTTGTAAGAGTTTTGCAGTTAAGACTTCAAAAGATTGCAAAAGTGGGAAAGGAAAGTAGGTGGCAAGTTCTTCCAGGCAGATAGGTCGGCGATATTTGTGTGACGTACGTCAACCTGTACCGCGACCAAAATGTGACAATTGTTTTGGGTAGGACTCTAACTGTTCTAATTGTGTAGAAAATTTCAGAATTTGCCTATTTTGCCTTTTCGGGAAAATCGACTTTTAAGTCGTCAAAATATGCCCGACTTCCAGAGGCCACAGCTCTTCGAATATTGAGCCTAGATCAACGTACCTGGGCTCAAATTGAAGCTCTGAATTTGCCAAAATTGTTTTAGGTATTAAATCTTCAGAAAAATTATCGCCAAGGATGATACCATCGATTTTAAGTTACACGTGGTCACAGTATACCTATATATATGGTGAGATGGCGTACGGGTGGCGCCAGCGCGGGAAGACAAGTCTCGGAATAATCTCGATGCATGCATAGGTTTCTAGCACCCGTTTTACGTCTGCAAGGGGTTAGATCTGCTCTGCTGGCCTCGTAGAAGGTTCCAATGCAGATATTCCCCAAGTCATCCCGTCAAACGTCGATCCGGGCGAGCCCAGCCCGCAAAAGCAGTGTTGTCGTCTGCTCGAGATCAGTTGCCCCTTTGCCGCGCCGTATTTCCGTATATATAGGTATACTGTGACCACGTGTAACTTATAATCGACGGTATCATCCTTCGCGATAATCTTTCTGAAGATTTAATACCTAAAACAATTTTGGCAAATTCAGAGCTTCAATTTGAGCCCAGGTACGTTGATCTAGGCTCAATATTCGAAGAGCTGTGGCCTCAGGAAGTCCGGCATATTTTGACGACTTAAAAGTCGATTTTCTCGAAAAGGCAAAATAGGCAAATTCTGAAATTTTCTATACAATTAGAACAGTTAGAGTCCTACCCAGAACAATTGTCACATTTTGGTCGCGGTACAGGTTGACGTACGTATTCGTGTGATTGGTGGGAGTCGACTAAATTTGTTGAATGATGATACCGGGGCAATATTTGTCATCTGACCCAAAATGCTGATGTATGTTGATTGTTGTAAGTTAGAAAATGGAAATAATTATAATACTGAGTAGTTAAAACTGTATGTGTAAAAAAAATTAAGTTCATCGTGAGTATCTTATAAACAACTTGTGCAGGAAATTAAAATAAACGAAAAAAATAATCGGTGAATAGGTATTAACTTACGTCATAAAGAAATATGATAGTTGGACAATAAATCAAATAACCAAATAATAATCAAATAACATAATCTCTAAGCTCAAAATGATGGTCTTCCATGTAAATCAGGTGTCCTCTTGGAGAAGGTACTTTTTTTATATTCTGACACTTTCTCAAGTTTTTATCTTCATAATACATAGTTATAACTTAGACATACATAAAATTCGAAGCATTAAACATATCATATAGTGGGTACTCAAACAGAACATGAATTGCTATTCACCACAAAAGGTCAGTCTCGATAAAAGGAAGATGCAGCAGACCTTGATTGTTGCACCGGTGTTATGCTGTTGAGACTAGTCTACAATGAAATTTCAGTCACAGTACTATGGTGTGATTTACATGAGAAATTAAAGTGTTCAGCACTTATGCCCAGCCTTGTCAATTACTCTCAAACTTGGTTTTGCTTAACCCTACGAATAATGGAATCTAGCCATTCCTACACCAGCTCACATCTCATCAGACACAAATTGTATACAAAGGATATCCTCTTTCATGAATTTTCTCGGTTCCCCACAGTGATATTTGCATTATCCTTCGTTGTGCGGAAATTTTGCGAAAAGTATTCCAAAAATTACAAATAAATTCATCGATTCATGTGCTTGAATCATTCCCTGCGTCTTTTTTGAGTGCCTATAGTCAACTTAAAAGTCGAACAAATTTATCTATGAATCATTCTCCTACAACTTTACAGGGAGTGATCCAGAAACAGAATAAAAAGTGAGACCATAGATGATCCATTACTCATGATAGAGGTACTGTACCTCACATATGAAAAGCTTCTATCAATATAATGCCAACAATTCAGAACAGTCCTGGACTCTACAACACGGAAGATGAGTCATCCAGCCAGTTTGATGCCAACATTCTCTTTCGAGTCCCCTCATCTGGCTCAGCATCTTTCCAATTATGTTCCTCAAAGCATTTCATAATAAAATTGACATTAGCACGCTTCCTTACATCATAATGAAATGCACGGTCAATTACAACTTGCAAGAATTTCGGCACACAGTCCAGATGTGGCTTACGTTTTAAGTGGAAATAATAGTTAAGTTGCTCTACCACTTCGTCGTCTCTCGTGATTTGGCAAACTCGATTACCTTCAAATATTTCCACTAAGGTGCAAGCCAACGACCAGGTATCTGAAGCTTTGCTGTTTGGTAGGCGACGTTGGAGGATCTCTGGTGCCATATACATATGGGTTCCAAGACCCGTTTTCTTTGGTTCGTATGGCACAACATACAAGCCGTTGTTGTTCTCTGGTTGATGTGCAAGCCCGAAGTCGCACAGCTTTGCATTCTTAGACCTGATGTCAACAAGTATGTTTGATGGCTTTATATCGTTATGGCAGATGTTGAGGTCAGGGTCATGGATGTAATGGACTGCCTTCGTGACCTCATGGCCAATGTTCATCAAATCCTTGAAACTCAAACCAAATTCCTTTTTCGTATGACGATCAAATAACACTTGGGCAAGATCACGGCCTGGCACATACCGCATCACGAGACCTACCCGCATTCGGGCATCCTCAGTAATCCCAATCAACTTTTTTATATTTGGATGTTTCATGAGTCTCAGAATTGAGATTTCTGACTTAATGCTTTGGCTTGAAGAGAATTCTCCAATGAATTTCACAGCCACTTCTTGGTATCCCACAGTATAGATAGCTGAAAAAAACATAAAATTCATTATCACATCCACATGGATTTGAGAAGCCTCCTAAATAACTGGCTTTGATCTCACTTCATGTATCCTGCTGCATCAATAATACTATATCCATCCCCAGTATGATCACGCTCAATTTGGTCTAGCGTCTCATGTTTCCTTCTCGGACGCAATACAGGGGATGAAAAGTTCTCGGGATCTCAGAAAACAGCTTAATTGAGTGAGATGCATATGAAAGAGTGCTGTATTGTCTTTTACCATTACTGACTTCGACAAATGCTCCTTTTCCAATTTTTTGCTGTAGTTGTAATTTTTCAATGGGGATTAGTTCCAGCAATGGGATTGTCATTGCTTTGATTTTAAGTAAGTCTTCGCAGACGCTGGAGTGACTGATAGCCCTCTCTTCATCGGTGTCAAATTTTGATGTCTGTGATTGTACATTATCAATCCAGCTGCTGAGTTCCTTGTAGCCTGTTCCATTTCCCTCTCTGTTGAATTTTTTTGGGGAGGAGAGCTTGTGGAAGAGTCAGACAATACAATTGTCGCCTCTGGCTCTATGCCTCCTCTTTTGTCGCAATTCTGCTGTTCATGCACTGATTTTCTCTTAGCTGGGCGATGGATTTGTTCACTATTCTTCATGGATGGGCTGTTGGTGACGAGCTTCATGGCGGAGCACTTGGTGTGACGCTTGCCCATTTCAAACTTTTCCCTGGTACATTCGACGCCATTCTCATTTGGAAGAACTTCCTTGATTTCAGACGAACCATGGTTCACTCTTGCGGTTGTGAGGAGACGGAGTCGCACTACATTACAGGCGTTAGCGCGATATTCTATGTAACGCCGGAATCCACTTTGCAACGTTGGGGTAATGAATTCCTCAATTACAGCGAATTTTGCCGTCCCCAATTCTGCAGCGCAATTATTCAAGATCCTAGCTGTCTCTTGATCCTCCAGGGATTTCTTGAAATGGTTCATGACCACATCTATCACATCCTCAAGAGTGTAAGATGAGTCTTGTGGTAATGTGAAGTGCTGCTCCTTAAATTCCATTTTCTTGTAATCACTCCCTCCGTCTCCCCTGTGATACCAGGCAGCACGAAAAGCTTTGTCCTTACCTTTCCTCTGCTTATCAGATGTCTTGTTTGTCCACGCTTTTTTCCACCTTTCACTTGGTTGTTGAGTTTTGCTCTTTTGGTTTTTGCAACTTGATTTACGTTAACCTGCAACATTATATAATATTGCTGTTACTTACACTATTGGCTTTATACTTTTATTTAGAACCCCAAGTTTATTTTCCAGAGACCTTTGGGATCAAATACAATGTTCATTGTGCGACAAAAAAAAGATGACTTATTTTGGGATCTGTATGACCCATGAAATTGTGGATTTATCACCAAATCTAATTCGAATGAATCGGCGGCTGCAAGAGAAATTGTGTAATCAGTTTTTCGAATACATCAACATGAAATGCCACAATGCTCATTCGCAGTAGTTTTCTCCATCCCATGTAAACAAAAATTGATGGAAAGGATAATAGAATGACGGAAATAAAGATCATTGGGTCACTATCCCCATTCATATAATGTAAGTCACTTGCATGGAACTGGCATATTGATACGAATTTGGGAGATACAATTTGACCTTTATGTGTAAATGAATGAAAACATCCAAGTAAGTAAATTGCGGAGAACATTTGTCATATCATATGTGTGCATTTTCAAGAACAAAGATAGAGCAAATAGTCGAAGCTAAGAAATCAGATAGTGCATAATATCCTCTTGCAATGTGAGAAGTAGAAATAAGACACAATTCCATCATTACCAATCCTTCGGTGGCAACTTTTGCCCTGCCAGCACAATCCTTTCCCTCCATCATGTGAAGAAGATAGTCCTCTCCACAATTTCTATAGTTATTGCAATACTAATCAACCTCTTTTAAAATATTGACAACCAGTCTATGGCCACCTGCAAGGATCGCATCCAAAGCATTAGTATTTCTGGATATTAATGTAAGTATACGCTCAGTCGAATCTCTCCAATATAATTACACATCCTTGAAATATCATGAGTTCGATGAATACCGGTTTATCATGTGCCTTCCGCAAAGCACTAACGCATCATAAGTGACCAAATCAAAATCAGCGCTCCAAGGTCAAGATTATTCGACTTACCTCAGACAGATGGTGTGCTTCATTCCATCAACGCCAGAAAATCAAAAGTGGATCATTTCCATAACGAAACATAACATAAAAATAACATAACATAACATAACATAACATAATAATACATAAACTAACAATAATAATCGATGCAAGGTCCGTGCGTTCAAGTATCAATGGTGCTCGCGAATGCTCACTTGGCGCAACTGCCGAAGCTTTCAAGCGCACTCGCGTAACTGTTTTTTAATTTAAACAATCCAATATGGCTCCGGGACGGGGGTGGGAGGAACGGAAGCGCCTCTCTTTTTGCGGATGTTAGAAAAAACGCTCGCTTCCATGATCTGAAACTGGTGGCGCGGCGAGAACAAGGTAAATATCGCCACAAATGCTTTTATGCGTCGGCTTATTTCTATACTACATGAATGTGATCATCCACGGTGCGCTTTAGAGGGGCTAAGTTTTTGAAAATTATCCAAAGCAAAATGAGCAAAATCTCATCACGGGCTTAATCAGATGAGCTCGTATTTTTGAGTATTGGTCAAATTGATAATTCACCATGCACGGCTTATGGAAGATTTAGGGACGCTTCCGACTTTTCGCTTCTTCGGGGTATTTCAGCAAATACTAAGAAGAGATGAGTCTTGGCAAAAAATGCCATGAATATTTTTTTCATAGATTTTTCGTGAATCAACGAGTATTTGATAGGATAGTAGTGAATTAGCAAAAAGAGCGAGGTTTTTCTCGAGCCACTTCTCAAATTTCATGATTACTCTAGCTCAATTATTTTGTAGGTTTTCCCAAAAATGTAAAAAATGTTTTCATGACTCTTGATGCTATAACTCACTACCTATTCTAAGTATTTGCTGAAAAACCTCAAATAAGCCAAGAAAACCTAGTGTCCAGATTCCTCCATAAAGAAGATATGGCGTAATATCAGTTTAACAAACACTCAAATATACGAGCTGATCCAATTTTGCTCGAAATCACACTCTGCTCGTGACATTTTGTTGGGAAACATCCGTGTTTCAGTTCCTTTTGACAAATTTGAAAAACTGATTCTCTTCGAAAGCGCACCGTGTATCGCCATCAATTAAATAATAAATTTAGCAAATCTACTCCGATTCGATCTACAATTGACCCATTGCTGTACGGAACTATACATCTACGAGATGTTACTGAGCCCTTTTTTCAACACGGAATAATCCTCAACGGAAAATTCGGAAAGCAAGGATCCAAGGTGAAATTGGCTGAACTATCGAAGTTTATTATAATGCTGTTTGAGGCGGCCTTCAAGATTGACCACCAATACTACGATATCTTCAAATGTAAAATCCTGTGTAAAATCCTGTCTATACAGTGACCCACCATACCATCATAGATGAGCCTCCAAGACGTCGACCGAACGTGCCATTGTGTATTTAAATACAAAATTCATCAGTCACAAAACTGTCGATTGATAATGGTCGGCCCAATATATAAATAACAAATAAGCATTGTGAAAGAGTGTTTTTCCGGTCGATAATGGATTTTAGACTTTTTGGATTAGGTCAGGGGTTATCGAGAAAAGAAAAAACTTCTTTCAGACACAATCCGGTATCAATGACCTACTTGCTACGACTCATTTTAACTAGCTCATAGGGAAACTTGGGAAGCATTCAGACAATTAACATTCAATTCAGCACCCCTTTACATTCCATGACGTAGGAAATTCATCTTGAGTCAGATTCTTCGAATGAATCATTTTGGGTGAGCGTTTCTATTGGATCATTCATTATAGAGTTATCGCGAGTATCCCAAATCTATGTTATCCATTTGACCAAAAGGAATCCGCGGATAAGCGGGTGTCCCGCAAAGTGCCCATCCCGATGTTGGTTTTGAAATAGCGCGGTAACAAGCGGCCAATGACGTTAGACGCCAATCCGTCGCCATCATGTGCAAGGACGCACTCATGGGGACAGATGCAGTCTGAGAGGTAAGGCTAGGATAGTTTTTCTCCACAGCCAGGACGCTGGCAGGACGCCATTGCCGGACAGACGATAATTCATGTTGCCACCAGGTGCTTTGTGATGATTATCGGCTCCGATCCCGGAAGTTTTGCTGTACCATTTCACCAAATACTCTGGACAGGCTCGAGGTATAGTGTTTTTCTATCTTCCTCAAATGCAAGCAAATCGAGTGGATCCTTGATGCAGCATTTAGTCCACACTCTATACTGAATCATGAATCTCTGTCAGTAGGATTTAGAGCCCTCATTTTCACAGCATGTATCCAAAAATTTCCGTCTCTGCCATTTACCAGCCCTTACAAATGAGCATTCCATGTTGACATAATGGAATTGATTACGAGTAAAATAAGTTTGGGGCGCTTTTCCCAATAGCTTTTGTACTAATTCAATAGAAGAATACATTTGCATTATGGTCCTACACTGAAAAGAGATTTTCTAATCAAACTTGTGTGATTATTTAGCCACTGTGCGGTCATCGTCACGACAGAAAAGGATAATCAACTATCTGTGCATTCGACAATGGACTATGGCATAGTCCGTCCTTCAAGATCGACGAGACCAAAGGTTCAACTTGTATATTAACCATCAAGGACGAAAAAATCTACCAAAATCACTTATGATATGGCATAGAGTCGTTTGGTTCATCTGTAATCTCCAAACTCTGTCAGGAATTAGCAACAAACAATCTAGAAAACAGATTGGAGGAGCTGCTGGTTGGTGAAATCAAACTATCTTTCCCTTTCAATGATGGGCGTACTATCACGGTATCAGATGAGATGTTGTGTAATGCAAGCAGTGATGAGATCATCACCATCAGCAGTTCATGCGCAGTTGGACCAGATGTGAATGATGGTTCTCAAAGGGTTACACAAGTTAGAAAGCTTGGCATCAATTCTCTACAGGGAGAGTTTATGAGGGCTCCCTTGGTTAATGTCATACCAACTGAGGAACTCAAGTTTACGCACTCTAAATCCCTTAGAGGTAGATTTACCTCTAAGTAGAGCAAAATTTAACTCTAAGGGTAGGAGAATAATAAATCTCTCTAAGTCGAGGTAAATCTACCTCTAGTTAGAGGGAACACTCGTGGACTCTCCGGTTACTTCGAGCTTCGAAGTGAAGTATATCTCCAAGCTAGAGAGAACTCGGTCGATCTACACAAAAACCATAACCTCCTCGGGAACATATGAGATATCTCAATCATCGCTTATATTTTTCAGAGTTTATTGTAATGAGATGGAATCAATGTCATCTCAAAACCGGCACAACTTATTCCGCGAGTTTTAACTTTGGTCACTTTAGTTGAGTTTAACCTCAAATTTGTACTTGATGCACGATTGCAATAATAATAGTTTTGTTTCTCAATCCTGATTTTCAGACAATGTAGGGTATGAATCGAGTGAATAAAATCAATCACGTTAGTTTGTGGAGTGTTGCATCATCCAATTATCAAAACTAATGAGTATTTCCCCCAGCAAGACACTTATTTTGATGGTGGATGATTCTTGATGTACTATCATTCATTTCAGAGTTCTCTAGTTGGAAATTTTGACATGCATCTCCTGTAGATTTGTGGATATAAGAACTCAGCCTTACGCTGCGTTGTCATGCGAAGAATTGAACTCCCATTCATAGTCCATCCCAAAAACATACATTCGTCGCTTGAGATATTTGTTTGTTAAAACCCTTTTGTGAATTGTAGAACTAAGATAGTATTTTAGAAAGAAAGTGAAACAGAAATCATAATCAAATATTGCAAATGTAGTTGCATGAATATTATGGAAAATGGTGGGAAACTTTTTGCTTTCCACATATCATCATGGTATCACCAGTATCAATTCGTAGACCCATGACTTGGTATATTGTTGGGAAATTTTGGAGGAGAGTAATTCACTTCATCAGAACGGTATTGATGGATTAATTCATCTCAGTCAAAGTTCAAAAGCAGGATCATATGTACGGGCACAACTATATTGGATGAGATCCACACTTTGGTGACAAGCGCTTATCAAAACTAGCTTTCTGGATAGAAGAAATCATAACTACTTCAGTGTGTGTGCTTCTTTTTCTCTCCAAGCATAAAAGTATGATACACAGGATTTCCCATCTAATGAGAATGAGATCCTCAATGAACATTTTTTCTAGCTCACTTAGTTATGAGCAAAAGGATTTATGGTCTGTTGCATTTTCAATCAATGTGACCACTGCTTTAAAGTATGAAACTTTACATGGCCGAACAGATTTCATAGAACAATTCCTATATAGATTAGCATGCCATACTCTGTCATGATTTTTATAAATTGAAACTTTACAAACATTTTCAATGTTCTACATATTAGAAAAGAGGCCAAGATCACAAATATCTCATGCGACGCATGGATCTTTGAATGAGATGAACTACTTGCTCATTATTATTAATACAGAGGAAGGCTGAGCATGGCTTCCTTGCATGTTGTTAATTATGAGAAGTCATTAACAAAGATCTATATGGATACTTCCATAATAAAATTTCCAACCACTGAAAAACACTACTTTAGCTCTCGCTTTCAGCAATGTCAAATTTGATGATTTGAAGCATGCACAAGATTGAACCTGATTCTAAATTGGCATAAGTTGAGTGTGTGGTTAATTTGTTCCAACTTTTTTTGTTTTGCTCATGACTGTGGCTCATCTCAATATTCTTAATCTCGACCTACCTTGAGTGAGGGCAATGGGGGGGGGGGGGGAAGCTCATTAAGTACATTTACCACATTTAATGACGACCTGATATTGTTTGTGATTTATGGGTTCTAATTCACGATTACTTCACCCAAGCTAAATATAAACTCATACTTTTCCTAGGGTTCACTCACGCATGAGTACTAAGATCTCTCACCTATATCGCATTACACTCCTACATATAGAGTCATCACCTAATATACATGCGAATCATCCATGAGACGTCATTGATTCATAAAAAAAAATTATTTTTCTGCATGAATAGCGAGTTAACCTCTTCAGAACTGCAGTCGCCGACTTCTCTCTAGCTTAGAGGGATTCTTGCGTTTTACCTCTAAGCTTCGAGGTAATCAGAGCTTAGAGTTCGAATTCTCTCTAACTCGGGCTAAATTTATCTCGAAGACGATTTCTCTCTAAGCTTCGAGATATGGTTTACCTCTAAGGGATTTAGAGTGGTGATGGGTTCATGAAGGAGCATTTGGGACAGTTGTCAAAGGTGAGTGTTGGACTAATGTAACCTCGACGAATTCTCAGTTAAATTATCTAGGAATCACTACCATCTCAATTTTCCATTCATCCATTCTCCCCTATTTGGTCGCTTAGTTCATCTTGTAATATTAAGTAAGGATGAAATTGTCTAGTGACCATGTCCCATCCCTGCCGTAAATAGTTTCATGGGACCCAATGGTGTCCCACGGAATTATTTTCAGCAGGGATCACGCTTCTACTGATTTTCTTCCTTGTACCATAGACTTTTGAGGCTTCCCATTCGAATTTCTGAAGACAAGTGTATGATCACTCGTTGATATTTCATTTCAATCTTTGAATATTGTCCAATTTTTCAGCTATTCATTCAGCTGGTAGCTTCGAAGTTGCTGTAAAGCGATGCAAGGGTTCAAGGCAAGAGGCAAACAAGATTGCCATGAATGAAGCCGTTATTTTGTGCAAACTTCACCATACCAATGTTGTATCATTTCTTGGCGTCACACAGTATAAAGGGCAGATAAATGTTGTGATGGAGTTCATCTCAGGGATAAATCTTGAAAAAGTATTATTTGACCCAATTCTCAAGATATACCTGTCACCAGATTTGGAAAGTCATATATCTGAAGATATAACGCGGGCCATAGTGTACCTTCATCATCCATCAATTCCCATCATCCACTGCGACATAAAGCCATCAAATATAATCGTAGACACAAAGACAATGACTGCGAAACTTTGCGACTTTGGTTCTGCTTGCACCTCAGAATCTTTAGTTATTGAAAATAAATGTCTTGGGGAAGAGGCTTTCTTGCGGCGTGGGACGCTACTGTACAGAGCTCCAGAAGTTCAGCTATATGAGAAGCCTAACTCGGTAGCCTTAGATGTTTGGGCTCTGAGTGCCACCATTGTGACAATTTTTTCAGAGGCACTAGTGTGGCCAGTAAAAGACGTCAACAATTGTGAAAAAGAAATTACGGAAAAAATGTTGTTCCAGGAAACCCCGCAAACCAGTACACTGCCAAATTTCCTTATCACCCCCATCAAGAGATGCTTTTCCTACATAATTGAGCAGCGTCCAACAGCAGAGCAGCTTCTGTTAATATTCTTGAATCATAGTTCAAACCTTTGACAGTTATACCCATCACATGAAATACTCAGTAATAATTGTGAAGCAGTTGAGACAAACAATTAATGTAAGTTTTGCAGAACGAATAAAATTTTAACGAAATGCTAACCATTTTCTTACATTACCCATAGATGTTAATGAGCATGGTTATGTCGAAAACCCTTGCCAAGACTTATCAATTAACTCCAATCCTTGGGGAATATACTGATCCGTTCGAGTTCGGAATTTATGAGATCTGCCATTCCACCAGCAAACAATCGCATTCAAGTAGAGCAAATGAGGAATCATGGCTATTAACACAATTTGATATCACTGTGTTACAGGTTCGCATGCGATCGTTTCCGATTGCACAGCTCAAAACGTCGGAATTATGTGGTCGCCCTGAAAAGGGCCATTTGAGATATGTGGAGGTGCGACGAGCTACAGGGGGGTTTTCAGAGCCTCTCGCGACGTGGGCATTCCACTGGGAACTTTTCTCTTGGACGCCAGCGAAGCCTCCTCAGAGCTCGGCGTCGACTCGGACTGCGGTCCCGTGGTAGTTGTGCGGGCTCGTAGTGGACGGCCCGGGCTGGGTGTTCGAGTATGAGGCGTCTTTTGGCTTTCCCAAATCGCCGAGGGTCCCGGAGGGCCGCTAGGCCGGTCCTTGGAGAGTGCCGGCGATCGGGCGGTGTCTCGCGAGCTGGAGGCCGGGGTTTTGGAGCCTGGGCACCCGGGGGAGCAGGGCGCGTGGAGGTCCGAACTGGAACACTTGTCTCAGGCACGTCGAACTGCAACCTCGACTTGTCCCTCCGGGGTTCGGTCGCGGGTGGCGTTGGAGACGGTGGATGGCTGCTGCAAGCGGATTCCTCCGAGCCGCTCCAGTAACACTCGTGGATCAAGTTTCGCTCCTCTGGTCTCGACTGGTAACCTGAACTTAGGGTCCGCGAGTTTGAGAGCGTGGCTCGTTTGCGGGGACGGGTTGCCACGATGATGTTGCCTCTGGATGATGGAACCGCCTCCGGGCGGACTATGACGCTGCGTAGACGGGGCGGTCGCTCAACCTCGGCGGTAGCAGCCCGTTGAGCTGCTCTCTTGGCCTTGACCTGCTGCCTCCGCCTTGCCTTCTGGGCCTCTGAGCGTCGTCGAGGGGGGTCCCCCAGCCGGGCCTCGAGGTCAGGTCGCATACGGGGTCCCGATGAAGTACAACCCCCTAGTAAGAGCGGACGCTTTGTTCGAGGGCGTACCGAGCAGCCGACAAGCTCCCGAGCGCCGGGGCGCTGAAGAAGAAGCTGTGCCAACTGCGGAGGTCCGAGGTTGCGAGATCCCGAGCACCGAAGTGCTGTAGAATCTATGGCAGACCAGGTACGAGGGGCAAGCTCGGGTGGCCCGTCTTCAATCCTCGGTCCCACGACTCGCTTGCGGAGAGCGCCCGACTCCACCTGGCGGCGGCGCTTCGAACTACGGTGATTGAAGTGTGGGCCGAAATATCCCACTTGACTTCGAGCTTCGCACCCGTATAACGGTGGGAGGGGGGGAAGATCGAGAAAGTGCCAGCCAATCAAAAGTAATGCCTTTATTGAGATAAGGGCCCTACGCTGACTGGTCTGAAGGTCCGAGCCGTCGCGCGGCTGGAGACCGACTGACTAAGAGCTGCCGGCGGGCGCAGCTTAACTTTGAAGCGCGGATGTCGGAGAGAGGCTCGACGTCAAATTGTGCGTGGTGCGAATCTTCATCTTGGGTAACAACTGTCATGATGGAAATACCATATTTTGCGATAGTGTGGCAATATCAATCTTAGACATTATAAAAGGGTACAACCTCATTTAGTTCCATCAAGATTGATGGCAATGGAAGGAGTTATACAAGGAAACATGAGAATTTGGTAATTGAAAGAAATCACGATAATGAAAAAGATCGTACAGACCAGTAGCAAGGGATTGTGGCTGTTTTTCTATGTGGAAGTCCTTCTGATACAGAATTAACATAGCAGTGGCAAAAAGCTCGAAGCAGCGCACTGTGATTCATCAAAACATCCTTTGTTGAATTTTGTAATGATGCAACTCTGGTAGTCTTGATCAATGGAATGAAGTAATCTTGGAAGGTGGCAATAACCCGGTTTATAATTTCATATATTTTCAGTCCCATGTTGAACTTGGGCGCGCGCTCGTCAAGATGGCAGCTAGCCCAGCGCAACGCGTGATTGGTCCACACAATAAACTACGCGCGCTCGTCAAAATGGCAGCTAGCCCGGCGCAACGTGTGATTGGTCCACACAATAAACTACCCAACCTCACCCAACCTTGCAGACGTCTGCTTGATAAAGATCATTGTTTGTGTCTTGAGAGTATTGAGAGGTGAGCTGCTAGCAACAGATTGAGTTGGGATTCCAACTTGAGAGGTCGAGCGGTGCGGTCACGTTTTCGGTCAAGAGTTTAAAGTTTTAAAATTCAGCTCTAATACGTGCTTTCATATCTCTATATATGTGATTTGACAGAAAGAATTAATTTCTTTGTGTAATCTTTGTTAGCATTTATTAATAGTAAGTGTATGTGTATGCTAAACAACAATGTATCTTGAGTATTATGTTCTTGGCATAGGTGTATCTCAAGATTGAAGAATTATTGAAGCTGACTCATGTGAGGCTGTCTTGCCCTGTGAATTAACCAGAGTATCGTGAGAGCACATAAATATCTGTTTAAGGTCTGTCTCGTGATCATTTTACAGTATTTTATATGCATGAAGTTGTTTTAAAATAATTAACTCATAGTCTTTTGATAGTCATTTCTTCCCGGGTACTTGAGAGTGCTCCCCAACACATTTGAAATATAACGGGCGCATTACATACGCCAAGAACGAGCGCGACTATCTCTAGGGCGATTGTGCTGAGTTCCAAGTTCAATATTATTTCTCCTTTTGCATAGCCATATCATCACAAATTTAAGTATGACGAATGTTCTAGACTATGACGAGGAAGCGAGGCGTGACGAGACTAGAAGTAAACGGGTGCGTGAGAGGGAGAGAGATCTTCTCTCCCAAACTTCTGCAAAAGAAAAATTGAACCGTTACGATGAAGATTTCAACGGTCCGTTTCTTGTTCATGTCCTCGACACCCAGGGAAACCTCGGTAATTTCCACATTTCAGAGTTTGGACTTACGCTCTATAAAGCTAATGTACCGGTCATCGATCTGCACGGTGCGGGCCCGATGAGATATGCCTTAAAATTTGAAACCGGAGAACAAGCAAATAAATTCGTAGAATCTCAAGTCCAGCAGGTGAAAAACCACTGGAGGGCCTTTATCCCCGATACGGGACTATATAAGATCGGTCTCGTACATAGAGTGAGTAAGGATATTCCTGAACATGAGATCTTGCAAGGCCTCGACCCGGAATCTCGTTCGGTAATCCGAAAAGTTGAAAGAATTATATCCACGGTCGACTCTAGTAAGAGTAAAATCACTTATGCTACGGACAAAATCAAAATTTATGCAGTCAGCCATCTCCAAAGAAGCATTAGACTGTTCCGGTCAATCTACCGGGACGTAGAATATTTCGTTCCCGCGGTCTTGCGGTGCTATCACTGCCAAAGATATGGCCACGGAGCTAGTGTGTGTAAAAATGCAGGCAGATGCGTCTATTGCGGCGATAACCATCCGGGTGATTGCAGAAACCCAATAAGATGTCCAAATTGTCGTAGAAATCACCAGGCTTCCGATAGAGAATGTGTTTTCTTTATTTTCAACTCCGAAGTAAATTCTGTGATGTCCCAAAAGAAAGTTTGTCGGGCCGAAGCCATAAGTATGATTCAGGAAAATTACAGACGAAAATTCAAGGCAAATTATGGTAAAGACGTTTCAGATGTACTCTACGAAGGCCCCAACCCATATATCAACAAACGCGATCTTCTCGAACAAAGAGGGCTATTTACTTTTGACGAAGAAAACTGCGCCGATCATGATGATGGCATAGCACCTGAAACCGCTCAACCTAATTCTCAACAAAACATGCGAACAGAATCACCACCAGGCGGCAACGCCACAAACAGTCAGGCAAATCCTTGGAACAATATGACCCCGGGTGTCTCGAATCAAACTTCTTCCGAACAATCGCCCAAGAATGCTCCAACCAATACCACGGGATCCCCCCAAAAGCTTCTCACAAGTACCAACCAATCTCCACCTCAACCTAACCAATCAAACTCGCTACCTGCTCGATCACCACCTAAGACACCTACCGACCTCTCTACGACAGGGAACTCTGAATTTGATCACTTTGAGAATCAAATAAACAAAGAAAAAATTTACAGAGGCCCAACGAATGATTTTGATCAATATGATGAGTACGAAAACGAAGGCCATACCGAGCAAAATAATTATACATCAGAGACACAATCACACGTCCGAAGACAATCAAGACCTCGCCACAGAGAAAACTCTTATCGCTCGAGATCCCCACACAGTGTGAGAAAATACAATTCACCCCCATCGGAGAAGGGCGGGAAAAACTTTCGAAGGAGCTAATCACCCACAGCCTTACAACTTACTACCAAACACATCTCCCGTAGCCGCAGTAACAAGTAATTTATAACTGCATGACTTTCCCTCCCCCAGTTCACAATACATCTAACCAGTCGAACCATGTGAAAATCTGCTACTGGAACGCGCGAGGGATCAAAGGAAAGACCCAAGAAATAGAGAATTACTGTATAAAAACTGGCGTATCCTGCTTGGCAGAAACCTTCTTGCCGCATGACGGAAACAATGACGATATCCCATCCGTTTCGGGATATAACTTTATCAATATTCCCAGGCACAATGCTATCAAGGAAAGCGGAGGTAGATTACTTCTTTATATAAAGAAAAACATCCAGTATTCTCGGATTTCATTACATACGATCCCGAGGGGTCTTGAGTACGTGTGTATAGCCATCACTCTTCGTGATAACTCACCCTTACATCTCTTATTCCTATACAACCCTCCCAGCAATATCATTACGTACAGCAGATTTTCGAGTATTTTGAATGAGTGTAAAGGCAAGGCAAGGTTTTTGGTGATGGGAGACATAAACGCACAAAATCACCTTTGGGGCAGCGATTTTAACAATTCGCTGGGTGAAAATCTTGCAAATGCAATTTTAGATTCCAACGATGTTGGCATACTGAACAGTAATGTCCTCACTCGCTTACACGTTCGTAAGAGCTGCCCCGACATTTCACTAGCAACGTTCGATATTTTCCAAAAAATATTCTGGGAAGTCGGACCAGATGCTATGGGAAGTGATCACTTCCCTATAATTTGTAATCTTCTAGACACCAAGCTCTTTACTCCAATATCTCAGAATAAGGTTTCAACATCCAAAATGAACATGGTTGAATTTGAAAAATTCTCGGAAGAAATGTTCGATCAATTTGGTGCTGTCGACAGTACCAACATCGTTGAAGTTTACTCCACATTCGAACGCTACGTATACGAGTCTAGAACAAAAGCTGGAGGTAAAGTTCTTGACAGAGATGCAAGCAATAACGGATATTTAAAAAGGAACCCTTCAACAACCCCTAAGATTCCATCAAACTGTATGTGGTGGGACGACGACTGTTCAAACGCGATAAAAGACAGACAGCTGATCCTCGAAGACATTAAAATTAGGGGCTATACCCATTTCAAAGCTCTCAAATATGAGGAGGCGAGCAAGAAAGCAAGCAGAGTCATTGCCAAAATAAAAAGGTCCAAATTCCGACAGTTACTTGAAACGTTAAGCCCATTCGTCCCCCTTATAAGCAATTTCAACTTCACAAAGAAGTTCAAAAACCGATTTTATCAGCCACGGCCCCAATCTACTAACTCCACAAGCATACAGAACAATGACAATCTTAAGGTTGCGTTCCGAAAAATCAACCGACAATACGTATACACAAACATCGACCCATACTCTAGAACATTTCCGTTCAACTCAGACCCCGTCCTCCAGCAATTTCCATTGCTGAGACGCGTGCGGCTGTACGCAAATCAAAATCAAAATCTGCTCCTGGCCCAGATGGAATTTCCAATAGGGTCTTACAGCACCTTCCTGATAAAGCCTTTCAAATTCTCACAGAAATTTTCAATATTATCTTAGAAACTGGAGAGTTTCCTCTAAGTTGGAATGATTTTAAAGTTTGCTTCGTACCCAAACCAAATAATAAAGGCTACCGGCCTATTGCACTGGCCAATAATATTTTGAAAATTCTGGAACGTATAGTGAACGACCGCCTTTCATGGTGGATAGAAAGGAAAAAAATCCTTCCCAAAAACTTTTATGGATTTAGAAGAGGCCGTAGCTGTACCGACTGCTTAGCTATCCTGCAAACGGAAATAGACATAGCACAAGCCGAAAATGTATATCTAGGGGTCCTTAGCATAGATTTGAGAGGAGCATACGACAACGTCAATTTAGAGACCCTTATAAATATCCTCATAAGTCTTGGCGTGCCCCCAAAAATCATCAAATTCATCTCCAACTTAGTCAATGATAGAAAACTCCACGCTTACTGTAAAAACTGCCACTTTGCGGACGGCACGACCAACAAAGGCCTACCCCAGGGTTGCATATTAAGTCCCATATTATTTAATATATACATCCATGGCATTTTGAAGATTCTTATTGCAGGTGTGAGATTACTCGCATTCGCCGATGATATTCTGATCTATGTCAGAGACGAAGACCCACTAGAAATAATTCGAGCCCTACAATCTAACATCTCACTACTTGACAACTGGTTCTCGAGTCTCAACCTTTCGATCTCTCTTCCGAAATGCAACTTGCTACTTTTTGGAAACAACATCATCCCGCCGGGACAACACAGCATCACGCTGCGCAATGAATCTATTAGCAACTCGGACCACTCCACATATCTCGGGGTCATATTTCAAACTGACATGAAGTGGGGTCGGCACGTAGATAAAACCGCGAGAAGTGTCAACCTGGGACTAAACATGCTCCAATCCATTAGAAATATCGCCTCGGGTGCCCACCCTTACACCATGCTATTATTCTATAAATCCATAATTCGTCCTCGGATTGATTGGGGCAGCTTTTTATATGCTAATTCTGACGAAAAATTGTTGCGCCAACTGGATGTGCTCCAGAACTCTGCGATTCGCAGATCTATCGGATGCATCAAAACAACACCCATCAATGTTCTCCACCACATTTCAGGTATACCCAATTTAGAAGTAAGAAGAACCCCACAGGCCCTAAATTTTCTATCAAAGACTCATTCGCTTTCCAGCAACGAGATCACACCAAGATTCAAATACATCCAAGAATATCTAGACCCACGAGCTGACAAAAGCACTTTATCGAAAAAGTATAGCTTCCTCTACTACATTTGGAACCGCTACAATATGGGACAGGAACAAAGCAGAACACGCGAACTTCCTACCTTTTCCATCCCTTATTACGCACATTTTTTGAATTCACACATAGATTGCTCTCTCACCACCAAATACAAGAAACATAAATCCTCACTGAACCTTATGGTCGAGGACTTTATCAATAAGGAATATGCATCGGGATACGTCGTATTCACGGACGGGTCTAAGGACCCTGTCAGTTAAAAAATGCAGCGCAAGTGTATATACTCGTCACGACGAGGGTAAAATAAAATTCAGATTACACGAGCAGAACTTCTTCAGTTGTGAAGCTAAAGCTATCTTGTCAGCCCTTCAGGTCATTAGCAGGCTGAAACCGAATAAAAGTGCAATTTTTACGGACTCCCTCAGCGTCCTAACAAACCTGAACAGAGATGGCTTATGTTCAAAAATGCATAATTTCATTGCAGAGATTCGCTCTCTTATATCTAACTTGAGTAAATCAGGGTTTGAAATAAAATTATTTTGGATTCCGAGTCACCAAAACATTCACGGTAACGATATCGCAGACGAATTGGCCAGGGAGGGTCTCTCTCTTGCTCACGTAGCCCATAACACATTCTGGTACTCCGATTTCTCGTCCACGGTTCGCTCCATCGTCAAAAACGCTATGTACGAATACTGCACTAATTATCATTACGGACGGAAATACATGCACTACCAAGACACGTTTACCCTGACTCCGTGGTTTAAGAACTCGAGTTTAAAAAGAAAAGAAATCTGTCTATTGAATCGATTGAGAAGCGACCACAATTTGACTAAACACCATCTCTTTAAAAAGAACATCTTACGAGACGACACGTGTGAGTGCGAGACAGAACCTCAGAGTATTGAACATGTGATTTGGAGATGCCCTTTGTACGAGGCGAACAGAGTAAAACTTTTCGAAGCAACAGTAGAATTGGAGATCTCGGGTGGGACTGACATATGCGAACTCAGCAACTCTTCTAGAGATTCAAAGCATGTTATCTTTTGTCAAATTTATATTAGACAATGGCTGTACAATGTGAACCTGTGAACTAATGTATAGTAATATGTAGTAATATAGGCCGTAATAAGTATTGGTTGAAGCCTTGGCCTTATGCAAATTAAATCTGAATTATACTTTATTGACCAAACCGTTAGCGCTTAACTACAAAAGCAAAACTCTTTTTAAACCGACCGCTCGACTCGAGACTAATACAGTCCCTTGTATATATACGTGCTCTGACCTGATGAGCATTTTCATTTCTGACACGCACACATGACATTGTGCATATATATGTATATGAGTATACATTCACATCAGTAAGGGTACAGCACTAACTGCTGCGTCCCAGTCCAGGGAGCGCTGCAGTCGCTGAATAGTGGTAAAGGGTACATCTCGCCGAACGCTGAGGTAACCAGTTGGAGAAAAAAAAACAGATTGAGTTTTGTACATTTTCTCGATATTACTGGAGTAGATTATCAACAGTCACGATGATTAAACAAAAGAGAGCGCATAATTGCGTATTCCCCGAATGCCAGTCCAACGAAGTTCCTGGTGACAATTCATCGGTGTTCAGTGTGCCCCAGGATGCAGATGCAAGGGAATTATGGCGAGGCATAATTGGCGTGCCCTACTTAAAGAAAGACTCAAGAGTTTGTTAAAAACATTTTCAAGCTGAAGATATTGAGAGGCAGGCAGTTTATTATGATGAATCAGGGAATATCATTTACAGCGTAAGTTCATGAAATCATCATATTTACTCTGAGCCAATGGTCGATAACGCATGAATCTGATGTTACTGAATGTATGTGAATATCAGCATTTTTGCAAATGCTCTTAATGATACCTAAGATGAATGACTTGCTGAAAGCCCTGAAAGATTTGTGATACTAGAAATGACTCGTGTAGGACTTGATGCAATTTAAATGGCTCAGTTGAAATATTTAACCGCAAATGAATATTTTGTACCTGGAATGTAAAGAAGAACAGTTTGAAATTATCAGTTGTGTTAATGGGTCATTTTTAGTATCTCAACTTTTTGAGTCATCGCAAATTGGTGATATTGCAGGCAGGGGAGTTCCCTTTGTGTATTGACTGGTACATGACATTGAGATGTTCGAATTTTGGTGTTAATAATGCTCAGTTCTTCAAATCGTGTATTATGTGCTTCATTATTCCAGGCCCCTCTGCCAAAACCTCGACTTAGGAAAAATACCTTGCCTCTCTGCATTGCGCAGAGTTGCAACAAGAGTTCACACCCAGAGTTTGTTGCCGAGACTTGTGATGAAAACATTGAGGTTATGGAAGTGGTGCTTGTCGTAAGTAACTCTTTTATTTCATGACATTGTACACGCTAATGGGGATGTGTGTACGTATAGCACACATTGAGAATTTACCATTACACTTGAAATTTCAAGTGTAGTGGTAAGTTCTCAATGTATATTGTGTGTTATGTAGTAAGGATGTATTAGGAGTGTGGCAAATAGCTCAAAAAACTGTACATCATTGTGAATTTGGAACATGTTTGATTTCCATATGAGGCCGTCATCAAGGCTTGATTCACCTTTGAATTGTTGAAAATAGTTGTTAAATAATGCAATCCCATTCACATTCTGTAGATATGAAATTTGTACCAAACCAATAAGTATCAGACACCAATCGATAAATATTTTTCCTGCAATGCTTCTAAAGATTTCCAATAGAATTGAATATTTTACTTTAGTGACAACAGAGTCAATTTTAGTTCACTACTTCGGAAGATCAAAAAATTTACAATTCTTGTAGTGATGTACTGACTTGGAAAGCTTTCTACTGTTGACGTACCTTTTGATTTTACTATTTGTAAATGGATCAACTGCAGAGTGGGAGTATGTCGCACTTATGTACAGATGACAGAGAAACTTGATAAGGATATTGGTATCCTTATCAAGTTTCGGAGGGTTGAAATCGATATCAATGGGCATTTCATTCATTAACTATATGATATATGGAGATATTTGTCTGCATCTTCCCTAATTAAATTTATATTTCACAGAACTCCATAGAAAATGCTGTATTCGTTCAAGAGGATCATTCGCGGATGGAACAAATCCACGTTGAGGCCGTTCGCCATAGTGGGACAAACAATGACCAGATAGATGATGAGGAAATCAGTACAGATAGTGACAAGGCCATTTTAGAGAGCCATATCAGAGCGTTCGCCAAACCTGAAACATTCACGGAAACTTTGAAGAGAAAGCATTCAATCTTGAGTCCAGCAAATCTCAATGATAGTAATGATGATGATGCTACCCTGGATGAAAGGCTGAAGTCTTCACGAGAAAGTTCGGAAGTGCCATTGTGCAATGAGTTCCAATGTCTTGAAGGAAAAGCAGAAATATCACAGAGCGTGACAAGACAACTAGTCCACGGCTGTGATGACTCATCAACTGACTCTACTAATGCTGTGCCAGGGAACCTTGTATGGGGACATTCTCGAGCAACATGGTGGCCATGTGAGTTGTCGTTGAAATTGCACTCTTATTACATTCTGACTTTGCAAAAAAGATGTGACATAATTCTGATTTGTTGTGATTGCTCCGTTCTGGAATAGCTTTGATAGTTGATGCAAAGGATGTTGGGATGCAATCAGACCCTAATAAGGTATGGCTTTATTGGATCGGCGATGGGCAGATCTCGGAGGTACAATATGTGAAATATAAACACAGGTCCTTCTGGAGGTGCTGATGTAGGTGATGTTTTTGCTGCATTTTCAGTTGGATTGCAAAGATGTCCAATCTTTTTCTAAGGAAATCGAAGGTCGAATTGACAAGCTGTCAACAGATGGGGAGACCGAAGTGTCCATGAAGAAACAGAAATCTACAGCGTGTTCTAATCTGATACAGGTAATCTGATAGGATTTTTAATTATGTCTAAACAATTGTAAATACATGAAACCAGTAAGAAAGACCATGGGAATTCGTCAATGTATCGACAGTTGGTGTAATTGAATGACGACGAAATGAAATAATATATGATAATCCACTGTTTAGTTACTCAAAGGGCGTCTTCGTGTTGGAGCTCTGACGAAGCCGTACACGTCTTGGTTGGAAAGAAATATCCTTGCTTACAGAGATCAATGTAAGTAAAGTTATGCTGATTGTGATACTTTGAAGAATCTCATCCACTGACGTTTTGATGAAACGTTCCTGCAATGCACGAATCAGGGATAATTCGTGGTACCTGGCCCTGGGAAATGTGAATCTTGTTTCTCCCAAAATCTGTCCTCGGAGACGTATGGCGTCCAAATTTTAACCAAAATCGCTCGATTTCAATCATTTTTTGGAGAGAGTTGTTGAGAACTGGTATGCTGCACGTCTTGGATTCCAAATTCTCAAAAATCAAGATGAAAGATGTTCCCAAGGCTAGGGTTTCACGGAATTATTCGCAGATGGGATGATGAGACAGAATTCATGCGCATCAATTTAGTCCAATTTTGAGGCATTTGACCCATAATGAGTAATTCAGAACGTGATCAATTCGATTGTTTCGCAATTGTGGTGTGGATTATATTTAGTGTGGTTAAAATGATATTTTACACATTATGGTGATATTGTACATAAATCATTGGTGACATTGGCATATTGATTGTGAACAGTGGATGGATTAATTTTTTACCCGTATCCTGAGAGCTGTGGGGCAAATCTGAAGGGTTTCAAAGACATTAACTTGGAACAGGCTAAGGAACATCGACTTCAACTCTCACAAGAGCGTATGTTACTGAGTTCTACGATTACAGCAAAATTATTTGGCCCACAATGAAAATCAGTGTGTGGAATTGATGACAATGTTTTTTGAGACCTTACATTCTTATGTGTACTCTGTAGAAGCGAGTACGGCTGCGGGGCCAAAGATATCACCAACTGAGGATGTACGATCTGAGCAGTGCACGAAGCAAGGTGGGATAGATATCGTGGATCAGGTGCTGGGGATGGTAGTATGGGGTAAAATTCAGGGGTACAGCTTATGGCCATGTAATTTGTCACCTTCACGTGATTGTGTATGTATAGTATTTCAGAGATGGATTGATGGATTGTTCTTACAGGTGTAATAGTAAGTCATCAATACTTAAATTGTAAGGAGCCAGATTTAGCTCATCAGTGGGTGATGTGGTATGGTGACTATAAAATCTCATAGGTACTAATTGGTGGCCTATCCATTCCGTTTCAGAAATTGATGACAAAAGCTGTGACTGCTTGTTTCAGGTGGACTATCGCAAGATTTTCCAATTTCCAGCTCGTTTGGAAGAGATTAAACCTAAAATAAGAAATATGAAGGATACCCTGTTTTCGAAGGCTGTATTTCGAAGCTTTCAAAGTACTGTTGACGAAATGTAATTTCAGCTATGTTACTTGATGACTGATGTTCATGAAGATTCTCCATTGCAGGATTACTATCGGACATCCCAAGGTGTCGCAGTTACTTAGACTTTGGAGGATGTGGTCCATAGTATTATTCCAACAAACATGGAATTGGGGAGTGACCATCTCAACATTTGCGTAACAAAACACGTGTACCCTCGAGTTATTGAGGAGCAATCGCGAATGCAATTCAATTACAAATCAGTGCCCAAACAAAGAAGTGTACAAGTCCTGAATAGTAGTACGTAGAGTATTTGTTGTTGCATAATGAGTTATGGAAATCCGTTCACTGTGAATTATCTCAATACTCGTCATACATAATGAAAACTTAATTTGATCACCTGAGCTGTGAACATGTGTCATTCTTCAGTTGATCATACCTCCTGGTGGAAGGAATATAATTCTGAGACACTTAAAGATACATGGTGACTAAATTCCGATTATTCACGTGTTATAGAGGATATGCAACTTGCTTTGAGAGGACTTGTATCGCCTATGGATATATGCATTAGTTGTTTTGGAATGCAGGATTTGAAGCAGCATCCATTCTTCACTGTCTCTCTGTGCAGTGAATGTTTGGTGAGTTGTACTGGCCTTCTAATGTGATTAATCTTATCTTACATTCTACATTTTGTTCTAGGATGCATTCAGAGCCAATGTATTCGACTGTGGAAATGATGGAAAATGCGTATGTGTACATTGGTCTGACTTTGTGCCTATATACATTTCACCACATTAATCAGAAACTTTTCTTGTATAGCTATTTTGTGCGTTGTGTGGAGGTGCGGAAAATGTCATCGCTTGTGAAAGAATCAATTGTCCAAGGTGAGCATACTTTTTTATTGCGACGGATAGCCCGCGTGATGTGCCTGACCGGCTGTTACGTGCAAGCATATTGCTTCGATCCAAGGTGTCTCTAACAGTCCTTTGAAAACATCAAAAAATGTTGAGTAATCCCTATGACCATTGTTTGAAGTCATTGAACAAATTCATTTTATTTCATTTTATTGCGGTGAGATGAAATGTACAGCTGATAACTACGGAGATTTATAATGGTATTGACGGTCTTATAATTGGTGTTTCACATTGCTTATTTACATTCTGGAGGAGAGGGTTAGCTAACCTTGCGATATCACTAATAAATGGTCACGCCCTTGTTGCACAACTGATCTTGACAAATAAAGATTGCTTGCCGTTTCACTACGATAGCTAATCTTTGCCCATTTTCAGAGTATTCTGCATGCCTTGCATAGAAAATATCATTTGCCTGGAATCGGGTGAGGATATTTGCACGAGGAAATCCTGGCACTGCTTTTTCTGTGATACGGAGCAGATGTTAGACAGTGTCTTGAGGGTCCGAAAAGACTGGAGGAGCGAATTTATGGCAATTTACCAAAATACTTGCAACGTGGATACGCGACCAGATTTGGGGTGTAAAGGTGGCTCAAAAAAGATCCGGGTTTTGTCACTGTTTGATGGAATAGCAACTGGTAAGAGCAACTTTAAAACGACATATTTTTCGAAAATTTGTACTAGAATGTACTTGAATAGATCCATTGAAATGATCATAGCCCTTGTTGTATTGAAAAATTTAGGATTCGATATCGAAATCTACTATGCTAGTGAAATAGACCCCAATGCCATCAGAGTGAGCTCCTCCAATCATGGGGATCAGATCAAACAACTAGGCGATGTTAGAGAAATCACAGAAGAAGTCATTAAGAAAGTCTGTCCAATTGACTTACTGGTAGGAGGGTCTCCATGTAATAAACTGAGCTCTGCGAACCCTAAAAGACGAGGGTTAGATGGTAATTATTGCAAATGTATAAAGATGTGTACATCATTGAACGAATACAACAGCTTCCTTATTAATGTAGATCCAGGAGACACAGGGGTATTGTTTTATGATTACCACAGGATCAGAGGACTTGTGACAAAACATAATAAGGAGCGCCATTTATTTTGGTTTTTCGAAAATGTAGCTTTAATGCCAGTCCAAGCCCGAAGAAAAATAAGGGAGTAAGTGTTTTCCACTGTATCTATATAATCATTTGGAGGAACAGATGTATCGTGATATGGAACAGAGAGAGGCTATTGGTATTGGCGCTTCCTCATGGGCTTGTTGTATTCAATGTTTCAGGTACTTAGGTCGGGAACCAAAATTCAGCGAGTCTGCTGATTTCTCGGCGCAACGCCGACCGAGACTGTATTGGGGGAATATACCATGGGGCCCATACAAAAAGATTGACGTGACCTTGCAAAACATGTTAGAGGAAAATTGTAATCGTATAGCTTTAGTGAGAAAGATCGCAACAGTTACCACAAGAGCGAACTCACTGGGACAATGTAAGCATGCCTGATCATGAGTATTTTTGTCATGACTTTTTGAATTCGTTTGAGATGTAAGAATCACGTATGTGTGGATTGTTTTTGACAAAAAAAATGAATGAGTGGTTTTCATGAAATTTCCCATATATGAGCCCAATTAATTCAAAAAAACAATTTCAAAACATATAATACCGATAGGTTTTTGTCTCAGCTTTCGAATGCATTGAAGCGCGTGTTGATATCTACCTTCGTTTTTGAACTAAAGCTGTTTTAATGAGCAAAAGTCAGCGCTTTTTATCACAAAAAAGCAGAAGCTGAATCAATTAGATCGCCAGTTGCGTGAAGAAAATTCATTAGACCGATTTTTTGTTATATTGTGACGTACAAGAGGAGTGGAAAATAATGCCCAGACGACCCGGAAAACTATGTTTCATCCACCATTCATTCAACATGGAACTGTTTTTTTGGAAGATAAGAGACCTGGGTATTATACTGTACAGTAATACTCAGACATATTATTAATTATTCGTTTGAATTTTTTCCAGCAAAAAACGAATTCAAACCAGTTTTGATGGATGGAGAACCAGATCGATTGTGGATAACCGAGGTCGAAAAGATATTCAGCCTCCCGAAGCACTACACAGATGTAGATTTGCCAAAGACGCGCCGGCTCCAACTTATCGGTAAGGCGTGGAGTGTGCAAACTGTCACCGCGATACTTCGACCAGTTCATTACATAAGAGGACACGTTTGAAGCATATGCACATGCTCTTAGGTCAGAGACATAAAGTGTTGATTGGAAGTATAATAATTGTCAATCTCTGAGATCGTGAAGGATCTGTAATAGGCACTTTGAAGTCATTGAAAGGGTTCTATGCCAATACCGACTACTGTTATACCGTCGTTTATAGTTGGAAAATTATTCATACTGTATTGCTCTTCCATTGTTCCAGCCAAGTATATTAGGGGTAACTGTAATGATACATGTATGAGTAGAATCAAATGTTACTGGGCCATGCTCCAGTTTATTTGGGAGATGCTGTTAGTTCTAAGATGATGAATAATACAACAGTTGAATTGGGGATCAAAATTGCATGGACAAAGAGTTGTCGCTAGGTATTGTGGACCATACCTATGTCATGCTTGATGGGGTTTAATATCTGATTTGCCAAAGATACTTAAACATATTGTTTTTCTGGTACAATGTAGTATATAATCCAAATGTTGTAATGTAAATCTAATAAAACATGATATATTTCTCATAAATAGTAGAATGATGATTTTCTTTCATTCGTGTAGTAACTGTTATGGTTGGAAATTATATGGCTCATCCGGCTGTTTTCTTGGGATGTCAAAGCTCCCAACTGATTCCGAAACACATTGATGACAGAGTGTGTCAATAGATTGCTATTGATGAAACGGTGGTACACGAACTTTGAACATCCCATTCATGAATATCTCAACATTGTGAATCCAAGCGTAAGCACATTATGGATGAGGGAAAACACGTTGGGTGACCAGAAACAAAGCTTGGAAAACAGGGCACCAGCATGGCGGCCCTGTTGCTCACACGTTTGCTGAATAAATTAAAAAAACATGTCCTCACACAAGTTTACAGGTCATGCTCTAATGCTATGTGAAATTTCTACATATCCTTAGGTTTGCATCACTCAACATCACGAATGATATATTTGAGATTTCAAGCCATATGGAAGTAAATGTAAATGGGGGGGGGGGTGAAAATGCAATTCCCAATAGCAGAGCACTGGTCCAGCCAGGGATCAATTATGGTACTGAATCTCAAACCAGCATGGGGCCCCTTCTGATCCATTGTGTTGGGAATACAAAATCTTTCAACAACGAGTTTGGGGAATACTAATACGGATTGAAATCATTGAGTTCGTTACTTACCTAGGAACAAACAAACCTTGCACAAGCACAGGGTTGCATAGGAGATCTCATTCTCTGACCGTAAGGAGCTCATAAACCTGACCTTTGGAGCACTCCGTAGTGAATATAATTTTCATGATACTTGAGTGAGACAAAACGGAGAGACTAATAGCAAGGAGCATCTGGATAGGATCCGCACAACCACCGAAACGGACGATCGTCATCGTCACACGGTTGTTCACGCTTTTGCTTCTTTTATTCCTTTTCCTTCTTCTTCTTCTTCTTCTTCTTCTCCTTCTCCTTTTGGCTATGTGAATTCTCCCTTTGTATCTTAGATCTATTCAATTTTACGCGCTAATTTAAGAGACTAACCTAACATGATGCGGAATGGGGAGGAACGAGGGGAACGCAAGAACCGACGTGAGCAGTAGTCGTTTTACCGTAGTCGCGCGCCTAAGCTTGCGTCGTTTACAAGTGACGCATTTTTAAAATAAACCCCCTGGGGAGGATATAGGGAAATCGATATTGATGCGACTGATATGAAGTGAGCAGCGCTCATCACCCGCCTCATTGGCGCCGAAATTCGAATACGATGTTATACGACAACCATAGATGATTCTTCTCCAAGTACCGCGTACTCTGACATCGTACTTTTTTCCCGATGATTTTCATCGTTCTACCAATTTTCATCTCCTTAATATCATGCCAAGATTGACAAAGTTTCTTGGTATAGTTCATAAAAGCGTTTCTTAAAAATTCTTTTTACTCTTACTTATTGGAATTGTGTAAGCGTTCCTTTCGGCCCGATTATCAAGTTATGATGTGAGAAGAATGAGGGCTAGTCAAGAGTCGCGGGTTGAAATCAAGGGTCTAGGACCTGTATGTCCCAGTGCATCGACTAGATTCCATGTTAACTCAACAAAATTACATGCGGGCCCGTATCCGGTACGATACGGTGCATCTACCAAGTTTTACCTTCTCACTTGGAACTATAGCGATGCTGAGGGTACTCGTCCGATGTTGGTGGCGATTTTATCCAAGAAGTTTGGGCTCGAGTTTGGCGATTTCTCCAGGGCACCGGTGTCCGAAAAGTCTCCCATGTAGATTGGTATGGCCGATCGTTTCCCCAGCTGATGATCTCCGCGTGGTTGTCTTGTCCAGCACGCAGTCCCCGAGACATCTCAGGCTCACGCTCACGGAACCTCCGAATTCTCCCACTTCTAAGAATTCAGCGGGTCGCGATCGCCGCTTGCGCTGTCATTCATTCTCATGCATTGCCATTTACAAAGTCACGCAAACTTATTACCAATGCATCATGCTTACGGTCGTTATTATCCTTGTCACATAGTTTCATTCAAATTTAACGCGGTAAATTCTAAACACTTTATTCGAGCAGATTAGTTCGACGTTCCAGCGGTTGAAGGGTATTTTATTAGTAAAACCATAACCTTGAATTGGTAACAGTATTATCACTTGTTTACTACTCAAATCATTCATCTATTTGGCTCCATGATTCTGGTGAGTTTTCGCAGTGCAAAACTGCAAAAAGTTTGCAGGGTTGCAGGATACATAATTCTCTGGGAAAAGTTATCATTAACTGACTTACCAATAAAACAATGGTATGCATGCGCTCAATGGCAAATATCGTTCACTAGGAAAGGGAGAGAGGAAACCAAAAAGACAATCCTGCAGATCTCGATAATAATGGGTTTCACCGACGAGTCTCCAAATCATGTACAAAATTGTATCAATCTTTGACTGGCACATCATCCACGGTGATGTTTGTGACAAGAGAGATTTTTTTCTACGTGTAGAAGCATCGGTTCGGATATCATCACATTTGACGATGGAAGACTGGTCACGTTTTTTCTTCAGTGAGCTCTCGACCTCTTACTCACCACTAGAGACGCCTAACCATGTAGTCGATGAGCACCTCCCGATAAATTCTCCACCTCGTGTCTGATACTTTGATTATCTGCCATCTAAAATACTGAGACGATGAAAAGAAGTGCTTCATGGAACTTAGAGAAAGATAGTTGCCTGTTATGAAGCACCCAGCCTCTGCGTAGATTCCGCTTACGTGATTCTTTGTTGGAAGATCAAATCTCAACAACCCTGCATGAAAGTGATTATCTTGCCTATTTTAGAGGTAATTCTGAGTGCGAATGGCGATGAAATGCTTTGCTGAGTAGTAGTTTCTGATGAATATGCCACTCAGCGGTGGTTAGTCAACTTATAGATTTGAAACCTGAATTTTTCTGGACTAGGACGAGCTAGTGGATTGGAGGGAACCCCTGTTTCCGTACATATTCTGGCTAGCAAAGAAAAACTCACAATTTCGATTGGAATGAGCTTTTGGGGGAGAACGGAGGATTGGTCGTCTACGAGCATATTGAGATCAATGCCCTTTGATACCAAGCCTTCATCAGTGTGAGAAATTCGGGAGATTTCCCTCTCCACTGAATCTAAATCCAGGTACTGACTAAATACTGCGAGGTTTCAAAAAACTTCATACGGAATTCTCTGCTCGAATTGAGTAGAAATTATTTACGATATCATCTCAGTTGATATGTATTCAGCCAAGAAACCAAAATTCGGGATCAGAAGCCGTTCCTACGTGGAAAAAGTGATCCAAAGTTTGGTTAAAAAATTTCGAATCCTGTTGGTTTGAGGGATCCAAGTATGTTGGTTTGGGACCAACAGCATTGGATCTAGAGTGAATATGAAGAAATCATTCATTCAACAGGAATAAAATATCGCGAAATTCAAACTGGTAGTCTTGATGAGTTCTCAGACAACCGTGGGAGTCGATCGCCATTCCAAAAACAAAGGGATCATATTTCGAAATAGTCTCGGTATCGAGTTAAAATCATGTGATTGAACATTATACCGAAAATGTACAACATTTTACGAAATATCAAGTGGAGATTCACGGGACTCCTTAGGGTCGATTGATGTTCAAGAAAAAAAAACAGTTATTGCAAGCACAATATAACAAAACAAAACTGAAAAAGACCCCTTAGTTATTTATTGTTCCAACATGGATTTCTGATATCAACTCAGGCCAAGGTCAAGATATTCCTTGCAAAGTTCTACGAGCATCTTCCTCCTTTCTTGAATAAGCTCGTAAACTGTAAGGTTTCCAAAACCACGAACGGGACAATAATCACACATTCTCACCAATTGATTGCAACAGCAATTAAGAGCTTTGATTAGGATCTACTCTAAGAATATTTGAGTATTGAGCAAGCTCCACAGCTTTCTTCACAACTTCAGGATTAGATGTCTGCACTCGGCGTACTCTACTGTTTGGTCTTTTTGCTGCATTTCAATGCGGATTGATATCCAAAAATTGTCTGGAAAAACAGGTGGACTAAATGCGAATATAGAATGAATCTCGAATATTCCTCATCATATTTCCTTGTATAGAGTTTGGATGTAATTAAGATCTGCTAAACACAAAGTATCAAATAAGAAAATCTTCAACTACAAGGATTGAGGTTTCTCACCTTTGGATAAATTTCGGCGTGCACTCGCACTCTTTCTTATTATTATATCCAAATACATAGTAGCACAGGAATGTCACCAATCTTCCATCAGAAACACTCGGACAAAGTTTCCACAGAACTATTCATATACTTGACGTATACCTTTACTAAGTGTGTACAACAAATAGTTGGTGTACAATAGATCGTGCATCCAAACAAGGTAGTAGCGTGGTGCGATAGTCCATGATGGTAGTCTGTTTAGCCACTCAAACGCTCGCGAACTTGCGCACAGTTCTTTAGAAGAATCTCACGCTATTTTCCCGAAAGTTCTGGATTTTAATTATCCCATTCTTGTATCGCCATATTCAAGCAGGGAATTCGACTTTCATCATTCCCCCCATTTCATTGCAAAAATGACAAAGGTTACCTTTTCCTCCAAAGATTTGCTTAAATTTTTCCACCGCATTCGCTCACTTTTGTTAGTTGAGCTTGAGCTCTTGCCAACCCCAAAAAAATCAGGAGAATCAATGCCAACCAGAACTGATCGAACTCGTCAAAGATTATCCCAAAAGCTACCCGCGTAAAAATAGATTCTATTGGCCATATTGGCCAATAGAATCTATTTTTACGCGGGTAGCTTGGGAGCAAGAATTCAATTCAGGTAATTGAATTTTATTGTGGTTGTTGAAATATTTTTTAATATAACCGTAGTTGAATTCAGATTTAAGTACGGAATTGAATTCAACAACGATTAACTGAAATTTCTTCCAACTACCGAAGCTGAGTCGGTTTTTCAACTACTGCAGTTGAGTGTTTGGTTGAAACCCATTGCTATTCTTCATAGTGTGCTAAAATGACTCGATCGGGATTCAAAAAGTTCACAAGGTTTTCACTGACACGGGAGCAGGGTTAGGACAGCGAAGTACTGACTTTTTGCATACGAATAGTTTCTAACATTAACTGCAACTCCGAAACCGAAGTGCTGAATACAAAAATCACATAGTCGAGGTCATTTATGACTCGAGGAGGCGCGGAACTCGCAAAGGTTGTGATACGCCCGGGGTGAAACGGGTCACCGGGTCCTGAAACGGCAGCAATTCAAGCAAAGTAACGGTGGCGTTGAGGCAGAAAACGGCAGCATGGCAAGGTAACGGTCGCTGGAACTGGCTGGATCGAAGGCAACTAACGTAGAATATGCGTCCACGATGGTGCTCAGAGGCGACTGGTGAAGAAGGCTCGAAATCGCGGCCGTATACATGCTGAAAACAACACAATTGTGCTTGCGCGGTGGTCACCTGATGGAATCAGGATCACTCGTTGTGACGTGTTTTCGGCCATGTGATGCAATTAGAGTCACGTGATGTCATTATGATCACTCGTCCTGCCGTGTTCGATCATGTGAAACATTTGGGGTCACGTGATATGATTCTAGTCACAAGACGCTAGATCGAGTTTCGTGATGCGAATCCGTTGAGTGATCAAATGCCAGCCACATCGGGTGTGACGTGTGTATAGTCATGAGGCGCTGCACGGAGCGTGCAACGCGGCCGCTCGTTAGGGTGTGTCCACAAATGAAGCGCATGAGCCGTGAGCTGGCGTGCGCTGGCGCACGACTCGTGCGCCGTTCACCAAATTTCAGTCCGCTTGTGTGTTTCTGCATCGGCTTGCTACGAGACCGTCTATTGTTTTTGATAGCTAAACTTGAGTTCTGTTTTGGATCAGCTGGTAACGTGGAAAAAGCCCAAGCCGGCTCAAATTTGGTGAGCGACGCATGAGTCGTGCGCTAGCGCACCCCGGATCACGGCTCATGCGCTGTATTATTGTGGACACACCCTTAGGAAATTGATTAAAAATTGAATAAGAAAGCGCATGCACACATCACAGAAAATATTAAAACTAACCAATGTATGGTTTTGAAAAAAACATCTCACGTCAACTGAACGATTTGTTCTCCATGTTTCACATGAAAAAGTTTGGCGTGTTCCTGAATAAGCAATGCTGATCAAGGTAACAAGGGAAATAAATATACATCAAAAAATGTCAATCATCACGTTGATACTTTTATTTCATGGGAAACATTTTAATATATACAACGAAAAACATACAAGTATAACATATTATCTTCGACTATTTATCTACATGTTTCGTTCGATTTATAGTCAATCCAGCTCTCGTATCTTCTCCCAACTTTTCATATTATTATCTCAATTCTTTCATGTATGATACATAATCTTATTAGAGAAAGAGATGGATTCTGATAAGGGCTCACGTTGCGGATTTGACATGATTCACAGTCCGCAATAAACATTGTGCAAGAAAATTCGATGGAAACAAATATGATGAATAGTCAATGCCCAAATGCATTTGATGACACAAAGGTAGGTGATGATAGATATGTAACGTGAATACCGAAGTGTACCTAATCAAGAAAGGTGGATAAAACAAGTGCAAACATTTCTCTCAGGATGACAGAAATCTGAAAGGTCTACCTCTCATCAAACTCAGAATATGAAAAGACATTCCCTTTGCTCAAAACTTTCCCAAAACTCAGTACAAGGTACTCGAATCGTGCAAAAAGAAGTCAATCAATGAATCCCGTTCAAATTTAGGTTCTCCAGTAGTCTGTTGGAGACTTTCTTGGTCATGTAAAATGGACAATGGTAAGACTTTATTCTGTACTACAATATTTCAACGTGGGAAAGCGAGGGTCATCAGGAAATTTTTACCATGACTCTATCTGGAATTCTCAACAGATGAATCATGGGATAATGAGAGTCAAAAACTTGAAACTGATGAGAATCATCTGCCAATAGTCTGCGTTCTTGTATTTTTTTGAGATTTTGACACATGATTTGGTTCTGGAAGTGTACCTTTGATGATTTTAGGAAAATGGCTCCGACGAGTCATTATTGCAAAACGATTACCCAAACTGGATGTAAATTTTATTTTCCAACTAAATAGATAATACAGGGGCCTGATTAATTGATGAAGAACCGTGTGGTGGAAGTACCAGATCTTGACATTTGAAAAATGTTGACCATTCACGAACAACATTCTCGCACTGGAATTTTTGGAGGTAAATTTTGGATCTATTTGCTCAATTTGCTCATTTTCCGTCGGATTCGTAAAATGATCATGGGTTTGCAGTGCTGGAATTGAAAAAAAAGATTTGTTCAGCAAATATTTAGAGGGTTGTGCGTGCGCGTACAATTTGCTTCCTTTCAAGCATAGCCAAATCCTTATCATCTTGATATTGAGGATTAAATGAATGTTTCGATCGGATAAAAATATCCTCGAATCAATATTATTTACATGCAAAGAGATGAATCTTGTTCTGTATCCCTCATCGCCCATGCCCAGGTATAAGGATCTGCTTACCTATCGGTCGTTTAAGCATATTTGAATCGACTTTCTGAACATTCCATAATTTGAACATGAAATAACATCATCGATGGTTTGAGAATAGAGATACTTCGAAGTACTAGACGATTGTATGTGATCGTATTTACAGGTCCTGGAAAGACATATTTTTGTGGAGGAATTAAGAATTTGCAACGACTGAGATATTACCTTAGAAACTTCTCACAGCAAATGGTGGGTTCAATTATATTCAAGGTTCAGTATTTTACATGTTCTGCTTTCAATAAGGGAATGAACCTTTTGGCCCGCGTCTATTTACACATATTCACATAGCTGTTGTTATAACGTTATATTTCTTGAATCAAAAGGTTATTACAAATTGAACACCAATATCGATATCCTATTTTGAGAAACCTTACTTATGACTTCGTTGCGCATATAATGGATGAAAATATTGAGTGTATGATCTTGCATATGCATATCCTTATTTTTGCAATTTTCCGATGTTTGGTTGCCTTCATGATTGGAATAGATAGTATTTGCAACTGGTTCATCAGGTTCGCCGCTTTCGAGTCACTATTTGAACCTTCACCTACGGCTCAGGCAAAAAACCAATTGCCACGAAGCAAGCTACAACCTCATAGACTCGCTGCAAACAGTACCATTACCTACCCTGGTGCCAGTGCTCAAACTTTTCAAATACTCATGACTCACCGTTACTCTACAGCGTTGTTGGTGAGAGAAAAGATAACGGTTTAGCAAATACATTTTGATTCAGAATCGATGCCAAGTAGGAGTTTTGTGGTGAAATCCGCGATCACAACTCACGCGATGGTTTCCAAATCAGTTGAGACAGGGATGGTCGCAAATGACTTAGAATTCTTTTAAGAATCAGGAATTAGCCTCTTGTACGACCTTTGAGGATGAAGATCTTTCACTTTTGAGGAGGAATCAATGAATTCTAAGATATTGCGATCCTGATTCTCTAGAGAGAGTGACTCTGCACCTCAGGTCGAGTCTTGTGGGGATTGAAGACGTTTGACCCCACAGATTGTACCAGAGGCTCATCCTTTGAGGATTTCTGAGTCATCTGCGACCACCCGCGTCTCAATCGACGAAGAAACCATTGCGTAAATTGTAACTCCGTTTTGCGCAAAATTTTGACACGGTCTCGTAATGGTTAGAACAGTTAAGATTGTCAGAGGTGTGACGAAACAGCTCGTGACTAATTCAATTGCTGTATATACTATTCTAGGGCCCCTAGAAGGGGGTCGAGACACGGTGTTTTCAGTCCGCCATGTTTTGCCCAGATCCCGTGTTATTTACTATACCTATATTGACGGAGTCAAAATATAGGTATAGTAAATAACACGGGCTCGGCAAAGTATGGCGGAACATTTGTCTCGACCCCCTTTTAGGGACCCTACATTATTCCTTCCCTGTTGATATTGGGAATTTCAAGCTCTCATGGCAGAATCTTGAATGTATTGCCGAAACATTCATATGGAGTTCAAAATTCATAGCGCCCGCTTGGCAGATTTTTTTTGTAAATTTAATGGATAAGATCATTTGACAGTGAGTGCTGTATAAGATATGCAGAACTTCTTTGGTGTAATACTTATCTCGATTTTATTTATATAATTATTTTCATCCCTTATGATTGTATACAGTCTTCTAAATTTTACAATTGGTGGTCTTTTCAGAACGCAAAACAAGGATTGAATTAAGATCATTTACATCGATATGTCATCACAACAATATTGAAATTTGTCCTACTTTCGGGCTTGAAACTGTCATCAAAATTTGAACAGCTCTTTCGGTGCACGTCTCGCCCATTCGTATAATGAACGCACAATCGTGACTCTTTCAAGAACGTATCAAGGTCCCTATGGACATCCTCTGCCAGATTCATTCAGAAGTGCTTCCCAGGCTCAAAAAATTGATCGAGGCACCATCTTGCGGTCAAATTGATTCATTGTGAATTTAGAATCAACCAAATAATCAAGAACGAAGTGCGTTATTCGACCACCTGCAAGGAATTTTTTCTACGAATTCTAAAAAAAGTTCCATTGAGATTGGTGGAAAATTGAGTGAGCTATTCTGCGGGAAAAATTTCTAGCAACTCTTGAATCACTTAAAAGCATTGCCGAAAAGTAGCTCACTCATTTTTGCACCGATCTCAACTACACTTTTTTCAAAATTCGTGGGAAAATTCCCCGCAAGTAAGTAAATATTGTAGGCCATTCTCAATCATTTGGTTGATGTTAAAATTACGATAATCCAAAGATGGCGCCAAAAACAACTGGGGAGCCCTCTTAACCATTAACTACCCTGATGGAGTTTTGACATACTCAAACCTCATGCGCATTCGACATTTACGTGATGTCAAAAAGCAAAAGGACAACAAATTCATTCCCTATATTAGTTTTGTCCCTAGAATATAATGATGGTACAAGTTTCACCTTCTAATCATAATGGAATAACTCATGTCTCTGGAATCTCAAAATCAGTGCTGGACATGGAACGACATTACAGTTTCGTGTCGGGCACTTGAAATTTCCCGCAATGTTTCTGAAGATGCGTCCGATATACTGATACTCGGCATCGACAACGAATGTAACTCCATCCCAAAATTAATACAAAAATTTGACCTCTTGACGCCGAATGGCACGAAACTCAAATTTATTCTAGTGACAAACTATGCCCAAAATTTCTATCAGGGTAATTAAGGGTTGGAGCGTGTATCGAAAAATCTACTCATATTAACAGACTTCCTACAACCACGATCAGCTGTCCGAACTATAATTTACAGAGTAATATGTTTCTGTAGGAAGCCACGGGGATATTTCAATGCTATATCACCGACACTCTTGACTAATAACACGTACCTCATAAAGTTTTTTAATAACACGTAATTCTACATATCACTTCACTGAACAATGTTCGTCACTGTAAATTCCTTCTTCTCATTCCGAGTTTGTGAATCTCGACAAATGAACATATCAATCTTCTTTTCCATCTTGAACAGATCTTCATTAGACTTCGACGATTGCACCAATGATCCCAGATCACTAGGATAGCACGGTGGTGCCAATCCTAGTAGAGGATTTTTTCTTCCAAAATCCGCATTCTGTCACAAAATTTTTCCCAAATAACTGTTTGATACAGGCGGTGGCATCACAAAATGACTAAGGTAAGGATGTGCCGACGGATCATGATGAACTGGTGAATACGCTGACTGCTGTCCATGAGCCTGATGATTCGTGACTCCTAGATCATCTAATGAAACTGGTGCGTGCAATTTCCTCATGTGTTTTTTGAGATCAAAATTTCTACAAAATCCTTTGCCACAAATTGAACATGCAAAAGGTTTTTTATCGTTGTGCGTATGCATGTGAAAGGTTAAATTGTAAACTTGATGAAAGGCCTTGTTACAAATATTGCACTTGAAAGCTTTTTCACCACTGTGAGTCAGCTTATGGTTCTTGTAATTGCCCTTCTGGTGAAATCCCTTACCACAAAATTCGCATACAAAGGGCTTGTAGTTGGCATGAATCCTTGTATGAGTATTTAGCGTAGAACTGCGATTGAAGGCTTTACCACAGGTTGCGCACTTGTGGGGTTTTTCCTTAGTATGGATTATTTTATGCCTGCATAAAGTACTGGCCTGACGAAAACCCTTTCCACAAATTTTACATATGAAAGGTCTGGCACCTGTATGTACTGGCATATGTCTCGTTAGATTGTAATGGGCGTTGAAAACTTTTCCACATTCCTTGCAGACGAAAGATTTCTGCTTCTGAGGGCCGTTATTGATATTTGTAGAACTTGTTGGTGTGACAACGGCTGAAGATTCATTTATTGGTGATAAGCTTCTTTTATGTCGTTTGACAGGTTTTACTGTCAGTTCTGTTGGTGTATTCGATGGCAGTGATCTTTTCAAAGTTTCTGGCAAAGTTGCTGGAGGTGAAAGTTTACTCTGAGCTGGTGTCGGTACTAGTGAGGCTGATGATGGATTTGAGAATACTCGGAGTAAGGGATTTGAATGGTATTGATGAAGAAATGGGTAATATTGCAATAGATGCTGGTGATGTCTGATGGTTGAATCGTACTTTCGGAAGGCTGATTTGAGGTGGTCAGAATAGCTCTGAGATTGCTCGAAAATTGTAACTGCTGATGATGGTACAGCGTTGTTTGGAATGGACGGAGCTGATGACTCGGACAGGCGTTTGTCCGGTTCCATGATTTTGGCGATGGAGAAGGTGAGGTTACGACTTGGAGTTGGCGAAGAGACCCTGTCGTGAGGCAGACTTGTAGGCGTTTCCGATGCCATAGTTTGGCTTGATGGAAACGGTTGCATAGTGTCAATCTGAAAACAAACAAGAAAGAGAAGAGGTTGTTAGATAATCAGTTCAAAATTTATATGAAGATTTGATCTGTCAAGTTATTCAGACGATCTAGGGAGGTAAATTCTTGAGTGGTAGATCAATCAATGATAATTGGAACGCCTATACTGTGAAGGAGATGTGATGGATTCGATGATTCAGAATTTGAGGGATCAAGACTCACTGACGTGTACAGAGATTGTCTTTTCATACGGGGTCTTGCAGAAAGGACGTCCGCGCTCAGAGGGGGGGAGGGGGTCGTCGAAAGTGTGACTTTTTGTGACTGCTGACGAGGGGGGTTGTATGAACATTCGGACGTCCACTTACTCGGAATCAAAAATCAGATATTCCATAGGGTGCGAGACGCCTTGATAGAAAGTTTCAAGTTTCAAAAGAATTTTATGTACAGTGAAACGTCCACAAGCATGAATAGAGCTTTGACAACAATTGCACAGCGGCTCTAATCGTAGGAGTTTTGAATCGATTTGAAAGAAATATACCATCATATAAGTCTACTTTTGAAGATTTGTCGCTGCAGATTATATTCAAGGTTATATTTAGTGATGATATCCCTTTAATATAAAGCTATCTACAAAGACACAAACCAACCCACGGGGTTTGATCATGATTTCGTGGTAGCAGCTAAGCATAAATAATCTGGGCGCCCACCTATGCCTCCGTATGCATTTCCACGTTATTAACAATTTTTAGTGCAAATTTAGGGTTTTTTACCAATATCTTGTGAAATATGCATTTTCCGGGGAAAACACAAGGGATCAAAGTTGTAGATCTCAGAACTTTCCACAGGAAAGGTCTTCACAACTTTCCCGGGAAACCCAGTCCTCAGCCTATAAACGCGTGGAAAGCGTCCGGCGCGGTTAACACGGGCTTATATAGGTAGCCAGCGCATCCCTTCTCAATTTTCATATAGTTTCGATGATATCAAAAATATCGAGATGGAACCAAGCCCATTCGAAAGAGGAAGATGTAAACTTGACAACAACATCGTTTCAATATCGAAGAAATCTGAAATCTTCGATTTTCCACCGAGAGACTGCTAAAATGGAGCCCCAGACCAGGCGCTTGGGGACCAAGTACACGTTATACGTTGGCTGTTACTAACAATTCTTTGTTTCATTCCTCTGTTTATTGAATCATTGAATTGATTCTTGAATGTTGCCGGATTCCATTATGCGTTGTCATGAACGAAATCTATTTGTTGTAAACAATTATTATAACAAAATCACATCTTGTTAGCATCATTATTGTACGCTCACAGCCGAAGAGGGAAGTGTTTGATCATGTTTGAAAGCCCAATGATTCTCCGCATCAAAACGAGTCGCCTAGTTTTCCCTCGAGTTTTCCAGGGAAATTGTGGTGGGTGGGGGAAATCGGGGGAGTTAGGGGACATACGCGTGAAGTCTCGACCATAATGGTGCAATGTTCTGATATGTACTGCAATTTCGAGATGATGTTCCCTGCTTTCCACAATTTTCCACCACCTACCACAATTTCCCTGGAAAACTCGGCGACTCGTTTTGTTGTGAAAAATCATTGGATTTTCAAACATGATCAAACACTTCCCTCTTCGGCTGTGAGCGTACAATAATGATGCTAACAAGATATGGTTTTGTTATTATGACTGTTTTTAACAAATAGATTTCGTTCATGACAACGCATAATAGATCCCGGCAACATTCAAGAATCGAAGCTATATGAAAATTGAGAAGGGATGCGCTGGCTGCCCGTAGAAGCCCATGTTAACCCCGCCGGACGCTTTCCACGCGTTTATAGGATGAGGACTGGGTTTCCCGGGAAAGTTGTGAGGACCTTTCCTGTGGGAAACTCTGAGATCTACAACTTTGACCCCCTGTGTTTTCCCCGCAAAATGCATATTTCACAAGATATTGGTAAAAAAACCCCTAAATTTGCACTAAAAATTGTTAATAACAAAGGGTTGGCAAATGAATTCGCCCAAGGAACCTCAAAAAATCGATTAAGCAGGCAAAGGTATTCCCAAGAAAAAGAAAGAATCTCGACATCATTCTCAATATGCGGGCCAATTCAAATTAGTCGATGAATTAGACTTATTTGCAATTAATTACAATTTCAAATCCGATTTTGATAAATTTCGACGATAGAAATGGTGAGACGCAACATATTTCTCGGAAAACCTCTATATGAAGGAAGTTTATTTTTTCGATGCCAATTTTCAGTCGAGGGTATGAAAAAATTTGAAAAATTCGGACGTCCTTGTGAGGGGGGGTATTATCCACGAAATGTGACCACGTGTGACAAGAGGGGGGAGGGGTCCAAAATCTTGGAAAAAACCGCGGACGTCCTTTCTGCAAGATCCCTACTTTGCAGAGTATAGCTTGACAGGCATATTGATATCACAACTCTGCCCAGAATTTTTCCCTGTCCATCATTAATCCGTATGAGGATCATAAACTCAACTCAATGGACTGCCAAACAAGAGTAAAAATTGTATGTTGGCAATCTTACAGCTATATCAAGGTCCGTGAAGAAGAATAATAAGTGCAGCCATTTGACATATTTTAGAAAAATTTCTGGCGTTTACTTTTGGGGAATTTCAATCATCTTAATTCTATCAAAATGAGCACTTCGTCAATATTTCTAGACAGTTCTAAATATTCACAACATATTTCTCAACTACTCATCTATGGACACATAAAGCCACTGAAATCTCTTCTGGTAGGAATTTTGTTGACGGTTACACAATAATGGCTATGACAGCAACAAATTTCAAATAATTGGACAAAATTTGGGTATGCCATGGCCATTGTTGTGTTCGATTTAATGCCCTCCTACCTATTATGGACTCCTACCAAGATCGCCATCACTATAGAGATGAAAACATGAATTCAACTTGTCAATGCGAAGGGTCAAGTAAACGTTGTCAAGAGACTTCTTCATGCATGGTTTCCTTCAATTAGTTAATTTTGTATATTCGTAAGATTGGATAGTTTACTTCATCGACAACAGTACCCACATGGTTTTCAAGAACATTACATGTAATTTGTATCTATACTCGATCATTCTCATAGTCGCAAAGATTTATTGAGATTATGATGGTAGCAGATCATAATCTCCTCCAAGAATCGTTTATTTGATGAAGCTTCGATCCCACAAGAACTCAAATTCTACCTTCATTTTGAATCATCTTTCTGCATTACATCAAATTGTAAAACCTTGATGTTCATTTCATGCTCAAAAGCTTCTCATTCCAAGAAAAGGGTAGAATTCCATTTCAACTGAATGCAAGCTAGCTTTAGCCGTACACAACTCGTATGTGAAATGTGCTCAGAAGAAGTATAGCAGTCTCGGTCATGTGGCTGAATAAGGCAGATACAAAATGATCAGCACTACACACTGCGCTCTACCGACGGCATCATACATATATACGAAAAGGTAGAAAAAGCTTCCCTCTCTTTATCTGGCAAAAAGATCCTATACAGACGTTTGCACTTGCGACAAAAATGTTTGCTTCCTCGGGATGGGCGTTATATTTGAGCTTGGAATGACGGCTGGAATTGGATGGCGCTGAGTACTTTCTCTTGCTCTTTCGCTCTCTCTTTCCTTGCCTTTTCGTTTTATATATCTTTTCCTTTTGCCATCCTCTTCCTTCCCCTCATCCGAGTTGCATTAAATACTCAGAGGCACAACTCGGAATCACTTGAATGCCGTCTCTCACTGCCCGATGCTGGAAGAGTCACAGAAAAGCTCGGTGATGTTGGCTAGTCTTTTCTTTTGCAAGAGAAAACAGACCACACCGAGCAGTACTACTGCAAGTCCCTCTCTTTCTCGCTTTGCCGTCTCTTGACTCAACCCAAGAAATGGCCTACAGTCTCATTGTTTTGAGGCTGATGAAGCAGCCAAGAGCTTGGACATTTGCAGACATTCTGAGATGCGAAAGTAGATTACAATTTTAGAGTTCATGAAACTTTGCCTGAAACTTCTGGCCAATGTAACTTTCTTAACCACTCATTTTTATGCAACTGTTTGAGTCATATGTTTATAAATTTTTATGAGTAGCATTCAAATTAAGATATCCTTTAGCTGTCCAAGGATATTGTAAGTGCTGATAGTACACCTTATGATTTTTTTCAGAAAAAAAAATGAAAAATTGATTTGAGACTCAAGTTTTTGACCAAAAATGTAATTTTTTCTTTGATCAACGTAAAACTACTCCCGACCAGTTGCTGAGTATGAAAATGCATTCCTATGCATTAATGAGGTACGTGATAGAATTATGAGACCAGAATGATGAAGAAATTTTGAAATTATCCCAAAAAAAAGATATCTTTTGAAAATCTATCATAATTCCCCTGACTCATTCTTTCGAGCATCCAATTTTCCAGTTCCTGTTTGCAAAGAGCAATCTAGACCAACATAATGTAAATGATGGCATCGTTTGCCAAATGTAGCCTCGGGTGTCTGTAGCTTTGACGTGCTATCGGGAATCAAGAAATAGTCCTGTCAAACTTACTCACGGCAAACATATCACAGCCGGCTTGGCGCGCCGATCGAGAAAGTCCGCTTCACACGCGCTCATAGCCCCGCCTATCTTACAACTCATGATCGTTTTAGGGGTTGCTAGCAAACCCTAATCACCGGGGAATATGTGTCTGTGGTACAGAAAATCGTTACCCCTCCCTGATATCTGCAAACAAACTGCGTAACTTGAGTGCGCTTATGCATGAGTGAGAATATAGGTATATGTTAGAACGAATGTGATACAAAAATTGGTTCTTCGTGTTCATCTTATTTGGAGATGCTATTCTTATAATAATTATTATTATGTTGCATATCTCAAATTTTCGAGAGGAAAATAGTTCCAGAGAAATTTATCCTATGTACAGGACAATGTAATTGAAAGTACGGTTTAGATGATAATTTTCAAATATTTATATTCGTAATGTCCTGTATTTCTAAATGAGAAACTCATTCCAACGAGAATGCATGAGGTTACCAGATTGAGAAGCCACGTCCCTCTTTCAGAAACTGTTTGAACATGGTCTATTCCACGAAAACTGTTAAATTTGATGCCCTAAGCCGCCATTCTCAAATGATGTGAGGGAGTTTCAATCTAAAAATTTGATGCATTATAGATATTAACTGTTATACGATCTACGAAATTACTTTAGTTCTGAGTCACGATACTCGTTGTTTTTCATAGTCTAGACACCAATTCATACCCATAAATGTGGTTTTCTGCATTTCTTTTTCTCAAACCCATCTCTTCAAACTCACAATTTCACTATGGGACAGGAGATAATGCATTCTCGCAATTCATCATTCGAAAGCTTATGTTTGAAGGAGTAATTTCATGCGGTGGTACAAGTCCCCACTCGAGTTTTACTTATAGTAACTCTAGCACGAACATTGTGTCCTGAAAAACCATGTCACATTCCATGGTACGCCAAAAACACGCTGTTTAGCTTCCTTGTGAGGGCGAAAGGCTTTCTCTCGGGGGCCATTTCGTTCGTTATGTAGATCAAGGTATAGCACCTCCCGGTGCGGTGCGGCCTTTAATTTGAGATGATTCAATGAGTGGAACCAAGATCCATCTATTTCTTCCGAAGGTCAAAAAATGTGTCACATTTCATGACATACAAATAAAAACGTATTAATTTCTCCAATCAATCAGTTCTGTATCTTTCTAATGTAGTTTGATGTGACTAAAAGGTATATGTTTGGCCGAGTCTTCCCAAGTCGATACGTTTACTCGTGTGGTGCTCTCGAAGTCGAAAATTTTGACTCGAAATGTCACATTCCATGGTACCGTAAAAATGCCATATTCCATGGATCTCGTTAATATATAACATCGATCTAGCACTGGTCGCATGGATGATAGGAGCGCTGTCGGGCTCAAAAACGTTTGTCATTTTGACTTTGAGGTGAGCAGAATATGAATGGAAATTAAATGATCGAAAGAGTAGGAAATATGCAAAAAGAGCAAATTCGACCACCTAAGTTCACACTTTTGTCAGAGTCACCCACATACGTTGAACTTATTTCGGACTCAAACTCGAAAATTCCAAGGTTGCATGGTTGGTTCCACAAGGGCCCATCCATAGATCTCCCTAAATTTCACTATGTATACGATGAGTAATTTCATGCAATCCACTATGAGAAATATCATCCAAATATTGTATAATATAGTGCATTGATGAAATCATCTGGTATACACATTATGACATCTGATCATCTTGCAATCAAGTCAGTTATGAAAATACACGAGAAACATTGTGAATATGAAGCTAAAATATTCCATTTTAACATGAGAAGAGGATTCTAATGAACATCATTTCAATGATGATGATGGAAAACTCTAATTGTTAATTACATTGATGTAAGTCTCGCAAAAAATTAATCATACCAAATGAGCTGAAAATTTTTGATTTATTTCTCCAGAATCTGGATGAATGAATCATCTTCTGAAACTTACAAACTGACGCGTATAAAAACTTCAGTTATTTTGAGGAATTTTCACTTGGGACATATTTTTCAAAATGAACAGGAATACAAAATTCGAATTTCTCAGAATGGAAGAAAATCCTGGCACAAACGCCATACCATTTTTACAAAATTCAACCTTTTTTCTCATTCCTAAACGTTCAGTTTTATGTAATATAAAGAATCTCAGAGAATCAAACCAGTTTTATAACTTGGCATAATCACCATCAAAATTTTTCAAACCAATTGATGAAATTTGATGTTGGTCCAACAGGGAAACTTATTCAGGGGTATAGGCAACAAAATTAATGATACACTGTTCCGTCCAGGGAATGAGATGAATACGGAAAACATTTTTTCGTCATATTTTTCAATGTGTAATATCTCGCACCCCACATCTGATCAGCACCAATAAATGTGTGGAAATATGGATTTTTGGTACAACGCGGTGGGAAAAAGGAGAGGAAAGGATCAGAAGATACACCCTAAGGCAGTTCACGAAACGCACAACGAATCAGTGCAAAGGTAAAAAAAGGAACAGCCTTTCTCAGTATAACGATTAACGATTGAGCCTCAAACCGACAAAGAGAAGCACGTGGTTATATGAGCTGAGTCTGAGGCGCTACTCTTAAATCGTTGTTGCTCCTTGAAGATTTTGCCGCTCCTGTCGACTTAATCGCGTAATGCCTTCGTGAGGCCAAAAGATTATATAAGGTTGCTCCTTGTTCACGATTCATGTACAGAAAGCCGCACGTACATGATGCGACTTTTCCAGACAGGCCTTGTGTGAGCCAATCCCTTCGAAAGTTGGGCTAAAGGTTTAACGATGACGATGAGAAAGATAGAGAATGGCTATTCATTGATCTTGATGGTCAATTCACAGAAGTTGCAGAGACTCTCTATCGTTTGAAAAAATGAGAACACATAATAAATACAATAGAAAGGCTAGATGAAAAAAAATTAAGAACTCCGGCAAGGAATTCATGTAGGTACGAACATGTGCTCAACACCACATCTCAAAAGATTCATTTCCTTCCCTGATATAAATGTGAACATTTTTTCACTCTGAAGATGTCGTTCCCCAACCACATTGAACCAGCGAATCGGATAAACATATACAATTTACGTCTTGCGTAACTCGAGCACTGGGAAAAGTGGATCATTGTGATGATCAACGATTGTGAATGACAAATAGTCACTTGGAGCTTCATGATTGTGCAGCAGTCACTCATTTTCCGGCTTCCACTTAATGTTTTGTAGCTTTTATTTTAAATCAATCAAGATTTTGATCAACTTATCAAAATATATCTCAAATTTCATGCAGGACAACTCCCAACAAGGAGTACCGAAGAACTTTTGATTCCCATAACAAAGAGCTGTGACGTGGGTAACGGGTTTCCGGAAGGAACACGAATAAATATGGAATAGATGGACTTTTAATCAGAAGGATAATTTGAGGGCTCGAGAGAGAGTGAAGTGAGTGTTAAGGTTGGTCAGAGCGGTCTGCCCGCTGCGCGGCTCGTCGTCCACGACGACGGGTCGCACCGCAAACTAGTACCTCAGGGGGAAGGCGCGATGCGCCGTCAGAAACGCTGGCGGTGCACCTGCGACGGACATCGAGCAGCGCACGGGTGTTGCGCGGTTCGCGGAGCCGTCGCCGGTGAACCGTCATGGGGCGGGGTGAGGCGCGGGCAAGGGGCCCGAGACTCACCACGTCACAGAGCACTTATTGGTTTCAAAAAAATGATCCGTTTTCAGCATTTCGCGAAGTGACTGTGTGCAATTCCGAATTTGCTCGTCCGATCAACCACTTGACTATTCTGATGTGCTTTTGCGGGGCTGAAACCTCACAAATTATCATGAAATTCAGCATGAAAAGTTCGAAAAATCCTCCAGTCAATCCATCAGTCAATCCACATCTGAATTAAGTGCATACCAGACTTGTGAAAATCACCATGAAGTCTCTGTCAAGACAACAAGTGAATTGAAAAAACAAAAATCACACATAAGAGTCATAAAAAATTTAAACCTCTGCACCACCCACACAATTTAAAAATCTACGGGTCATTTTACTTGAATCCTCAAAACACTCGGTTGGTAACATCACACACAAAGCAAAGCATGCGCACAATATAACCTCAAAGAATGAAATAGCACACACCATTGTCCACCTCATTTGAATATCGTCGACAGCTCCTAAAGTTGTACAACCTGCACACCAAACTCCTATCTATCAAAACTGCACTTTGCTAGCTCTCCGACGGAAGGCAGCCACACCACACCAAACAGTGTTATAACGTTCGCCTCGCCTCGGCAGCGTCTGCTACACAAGCGATGATACGTCGTCTGCAGTGCGGGCGGTGGGCGGCAGGCGAGCGGCTGCGCGCAAAAAAAGACCAACTGGTCGCGTGGAAAAAAAGGTGCAAGCCGCGAAGCGGCAACCAAACTACAGACAGAAAATGTGCAGGAGGACATCTCACGCCCGCTGCCTGAGCTGAGGAAGTCCCGGTAACATGCCTCCCCAACCCCCACTCCTAACCTCACTCATTGCATTTCTGGGGTAGGGATAACCCCGTCACGCTCATTCATTGGTGGGCGGTCCCGCTCTTTTATAGGCGTGGTTTACCGGATATCGTCTGAGTTTTGAGAGTGGGGGATAACTCGACGGTGTCGCTCATCGGATCGCTCAACACTGGAGAAGGGTCGAGCAACATATCGTTATATGGCCAGTTAACGAGCGAGAATCACGATGTCGGAATTGTGGATGATAGTTGTGGTGGTGAAGCGGCATCACGAGCTGGAAACCAGAGTAGGTATGCTACTGACCAAAAGAAACAGACACGCCAATTTCGTCAATTTATTTCAATCTGCGCGGATATTCGAGCGACGCGCAACTGCGACGAGACCGATATGCGACCATTTTGTTTTTTCCCTCCATTGATATGGATGGTTCTCTTGTACCTTGCTCTTGTTCCCGACCGGAATGATAGGATCGTGAAAATACCTTGGTATCGTATTTTTCTTATTTACCACGTCCCTCGAGTTCGCAATCACACTAATTATATATCTGAAGAGGTATAGAGGTGTTACGAGATATCCGTTCTATTATTTCTTCGATCTTCGACATACTCGAGTGTGATTGTAATTCATGGAAGAACTGGTCCATTTTTTCGTTAGGGTTTCTCTTTCCTGAAATGAAAATCATGTGCCCAAATGATTGTCGCATTCGCCATACTGATCTGCTCTTCGATGACAACAGATAAAATTTTTCAATGGCTTATCAGGTGAAAATTAGGTTTGATTACTCGATTTACCTTGTTATTGCCTCGGATAATAGAATTTGAAGTTGTGGATTTCTATAAGGTCATAATCTGTACGACGTGATGCAAGGGTGTCAAAACGTCTTCACGTTGGAGTGTCTGTATCATCATGAGGATGCGAATGATATCAGGTTATTTAATGATCTGTGCGTAAAAGTGTACTCTGCGACAGTTGGTCGACTTTTACTCACCAGTTTATCAAAAAGGGGAGTTCGTTTAATGGGAGTGAGACCCATTTATGGGACTGATGCGCGCGCAAACAGCTAGCTTCCACGTGTTTCCACGTCTCGTTCTATAAAACAGCACATGCGTTTTGTGCCAAAAACTTTATCCTTCACGAAAACCTCCGCTGGCGTCCAGCAAGAACAATATTTCTCGGCCCTCGACACATCAAATACTATTTTCCATCGTCTGTGCGGGAAAGAGCCGTTTTCGTGGGGATTTTTGATTTTCTTTCCCACGCCGACGATGAAAAAATAGTATCCGACACTTGGGCGGGGTGGTTTCCGACCCATTATCGAAATGTACTATTTTATCGCTTTTATCTGGTACACTGTGCGCAAAAGTGTACTTTTTGCACAGTTTTTCGTTTTTTATTAACTTCACTCCCGTATAGGAAATCAACCTTATCTTTGACACCCTTGTATCGAAATATACTATTTCGTACCATCGTGTAAACTCTGAGCCTCACCTGCGGCTCGGGACCGATACCCATCACTCGGACGCGGAAAAAAATTTTTACACCCCTTTATCGGAGCGTACTACATATTACTTCCATGTATCGAGCAATACTTTCTCATGAACTGTGAGTAAAAGTTGACAAACTGTGCGCAAAGTACGTTCCTTTGCACAGTTTACACTTATCAAAATAATACAGTTCGACACGACGATGTGAATAGTACATTTCGATACATCAAGGGTGTAAAACGTTTTATTCGCGTCCGAGTGATGGGTTTCCGGCCCGAGCCGCAGGCGAGGGTCGGAATCATCACGAGGATGCGAATAACAGGTTTTACGCCCGTGTATCTAACTATACTTTTCGATAAACTGTGAGTAAAAGTCGACAAACTGTGCGCAAAGTGCACTTTTTACGCACAGTGTATCGAAAAACTTTTTTTCGCGTCCGAGTGATGGATTCCGGACCCGTGCCGCAGGCGAATGTCGAAATCACCACGAGGATATGAAAAATAGGTTTTACTCCCATGTATCGAACTATACTGCTTGATAAACTGTGAGTAAAAGTCGACAAACTGTGCGCAAAGTATATACTTTTACGCACAGTGTACCGAAATATGATGTAACAATTTCATTATTCAAAATAATAGGAAAATCTAGAGCACCAATGTGAAAGTGTAGTCTAAACCAAACATTCGGATAAAATATGAATCGGTGCGGGTGTTATTTTTTGATGTTGTATTACGGAACATTCGAATGTCTGTGTTCAATTGATATTACACTTCTTGATTGAAATCATCAATAACTCGTCGAATGTGCATTCAACTTGAAATGATGAAGATCTCGTGGAATCTTAGAGCCTCAATTTGAAGGTGTTGAAAAGACGGAAGACGTTAAGTGTGTAAAGTTTGCCAAAGTCGTTACGTGTGGTCGGCCGGATCCAATCAAGTCAGCAGCGAACTATTAATTACCGTGCAATCAGCTCACTGCTGCATATATATAGTGTCATAGACAACGCTAAACTTGGAGAAAAGACGGAAGACTTTAACAGAAGATGAGCCAAGTGATAGGAGAGAAACTGCCGAAGTTCGAGAGGAGAGAACTTGAAATGGCTTTGCAAATTTGCTCCGTCCGTTCTCGAGCCGTTAATTACCATTCCTCTGCCTCTCGGTAACTTCTCTAACAGGCTCAATCTTTTTCGTCTTGTTTTACTCGCAAGATATTTTTATGCACTGGATTAACATAACTCGGTCTTGAGAAACCTCATAACGTGGAATCATTGTGATGGCATACCCCATGAAGATCGTGGACACAAAAAGCTCCTTATACTCTTATTTGTCAACTAGAACTTTTTTAATTGAAGTAACTTTGGTTAATTCCTCGGAAACTGTGTTGTAAAAATGAGCAAGGTGATTCTGGTACGAAGTGAAACTCTCATTTGAGTTCCAAGAATTTACGCATCCATTAAAAATTCTCACAGCATCAAGTCATGCCCTGGCGAAATTTTGAGCAAGGATTGTGTGAAGACCGAATGATAGAGATTCAATGAGAGAATTGGCAAGAGAGATCAGTAAAATGGAGTCAAATCTGAGGAAATCGCTCATATTTCCTCAGCAAGCGCGTGCGTGCTGCCAGACGTGCTGCAATTTTCACCCTTCTTGAATTTCTCAGGCACCACTCATAAGTATTGACATTTATTGTGAGTATGACTGAAGACCCTATAAGTAAGGCCAGAGCGAACCTTATGTTTGAGAATAAACATTTGAGCTAAGATGAACACACCCCTCTCGTGAAGTGGTTAAAAGCTCGAACATTTTGGTCATGAAGTCCTTGCAGACATCTATCTAACGATTTTTAAACAAGGTAGTCCCTACAATAATACGCTCACGTTCACGTTCGCTTGTATCACACATTCTGCATCAGGTTGAGTTATAGATGAGTTTCATGTACCAATAGTTCTAGTAGTATCGTACCAGTATTAGTATTTTGTTCTAGCAACGCGATGAAAAAATTTTCCGTGGATCCTTTCGAGAAGATTTTAACAGTAAAAGGCCAATCTTATACCATTGTAAGACATTTTCTCGAGCTATTGATTCGAGCACCAGATTAAATATGCATCTTGAAATACCAGAGATGGAAACTAACAATATCTTGCAGAGCAAGACTATCCAAAAACAGTGTCCTTGACATTTCAAAGCGCAATCCGTCAAAAATTAGGAGAGCCGCGTGCGAGGTCACGTGTACGTGGTATTTTTCGAGAGTATTTTCAATTATCCATCACACGAAATTTTGCAACAGTCCATTGATCACTCTAGATTATGAGATCCTTAGGAGAATCGGGAATATGTTAAAAAAAACTTTCAGAAAATATCCACATATATGCTTGACCTAGACAAATTTTTTCCAATTCGGGTATGGTACACTCGTGCATGTGTGGTAATATATTTTTAGGCTTAGCCATGTTTCATTTAAAGGTGTACTTCGTCTTTTTTGTATTCGTGCAGTAATCTTGTGAGCTTACATTCCATATGAAAAATTAGTTCAGTACTGTAAATTGATCTAGTGGCTTCTAATTGATCATTATTACAAACAATTTGAGTTTCCCTACCGTGGCCTGATAGATCCAATTGGAAAAGCTGTGATTCACTCCTGTCGGTGGCGATTCAAAATGTTTCGCAAGGACCTCCAATTCAAACACTAGGACCTAATCACCTTATTCTATGCATAAACTACGGTAATTTCTGACCAACTTCCAGAAAACTGGTACTCCAGGTTTCAAATTTTAGAAAGGAATTTTTTTATATAGTTTTTCGTCCAGTTTCTCGCAAGAATATTATTCAAAATGTTTATTCACAACACAAGAATTTCTCAAGGATTCTTTGGTTCTGTTATTTTTCATTAAAAATTTCATCCCGGTTTATTCACCGTGAATTAAACTTCGAATGGAATTCTAGGGAGATCACCGTAAATATTAATCACAGTAACCCAGAGAAAGAGAAGTAGATGATAATTCCAATCGTGGATCGAAAGATTGCGGAAAAATTTCACCACGAGCAAAACTGGGTTGATAGATTGTGTAGCCCACAAGACCAATTGTGTGTGTACATAGCGCCTCATCATATATCCGGCCTATTAGGGCGAACCCCTCAATTGTTCCTGACCCTCGCATTCTATATGCGCACACTTCCCTTGCCCTTGTCCGCGAAAAGAGCGAGATCGTCGACAAGCATATACACTGATGTTATATACCAAGAGACTGTCCGCAATAATAGGGCGAGCAAGAAGGCGAAATATGGTAGTGAGGAAAATCCGGGTGACGTATAATTAGCATTCGAGGGTTAAGGAAGCTGAGGATGACAGGCGGTGTACAATGTGACGCTCGCTATACTGGCTTTCTCGCACCCCCTTGTAAATCGGCCACCAAATAACTTCTATCCGTTCTTCTCAGCATCGGCTCTTATAATACTCAAATCTTGCGCCCTTTTTGGTTATAGTGCGATATATATATGCGTCAGATATATCTTTTTTAGCTGGCGCGCATTTAAGCCGATTTCGAATGGTCGATCTTATGCTCTCCTTGTAATCGCTCGAGTGGAAAGCCTCCCTTCTGCCAATGAGCTATGATGCGGTGCTCTCTTTATTTCCTGTCACCTGAATATATCTGTAAGTAGCTATCGTTTTGTGATCCCAATGAGAAAATCGTGGAGCAATGATGGATATTGGGAAAAGTTTAACGACCTGGAATTTGGGTGATGCCAAGGCAGTGTGATGTATTTCCGGGGCTTATTACTGTCGAGGATGTGGGCTATATTATATAGTTCAGAGAGATTGCGCAAGAGAGGTGTTCTGACTATTATTGGAACCATTCATTCGGGGGAAGGTGTGAAATTCTTGGGAAAATCCGAGCTGAGGAAATTATGCAGACCTTTGAAGTACGGACATTGGAGTACGATAACAACTGTTCAGAATTTATCGATAATATACAATAATGCTCAGCTGAAATATAGTGAAATGTGTGGGTCTGTTCTTAAATTTCAGATCCAAATTTTGTTTCTGCATCCTCGCAAATCATGATATCTAAGAGCATTTGGATGCTTAAAACTCATGACGCTGGGTGAAAAAAGAACATCAAAATATTCTCATGCAAAACTAACGTAGATACCGCTACTGCATGAGAGCCAATTAAATGACAGTCCAAAATTTGTCTGTCCGTATGAGTCATTATGGGTCATGGGTGGATGTGTGGATGGACGGATGCATGGATGGTTCGGTTTAGTACGATCTAGTCCCGTCCAATACGATGCTAGAACCATACTGAAATCGCACTGATACCTCTCTAGATCCGTACTAGAAGTACCGTACTAGTACCGAACTATTAGTGCCGTCATAGGGCTACCGCGATATGATTACCGTACTAGAAGCGTTCCAAGACCGCACTGCTACCTTACTAAATCCGTACTAGAAGTGCCATACTACTAGCGAACTATGAGCACCGTGGTAGAAGTACGGCACTATAGGATTACCGTAGTAGTACCGTGCTAGGATTACGATACTAGTCCCGTACTAGTGCCGAAATAAAATTACCGCACTACAGCTACCGTGCTAGTATTGTACTAGTAACGTATACTAGAATTATCGCAGTAGTACCGTGCTCGATGACCATCCTAGTCTCCCACTAGTACGGAACTAAAAATACCGCACTAGTACCGTTCTGGAGTTACCGTGCTAGTATCGTACTAGAGTTACCGTTAGTACCTTATTAGGCGAACGTGCGAGAATAATAGACTAGTACCGTGCTAAAATCATCGTGGTAGTACCGGTATTAGACCTATACCACTAGCAGTGTACCAGTACCGCGCTAGTGCCACGCTAGTCCAGCGCTAGTACCGCATTAGTACCGCGCTAGTACCGAGCTAGTACCGCAGTAGTACCAAGCTAGTATCAAGCTAGTACCGTATCAAGACTATCGTACTAGTAGCGTACTGATATCGTCTAGTTCAGTCTACTTCGATCTAGTTTGGTTCAATACGGTCTATTTGACCTATAGTCTCGGTCTGATCTGGCAAAAGTATATTACGTGGCTATGTAGGTTATGGGTGGAGCCGACTGATCAGTTTACTGATTGACAATGTGCCATTGTCCCGAACTTCATAAGCAATATCATCAACTGATCATCAATTGATCATAACCCATCTTCTTATAGATATCATCTTTCAGCTGCAAAAGCATTTCAGGAACCTTTTGACTTACCAAAAACATTCACAAGCCGAACAGTCAGTCGCGAAAGAGGCAATAGCACTGGTTTTAAGTTAAGTTGGAGAATATCCGTGAAGATGAAGAAAGAGACTATCAAATTCTTTACCCTCTCGGAGTGTACCTGGATGTTATCATTACAACCTGATATATTGTGCAACATGTATTATTCTCATGGAAATAATTATGTAGAAGCGAACAGGTCCTGATCTTTGATCGAATCCCCGAAAGCCCATTTCATCAAAATTGGTGTACATTAGTAGCCAATGTAACGTTCTTTACTAAAGAAATTGATCGGAAAAAGGTGATCCCAGTGGAAGATATGTCGGAAACGTAATTGAGCGGACAAGGATGATCTTCATGTGCGTGGGACCCGGGTGAGATCGTTTAATGGATCTTTTGATCAAATTTTTCTCCACTCACGATAATCGATAATTACATTCACGAGGACAGCATTTTCATTTCGTGATAGACCTTTAGGATGTCTGACATGGGAGTATCACACGGTACATGCCATTCAGAGAGATTTCTACAATTTTTATTTTTTATTCGAGACTCATTCCTACTTTGTGCGTTTGGTGGTTTTTATCTTGTCTATATTTATGCTGTATGACCAGCAATAACATCATTGTTTATACTGGGTTTTCTTTTCTTATAAATGCGGTGTACATTTCTTTCTCAGTTTCTCTATTATTTTTCCTCAAGACTGTACTGTCGTGAATCGATTGACCTAAAGAGTTCTGATGAAATCATAAATAATTATACATAATACATCGCCAATATTTAGCGTACAGTACCGAGTACTCAAATGAAATTTCAGAAGCCTAGGTTGCTTGGGAAAAACTTTCGAAGCTCCCAAAAATTCGCGATTTCAAAGTGTCATCTTACGGAAAAAACATGTTTTTTTCAAAAAAAACATGTTTTTTCTCCATTCCATCAGTTGATAAACTATAGACGTTAAGGATTCTAATGAACTCCCATATATTTGGATTTGCAATAGATACTAGTATTTTTCCCATATATTTGGATTTGACTGAGATACTAGTATTTTTCACGGAACCTGTTTAACTTTCCGCTTAGCCCTGAGCCAATGATTGCCCAAATTGATAATGAAGCTGTGAATAAGTAACTAATAAGACAAGAATGCTCACGCTTGTGGATGGATATCTCCGATTGTTTAATTCGTGGGCCTCTGATACGCAGATAAAATTTGGGCTGAATTAGCGAAGGTTTGAAAACTTTGAACATTTTGAAAAGTTGGGTTACGATAGTGCTACCTTTAACCTCATACAAATTTTAAAAAAAATCCTAAAATTCGCATGAACTATACGAGACAGGTATCTATAACTAAATTCATTCAATCCCTTGAATCCATCTAAATGCGAGCATCAGTGCACGCCCCAAGAGAGAGCAGTCGTTCTCTGTACCGCATGAGTAAATCCCTGCAATAGTTTTGTGGTCCCTGTTAGCACTCATATAGCGGAGGTAAGGTCCAAGCTAATGGAATTGTTTACACTTGAGTGTAGGACAAATGCGATTCGCCGCCGGTGATCTGACGACAACTATAAATGTAGTATATGCCGCAATGACGATAAACCGCACGTATGAGCAAGCAACTCTCATAGTCATCACTATGGCTTCCAGGGTACATACGCACTGAACGCACACGATCTGTGTAGCATCAAGCAGGGATTCGCAAATGTATAGTATATAGAACACACTGGTAGCAAGTCGACGTCTTTTATACCGACTGGGTTGCATATGGGGGATGAAAATCGGTGAACACGTGCGTAGTGAGCGCGTGCACCAGTTCAATGGGAAATTCGCAAAATGGCACGTTCCTCACGCACACACCATTATACTTGTACTTTGTGCACGCCTCGATTCCATTTCTTTGGGTTCAGTCTTCTGCTCGACCGACGAAGAACGTTCTCTTGCAAATTTGGCTCTTGCCCCGCAAATATTGGGTGTCATTTTACTGTACGTGTGTTTCGTGTAATTGATGCGACACATCATTTCCATACTGATGGGCCACACAATAGCTGAATCTGACACTTTTGGTCTATATCATTCTGCTGAAAATAATTTCCCCCTAGATCGTCCTGTTTTGAACCATTACATTCGAAGGAATCACTCCAGACGTGCCTACGAGTTTCACATCTCTCAATCTGAGATCTTAGAGCCAAGATGACTAGAGAACAATAGCGAACGTGTTAAATGTACCAAAAATTGACCAGAAAAAATGTTGGTATACGCAATGTTGGATAAATTTTGAGTTGTGACCATATGACATCAAACAGACGTTGCCCATGGAACTCTTGAATAGAACTTGAGAAACGTGCATAAGTTCACGGTTTATTGGCATCCTTGCTCGCTAGTTACTCATCCGAATTTCTTCTAACACCGACCCACGTCTATCAACCTGCAACAATGAAATGTCTCACACTCGAAAATCAATCAAAATCCAACAGCATCTGTCAAATGAGCCTATCTTATCTAGAACCCCAGCTCCCCCCCCCCTTCTAATGTGTTGCTACAAGCCTGTTGAAATCAATTGGCGCCGAATAAGTAAGTATACGGGTCGATAAAATATTCATGTCACTCATCTGCTCTGCGCAATCGGAGTCATCATCGCACCACAGGCCATCACAGAATATAACCCAAATACATGGACATCGTCAAAGGCAGATACGAAAAGAGCGAAGAAAATAGAGAGGGGGGAACATGCTGTTATAGAAATAGAAGCAACATGGCGGCACTGCATCGGTACAATGAAAGTCACACACGGCAGCCAATGCGCGGTGGCTCTCAACTAGCACGCAGACTCACACGTTATATATGAACATACTATAGATTTGCCCATCATCAGATCGTCCGTACAGATTTCGCGAATCTTACGTGCCACATTTATTCCACGGGGGGCACACAGCTGCGCAGTCAACACGGCCGGGGGTCCCCGTTAGCGTATACTGATGCCAGTCTCCTCTAAGTACAGTAAGTATATGTATGTAGGATGTGCATGGATAAAATGCCGCCCATGGAGGCACCCTGAGTGGATAGAACGAGAAACGGACTACTCTTTGCTGGTTGCAAGTCGAAAACTGAGCAAGGCCTCGAGGTACACCTCGTTATCGATGATTTTTATTTCCCCACTTGCTTTTGGGATTGAAAAATTTTATGTGTAGAATCTACTGCGATTACTGTTGCAGTGTCGGCTTTTTTATTAAAGGAAGGATGGAAAGTGAAACAAGTACGCGCTCTATTATATGCAGGCGGTAAACATGCGTACACGGAACCGCTTATGAGAAAAAAGTGTCAGGCGAGAGTCACGTACGGTACGTCAAAACGTTATTGTGAGTGTGTGGAGGGGGTTGTAGACTGAAATTTTTCAGTTGATCCACAAATTAGTGCAGTGTTTCAGGTTGCACTCGGTCTGTACAAATGTGAAAAAGTTGAAGAAGCCGATATGATATGCTAATCATCTTTATAAGATATAAATGGTTGTGGTGTGATTACTGGTATCTATAATTTCCAGGCGTGAAAAGTTGTGTTCAAATTGATATTCTTTGAATGATAAAATCGAATCTTACTCAATGATTTGATATAGAGACGAATAGAAATGGGATTGCCTAATTGCAAACTCTTGAAAATGTGATGTGTTTCAATTTTTAATTCATGATATAAACTTTATGGGATGCATCGTGAAAATTTGTAAGGACTCAGATGTTTGTTGGTCCTGAGACAAACTGATTGTCGTAAGCACGAATCTTGAACAAGTTTGTATGATTCTGGAATGAATCAGAATCTCAAAATTCTCAAAAGTTTTCATCTCGCCATTCTCATTGCCATCGTGTAGGAATTCATGGAAAGCCGAGAGACTTATGAAAAAGTGCGCGATTGATTTTACATGGAAACTGGGAAGATTCGCAGCCGTGAACGTCTATACAAAAGACTTACAAGGGGGGACCACGGTGTCCGGGTCGCCAGTTTCGCCCAAGATTTTTCTACAGTTTTGTACTTTCAAGAAAATTAAAAATCCAGAGTAACTATGTCAAATAGGCCTCCTGCCCAAAGATACAGCCACTGAGATTAGCATTACTCATGTAGGCCCATGTTAAAAAGTGATATACAATATGTTACAGAAGGTGTGTACATAGTGTAACCGGGGGGTAGCAAAAAAATTGTAAACTTCATTCATGCATTTCAAATTTTTTGTAAGCCCTCGTGGTTTTTGTAACTCTTCAGAAAAGTAGGGCATTTGAGTGTAACGCTAGACGTGTAATAATTAGTCATCTTCTGCTGTTTAGTATCGCGTACGCGAGGCTCGACCTCGCGCGCGCGAGAATCTCTATTCGGCAGCGTGCTGATTCGCGTACGCGAATACAGGGATCCCTCGCGTACGCGAGTCATCATTACATTTGCGTACGCGAGTCTCGGATAGCTCGCGCACGCGAGGGATCCCTGTATTCGCGTACGCGAATTAGCACGCTGCCGAATAGAGATTCTCGCGCGCGCGAGGTCCAACCTCGCGTACGCGAAACTAAACAGCAGAAGATGACTAATTATTACACGTCTAGCGTTACACTCAAATGCCATACTTTGCTGAAGAGTTACAAAAACCACGAGGGTTTACAAAAAATTTGAAATGCACGAATGAAGTTTACAATTTTTTTGCTACTCCCCGGTTACACTATGTACACACCTTCTGTAACATATTGTATATGTTACGTGCAAAGTCAGAAATTGAGCACTCCGGGGAGTGCACAACTCTTGTTGTGCAAAGCCCGATATACTGAGCTTTGCACACAGAATCGGTCTGGGATCTGTCAATCTTCAGACGTGAGTCCGGGAAATCTTTGGGAATGATTCAAATAATATTCACAGCAGTCAGTCTTACGAAGCCAGTCACAGCGAGACTGATTCGGGATGTTCGGGAAACGGAACCATGGATCAAAATAGCGCTGATTCAATTGATATTTTGATGAAAATTCACGTTGGAATCAGACATGGAGGATTGCATCGAATATGTTAATACAACTTGAATAACCTCATGTAATGTTGAATATGTTCAAGGTTATATGGACGCAAATTTTCGAAATTATTCATTCTCATTATTTCATTCAAACGTGCACTATAGAATTTTTGAAACACGAGAGTTGCTTCGCTAGTTACACTAGTATTCTCGACTTTCACGGCGTTATTAATCTCATAGATTCCTCCATCCCCGGTTTCAACGTGAATTTTCATCAAAATATTGAAAATTCTTGAATTTTGCAAGTAGTAACTCACTTGGTAACTATTAGGACACCCGCGATGAGATTTTGATAGCCTACGGCACTCTTGATGAAATTGCTATCATCTTTCAACACAATCGAATCAATTTGAGGCATGAAAGTCACTGCTATTTCGATCCATGATTCCGTATTTCGAATTAGTTTTGCTGAGATTGGCCTCGTGAGACTGGCTGCTGTAAGCATTATTTGAATCATGACCAGAGATTCCCCGACTCACGTCCGAAAATTTACAGACGTCAGACGGATTCTGTTTGCAACGCTATATGCAACGGTATATCGGGCTTTGCACAACAAGAGTTGTGCAGAGTCCAGTGGATCTGACTTTGCACAAGAATTCTCTGTGCAAATCCCGATGCATCGGACTCTGCACATCTCGCATTGTGCAAAGCCCGATCCACCGGGCTGTATCACTGTAAAAAAATTTTGGGATGATTGGCGACCCGGACCCCGTGGTCCCCTCTTGTGAGTTCCCTAATAACCACTGGACCATGGTCATCTCATTGATTCACAACTCCACAGAGATAGGATCCAGAGAAGCCCGCGTTGCTCTTGTTCAAGGCTCAGCACATGTATAGTGACGGCCATATATGGTCACACTATGATTGCACGTGACATACCAACATTTTTCGTTCGTATCAGACAATCGTTCGAATCTCTCTCATCTTGCTTTGGAGTGATCAAGTTTCTACAAACATAACGTACAGACTAATTTGCAAATTCTGATGGAGGATTTCTCATCGTATTAAATTATACATCAACATCCAACACCGTCCCCCAATCCATCGAAATTAGACACCATCGCTTTCTAAGGCACTTTCTCTTGGACCAATGACACGCGGACATTTTTTTGAATCCTGAAAATTCTCAAATATTCAGTTTTATTCTAAAATCACGGAAGAGGTACTCCGAAGAAAACTTTCTCAATTTTTTGTTGCATACATCGTATCAACTATCTACAATCACTCATCTCCTACATTTTGACTGTAAGATACATGTAGTTCTATGACCCATAATAATGGGTGACAAGAAAAAAGTACCCTTTCCCAGAAACTAGACTAATGTATTTCTAGGTAGAATCGTGCGCTGAAACTGAAATTGACATCGATTCTCCCCGGACATCTCCAAATTCTCAAGGGAATCGTAGAGGAAAATCTTTGAAAGCAGATACCGACTATTGGACCTCTCATTATGAAAGAGAAGAAAAGTTTACGTCCGAATGAGGAGTTCTATGAATTTCTATTCACGGTGTTGATCTTGATGTAGTATGCACGGTGACTTTCGTGATCAAGAAGTCAAAGAGGCACTCGTGATCAAGAACTCAATGTGATTTTCGTCATCGAGAAGTCAAAGTAACACTCGTCATCGAGAACTCAATATGGTACTCGTGATCGAAAACTCAATGTGGTACTTGTGATCGAGGACTCGGGGTGATGATCCTGATCCAGTATTCAATATGATCGTGAGTGCCACTCTGATTTCTCAATCAGAAATTCCTTATTGATTTCTTGATCACGAGTGTTGATGAGTTCTCGATCACGAGTGCCACATGGAGTTCTCGATCACAAGTACCTCACTGATTTTTCAATCACAAGTGCAATTTTGAGTTCTTGATCGCAAGTGCCACATCGAGTTTTCGATAACAAGTATCACATTGATTTCTAGATCACGAGTGCCACATGAAGTTCTCAATCACGAGTGCTAAATTGAGTTCTTGAACACAAGTTTCACATCGAGTTCTTGATCACGAATGCCACATTAAATTCTCGATCACCATTGTTACATTGGATTCTCGGTATTAAGTACCACATTGAGTTTTTGATCACGAGTGGCACATCGAATTCTCGATCACGAGCGCCACATCCAGTTCTCGACCATGAGCGCCACATCGAGTTCTCGATCGCGAGTGCCACATCGAGTTTTCGACCACGAATGCCACATCGAGTTCTTGATCGCAAGTGCCACATCGAGTTTTCGATAACAAGTATCACATTGATTTCTAGATCACGAGTGCCACATGAAGTTCTTAATCACGAGTGCTAAATTGAGTTCTTGAACACAAGTTTCACATCGAGTTCTTGATCACATGTACCACTTTAAGTTCTCGAACACTATTGTTACATTGAGTTCTCGGTAACAATTCCCACATTGAGTCCCCGATTACGAGTGCTAATGAGTTCTCGATCACAAGTACTACTCTGAGTTCTCGATCACAAGTGCTACTCTAAGTTCTCGATCACGAGTACCACGTGGAGGACGTGATCACAAGTCACTGATTTTTCAATCACAAGTGCAATTTTGAGTTCTTGATCACAAGTACCACATCGAGTTCCTGATCACAAGTACCACATTGATTTCTAGATCACGAGTGCCACATGAAGTTCTTAATCACGAGTGCTTAATTGAGTTCTTGATCACAAGTTTCACATCGAGTTCTTGATCACGTGTGCCACATTAAATTCTCGATCATCATTGTTACATTGCATTCTCGGTATTAAGTACCACATTGCGTTCTTGATCACGTGTGCCACATTAAGTTCTCGATCACCATTGTGGCATTGAGTTCTCGGTAACAAGTACCACATTGAGTCCCCGATTACGAGTGCTAATGAGTTCTCGATCGCAAGTACTACTCTGAGTTTTCGATCACGAGTACCACATTGATTTCTGGATCAAGAGTACCACATTACGTTGTTAATCGCGAGTACTACCTTGAGTTCTTGATCAGGAGTTGACCCTGCATCCTGCATCAGGATCACCATCGTGAATGAGAAAATCCAAAAGTCTACATTTTCATGTAAAACTCCCTCCGTTTCCAAAATCCGAGGTCAAGAATCCAATATCTAGCCCTAAATTTTTTTTCGATTCTTTCAGGAATTTCGGGTCGTTTGAGGATAATTCAAGTCATTTTCAGATCCAGCACACGAGTTAACAGGCTGACATATGGTTCGAGTCACTAAGAAAGGGAGCATCTTCCATTTCGTCGGCCTGTGTATAATTGTGGTGGAAATAAGATCATGGGCTCATCAGCTTCCGAGACCAGAATATGTCATCGCAACTTAAAGCACTCATTTTTGTAAACTAACCAAAAAGCATGGAATTCGATACTGATACTCTAATGAATTTCTTCAAATTATGAAAACGATCATAGCAACAGCAGTTGTAACGCCTTTCAAACGGTAAAAACTACAGGGAGTCTTTCTTTCTGAAAATGGACAATACGTCAAAGCGTGCCGATTGTTTTTCGTGACCTTTATAGCTCTGGCTCTCATTATTTTACGCCATCATTGTTGCCATTATTACTGCTATTTGATGTAACATACTAACGCGTCTCAGATTACTCCGCAGACATCATTGTGGCGTGCAGCTCGTGCTGAGCCATTCGTTTAGATCGTTCCAGAATGTGATATGGGTACCCATTCAGTAGGTAGATGTATCAAAGACTTTAAGCAATTCTTTGTGGAAATCAGACATAATAGCTTGATTTGATGAATACTGACTTTTTAACGTGTCAACGCCAGAAGAAGAAAGAGAAGTTAAAAAAATCTGCGAGTCATTTTCACGTTGAAAACTCGTTAAACATTCGGAGAAAGCAAAATCTCTTCTGACATTCCGAAGAACATCGGAAAATTGTCACGTGCATTCAATTCATTTAGAAAACATTATTGAAGGACATGATCAAATCGTGTTTATTTGACTTGATCTAGATTTACCCGGATCCATTCAATTAATTTAGAGACATTTTGCTTTACATGATGTTGACGGACTCATCTATCCCAAACAAACTCCAAAAGGATTGTGTTGTTATAAGGTACTTGAGCGGCTTTAGGTACGACGAATAAATGACTAGAGGCTGGATTTGTGTCCACAACATTTTAGCTTGACATGGCCTCACCAGATGGAATTGTCACCTATACAATAAAACAGGCGAGCGTAAGTGTTCCTCAACACAATAGAACGCGAAATGCCGGAGTGTTCGATTAACACAATGCCCGCGCCCGCTCGTATACAAGAGCACAAACCGTTGCAACGCAGTGAACTGAATGATTGATCTTTTTTCAAAGGAGGTGTTTACGACGTGAAACTTGAACCCAGTTATCATGAATGCGATGATTAGCTTAATGGTAGCTTTTGGGTAGTTCTGTTGACGTATGAAGAATTTGATTCTCTAACATTTATTGACTTCGTCTGGATTAATCCCATGAGTAACTTGATTTTGATAGAACAATGAAACGGTGAGCTTATTATTTGATATTTCGAGATAGTTGGAGAATTCGAGGCAAGTTTATCCACATAAACGAATTCTACGCATCCAATAATAATCCATGAAATACCGAAATCACCAGAAATTTATCAGAATTTTGGTTGAGATCAACAAGACTAACGCTCGAGATTCCGAAGAGAGACATTGTTCTTGAAAATTGTTCACATCTCACGTGAAATGGTCAAAAAATTTTTTTCCTGGATTTATGTCCAACAAATTTTGAAATATGAGCCTTATGAAAAATTATCTTCAAGTCTTACGGTCGTCGGACACTTACGAAACGAAATAATTATAGAAAACTTATAAAAACTAAACATGCATAGAGAATAATTTTTGCAACGACATCCAGAAACATATTCCTGTCAGAAACTATTTCTGAAATTTTTTCGCAATGCATTCACCGAGGCCCAAAAATTCGAGTTCGTCCAGTGTCTTGACAAGGAAGAATAATTTCTCCTTTCACCTCAAAAATTCATTAAACACCAAAGGATTGAGTGAGAAAAATTTAAAGCTCAGCAGCACCACCGAGCAGCTGATAGTATTGTTCTAGAAACCTCTGCTTAGCAGTGCAAGAGTTTTTGCTCATTCCATAATAGTCGGCCAAGTGACGGAGAGGGGGGAACCCACATTTGCATGCACGTATGTACTATCGTGCGGACACATGCGGTGTACTTAGAGACGTTCAACTCGGTCTCGCGAGGCCAAGCTCAATGTGCACGCCCCCAGCAGTTCAGGCAGTGAACAATACTATACCGTGACAAAGAGACCTTTCCACTATCCTACTCCAAAGTCTACTTGCACGTCCGTTCAGTTCTTGGCCGCAAACTGTTATACGACTGAATTTTCGAGGGTGCAAACGAGTCTCTCTTTCTCTTTCAGGGTGGCAAAGTTTTGCTCAAATCTAACACTCTTTCTATGGTTCTGAAATGTTGGAGAAGAAACTTGAGAGTTTATGAATACGATAAGATCTTATTTTTGTCGCATTGCTTTGCTTAGAATTGGCATGTTTGAGCTTATCAGAACTTATGCACGCTGGTGAAGACGATTGGAGTAGCATTCGAAATATATTTGCCAGATAAAAATCAAATTTCTCTAGGAAACGAGTTCTGGACTGGGATCTCGTGTAAGAGTATCCTTTGCATTTATGATTTTCATCACGAAAAAATTCGCGAAAAAAGAAATGTCGATTCATGGCACAATCTACCACAAAGGGTGGGAATCGATCACGGCGTGTTGTACATACATATTTCCTGCGAAAAACTGAGAGAATATGTCAATGATGGTTATCTCTAACCGTTTCAGAGCGATCCGTTGATGGTACAGGTCCGTCCGAATTCATAAAATTTCGGTTTTTTGAAATTTCGTAATATTTTTTCGTTCAGGATCCTCAATGGGTGGTTCACATTTTAAATTAAAGGATCTCTACTTTTTTGTGAAACTGAGATCAAATTAAAATCTTACGTGTCAGTTACGGATGAGGTAAGGACTATCATATCATTATCACTGAATCTTGAGAACCTTATCGCAACACATGAAGCTGTTCTTCATGTTTTGATTTAGAATAAGAGAACGAAACAGATGCTCTTCTGTAAGCGAAAAAGTTGCTCCCTAAAATAAATGAGCAGCCTCATTGATATTCCAGACAGATTGATCTCCATCAGTCCAATAAAACTGATGGTCTGTGCCAACTAAATTGGAATCTTCCGGAGTTAGACAACGCAGTGCCCGACGAGTTCCACCAGTTCTAAAGCATGGCTACGATGCTGGCTGCCCTTTTGAAGGAAGTGATATTATTTCTAAATCCAATCCAATTTCATATTGATGAAATGTGATTATGTTCGATTCATCCAAGTTTTTGAGTTTTTGCATACCGTTTCAGGGATGCATTATAAGACTTTCCAATAATCTGAAAAAGTATCACGTTAAACCTACCAATTTGGAACCATCACATACAACAGAATCATTACCAACCAGGAGTACTACCAACATGAAATCCAAATTAACCGGATACCTATATCTATTACTTTCATTCATCAAAGTCCATGTTAACACCTTCACTGCGACGGCAAAAGTCGCGTTCGGGTCCTGTGTGCGATGGGCCCCACCGATGGGGCCCATCGCAGTGAAGGTGTTAAGTACAACAAGGTCTTCCCGGAAAGGACGAAAGCCCGCCTAGACTCTCAGACAGATCGAAGGTCAAGTGCGAGGGCAGCCAACCCTCACATTCCTCTCAAATCTCATAACACATAACGGTCCCTAATTCCGTCTGAGGGTCAGACTTTAAAAAACCGAGACGCAAAAGAAGGGGAAGGTCCATGAGGGCAAAAAAAGAGCGTGAAAGTGCCGCCGGCACGTGCCACTCCACGTATATCCGCACTCGGGTACAATATAATATGAGGGCGCGGCATGTTCTTCAAGACAGGGTCCGTATCTTATAACCCCTCATAATACGTCTCCAGTCCACGATGAGCGTCTGGGCCTTATACATGTAACTCTATGTATGAATCGATATACAATGAGCCAAGCAAATGGCGCACGCGAGACTTCCGGCATGCTCGGGGAGTATCGGATTCGAGAAGCTGGCTCGCGACGACGGCGCTCACATCTTAGAGTTCAATGGGGCAGCGGAAGCGGCCAAAAAGTAGCCACCAACGCCATCAGAAGACTTTTATATCGAGCTGCAGTTAACGAGTCGAACACACGTTCACTGCAATCTGATGCATGTCGCTTGTAAGGTAAGAAGAGGTTAGGTGAGCACACCGGGCCCTGCATGCATGCACACCCTTGCGTGATTGCGCTAGTACTTAGCACACATATTCACGTCCGTGTGTGTGTGTTTGTGTGTGTCTGCCTCTTCTACCGACCTCGTCCATCACCTTTTGTCTCGGTTTATCGTAATCTAAAAACAGAGCTGACAATGGATACGGAGATGCTGCGATGACAGGAGGATACTTTAGACTGATCGTCGTCTGATGATAATTGATCTCAACGTGATACAGCTGAACGTTATGGATTTTCACTTGTTCTTGAGCTGATGCACAAAGTCTAAGTGGAGCACCTAGATTATACAATTCAGGGGTTCTCAATAGCTCTCGTTGGTTGAATGAGATTTTATTAGGTGATATACTTTGAGACTGATTTGGTGAGACGAGCTGACTTTAAGACAATATTCACTGAGCAAGTATCATTGAATGTTGAATAAGTTGAGGTTCAGAATCATTGACTGTCCCCTGGCCAAGTTGCATTGCTTCTTATGAAGGTGGTCAGAAAAAATGGGCACACTACCAGGGTCTCTGAGTTACAAGTCTGAGCTATTAGAGAATGACTGACTATCATTGGTGATTGAGGAATCATTCATCGCTCAATAAACAGGAGCAAAAGATGAATAGGTGCTGTAAATTTCTTGACTGTTGCTGTCAAACGAGGTCCAAGTTACTGATTATCGAGGAGAAGTAATTTGTGGACAAAGCAGTCGCGATGGATAATAATCACTGGGTGTCTCTGATGGACGAGTGAGATTCTTTCACCCATCAATGACATGTGAGTTGATCGGTGAATATCATCAACGAGTGAACGATATCCATCACGAATCCACGATCATCGTTGACAAAGAAACGGATGACAGTGACAGAGAAGTGGATATCACTGGTAAATAAGTGAATATCACTGATGAACAAATGGCTCGATAAATGGAATGATGGATGGAGAAATAGGAAATAGTTAAGCTATAAAAAAGTAAATATCACTGATAGAGTAGGATATCAGTGATGGAAGAGTGGATGTCAATTACGATCGAGTAAATATCAGTGACGAAAAAATGTATGTCACTGATGGAAGAATGGATGTCAATAATGGAGAAGTGGATACCACTGATGAATGAGTGAATGTCACTGATGATAAAGTGAATATCATTGATGATGGAGTGTATATTACCAATGGAGGAGTGGATACCACTGATGAAGAGTAGATGTCACTGATGAGAAAATAGGAATGATGGATGGAGGAATAGAGAAGAGTTAACCCATAAAAAAGTGAGTATCACTGATGGAGTTGGATATCAGTGATGAAGGAGTGGATGTCACTGTTGAGGGAGTGAATATCACTGATGGAGTAGGAGATATCACTGATGAAGACGTGAATGCCACTGATGAAGAAGCGGATATCACTGATGAAGGAATGGATATCGTGAAGGAGTGGATATCACTGGTGGAGAAGTAGATGTCAGTAATTGAGAAGTAAATATCACTAACGAAGAAGGGGAATGATGGATGAAGAAATAGAAGAGAGTTAAATTATAAGAAAATTAATATCTTCAATGGAGTTGGATATCAGTGATGGAAGAGTGGATATCACTGATTAGTGATGAAAAAGTGTATGTCACTATCGAAGGAGTGGACGCGAGTAATGGAGAAGTGGATATCACTGATGATGGAGTGGATCTCCATCATCCACTCTATCATTGGTAATGAAGCGGATAATACTTATGGAGGAGTGGATATCACTGATGAAGAGTAGATTGAAAGGGACGACAGAATTGTCGTTGAAACGTAATCGATTACAAAGTGTACCGTGACTCGTAAGACAGTCGTTATTATTCCAAATATCATGAAGAGTAGATGTCATTGATGAAGGAGTGGATTTTACTGATGAGGGAGTGGATATCTCTGATATGGGAGAGGATATCACTGCTGAAGAAGTGGATGTCAATAATGGAGAAGTAGATATCACTGACGAATGAGTGGACATCACTGATACTGAAGTGGACATCATTGATAAGGGAGTGGATATCCTTCACAAAAGAGTGGATGCCACTGATGGGGAAGTGAATATCATTGCTGAATGAGTGTATGTCACTACTAAAGAAGTGAACATCACTGATCAGGGAGTGGATATCAAGTAAATATCATTGATGAAGGAGTAGATGTCACTGAAGGGAAATGAATATCAGTGATGAAGTGAATATCAGATCTGGAGAAGTGGATATCACTGATCGAGGTGTATGATTGGTGCTGCAAAATTGTACTCGAAAACTGTTGCTCGTGATATTCACTGACGATCAGCACTCCCGATGAATTCCTAGACCAGAGTTGATTTGACATCAACTCTACAGTATTGGTGCTTCATTGTTGGTTAGAATGATAAAATGGCGTATACGTTATCATCTTCCATGATGTAATCCTAGGAAGTAGCTCTTCAGTTGGTCAGACTTCCCCCAAAGACAGCACCTTATGTGATTGAGGGAGCCTGTATACCAAGTCTTGTTCGTTCACATGGTGATAACGATAGCTGCATCGAATCAGATTAACGGGTTCGCTTGAGCCCGTTAGCTCTATCCAGGAAGAGAAGCATTTCATCGAAGCACAGAGTAATTACTTTGCAGGGTTTCATTCAAAAATTCACGAGATATTTTCCACTATCATAATTTCCTCAACAGTGTCCTAAAATCGTCAATCCACAATCATCATCGATGCCAAATCCGATTATCGGGAGATCTACATTCAACCCTGTTTGTATCTTCGTAGACTATTGAATTAAAATTCATTTTCATAACAACGCACCGCAGTAAGAAAAGAGCTTCAGTCATCTAACCAAATCTGCTAGCTAAGAATAAAAGAAGCAATCCCAGCAGAAACTTGGTACAGACAATGGAAAGAGCATACCGGTGTTGTATGCACACACCAGGTTATAAGACGCAGCTCCCGACTTCAGACGCCAAGTGCTTTGAGTTTCATTACCAACCGAAGAGAGGAATGAACAAAGTAGGTGAAAAAAAGGAGAGCAAAAGTGAAAGAAGACGAAGAATAAGGATACATCAAGTAGAGTACCACTACGTCTCAGACTGCTGTCACTGCGCTCTTGGGTCCTCCAGTAACGTCGGCGTCGTCGTCGTGTGCCAACGTTACGAAGTATAAACCTGCCTACTCTAGTAGTACTCAACTATGATGTGTACATGCGAGTAGAGATGCAAAAGTGAAAAAGAAAGAACCGAATAGAGCATGCAAGTACCACACCGGTCTTTGCCCTTTTTTGCTCGCCCTATATGCTCATATAACCATGTTCAGCGTTTCTCCGCCCAGGTGCCCAGACGTCTCTCTCTCTCTCTCTCTCTCTCTCTCACTCATCATCTCATTGCTGTACATGCGCACATTCTCGTATTGCACATTTGACTGGGCGCACACACGCAACTATATGACATTGTGCGGACCTACATGGTTGATCTTTTACTGGGATAGAGAGGTCCACCCTTATTACTATGTTGTTCGGATAGGCGGGATCTTTCCGTCACAATGGTCGCCGGAAGTATCACTTGACGTAAGTCGAGGCCAGATTTTACTTGGTATCATATATCTTGTGTTGTCGACTTTTTAAATCGTGAGTGTATGTCATCAATAGTGTACACGAAAGTCAAAGGTTTACAGGGAAAAGTGGCACTTTCGATGAATCTTACATGTTTTTGTCGTCGCCCCTCTTTAATAAGTTGAAGGTGGCGTTGGATGATCAGAATCATCATTTAAGATCAAAAAATAAACACTCATTGGCCTGTTAATAGATTCCAAAATGAGACCATTCGAAAATGGGACAGGATCTGTTAAATAAAAATTTGAGATAGAGCCCACAGACTTCCATGAATTGTGCTGATTGATGTTCGATGGATTTGTTGATCTCAAACGTTTTTCATGGGGATTCAATTTCGAGCATAGTTCGAAGGAAATCAAAAAATTGTATTGAAATCAAACTACAATAGCCGCAATCGCTCAACTTCATTTCTGCATCATGAATGGGCAAAAAAGATCAAGACTTCGAAACGGTCTATTAGCAAAATGTATTCGCCATTGTATTCGACGTCAACACTGTTTTAAATCCATTCGCACTTTTCTGCTTCACCTTTGTGACTTCATCGAATCTAAGTGACATGAATTTTCTTCACAAGTATCAAGAATTTTCATAGCACTCCAGTCATAATTCCACAGTGGCCTAAATTTAAAGACTAATGAAGATTCTATCGATCTAAAGAATCACATTCCTAAAAAAAAGAACGAGTTTTGTCGCTCAGTCAGTTCTGAATCTCCCTTCCAAAGTCAAAATACCTCCCATCCTCTATCGCACCTTCCGATCAAAATAAGAGAAACAAGTCCCAAAATATATTCCACGAAAAAGTTAACGCAGTCGTTGTCGTCTGCTACCAATTTGTTTTCAGTGACAAATGACTTCAAGAGACTCACTCACCCTCTATCTCGATCTCTCTCTTTCTCAAGTCAGGAAATGTTATTGGCGTTTGATTATTCTCTTCAGGATATTTACTTATGACCAATGGAAATACAAAGTATATATGTATAGGGAGTGTACGACATTTAACTTCCGGCCACGTGGCTATGTATAACCGCGAAAGCAACATGCATCAAATGAACAAGATTTCGAAGCAAGAGCAAGAGAAATAGGTATAGAAGGAGAATAAGGGTAAGAGAGAGAGAGAGAGAGGGCTTAAATGGAATAAGGAGAGAAATACCCGACTGAGCTGCCAAGCGCACCAATTTATTCAAATGGAATTCTTGAATGCGCGCAATACCAAACGTGGACAGCTGTTTCAACCGATAACTCAGCGTGTTGCGTGCGCTCATTGTTGTGTTCTTATTCGCTCGAAACTTCAATTTAAATGAGAAGACAATGCGAGAGAAAAATGTGGCGTGAACTGTAATGCCAAACAGAAGGCTTTGGTGTGCGCTAATTACAAAAAGATGGAATTCACGTATTTTGAGTGCTCGCATGCTGAGAGAATATACCTGAAGATATTATAAAGGAAACAGGAATCTTTGTGATGATTATATGACCGTTATGAAGTGAATCTTCAATGGATTGTTTTCCCAAATTACTTGAAAAACTAACAATTTCCAAGAGACCTTCCATTATTTTTCGGGGGAAAAAACGGAAAATATTGACGCAATACTGAATAAAATTTTACTCTGAATTAATTCAACTGTTAGACCCATGTTCATCTTGGAGGAGCAGGCAAAATAGGAACACTTATTTATTGTGCATTCTACAATCAAAAATGACCGTGCTCGACGTCAAAATATTACATACACTGTAAAAAATTGGTTGACTTTCCACCAAAATCAGCAACCAGTGGTTGGTTGTCGAAGGCATCCAGCTGGTTGTCATTCAACCACTGGTTGACTTTTTCCCCACAGCGATTATATAAGGATGAATGCGGCGCCCACGATATTAGTCGATGTGGTCGATGTGGTGGTCTCTGGGTGACACTTTTGAGTCGGAAAAACAAGTTTCGTCATGTTTTTTCACAAACAAAGAGGGATAAACATTAGCGCTCATCGCGTATGGACGACAAATCGGGTTGCCTGTCCTGCCGGAGTCGAATACACGTCGTTTGGCTGGAGAGGGATGGATAGATGGACGGATGGAGGGGGAGGGGTAGATGGGAGGGATGGATGAATGGAATGGAGCGGAATGGAATGGAACGGAACGGGATTGAAAGGAACGGAATGGAATAGGATGGAACGGACCGGAATCGGACGGAATGGAACAGGGTTGAATGAAACGGATCGGAATGGAATGGAACATTCAATTAATTTCCATTCCGTTCCGTTCCATATCATTCCGGTCCATTCCAGTCCGTTCTACTCCCTTCCATCCCGTTCCATTGCACTCCGTTCCGGTCCGTTCCGTTCCATTCCGGTCTGCTCCATCCTATTCTATTCCATTCCATTCCACACCGTTCCATTCCGGTCCATTCCATCCTATTCCAATCCGTTCCATCCATCCATCCATCCCATCTACCCTCCCACCCCATCCGTCCATCGATTCATCCCTCCAGCCTCACGACGTGTATTCGACCCCTGCAGGACAGGCAACCCGCTTTGTCGTCCATACGCGACCGGCGCGACGCTGATGTTTATTCCTCTTTGTTTGTGAAAAAACATGACGAAACTTGTTCTTCCGACTTAAAAGTGTCACCCGGAGACCACCATCGACCAATATCGTGGGCGCCGCATTCATTCTTATATATTCGTTGTGGGAAAAAATTCAACCACTGGTTGAAGTTTTTCCCACAAGTTTTTTACAGTGTAGATTCTTTAGAAAAAATCTTTGAGGCAGTTGAAAACTATGAATTCGAATTTATCTCCAACATGCCACATCAAAACACGTTTTGGAAAAAATCGATGTTAGAAATGGGGCAAAATGTATAATATACTCTCATTCGAATTATATCAGTTCTCTATGAGACAAAATAAGTTAAATATATTTTGGTCCCACCAATCGAATGGCAGAACACAATAAGTGAGTTGATGAAAAGGTGACGCTAATTAATCCCAAGAACTTTCCATAAATAATAATAGGGGATTGAGGTGTCAGATTCGGACTTTTGCCTCCACAAGATTTATAAATATTTCAATGTATTTCTTTGATGATCACATAAATTCATCAATGGTAAATCGAATCGTCGAAACTCACGATGATCGATTACTAGCTTCAATATTTCCCGATAAGAATTTTCACATGTTACCGGAATTTGAAAGAGTCATAATCCCCCTCCCCCCCCCCCCCACTCCCGCCAAAGTGATTGACTCAAAGGTACAAAAAAAGCCTGAAAGAGTGATCAACAGTTCATCATTTAAATTGAAGGGGAAGATTTCGCAGCAACGATAGCACACCCCCGTATTATATTCGAGGTGTATCTAGCTTCACACTCATCACTGAAGAGCGCCACCGACGACGACGACGACGACACCAATGTCCCAAACAGTCTGATGTATAGTCCAGTTTAAAGAGCAAAGTGACCGACAACGAACGAGGTGGCTCTTTTCACACATGTTAACACATAAAAGGGCGCAAGAATTCGCACGTACAAAAACTTCGTCAACGCCATCCAACCTCTTTCTCATTTCTACTCTGTAGTAATACAACGTGTCGCCCTTATTCTGTATATGTATCTGAAACGCTAGGACGTAATCTGGCGACACACTCGAATCGCGACATTTAATGCTTAATATCCTATTTAATCTTGTATGAAAAGCCGACGACGACGGGCGCTTTCCTTCACCAGCCATGCCGACCAGAAAAAGAGAGAGAGAGAGAGAATCTCCCCATCAGAACGCGAAAGCGCACCCTCAAGCGCCTTTGGGCTATTGAGCCGTCTAAGCCACTCGCGACGCATACACCCCTCTCTCTCTCTCTTACTTGCTCACTCACTCATTCACCTTTGAATCTACTTCTGAATCCCGTTTTCGGCAAGAGTAAAGAGTAGTATGAGACAAGCTTGAGGGCGGCAGATGCCAGTTCACTCAACCAGGGCAAAGTAGTGTGTTGCTTTGATGCTTTTCGTCTTTAGATATCTTTCTTTAGGTTATAGGTTTGAGAAGGTTAACCCCTTGGCTACTACAACTGGTTGTACTTGTGAATTTTCCGGCAGTTTCCACGCTGAGGGAACAGATACATCAAGACTTGATGAGTTCTGTTAGTTGGTGAGCATGGTAATAACGGAGGGTTTCTTAAGATGATTTTCTTTTGAAGATTTTCTTGAGATCAGGTTATGTTGTATGCGATGAGAGAGTGTAGTGTTGCGTCTTTCGCGCTTTGTACGAAAATTTTCACGATTGCTTTTGAGAGGGCAACTTTAACGAGCTTTGTTTGCGGCTAAGGTTGAATGGGCTCTAAGATTATTCATATTGTGAGTCACCAAATGTGTTGACAAACGGTGATGTCATTCGAGGTTACTACCGGCTGGTAAATCTTGGTTGGAATTCGCGATTTTCTATAGGATCCTTGCATTTTCCATTCATTACTATTGAAGCATTGTCAACCTCTTTTCGATGTTATTTTGTCGAATTTGAGTAAGTTCTGAACCATCACCAAAATGACAATTCACTTTGGTGCCAACTAGAAGTTGAATCCGGGCCCCTAACAGGCAAGGCACGGTGTGTTTTTTTTTTTTTTTTTTATTAACCCGCTCATTCAAAATGTCCATCACATACGCGGACATGTTCGTAAACCGATATTTGTGACAACTCTCCTTGAATACATAAAAAAATCTGGAAAAATTCTCAAAAATCCGTGCCGATACTGAAAACGTAACCTGGTAACGCTGAAGTCCCTAATATATGCTTCTAATTTTGAGACAAATGGAAAAAACCAAAAATTTCCAAAATTGTAATTTTAACATTTTTTTGTCGTTTCACAACTAGTTATTGAATCTTTTCATATAGGAAAAATTTTCCGAAGCTGAGGAGTGAAAATTGGAAGTGAATGGGTTGAGTCAAGTAACTCTGAACACGTATTGGCTCCTTTAGGTTCGAGCATTCTTCAGTTCAATTTTTCAAAGGGATAGTAATGAATATCTTAACAAAGAACATGTGTATCTCGATGAAATATGATGCACAAAAAATATTCCAATTTTTTGAGTATTGACCACGAATTCTCTAAAGAAAATCACAGGGAGCTCCAGATTGAACTGAATGTAGATGGAAACTCCATAAAAGAGATCCGCATGGCATACAATTGATGAGAAATCTATCAAAAAATCCAAATAAGAATTCCACGCATAAGGTTCCCCGTAAACATGTATGAGACATGTCTATGCCAGATACCCCCCGCCCTTGGTAGGAATGTGAGCATTTTTTCTGACCATCTATGCAATATATAGCTATAGTAGCAATGCATGGCAGTCCGACTTGGCCAATTTTTGGCCAAAAAATACTCACCATCCCCACCAGGGCCCAACATAATCTTTTTCAACCCGTTGACGTTGAATTTCCGTTTTCAATGATGTACGGATGATCTTTCTCTATCTGATCAAAGCTCAACGTATCTCAATTCGTCTCCAAAATCATTGAAAGGCTTTCGATTCAGATGAGCTACGTTAGAAATTATTGAGATCCACCAAATTGGTAGTTTTCAAGAGAGTTGTGCGTGTGGGGTCCAGTATCTGGTTCCATCGTGCTGAATCGGGGATGAGTCCAGAATAATTTGGCATCTTGAAAATGAATACGGTGGTCAAAAAAGCTCGGTTTGTAGCTCTATTTTCATTCGGTTCTGTTGATTATCAGATGAAACTGTCTACTTTTTGGATTCCAATTAACGAAATTTCACACAAAACTAAGCGAGTGATTGCATGAAGGAATTCGCATGATTAAATTGGACAACATCAATTAATCGAACATTGACGTCAAGATTCACATCAAATTCAGACATTTGCCATATTGAACACCAAGTATTAGATTGAAAAAGTTGAAGAAGAAAGCAACCGAAGCATTCTACTTCTCCCTCAAAAGAAAAGTCAAGACCCGGATAATCTCGGATTACAAGCTGATCATCCTACTCAATTCACCGGATAAGCGCTCTTGAAAATTAAATTCGTCAATCAAGGCGAGAATCTAATTTACCATCGGTCAAATTGCAATCCTCGATGACACATTTATTCTTAAGCATCTCGCCGTCATAACTACATCAACTACAGACAGAACCCTCAATTGGAAAAACCACGACATAAAGTCGATCCCACTCCTAACACCCACCACCTCTTCTCAAATCACTTCTACCGACTTTAAACCGAGTTTATACACCACACCCCACAACGGATTGTCAAGAATTTAGTTAGGGGAGCTTGAAGCAGCTGGTTCCCCATCATGCCATGGTCACCCCGAAGAAATTACTCAATAAACCGAACAGAGTTGGGAATTACTACTTGTCCCGTTTTGGCATGTCGAGAGTGAGAGAGAAAGTTGCGGGCCAAGTTTATTTAAGACCAAATCATCATCTCAGACGTCGATTAAGGTAAGAGCTTGAAGCTCTTCAGAGTAAGTATATATATGTAGGCGGGATGTGATGGAAGAAAAAAAATAGGAGGAAGTGGGCCGGTCTTGAAATGGGGGTAGAAGAATCCAAGTCTCATATTATTGCTTGTATTGTGCTTGAACGGTGAGTTAACCCCCCTGATGTATATATTGGAGTCGCTGACGGATTTGAGATTCGCGCTTACTTTTTCAACCCCCTGCGGTCCTATCTTATATACTGTGCAATTCCCTAGAGAGGTGAGGTCTTGGAAAAAAGCTGCTTACCGTTGGATTGGATATGGAAGGTTGATGTGCGGAATTGGGGTGGCTATGAGGGAGATGAGCCCGCAGAATTGGCATGGTATTTTTGCACAATTGATATGGAGAATGGGGGTGTTTGAGCGGAGGATATGGAGGAAAAATGATCCTTTTTCGCATCGCTAATCTCACAGAGTGTGTGAAACACTCCCAATCTTACGGCATGAGTCTGATTTTCTGGTTACAGATTTCCTGACCCCTGACGATGGAGATTTTTGTTTAGTTCAAAGAAATTCTTCTTCATTCTGATTATTTTGCATAACGTAACTTGGATCACAGTGATCTTCCACAAATCGAGATGGGAAGAAAAAAATGTAAGAATTTTGATGATACACACCTAAAGTCCATATTGTTACTCAAGAGTTAAATGAACAGTTCTCATGATCATATTTCAAATCGATTTTTTCTTGAATTTTGATGAAGAAGTTCACATGAAAGAAGGTTAAGTCGAGCCATATAATCCATGTGATGGATTCATTATTTCCACCTTACAATCTTTTTCTTGAATTTACGGTTAGTATGTCTGTGAGAATAAATGGAAAATCTACAAAACACTGCAGAATATTCCACGTGAAATCCGATTCTGAACTTTTGTTGTAGACCATGATCTAAAATGGTTTGAATCGTCTGTGCTGCTACGATTTTGTTGGCTGAATAGTTCTTGTCCATTTAAGAAACCTCAATGAGTTGTTTGTGGATTTATTCAGGATATTTTTCGTGATTTGATGGAAAAAAGTCAATCATATACATGTATCGGTTCTGGGAGCACACTCAATTGAATCATAAACATCTCGAATTTAGGTGAACGTGGATTCCTGAAAAAAAAACTCCACCTCCTATTCTCTCAAAATCTTATTGAGAATCTTGTCCGAGTCTTCAAGAATTCTACCTCACTTTTCACGAAATAATTATTTTCATCCAAAAATTTTGGATCAATATCGTTATTTGAGTCCTAAAAAATAATGAGCTCATAAATACATATGTATTCATACTATTTGTGAGATAACGCCCTCATAGAATTTTTATTTGAATATGTACATTCACTTATAACTGGCAAGAAATTTATTGAAAGGATGATAATGATATTTGATTACTTGCAGTCTTCCTAAGTACGAGCGCAGGCCTTTCCGAGCGAAGCAGTAAGAAGAAAGTGAAGCAAAAATTCCGTCAAGCGCAAGGATGAGAGCAAGGAAGATTGAGCTCAAGTACTTGCGATTTATTACTGTGTACTCATGAAATACGTTCACCTTCTATTTTCGTTTTTTTTTTGCTAGCTCATTCCTCCGTGTATCTCTCGCATCACTTTTGCCGTTCAGTGGTCCGATTAATAATCACCAAATCGAATGCTTCAGTTATATCTAGTATTCATATTCATACTTTCTGCGTACTTGATCTGAATTATGGACCAAACTTATACATCACATTTTCAACATTTAACACATTTTATAGGACAGTTTCCATCCCAGTCGAGAGGATTCTTGTAGATGGCTTTATCTCAATAATTCCTCTTACTCCAGGGGACTCATATCAAAATTCCTCCGGGAATTTCACAAACACACACCGATGGATTTCTCTGGATTTTTATCAAAAATCTTCAAAGAAATTTTCAGAAATTTCACGAGGCAAAAAATACACGAGAAAAATCTACGACTCTCTCATGGGTATTCTTTCTATATTTCTAACTCATAGTCGTTATAAACCGAGAGTTAATAATTGATCCGCGAGTTGGGCGCTGTAATCGGCGCGACAGAAGAGTAAACTAAAGACTGTTCATTCACCTCACATTGTCCCGATGCAGCTTATTTTTTGTCCACGTTGATTACAGCGCCCAATCCACCCATCAATTCTTAACTCTTGGATTATAACGACTGTAAATACCAGTATACGTCCAGACTACTTTTGGAAAGCTCTGTGTGGATTCTGCGGTGAATCTTTTGGAAAGTGTTTACGTGGATGGGAATCAGAGAATTTGGATAGAAACTTAAATTCTTTGATTGTCTACCAGGAATTCTTGAAATTGTGGGCAAATTTTTTGACAATGATTCTAACCTCCAAACAAATTAGATGGATTTATAACCCTCAATAATCGAACATACGTGGCTCAAAGGATGCTCCTTAAATTCATCACTCGATACTGACCAATGAATCATACATTTAAAACTTACGCAGATGTAACAAAATCACTTGAAATTGAGGTTCAAGTGTGTCCATCGGACGAGCCGATATTTGAAAAAAGTTTACGATCCACGTGAGTGACATTTACACTTCCCCGTACACAAATTGCTACAGAAACAGCAGCTTTAACTTTTTGCAACAGGTTCGCCATTATAATAAGCCTCTATACCTCACTTTCATCCTCTTGAGCTCTCAGCAATGCCTATTTGCATTACGTAATTACGCAGGAACGCCCGCGCATGAATTTGCATTAGAACCCAGACCTCGAAAACCCTATACAACCCTAAAACATCTACAAAATATCAAACCATACGCACAGTATCAAACGCTTCAACGCGCCCTCCGGCTGTTCCGAGTCACACTATAAAACACCTACATATCCAGACTCTCTATAACCACAGCGGGAGTAAAAAAAAAAGTAAGAAAAATATGTATATTTTGTAACAGACGTATAATCGTCTGCATCAATCTCTTTACTATATTTAAGAATGAGAAGTGAGCATGCAGTAGTGCATCGGTAAGAAAAAAAAAAAAAAAGATAAAACTTATACAAGAGTGGACAATGTGGTTCGGATGGTACAGTTTCGGTTGTGGGTGTAGAAGACAGCAGAAACTTTTCATGAATATTCATGAATTCGATATGTGGAAAGGAGAAGCGCGCACATTTGAACGCCTACACGTAAAAAGATATATATATACCGGAAATAAACACCTGCTGCAGTATTATGTATACGAAGTGGCTATACGACGACGGTGAACAGCCGGTTGCTGTCAAATGCTCGAGAGAGCGCTTGATGATCTTCATTTCATCTTGGCAGGCGTTGTGTTGCACACAATATACTGTATATACTGATGCATCAGTTTGTAGATATCGAGTTCAGCCTGGAGGGTGTAATCGTTCAAAGCCTGGGTCAAGGCTTCTTTAAGGTTCCGGAGTCTTGTACATTCTGGTTCAGACTTTTTGTGTTATTGTTATTGGAATCGACTCAAATTTGACGCCATTTTTTAATTCTGCTCAACCTTTCGACTGTAGAATCGAATGTTAGCCCTCATCAGGGTGAGATATTTCTAGAGTTTAAAATATTGGTTTCTGGTATGCATATCTGTTGAAAACATGAAAGTTAGAATATCAAATAATTTTTAATTTTTCTTCTGTCTGGAAGTGAAACTCTCTTGAATGGCAATTTGTGCATCAATATAATTCTAAAATGCTCAAAAAATGTCTCAAATTCCCTCAGATTTTTCCTATACCTCTTTTCAGTTTCGAATCCGGAATCAATTTTCAAATATTCTCTCGTTTCGTTACTAGTGTTATTGCTTCTCTTGCTATCGCTTGTTCGGCTTGTACATGTTCTTGATAAGTCAGAGGCACCTGGAACGCATCTGCAGCTCAAAAATGATGTTTGTAAGATAATGAGTGATGATCGATTGATGACAACTTAATAAAGGTCTCGTGAAGTTCGGGGATATGGCATTATTAGCAATCAGGAAATTGATAAGTCAGTCTCACTCATAACCCACACAGCTACGTAATATATTCTAGCTAGCCCAGATCGAATTAGACCAAACTAGACCGAATTAGACTGAATTAGACCGGATTATATCGAACTAGAACGAAATTGACCTAACTAGGTTGAACTAGACCAAACTAGACCGAATCAAACCAAACTAGTTCGCAGTATGGTACTAGCGCGGTAATTCTATCACGGTACTTATGCGGTAATGCTATGGTACTAGTGTGGTACTAGTGTTGTCCCACTGCGGTTGAACCACAGTCCTAGGAGTACCAATGCGGTCTTAGCGATACTAGTGTGGTCTCGGCGGTTCTAGCGGTACTATACCATCGCACTAAAACCGGAATAGATTGGACTAGATTGTACTAGACGTTATTATACCGAACTAAACTGGACTGAACCGACCAATCACTCATCCAACCATCCAACCGTCTATCGAACACCCACGATCCATGCGCATTCCCTTTATATACTTTAGCTCTCCCGCGTAGGCAGCTTGATACGCGGAACCTGGACGGACAAATTTTGCCACAGCGTTTAATTATTATAATTTGCAATTTCCCATTGAATAATTCATCGCGGCAGTTTGTCAAAATCATTTTGATCCTGATAGATTTGGTGATTGTAAACATGTAATTGGTATGAGAAACCAATGTGAACTCTGAATGATGAAAAACTAAGCAAAGTGAAGCGAAAATCGATAACTTATTGTTGGTTCATTTCTGATTTCTTCACAAGTTATCCCGGAGTATTGAAAATCAAGTTTGTTTAAAGTACTATTTGAGAATGAGGGATCAAGTGATCCAGGAAGGTCAATTCATTCACTAATGATGAATTGTCGCTAGTCTTTGAGGTCAACCCTGTGGAAGTTCAAGATAGAATCTCTTCATCACACGAGTAATTTACATTTTTTGTGGGTCATAAATAAGCTCAGGCAAAAATACACTAGAAATAAACCTAATATCTGCAGACATTCCATACAATGTACGTTTCCATGAAATCGCATAGCTTCTGAAGCTGTCCAATCCTTTTTCTGCGAATCTCCATCCTCAGTGTCATCAATTTTCATCATATCAATCTCACCGCATTGTTTCATCGCATATCCGCCTTCACACACGCTTCAATCACCTTTTCCATCATACATACACAGTACCCTATACATACAATTTCTCTTCAAGATTTCCGCTATATACCCGTTACCCTGACGCGTGCAAAATCTCTATCATGGTGGTCCTCTCATCTTTTCCTCTTATGTATTACCTCATCGTCGTCGTCAAGCATATACCTAACCAGATATCCATCCAGTTTTACATCCGAGAAAGAAAAAAAGTTCAGAGGCTATCGTACGTATACCTCCCACAAACCAAACTTATCTAAAAAGGCTTTAAAAAAAAAGCCATATCGTGCTTATCGTCACATCATCCGATGTCAAGCTTGATATACTATATATATAATACTTTAGCAGAGGAACTAAACCATCATCGCAGACCTTATACAATCTTCAATGTGCTCTGACAAACCGATGTTACAGGATGATAAGCTCGTCAGATATCGCTAGTGAACTCTGAATACAACCCCTCCATATACAGTCCACATGTACGATATAATAATACTACGTACACATACGAACCCCCCTTTCGTACATATACATCGTATGGTATAGAGTGAGGCAACGAACGAGTGAAGAAGGGATGAGGGATATACTCGATGTACAGAGTGAACAGAAGTGAAGGTTTGAAAGGGTGATGGTTGAACGTTTAGTATACTCGTGGACGAGCTTGATGGCTATACACGTTTAATCATAATCTAATATTTAAGAGGTAATTTCACGGTTTGTTTACCGCCCGCGCGCGAACGAGACTCAACCCCCATAACCCCACTTTATGTATACATGTATAAACGCTCGTATCGGTCCGAGAAACGCGAGCTTCATGGGAATTATGTGCTTGCGCTTAATAAGCCAAGCTCCCCCCTCCTCCTACTTCTACACAGAGCTTTTTGTCCTTTAGAATTGGGTGAATATTCGAGAATTTCACTCATCCCCTTATCACTCTGATATAATATACACGTATTCACGCGTATGGACAAGTATAAACCCTATTGGTTTGTTCTCGATATAAGCTTTTTCACTTAATTTATTGGTTACTGACTGATAGACTGTTGCTTGCTGATGTTGTTGTTGATTTCGCGAACTTTTTTGAGTTGTATATGTGTGAGAGAGATAGGTATGTTGAGAGTATAGTGGAGAGATATTATTTGCCATGCTATAGCTCGCGTGATTTCATTATTTACGGCTCAGTGTTTCGAGCATCGGTGCTATCTGTGTTACGTGTGCACGTAGGGTATTATATGATGAATTGTGAGGGTGGATGGAAGATGATTGAGCCGTTATGATTTTTAGGCATGAATGAACATTGTATGATACCTGAATGAGGATATGAACTCTGAAAATCGGAAGGAATTTATATAGTATCTGGTCGGTAGGAACGAACGTAACTTTTTATGACTCCCGAGATATGCAAAAATTCTATACAAATTAATCTCAGTCAAGGGAGTGATGGCCTCTGATCACGACCTTCATTCATCCCGCCGAGGTTGAATCGGATGAAAAAAATTCTTTAAAAAAACGTTCCAAGGTTTTCTCTTTTTTTTTCGGTCCAAAATGAAAAAAAGGTGTTAATCCAGAAAGATCAAATTGACCTCCAAACCAACTTCTCGTATCGTAATTTTTCACATTTTTTTAAAATCTGAGATTAAAAGCCTCTTTGATTTCTGAATGACCTCAAAGATATTCTTCAACATTAAAATCAAGGTCAACATCTCCACAATAACTGAAGAGACATGTTGCGAATTCGATCGCAATCCCAACTGTTTACACGAAATCAGAGGAGGGGAGCACATATTACCTGAAGATCCTGTGAATTAATATTGGATTACCCTACTTCGAACTATACCTGCTGACTCTTCGATGTAGGTTCATGTTGAGGTACTCCAAATCGGACTTTGTACTTTTGGGACATTTTCAGGACACCTTCAAGTTGAGACTGCAACTTGGAGAATTGAATGATCTCCTCTCAACTCGCATCAAGTCGGCTGCTCAGTGGAGACTGAATGGAATCTGACCCGTTTAGCTTTATTGACACCCTCTTCATGCGATTGTTCGTGGCCAATATTTTGCATTCACTCATTTCATCTCTTGTTCCTCACTAATTCCTTTTCTCACACATTCCCTGCTCCATCTTCTTCCATGACCTCTCTCCTCCGGTCGGCCGCTCAGTGAAGATCGAATGGAATCTGCTCTAATCGGCTCCATTCATCTACTCTGCTTCGGATTCCTTGTGAATATTTCCTTGCATCCACTTCCCACTCTTCACTCATTTACTTTCTCACTTCTTTTTTGCTTCATCTTTCCCAAGAACTCCTTTCCGATCGACTGTTCAGTGGAGACAGAATGGAATCCATTACCCTCGATTTTTCACATATTCTCCGTTTCCAAATTTTTTAGTCATTTCTTTAATTCACTCTTCACTCGCCACTTTCCACTTGTCACTGAACACTCATTACTCACCACTATTCCATATCTTCACTCATCTCCTGCTCCATCTTTATCCACGACCCCCCCTCTCTGGCTAGCTGCTCAGTGGAAACTGAAGGAATCTGCTCCACTCGGCTCCTTCCATGCATACTTTCTGCTCCATCTTCTTTGAAGGCCCCACTTCCGGTCAGCCTCTCAGTGGAGACTGAATATCATCTGCTCCACTCGGCTCCTTACATATTCTCCATTCTCGTGTTTCTGTAGGCATATTTATTCTGTTCTCACTCTCCGACTTTCACTTATTACTGATCGCTCATCATTAATCATTCATCCACTCTTCTACTTATTTCTTGCTCCATCTCCCTTCACGACGGCCTTCATGGTTGGCTGCTCAGTGTGAACTGAATGGAATCTGCTCCTCTCCGTTCTTCTTATACCGTGTGCTTCCAAATTTTTGCAAGAATTTTTTTTGCATTCCCCTCCCAATTCTGTTACATCACTTCTCACTTATCATTCATTTACTGTCTGATTCACTTCCATACTCATTTTTTCCAAGACCTCATTTCCGATCAGCCTCTCAGTAAAAACTGAATGGGATCTACCCAACTCGGCTTCTTATGTATTCTGTGTGGTATTCTGATCCTCAGCGTCATGTATAATGCTTCTTTTTTCGATACAAAAAAGTTTTGCAGATTGTTTTATAATAATAGTTCTTAAATTGAAAAATCTTTGAGCGGTTGATCAGCACCTTGCAGATCTGAATGACTGTTAACGAGTAACGATATAGCTGGTCTCAATGGTAAAAGAAAAAATGAAATGAGATTCATTTAAAATCAGTGGAATTTTGGTATATAATTGTCCGTTTTACCTTTAGAAAGCAAACCCAGCTCTTCAGAGGAATTGAAGTGAGTCGGAAACTATTTTGACAGACCCCTGTTGTTCCTCTGGAGATTCGAATCTGTCAAGAATAGACAAAACACACCATCATCAGCGTAGGCAAATCGTTCAAATTGCACCCCAAAATAATAAGGATCACCTGAAAGCATATAGTTCAGGTAGAATAATGGTCACCTCAGAGGCTCATAGTTCAGAGATCGTGGTTAATCAATACCAACCTATAGAAACAATCAGCGGATGTGCTACTTAATCTACTTTGCAAACACCAATTCGTGAGATTCATATACTTAGTTTGGGAATGCAACCTAAATCATTGTCCTTAGCTGCTCTATGTGTATTCTATAATATCATCATGGTAAATTGCAATGCCAGAATTTAGAGCTGTCCTTTGAAAATCTCATCACTGAATCCACGTGCATCCACAATATAGAAAACCATAAACTATTACGTAATTAGACCTTTCACACGGAGCACATGAACAACCGGAAATTGATAGTAAGATATTTTGATTCGCCCTCTTAGTTATGTAACCATTTAAAAAGTCCCACTATTATTAAATACTAGGGAGCTTCCACAAGCTCACGTGTCGACGCGATAAAAAAAGATAATAATGATAGTATTCCTTTTTGATACTTGCACAAATGTAGGCTGCAACGAGTATCGAAGTGTAATGTATACTCGTGCAACTTTGTAGCAATCAATTATTGATTTATGCAGCTGATTTACAGTGACGTTACTCAAGCATGACTAACGAGCTTGACTGCACTTCGCTTTTACATTCAACTTCATAATTGAAACTTCAAACCTCGCGGAGTATTTCCTTGATGCGCTTTCCGTTCTCATAGTGACTTGGTAATTCGAAGTGATGCATATTGAATCGTATGCATTGCGATGAGAAAATTCACAATTTTTCATTGAGTATCGAGGTCAAACTATTGTTTGCAAAGTGATATAACGGTGTCTGGTGTTGCTTCAAAGACGCTTGAAATATCAAAATGTTCATGAAGAAACATTTCAAGAGTTTCTATGATCATGTTCTGTCGAAAATCTCTCAAATATTTCCCCAAATGGTTTTCATGTGTTTCTCAATTTTTAAGCAAGTGAAATGGGTTATGAACAAAATTTGGCCATGTAAAATTGAGATGATTTTTGTTGAAGTGTTGGGCAGGCTGTTGGGTCGGGAGTGATTTGTTGAAGAAATTAACTCTGCAAATCACAAAAGAGCCATCTAACTGTATATTCCATCTGTACGAATGTTATGGAATCATTGAATTTGTTTCAATATGCAGCAGATTTTTGGTAAAATTCTTCAAAAGTCAAAATGACCTAATTCTCTATTCTGAGTTTGGTAGTTCAAACTGAGACTCAAAATTATCAGTAAACCCCTCCTTTCATTAGGGGGCAATGAGAAACAATCATCTATGACTCGATCTCAAAATCAGAACCCTCTTAGATTTACATTAGTAACCTCCGAGTTTATCTGAATATATATCACAGGGATCTTAGTATACACATCTTAAAGCCAAACTAAATGTGCAAACGAAACAAGAAAATCGGCCTGCAAGTATGCTCTTATTGTTGTACGTAATTTACATACATACACACGAATAACGTAGTCACGCCATGGAAAGACGAGCGCCATAATGCATCATAATTTCCCTGGCGTGACTGAGCACTCGGGAGCACTCCAGAATACACAATGTATTTCACACGATATGGGCCATTTTTCACGTAGTGTTGAACGGAATATACATATCTTCGATGACATAGTGAACATTGCCACGCAATTTTTCGAATTTCACTGTTTTTCTAGGTATAGAAACGCTACTATTTCATTTTTTATCGTTTCAAATCGACTCAGAAAGATCTTTCCGATTTTTTACAAGGATCTCGATGGTTGTCATGAGGAAGAGATATGTTATTCAATCCATGGCTTGTATGATTATCAACCAAAATTCTACAAACCTTTTCTAGTAAAACAGTCTACAATGAAAAAAATTCAAAGAGATGAGAGGAAACCAGAGCCGTATTAGGTATTCAAGTCAATGGCTCATGAGAAGGATAAATTGTATAATCGATCAATCGTATCTCAACTTTTGAATATCACAGAAATAATGATTAGTGTAGCTTTCATCGAGTGAAAGTGAATTCACATTAAAAAACTGAGAAAAAGGATATCGGAACGGGACGTGTTCATCTTGCTCCTGCGTTAAACTCTAGAAGAAATTTCTGAATGTACAAATCTAAAGTTCAGTCCGTAAACATAATCATAGTGACAATTGAAATAAATTTTTGTCTCGATCGATATGAACGATTGAGACTTTATCGCTCGCGGAAATTTCAAATCGTGTTATAGCATGACTCTGCTAATGCAAGCTAATTTGAATCAACGGATCTGTTGATTAAGTGACATGGATCGATATTGGATTACTCCAATTCGATCCATGTACCTTCAAGGCACCTCGCAGTTCAAGTGCCGCAACTTGAATGATTTCGATAATCATAGTGATTCCATTTAGTCCAGTTATCTAGTCATGAAGTGGTCAATAATCAGTTTGACGCCAAGAACATAGATAGGAATATAGCCATCTCTTGCGCAGTTCTTGGTTACATGCAAAAAATGGCCATTCTGTAACAAAAATCTTGTTACATTGGAGAAATAGCCATTCTTAACGAGTCAGAAACTTATTGCGAATTTAGAGAACTGTAGTTTCCAGTCGATGGGATTAAAGTGGACAAGCTCAATTTCATACGAATAGTTGAAAAATTATGGTTCAACGTCTTGAGTCAAACCTTCTTCTTCTCATGATTCATCCATACATGGTTAGACTTGCATACACACCATAATATTCTTGAGATATTCTAATCGTGATCAAGATCATAGTGACAATTTTAAACGTGTCGAGTAATTTGAATCTGACAAATTAAAGAAAGACCTATTCGAACCAAGTTCTGTAGATATGCAGCACCCTACTTCTTTGCTCAGAGCGACACTCGCCACCTGCGCATTATAGCATTTGCATACTGCAGCAAGGTTTGAGAAGAAGAATGGAAAGAGAATCCTCAAAAAGAGCTTGGCTTCCTTATCCAGCTAATAATCTACTCGCCGACTTTACATCGAGTCTCACGAGCTTACACTGATCCATAAATTAGCGGCTGCCATCACGATAGAAAGATCAAAAGGTATAATCTTCAAAAGTATCGCCAGTTTCAAAAATATTAATCCACTTGTGACTTTCTTTTCCCTATGAAGAGTTATCGCATTTTTTCCTCGATCTAGGAGAAAATTTTAGGCCTGACGTTTATGAACATCTCAAAACTAAAAAAATTCATGAGATGAGGAGCATCATCCCTAGGTTTGAGTTACCGTCAACCGGGGTAACTTTGGAACAAAAATTGCATTTTTTTCCTTAAACCTCGCGAAACTTGTACGTCTCACATCAGAAAGGCATTGTATCTGTGGTCAATCGAAAGCTTACAGTCTCAGGTTTCGATTGCGGTGTTTATGAGGTCCATTTGGACATATGGGCGGCTCCGGATCAGAACGGTATGAGTCCATTTTGGTGAAAATTGAGTTTTTGACGGGAAACGATAGAGAATGCATGTGAAAACATGTACGTGCAACCCCGGAAGTAAAAATCCATTCTGCAGCATCACAAGTAACATAACCACTTTTGGCCCGAAAAAAGTTTTGACTTTTCTTCCGGATCAGAACGGTATAAGTCCATGTTCTCGCTAAATAATATCGCTTTTGGGTTTTTCACGTTTAGTTGTCGTACTTTTGTAAGTAGTTAGAGGTCGTAGCTACTCCCAGAAACTACAAATTAGGTTTCCCATGTTGTCCAAATGATTGCATCGAGTGGTTTCGAAGGAGGTGGGCCGACGTCCGATCACTTCCTTGTGACGCATTTGGACACAGGCAAGCCCTTACGAAAATGAACAACCTCTGCTGAGTGATTAATGGGCCTGGAATGCCCCTCTTGGAAGCTCTGAAGGCTTTTTTTCTCACCTCTCATCATCATTGAAAGAGCTGTGTTGGTTAGTGAGGGTTTGAAAAGCGCAGTAGTTATGAGAGCAATCGGCACTGAGCTTGCAAAGAAATTTGATTTTGCATCTTGTTTTCAGGCATCTTATCGAACGAAAGATCAACTGCATACGCCAAACTCAACTAAGCTGTACACTCACTCTTCTCAGGAACAATGCCAATCGTGGAGAATTCCTAGCTTCTTCATTACAGTAATTTGGTTACGATTTGACTATGAATGATTGTGATCTATCAACTGGAGTTTTTTTTTATGAATAGTCATCCGGCTGTCGGTTCGATCCTTCCACCGCTTGTTACGAGTGGATCTCATTTGGGTGAGTCTCGTAGGTGACGATACTGGCTTCTCAAAATTGAGCTAGCCGCAACGAATCTGAACCTCATTCTACATTTGATCAACAATCCTTTTTGGTTGTTGAGCGGGGATCATTCCGAATTCACCGATTGGATTCCCTGGTCGATTAAAGTCTCTTCATTACGACTTTTCCTATACAATCTCAAACTGCTTTAAACTCTTTGATTTCTAGCTGCGTGCTCTGTGGTCCCTAAAAATTTGAATTTTGGACCGAGCTGGTTGAGTAAACTCGTCTTGACCGGACTTCCGTTTCCAAATAAACCCTTGTTGACCTCAATGTTGGGAATATATTCTTAGTCATGAAATCCTGAATGAGATCTCTTTGCAAGAACCAGTCTCGACTGTCGGTGAGATTTAATGAAAGTCATCCTCAATTACCGAGGTATTTTGTTTACTGAGAGGAAAAGTTGAGCTTAGTGATTAAAAGCCTAAAAAATTCTCAATCTATACCGTTCTGATCTGAAGAATTTCTCCACCTTTTTTCTCGCTAAAATCGGTATGAGTCCATGGATTTCCAACGTTTTATGACCTTGATGGTGGAAACTCATAGTTTTTTGACATTTTCGTACTTGAGACGGTGAAAATCCATAATATGAACTACTTCTCACGATCTAAAATATGAAAAGTAAAATATTTTTCAGAAATGGTGGACTTATACCGTTCTGATCCGGAAAAAAAGTTGAGAAATTTTCCGGATCAGATCGGTATAAGTCCATTTTTCATCGCAAAACGAGATGTAAAAATTATAAATAATTGAAAATTGATACGCCCCACGCGAAAAATGGCGTGAAAACACACCCACTACATGGTAGAACAAGAATATTTACTTCAAATGATAACTCGAATTTTCCATATCACAAAAACTTTGAGGTGAATTTTTCAGAAATGGAAAAAATGGACTTATACCGTTCTGATCCGGAGCCGCCCATATCTGGTTGGAGCTAGGAGCGCTGAAAGTCGTGTTCCAAAATTAGACACAGAATGGGGTAACTTTGGAGCAAAAATTGTTATCATTATTTATTCGTCGATTAATTTAGAACACAGGTCACGCCATCGATTTTCACCATCAGTCATCGAAAGCTAAGTGTCTTAGCTTTCCATTGACCTATTGTAAAAGTCCGTTTGGTTGGACTATACTTCTACATTCGAGCATAGACGCCTTCAGCATACCTCACTGTTTGTATCACGGCTAACTCTCGAGGAGAAAAATACCTTCACAGTCGGTTTCTGACGAAAACTGCCATAACTTGGCTTCCATGGGTCGAAATGAGACGTTCTTTGGCTCATTTTGAAGCTCTCATCAACGGCTACACAGGCATGTAGAATTTGAGGAGGATTTGAATCTTGGGAAATGATTGAGAGTACATGAACAAGTGTTCCAAAGTTACCCCGGTTTCTGAAAAAAATACATACTTGTCAGTTTTTACTCTACAAAATTGAAACTTCGTGGAAATACTCCAATGTAACAATTGTTTCATCTAGATATGTGTACAAACAAGTGAAGTCTAGCTCCGCTACCTTGAATTCGACCTGCTAAAGTCGGAACCACACCACTTTTTCCGAAAGACTGTTTGTTGGGTTGAAAACGCTTTTCTGAAGAAGTCAGCCTATAAACGGATAAAAAGCTGATGGAGGCCCTCGCGCCAATGCAAAACATTGTTTATGCGTGCCCTAAGTAGGAGAAATCGGTATTAAAGTCTCAGGATCATCTGCCTAGCGGATTGTGCGTGATAAACACTCTTTCATGGGTTGTTCCAAAGTTACCCCGGTTGACGGTATATTGGCCCATCAATTAGGTTAGTTTGATCATCTCAATAGAGTCACAATATAGTCGGCAGAATGTACCAAAAAATTAAATGAACAATTTTCCTCGAGAATAACACTACTCGGTGAGATTCTCGCGCGTTTTCTCTGCATATGATCACATTTTTACAAAAAATTGGCGACATGCACGGATACCAATTCCATAAGTTTTCTTATTTCTGAATAGTATTTTCTTGTATTTCCAAGTCTTTATTTCACAATATGGTATAATCTCTAATCAGTCCTAAACGTTCTCATTTTACGCCACTTTTCCTGTTCGTGACATATAATCATTGATGGTATTTGAATCCCTATTCGACGTCGTATTCGTTTCATCCCGTGGGGCCACTTTTATGTTCTTTGCCAAACACGATTTTGTAACAACTAGTTTTAAGTCAGTCCGTTCCTTCTGGATCTCTGTGAGTATCTGCAGGTCAAATTCCACAAGCTGGGCAATTCCGACTTCGAAATTTTGAGATCTTCAAAATGACTGCACACTCACCGCAAACATGATTTCGACGGAGTAGATCTCAAACAATGATAGAGTACTTACAAAAATCACTTTGCAGCTCCGTCGCAGATTTGTAGGAGAATACAAGATTTTGCCATGTATTTGAATGCGAGCCTCATATTTCCATAATTCCAATTGGCACATGTCTGTGTGAATGCATGGCATCCTAAGTTTTGGAAGAGAGGGAAAAAAGAAAAGTATGAGAGTTTTCAGTGTCTTCTGAAGGTCTGCGGTACAAAATCAAGATGTGCCACAGCCGCCAAAACGCTCATTTTCGTCATTTGTCAATTCTTATAAGTCTCGCATTACGATTGAGTTGAATCTAACGCAGGGGCGATTCTTATAGTCAATTTTTGAGGTACAAATATCAGTTTACACGTGGTATCAATCCCAACGGAAGTGGAGTTTTGGTTTGCTCCAAATAATCCGGTTTTCTTTATATGACTTATGCAGAAATAATTTCTCTTACTTTGAGCTACATCGTCATTCAGAATCGAGCACAGTATTGTTCTTGGACTGAATTTGTATGTTTTTTTTTAGTAAAACAAGATGGCATTCCCACAAATACGAACTATTCACCACCCTGAGTACTGTATCCATTACAACATTACAACAGCGATACAAGAAGAAATTCATAATCGGCACTCGCTCTGATGGATCATCGCCACCGCTTGAGGCATTGATAGGCACAGCCTCGAGCAAAAAGTATCCATTTTCATTTTACATTATTATGTACAATCCATCCACATTTCAGACCGATTAGTCAACCACTCCGTTAGCTGTAAGCTAAGGCATAAGCAAAGTATGCCCTTGCTCGGTCGAAAATCAGATTTTAGTCATATAAATATGTCCCTCATAGCATCTTGCTAAAGCGAATGATGGACTTCTGAATGACGCAGAACTATTGAGTATGAGTAGATCTTCAAAATGACCCACAAGCGGTGGAGGAACGCGAGTGTTCTTTTCCCAACGTGAAAATGGGACTGCTCAGCCAAATCGTTTAGTTCGTGAGATTTGGCCATCTATACTGATTGGATTGATCTTCACTCGTCAGAAAGTGAAAATGATAATACCAACCCTCACTCATGCTATTCTTCTTATGTTTTCCAGGAGGAGTAGCTCATCGTTGATTCCAAAATTTGACTGGGTATCTCGTTTTCACAGCTCTTCCTTGGGGATTTGATTGTAAGCGTTGGTAAAATGTGAAGAACTGAACTTACAACTGTCACTGCAAACTGGCTCAATACTCCAAAAATATGTGGCTAGTAATACGTATGTATGTAGATGGCCCAAAATTTTGTAACATTAACATCTCCTTGCTGTTACTAGAACGTTTCAATCTGGACATCTGCAACTCTTAAACATTTCAAAACTGTCTGAAATTACTACTTGATTAAAATCGGTCTCGATATTTTTCAGCTTGCGATCAGCCGAACTGCAAATGTGATGGTTTGGGAACCTGTAACATGATTTTTTGTAAAAAATGTTTCAGGAATTTGAAATATAAATGAAAATATGACTTGTGAGAGTGTTTATTCGTGAAATTTCATCGTTGAAACATATGGTTGACTCATTCGGATGTAAATAGTGCACACTCATTCTGATAGAGATTTAGAATTGGTGATTAACTCTTTCTAAAACCCAATAGAAGCAACTGGCCCCGTATTCTAAATTTTGCGGTAAAATTTTGCGGCAAATTCTACCACAAAATTTGCCGGCATCAGTGGCGCTCTGTCGGTAACCTGTAAAAATTTCCGTTATTGCTGCAGTTTGCCCGCGCGGTTTGCTGTATTTTTCACGGCAAACGCTATCGGCAACGCAAATACGGCAAATCGCGCCGGCTAACTGCAGCAATAACGGAAATTTTTACAGGTTACCGACAGAGCGCCACTGATGCCGGCAAATTTTGTGGTAGAATTTGCCGCAAAATTTTACCGCAAAATTTAGAATACGGGCCCTGGAGCCTCGTAAATAGATTAGGTCTTCACCTTCAACGCAAATGGTCTGGGTCCAAATTTTAACCATATTTTTCGGGATCTCGAATTCTTCTAGAGTTAGATGATTCGCACAATAACCTTGAAAAGAGATGAGAACGTGTATACCTAAGCACCTGCTGATATCAGAAAATTATCAATGCACAAACAAACTAACTCATAAATATTCCCCCCGCATTCACAGATTCTCAAAACAAGAGGGCAGTCTATAATGACTTTCCCATGGGAGCGAATCACTTGTTCGGCGTATCAGTCATCAAATTAATCAAACAGTCGGCAACCCGATCTCTCTATACAGGCGAAGTACATATTGCGTGGGAGTTGTATAAGTGAGTCCGAGGGTGAATCGCCGATTAAGGGTGCGAGAACGCATCCCTTGACTCGTCGTTGGGTGCAAACAAACCAATGAGCCGCATCGATTTCGCATCTCGCACTCCCCACCTACGACTATCTTCACCTCCACCTACCCTCACAAACACACTCGTCTACCCAAAATCATACTACATAAAATTCATCCACTTTGAAACTAAATTCTATATATTCAAATGTATTTCACACAAGTAAAACAACTGCACTGTAAAAGTATGCTCCACATAAATCCAGCGAGAAGGAGCTCGTGTTCATAGATATAGATATGCCACACATACGTATGACTAGAACTTAGTCTACAAGGCACATATATAGAATGCGCGTGTGGAAAAGCAATGTGGAATGTATATAAGTTGGTATAAGCTGTGCAATTGCACGCTGGCGTCGAGAGAGGAAGTGGCGCATTAATTTCAAGCCTACCCCTTGGCCACTTGCAAACGACGCCCCTCGCGCAGTCCGTGCTATGCGTTCGCCAGTTTGGAGCTGCTCACGATCTTATAGTGATAGTAAGCTTACCTATATGTATATATATATATATAATACGAGGAAGGTGTTCCGTACTCGCGACTGGGATAATTTGTTGCCAGATATGCCCATTGCGATAAGCTATATAGTCAGTCTCGTGCGAGGAGTTTAAAACCCAACGAGCGGAGCTAATTTGTTTGTCATAAGTTAGAGGACGAGAGATATTAATTCTCGAGTATGTTTACGAGATGAGGTGAGATTCTTGTTGAGTTTGTGTATTATCGTGCATTGTTGTTTCTTGATGCGAGTGATGCGTTTATTACTCTGGTGGTGCTATAGTCTCACGCTTGAAAAGGAAATATGATGTTATGGTGTTAGCTAAGAGGTTCTGTAGTTGTATGTATATCATGATTTTGCACGGTACTGATAATGTTGTAGGTAGAATGTCTGATTTTATGTGTGATAGTGGTAGATCGCCTGCTGGCTGACATTTTTGGTAATTATTTCTGCGGGGATAGATCATAGCTGAATAGGTCATTGGCGGTGAGGAGAATACGACTGTGCAGTGACAGACGGGAGAGCCATTCCGTTTTCGTTTGTTGGATGAATAAGCATGTTGGATAGTTCGACATCTCAGGATCATCTTTTCCACAAAAGTCCAACTATATCCTGTCAGCTCAGGTGGAAAAAGTCATCGATAACCAGTTAGCATACTGATTTGGCGATTTCTTATAGCCTGCCATACTCGATCAAAAATGTCTAATTTTCTGAATATTCGGAGTTATTCCCTACAGCATAGCACTTCGGGATTCGAATAAATTGACGAAGAAACAATCCATCGGGAGAGCGTTGCTATATTGATAGGGCGATTCTGAATCAATCGAAACCGCGATCAAAGTTGCGTAAAATGCATCAAATTTTACTGTTCCGCTGCGCCATCTCTTGGTCAACGTTTGAGTCACTCGGCTCCGTGTGAATTGCACGCAATGTGGTACTTACTCGTGGTCGAGAATTTAAATTGGTACTCGTGATCCAGAACTCGTATACTGTGGTACTGGTGATCGCGAACTCAATCTGGTACTCGCGATCGAAAACTCAATGTGGTACTCTCGTGATCCAGAATTGAATGTGGCACTCGTGATCGAGAACTTAACGTGGTACTCGTGATCTTGAACTCAATGTGGTACTCGTTATGCAAAACTCAGTGTGGTACTCGTGATCTAGAACTCAATGTGGAACTCGTGTTCGAAAACTCAATGTGGTACTCTCGTGATCCAGAATTGAATGTGGCACTCGTGATCGAGAAGTGAATGTGGTACTCGTGATCCATAGCTGAATGTGGTACTCGTGATTGAGAACTGGTAGTGGTACTCATGATCGAGAACTCTACGTCGTCCTCGATCATGAGTTCTGAATCTCGAGTATCACATTGACTACTCAATCACGAGTACCACATTGAGTTCTCGATAACGAGTATCGCGTTGAGTTCGAACACGTGTACCACAGTGAGTTCTTGTAGGCGAGTACGACATTCCGTTCTCGATCACGAGTACCACATTCAATTCTAGATCACGAGTACCACATTGAGTACTCAAACACGAGTACCACATTGAGGTCTAGATCGCGAGCACCACATTGAATTCTCGATCACGAGTACCACATTAAGAGCTGGATCACGTGTACCCCATTAAGTTCTAGATCACGAGTACCACTTCCAATTTTGGATCACGAGTACTACGTTGAGTTCTGGATCACGAGTACCACATTAAGTACTCAAACACGAGTACCTTATTGAGGTCTAGGTCACAAATACCACATTTAGTTCTCGATCACGAGTAACATATTGAGTTCTCCATTACGAGTACCAATCCCAGCACTCGGTCACGATTACCACCTTGAGTGTTTGATCTCTAGTGTCATTCCGGTTAGTGGATCAGGATTACCAGCGGAAATCATCTGCTCTTTCAGAGTCCGACGCCAAATTCCGATATCTGGCTTCCAAAATTTGTTCTTGCGATTCTCTCAAAAATTTGTAAAACTGATGTTACTCTCGAATTCAGCGCAGATATATCCCCGTGGCGTAATTACATTGAAGTTTTCCCATCAAATTAATGCAAATATTCTCCGAATCAGGAGAGTAAATTAGCGCAGTTTTTCATAGAATAACAAATCAATCAGGTTCTACTGTAACCCAAACTCGCGGTATGTCTTGTAAATTCGGGGAAATGGCAATCGTGCATCTAAATATTCCCAAAACAGTTCCGATGTATGTCCGTTGGATGTTTCTTTTGGTAGACTGACAAGGGAGGTCCAACCTTACGGAACACGGATCCTTATGAAACTCTGGGAAACATCTTGTTTTGGTGAGAAATGAAGGTATTTTCAAGGGTTAAGTCCCATGGGCCTCCTATCCCGAGATACAGCTATGGAGGTTAGCATTGTTAGTATATCTATATATACGACTTTTCAACATGGGCCTATATTGGCAGTGCCAATCTCCATAGCTGTATCTCGGGATAGAAGGCCCATGGGACTTAACCCTTGAAGATACCTTCATTTCTCACAAAAACAAGATGATTCCCAGAGTTTCATATGGATCCGTGTTCCGCAAGGTTGGACCTCCCCTTGTGAGTAGCGTATTGGTCTCTCGGACTATCGTGCGCGACCATGTGATTCCTATGACGCACTATCGATACAACTCAAGATGGCAATTTTCCGAATTTTCCAAAATATGTAGTAAGTCTGTGTATAAACGTCATCTTCGAATTTTGAAATGGACTCGTGGTTCATCAACTTCCGCCAAAGTGAGAAAATATTGTATATGGAACCGGGTACAGAGCGCATGTTCTAGGTATGTAAACTTCTCCCTTCTCGGGTAATAACACGCTAGAGATTTTTCCTGTAACTTTCAAGAAGCTTCCCCTCCATCATCATTGGCGACAGATTTAGCAAGTGAATTTAGGAATCTAATCGTACAAATTACATAAGAGTAATTCCATGAGAAAACGATAGACAAAAATGGGGTGGGTCTCAGATTCCTTTTTGAGTCAACTTTTTCGATTATATAGGTCAAAATATGAACGTCTGCCACCATAAAAAAATTGGGAAATTTTTTTCGGACTCTGGCGCATGAATCAAGATTCGGTTTTAAATTTTTTTTTGCAAAATTTCCGTAACTTTTTTTCAATAAAATCGTTATAACTCAGAAACGACTGTAAGTGGAGCAACGGGATTCAGAGCATCTGGAAGGTGAGTGAGAAATCTATCAAAAACCACTCCGAAATTTTGGTTTCCATGTCACCTCGATTATATATGGGTGATTCCGTGAAAATCATCTTCGACTCTTTTTCTCAAAAAGCTATTTTTTGGAATATTCAAAAAACATTTTCCAATGTAAAAAGTTATGTTCGTTTCGAAAAATAGTATATTTTTGTACTGAGCGCGGTAGTCTATTTTGGGCGCTAGGACAGTTTGTCTGTCGAGTGAAGCGAGACAGACATGTCCTCCAGTGCCCAAAATGGGCTTGCAAGCGGAGTGCGGATATATTTTTTCATTACGAGAACCCTAAAATCCCATTCAAACGCGGCATTTTTAGGTTAGAGTAATGAAAAATACTTTTATTCTGCATTTCTGGGTTCTAAGGTGTTTTTTGGGTGTTTTTTGAATTTCAATGTTGAAAAACCTCAATTTTCTGCGCATGCGCGAGATTTGGGGATTCCAAAACTAATTTAATGAAAAGCTGAGAAAATTTCCTTGGAATTGATTACTTGCTGAGTTCAATTTCGTTGATTGAAATCAAAGTTTCAGTCACTTTCAACACCGAGTACCAAAAGCAATTTGGTGCGAGGTCCCTATTCGATTCGATAGATGCCTTCATGTTCTCGCTCAATGCAAACTTTATCTTCCGGAGGCTGCAACTCCGGTTCTAGTTGATGAAATTGAACTTGGCAAGTGGTCAATTCTAAGGAAATTTCCTCAGCTTTTCAAAAAAATTGGTTTTAAAATCCCCAAATTCCGCGCATGCGCAGGAAAGCGAGGTTTTTAAACATTAAAATTCCAAAAACGGCCAAAAACGCCTTAGAACTCAGAAATGCAGAATGAAAGTATTTTTTTCGAAAAGAACACAACTTTTTACAATGAAACATGTACTTTTGAATATTCTAAAAAAATAGTTTTTTGAGAAAAAGAGTCAAAGATGATTTTCACGGACTTACCCACATATAATCGAGGTGACATGGAAACCAAAACGAAGTGGTTTTCGATAGATTTTTTACTCACTCTTCAGATGCACAAAACCCCGTTGGTTTACTTAGAGTTGTTTCTGAGTTATAACGATTTCATTGAAAAAAAAAATACGAAAATTTTGCAAAAAAAATTAAAAACCGAATCTTGATTCATGCGCCAGGGTCCGAAAAAAATTTCCAACTTTTTTTATGGTGGCAGATGTTCATATTTTGACCTATAGAATCGAAAAAATTGACTCAAAAAGGAATCTGAGACCCGATCCATTTTTGTTTTCTCGTGGAATTACTCGTAGTTTTCAAAAATCATCCACACAACTTCACGCGTTCAATCCCCCACCAACCTCAATGAGGTTTTTCATAAAATTCGCACGGAAATTCCCCGCACACGGAGCTACTCTGCACTCTAACAAAAGTTATGTGGTTGATTATCTTCCTACAATATACCAGTCCGACCACTAGATGGTGCCGAAAACAGCTAGTGAGTACTTGTCGGTAATAATGATGGAAAATTTTGTACAAATATAAGCCCCTCTTATAAACTATCACGGACATACCTATTAGTAACGGATGATCTTATGAGTCTTTGAAAAAATATTGTACAATAATCTTGTAAGTGATCTGCGTCACAGATACAAGTCTATTCCAAGAAGCCCGTATGTGAGTCTGCACGACAGAAATAATTAAATTAATGACATTCTCGTCATTATAACCCGTCGATTTTGTTCTATTCGATACCCAGCAACAGCCACAAATGATGAGTAAGATGTCAAGTTATTATGGTACAACTTAATTAAAGGCTTGCACGACTCATCGCGGAATATCGCGTCAAGCGTAAGAAGATGGCATAGATGCAGGGATGAGGAAAATCTTGTGGTGAGAAGGTATCCAAGCAGAGACATCAAACGTGTCAAGAACCCGAGAAACGCAAGTAGAAGGGAAGTTGGGGTGTTAAAAAGGAAACCGAGGCAAAGAGTCGCGGTTGACTACGTACACACACCCTGGGATCACCTCGCTCTGCTGCGTACATCTCTCTTCCTCGAGCATTATAAAAACCTCGGATGATTTTCACGCAAGTTGGGTGAACATCCGAGTCGACGCACACTACAACACGTCCATGTGTTCACTTCAAAGAGAGTAGAGTTGATGGTATATATCGCGAAAACATACGAGTTGCATTGCAACTTCTATCTAAACTCACTACCACTGATGCGTGAGACTTTACTTAAAAAGAGGGTTGATTATAAATATGAAAGAGCGATTGCTTGAAGCTGATTAGCCTTACATCGGTCTGAATGAAATTTCCTACGAATTCTGACTTCACCACTCAGGTATCGTATAGCAAAAATAAATTTCAAAATTCTAGAATATCATAATTCGATAAAATTTTATAGGTTGTTCAATTCATTGCTCCTCGTGTTACCAATTCATTACCATATACATAAATTTTCAAAACTCAACGCAAGAGTGAAAAAATGAGAGGAAGCTCAGCGATAACGAGAAAAAGCCGAAAGAGCGAGAGTACTATACCCTCTGACGTTCAAATTTCCATAAGCGTCGAGGGTTTGAAGTAGTGTACACTGCGGTATACATATACCTTGTAAAGATTCAGAGCGTTAAAAAAAGCCGGGAGTAAAAGTACGAAGTTGTATCACAACGGGGCCTTTTTTCACGCATGAAAAGCGGCCTACATGAATTTTTCATAGCCGTCGGGCATCCACGCATCGTTAGCGCGCTTCGAATAATGAGGAGTTCTGAGGCGTCAAGTCTCCACCTATACTGTACATCTGACTTTGAGTATCACAGTTTTGAGGGTTGAGGGTTGAGGTCGAGAGTAAATGTTACATATATCGTGTCAACTCTAAGATTTACTACTGTGCAATTAACGCATGAACAAGGCTAGCCTTAAGGTATTAGGTTGTCTTGATGATGGCTGTGTTATTCAGGTGTGGTGTGAGCTGGCTGAATTTGACTTTAGAAGCTTGAGTTGAAGGGTGCACATCGTTGCATGCGATGAAAATCTTCTTGAGTTCGTGTGTCTATTTTTTTGTCTATAAGTATAAGTATTTCTTGGATTTGATTCCTGATGATAGGGAATGTTACCGATTTTGTGGATGAGGTTTGTAGAGGTTATGGTATCATGGTAGTGGTATATGAATTAGCCAAGAATTGATTGTATCGTTGATGGCAACGAGGGGTAAAAGTTGTTGGATAATACGGTGCGTGATAGGCGTCACGTTTCCATCCCCTGTATAGGCTTTATCGCGCCGAGACGATCTGGATTCAGGCCGTGCAAGCTTATCATCTTCCCCTCCCCCCATCTTGGGCTTGTCGAGGAAGCAATGGAGACTTTCATGGCTGGAAATATACAAGTCGTTTTTGATAGAATTTATTTGTTTTTCCTTTCAGTTGTCGGGTTTCAAGTTATTTAGTTGTTTTTCGTGTTGATGGTTCTTAGGATAGATATCTTTTGGCTTGAGGACCCTAGATGATGTCTGAATTCCATGTGAGAATTTCTGATGCATCAAATTTTGATCATATGAAAAGTCAGCCGTGCTGCAGAAAATCTTGAAAGTCGAGTTTTTACATCAATGTTTTTCCCCTTCAAGCTCGTTCATTTGAGAACACATCAAAATACCGAAGTAGCTGATAGTCAAAAAAGTAAACTTTTATTTCTACAATTCAAATTATTGAGTTGGAACTCTAAATTTTTTCGAATTGATGACAGACGATCTTGAAAAAAATGCCTACAGTATTGTATAAGAGAAGGCCAGTTCGTGCTTTCCTAAAAGTTATCGCATCATTCCGGGAGATAATTGCTATTTGGTATCTACCCTTCGAGTGAACTAGTCCATATCTGGAGATTCAGAATAGATGAGTATACCATCCTAGTTGAAAAGTCTAAAGTAAAAACCTTTGTATGATTCGAAATAATTCTTCGCAAAATGAAAGTCCTAATACAGAACCACTCAACCACGCTGTGAATAAAGATACACAGGTTATTACAATGTAAATAAGAATCCCTTTACGATTTCCATTGTTGCAACGTCGACATCTCACGAGAACCCAGTCGTACATGAACTTACAGAAATATATCGTGGATAAACTTTTAAACGCGAATCTCTATGCAAACGTTTGATGAAGAATTTTATGATCTGAAAAGAGAAAGGGTAGACTATATCTCTCACCGTTTCTCACGACATGACCTATAACTATCAAAATCATTCATGTTTTAAAATTTGAAGTCTCATTAGGAAAATAAAAGTGAGTAATCTCAGCAGCTTGATGATTTGATACCTACGTTCAAAATTAACGGTTCTTCAACTCGAAAAGCTTCTCCATCAAACCATGAGATTAGAACTCGAGGCCTAAAAAGGTACATCCCAGATTCATGTACATACGTCTCTTGAGGCGATTCCCAAGTGAATTCTATGCATCGATCATCCAAAACTTTTATGAATCCACAATTCATGCACCGTGCCGTATGATGGTCGATCTCACTAGGAGAGTTCATCACATCCGGATCACGGATTTGGGTGAAACTTTGAGAATAGTCTTCTTTCAGTGTCAAAAGATGAAACCCAAAATTATAGACCCTAATGCTCAAGCGTTTCCGAGCTACAGCCACGGACATTAGCATTGCAGGTATAGCTATATGTATAATTTTTACCATGGGCCTATATGGGCAATGCTAATGTTCTTGGCCTTAGTTCAAAAACGCTTGAGCATTAGGGTCTGTAATTTTGGGTTCCATCTTTTGGCACTAAAAGATGACTATTCTCAAAGTTTCAGCCAAATCCGTGATCCGGATGTGATGACCTCTCCTGGTCAGCCTCAACTGTTTCAACTACACCCACTATCCAAGAATAGAAAATTCAGGGCCGTGTATGTTATTAGAATAAAATACATCATCTCTATACTGGTAGTTGAAAGACATTTCATTCACACAGCAATGGCTATCAAGAGCTGATTACCCGAATCAATCGAAACGTTTCAAGATGATCTTTTGTAAGAGACTTCAGCCAATCTCGATATCGCTAACTTTACACAACCTAGTCATTCACTGAGATGGGTCGAGAAATCTGGAAGAATCCCTCATTCTGACAAATTTTGGAAAGATCTTACAAGAGATGGCCGTTCAATGTGCTCACAGAGACGTACACCCAAGAGGCTACAAAATGTCCGGCACAATCTGCCGACAGTAAACTGTAGTCGAGGTCTTGTTAAATATTAGCAGAGGACCTCAACGGGCCCCCTTTTTTTCTTCTCTGATCCCTCAGCGAATTTCTTTCTATGCGAGACAGCTGGAGCTCGATGCAGAATCAAGTAGCGTAATAATGCGTCTGCTCTGATGTTGATGCTATACTGCTTCTTTTCTTTTTCACTTGCTTTTTCTCTATACCTTGCCATAACTCCCTCCTCTTTCCTCTCTATTATTCTTTCTCATCAATGTTGGTAACCGTGTATACATGTGCATTTCTTACTTGATTTTTCTCTTGAATCGATCATGCTTCCACCCTCAAGAGAATAACATTGAATAATTATTACATCAACAGGCATCAGTATGTAATCGATGGTTGAGTGATTTTTTTGTACCAACTTTTACTTCGGGCCCCGATTTTTTGTCTGTGTTTGTTGCTTCACACTGAATAAGTCCGAGAAATCTCCGATTATGGTACAGATTAACATTGATTCGCGGGAATTTTTTTCGAAAATTGACAACTTTTTTGGAAAATTGACAATTTTTTGTGAGTAGCTAGAGCCGGTATGAGTTGTTCCATAGAGGACGGGAGCATAAAATGGACATCTCCGGAATATTTTGAGCTTGGTTTCGCAAATGGGAGTCCGGAAGATTAACATTTTGCTAATTGTTGCATAAAGAATGGGATTTTGATTTCCGGTATCATCCATGACGTTTTATTATAAATTGAAAAAGAGTAAGATTTACATGCACATTTTCACTGACGAAAATCAATGACAAACGAAAATCACTGGCCAGAGCAATAGAAATTCCAAAATATGATTTTCTCGGCTAAACTTTGCGGTATCAGATCCAAAAAAAAAAAACGTCGCCTGATCGATACTTACTATCTTTCCCTACTGTTTAGAGCCTACTGATTTCTGAATATCTAGCAAACATATATTAGCATGTATTGATTAAATTACGGTTTCAGACCCCACCCATTGCAAAATCACACAATTCATACTTCTGGGCCTGAACCCTAACACTCATCTTTGAGTTCTATACAACATGGGTTCCGAGTTTGACAACCTCGAAAATGCTAGAAAATCAATTGATCTGTGTTATCAAAACTGCTTTCATCCATAGATATTTTTAGTTTTTCTAACAAGGTATTTTCCATTGATATTAAAATGAGCTGTATGCTGATTTCAGGCTTTCAAGACTATTGACATTTCAATATACCACTCATGAGAAAAATGATAGTGATTGAGGTATAACGAGATGGGTAAGCTGAGCAGAATCGGCACTTGAGAAATATCAGACGGAGTAGAAGTCGCTCATTGTTCTTTCTTTCATCTTTTCTTTTTGATCTTCTCGTTCCTCTTCAAAAGCCTGTAACCTGTAACAATCTCCCACTCATGGGTCGAAAGATGTTTGCCTTCTCAGTTTGATCCTCAAAATCATCACATTACCATATAATAATAATGAATTTTGATCAAATATGCCAAGTATTTTGTGACCATAGAATCCATAATGATTTGAATCAACAGTCAAAATTGTATAGTATGACTCATCCTTATGTATGATATGAGCACCTCCATTAGTTATCGAAACATTCATATTCACTCTGAGTTATGTACGAGTAATTCCGCACGAAAGCGGACCACGAATTGCAGACACATCTCAGATTCTTTTTCCACTATTCTTAATCGATTCTATGGTCCAAAAAATGAACTTTTCACTCTCTAGGGGGTCCAAATAAAATTTTTTGTTTCCGTGGGGAATATCTTTGCAATAGTGTTTTTAGAAAAAAATACCAATCTTTTTTCAGTAAAATGGGTGTAGTTCCGACTTGAGATAAGATACGACCACGCAAATAGTGGCATTCGGAAGGTCTTTCAAAAATCTTTGAAAATATGTTTCGAAAAAATTTTTTCGTGGCCACGAACGCCCCCTATGAGCAAAAAGGTGAAAAATAGAGAAAATTCGATTCCTCAAAAACCCATTCTTTTAAAAATCTGGAAATCCTCATTTTGATGTAAAATTGCCTGCTCTTCCAGAAAAAAGTGGTCCTGATCTGTGTTTTTGGGTTCTACGCTGTTTTTTCTACGTTTTATCAATATTCTCAGCTTTTTCAGTTGAAAAATGGATTTTTCTGCGCATGCGCAAGAATTTAGACCGCTGAAACCGTTTTTATTGAAAAGCCGAGAAAATTTCCTTCAAAATGACTGCCTGGCGAAGTCGATTCGATGTACTGAGCCCAAATTTAGAAGGTCTGAAGAATGATGACACTTCTACTCGAGTCACGATACTAATGGGTAATTTGTGCAAGATCTGCATTTACCCCTCTTGAGGATGCTTCTTCATTAATGCGATGTAACTTTGGGCCAAGTGCATGGAATTAACTTTGGGTCCGTGGCCTCAAAAAAATTTTTTCGAAACATATTTTTAAAAATTTTCGAAAGACCTTTCGAATGCCACTATTTGCGCGGTCGTATCTTACCTCAAGTCGGAACTACACCCATTTTACTGAAAAAAGATTGGTATTTTTTCCTAAAAACACTATTACAAAGATATTCCCTGCGGAAACAAAAAATTTTTTTAGACCCCATAGAGAGTGAAAAGTTTATTTTTTGGACTATAAAATCGATTAAGAATAGTGGAAAAACTATCTGAGATATGTCTGCAATTCGTGACCCGCTTTCGCGCGGAATTACTCGTACTTATTATGCTTACAATATCTGTTCACTCAATAATGTCGATATTTGAGATTTTCAGGGAAGAATTGTCCAATCCATACGCTGACACCTGTCATAATTTTCTGCTATGAGTCTGATTACAGACCAGTTGGAGTAACAGTGCTTGTTCTCTGAGGTTAAGGATTTGTGATGATTGAGAATAGTATCATTTTTTGAAACCGATATTATAGTCTGCCTATCCTTCCTACTGTCTAAGCCCTCGAATAATATCCTTAAGTTCTGATAAATTGTGAATAGAAATTCCTTTGGGTTGAAAACTTCTTAAGTGCAAAAATTAGGCCCCAAATCGAAGTCAAAAATGAATTTTTCGAAAAATGTCAATTGTCCAACAGCTTTGAAATCCTTCAAGTAATTCTCTGAAACATGATCTCTCGTTTGAAATGAAAATATCGATGAGTCTCCAATAAAATTATGAGAATGCGACGCAATGATCTGTGCATGAAACTCTCATAATGACAGAGTTTACATCTAAGAATGACAGCGAGAACGTGTTTGATTCCATGAATGATCATTCAATACTTGTGAATTGTAAGACCAGTCAGCGTACTCTCATGCACAATGATGTCCACTCTTTTGAAAAATCTTTAAGAAAATTAGAAAAATTCATTTCTCAAACAAACGGCCAGCACCTAATACTTCTTTTTTTACAGCATTGAGCATGAATATTGAAGCATATTCATGTGTATTCATCAATTTCGTATTCAATCCAAGTGAGGCTGGATGTCGGCAAGGGAGAGAAATCAAAGAAAAAAGAAATTTCAAGAGAAACTCTCGAAAGGTTGTTATATACGCGCACCACGCACGGGGCTACTACACATAGACTGTGCGTACAACACTTCAAACTTAAAATAATAGCGCCTCTCTCGATGTACTCGATGCACTCAAGATGTGCGTACTGATTCTTTGAACCCCGAGTACACGTGAACCGTATACATATTTTCGCAACACTAATTGTTCGCTAATTTCCGTTGGCACTACATGCAAAAATTTCGACCTGCTCACCCTAGCCAGCCTTTCTTTACTTTTCTTTCCTGCGACAATTGTAGTTATATATATTGTAGAATTTCAAGTGCTGAGTTTTATCGACACAATCGGTCTCGATTATAGCATTTGTCCACAGTCTCAGATCGATTGGAGATACTGTTGATATTGGTTTAGACTCTTACCGTGAGAGAGCTTTATCGTGAGAGCTTTTTGAGGGGTGAACTTTTCTCTTGAACCAATCATTGAATTTGAAGTTAATAGCGCTGTTACTCAAACTTCCTATTGCATTTATGTGAACAATCAGATCTTGAATTGAAGGATATTTTATCGAGAGTCCGTGTTAAAGCTTTAATTTGATTTCACAATGGAGGACTTTGCTTGTTGTACTAAATTCATAATTGGGTAGCTAATCTGACATCTGCCATTAATTCAGGATTTTTAAGGATTGTTATGATATGTTTTATTCTAAAGCGTTGTGGAATAACGCGAGGAATGGTTCCCTGGGATGAATAAATTTTTTCTATTAGACTATTAGCTCTAGACTGCCGGATATAAATGCTGTCTCAAAAAAATATGATATATACAAAAAAGTGATGGAATACTTGTTGACGTCCTATATGATACAAGTTAAATCATCGATATCCGATACCACTTTTAAACTTCAAAAAGCCTTTTGAATCATATGAAGGAGGTTTGAGAGTCAGAATTTAGGAATTGAATGTTGAAGATGATAAGTTGATACCTCGTATTCAATTTTATTGGATGCATCAGACCGAAGTAGAATTCAACATCCAAATATGTTCATGATTCTCACATTTTGTCATCACGAGCATAAATTATTTGAGCCAGTGGAAAATTCTCAACGCATAAGAAATAACCACCATGTGGTAAAAAACTTCGACACCAGGACGCTTTTGCGGAGTGATATCCTAAAAAAAGTGTTATATGAATCCGACGGATACTTTTTATCAGCCAACTGGTGCTCAGTCTGATAATTTTATTATGTTTTTTCATCCCTCAAAGGGTGTCACAGGCTACAGATAATCTGTTTGACATGATCAAGCTAATCATGCAAAATTCACGCGTTCGTAAGACTACTTATCAATCTCTCTTCGCTTCAAAGTAAATCTCATTGAAAACTTGCGCGTGATTGGATTCCTCGCATTTGCTGCTGAGCCAATTGTTCACCACGCTTTTGATGCTAATCCTGGCACTCGAGTCTAATTAAATTTCTTCATCAAATTGCTGATTCTGACTCCGCAGACTGAGCAAAAGTTCTATCCTTCGTCGCGCAGCATCTTGTTCTACAACACCACGATGGCTCAATTACGCATCGTTGAACTAGAAAGCTGTCTAAACTGATGTTGGAGGTTGCGAGTAGTATTATAACTTTTTAGCGCTGAAGATGTAAAATTCCATTATGTACATAATTATGGAATATTGTCATTTTCTGAGTTATTGACTGATTTTGTCATCAGACAGGAACTTATAGGGGGATATTAATAAAACGCCGGTATTTTTCGTATAGAATACTAGGCACCTCGTCCCTGATAGCAATTTAATTCTATGTAATACAAATACATCAATGGCCTTGAAGCCACCGCGGCCTCGTGGATAAGATCCTTGCCTTGGACCCAGAAGGCTGGGGCTTGAATCTCGGCCGGTACCAATGTGAATTTTCATAAGTGCTCTTCGGTGGCTTCGGTGGTTCGGAACCCACCTCGAACTGTAGGTCCCGCAGAATAACCTCGAAAAGAGGTTGGGAATGCGTCAATAAAATAAACATCGATGGCCGTAAATGAATAGCGAGTTTTTGACCAACTAGCTGAAAATTAGCCCTTACACGGCCATTAATGTGTTACGTTCGAGTCCATTTCTACGAATGTTGCTAGAGTTTGGGATTTTCCTCGAGTTGTAGAGGAATAAGGCATGCCGAGGAATAATGAACTACTGACCATGCAAGGTTCTGTGACATCTAATTTAAGTGCTCCAGTTGTTTATCGAAAAACATCTTACATGCTTTCGGAATAATTTATACTTCTACAATCCTTTTTCTCGCCGAGCAATAAAAATGGATTAAATAATATTAAAATTATTCGCTGGAATATGTTGTTATTGAGAGAAGTGGCGAAAATTTGATCCACTCGTTGGAGGTACTAACAAGTATGTGACCAGACATGCGGTTTCGTTATAGTATAGTATCTCAATAGTTATACCTGTGGCGCGGAAGATGCAATTTATAAGTGAAATGGTTTAATGAAGAAATTCATACTAATGGAATACATTCTTTTGGAAATTATTTTTCCGCCCATCAACGGAGAAAAGGAATTCATTGAGAATTTCATGAGATTCCAAGATTCATCTTGTCGTTGAATTAACGGACGAGCTGAAACTTCTATGAATCCAATGAAAGTTGATGAAATGAAATGGTGTTACAATGATTCTGCACGAGTAGTTTCTGTCGAAATTTTTGGGAAACTATGGATATTTATTTTACCTTCACCAGATATGGATTCTGCACAAATTTTGAAAAAGATTTGTTCTTGAGCTGCTGATTAATGCCTTCACTGCGATGGGCTCAGGACCCGAACGCAATTTTCACCACAGCAGTGACCGGGTCAGAATCCTGAAGTTGGATTTTGATCCTTGAAGGAAAATGAGGACGTTCCAATTCATTTGAACACCTTATCTCGTCCCGAACGGTGGTTTTGGTCGCAAACGAAGAAAAATGACCATCCCGAGACGAGTGCCACATTTATTGTCGGCAAAAACATATCTGATGAATGGTATCAAGAGAAAGCTCACCTTCCGTTCGAAAAAAGAATCACTTTCGAACGTGGATTGATGGAATATTTTCATAGTAAAATTTTATCATCGTGTGTTCATTTGCATGGTCGTTTTGCACGCAGAGAATAGATTTTTCAAAACCAGATGTCATGTATAATAGCCCGGTAGGTAATTTTTCCAATAACAATCAGAATGGTCGTGTGCGGCCACAGTGATCAATAGTTATTGATAATGTTTACTATTTCATCGTGAAAGTCGTGGATCATTCTAAGTTGAGATTATCAAATCTGACTTTGATGCCACACTAGAGTTTAAGGAACCTCCATCCCATACATTTGTGACTGGATCGAGGGAATAATGTTATCAAGCAAATCCAGGGCTGAGCATAGCTGCGGTGCTTAAGAAAGTCAATTTTGGGGGAACCTCTTCAAAAAGATCAATCGCTGGTCTTTATCTTTTGATCTCATCAATCATAATTGCTAATCATGGTAGATACAAATTTGATTTTCGTCAAACTAATATCAGACTTATTCATGACTCCGATTCCGTATGCTAAAAAGTGAAATATTATCGTCACCTAATTGTATATCATCATTACTCACCGTGTTCCCTTGTTGATCTCTCGAGTACTGCAACCGCCACCGTTCCTCAATCGTTGCGTCGACAAAAAAATTTCTCAAATCTTGCTGCCAGCACACAAACCATCAACTGTCTGACAGCAATGTCCGTCGGCTCACTACGCCATTTTTCCCATCAGCATCAGAAAACCGTGTTCCATTTTACTATCGTCCATCCGACGGCGGCAGTACCAACGAATTCTATCATACTCAAGTCCGCACTGTATCATTCCACGAGTCCATATCACAATTCTTCACCGTCTCCAAATCAGAGTTTATCACTTAATCCACAAAATTCATTCCATCCTACTGTCAGCACATACTGCATCATCGCCAACAAACCCACCCAGTACACAAAGTTCAAAATTTCATGTCCACCATCAGAGTTCAAAATTCTTCATAAACACACGTAAAAACAGCAAGTTGAGCAATTTCTCATTACTACTAACTGGCTGACGATACTATACGGCAATCAGTCGAGCAATCCTCACTGGTGAGTCGAATCGTTCTCTCTGTGGTGTCGTTGCGTGTATGAATCGCCGTAGGCCACCACGAGCATCGACAACGAAAAAGACACCTTTGTACCCCACCCCTTCCATTTTATACGAACAAAATTCTCGCTCGCCTCTCGCAGCTGTGATACCTTCATACATACATATAAATTTCATATACGAGTATTATACAATACATGTAAGTTAGTGTCACATACACATACGAGTAATAGTCAGTGCAACATGCAGAGTGAAGCGGACCAGTACATGCTCATTCTATAAACGAGCAAAATATCACAGTCAACCAAACCCCCTATATAGGCCTTTCTGAACATCAGCTGTGGCTGAAGGCGTGGCTTGGTAGGCGTTGCCACATTCTCTGTCTGCGTCTACAGTTGGACGATGCTCTGACAACGCCCCGCGGGTATATAATACTGGCTGGTAGATTGATCCCCACTCTTATAAAGTATTTGTCAATGTTGGAAGGTGGGATAAGGTAGATTTGCCCGGGTGGTTTCGTACTAACCCCTGCGAGACACCAAAGGTGTGATGCATTTTACATGATGATGGGTACATTTTTGGAATGATGATGATGATGATGATGATCTGCTGAGGTGTGATGCCATACACAGTTTGGAATGGTGTGAGAGATAGGTCATGACCCTACTGATTGAAACTATTAGATGTTGGATATGCACTTGCGACTTTTTTTAACACCCTGAAAAATGTACGTGCAGCTGGTGATAGAATTTTTTCAGCAAAACTGCACGCATCAGTTGATCGATGATGTTGATGTCAAGACTTTTTTGCGACTCTGATGCCAAGTTTTTCAGGAATTTTTAGATCAGAAATTCAGTTTATAGGTTGTTAACGTTTATTCGATTGATCCTTTTGCACATGAGTTGGAACAATCCAAGGTGCATCGCTAAATATTTTTCTTTGATTATATTTTTTTGGTCCATGAAGGAAAGAAACTCATCGTTCAGTCACATCCAGCAATAACGGAGATCAACGGGATCCAACAATAATCAGAGACAGCCCGCTCACTTATTCGTTATTGTATGCATTTTTTGAGGACTTACCTTTTAATCGTTGGAATTGCTTCGGATTGAAATATACACACTGTCAACAAGGGTAACTTTGGAACAAGGGGGGGTGGTAATTTTGGGACAACTCATGAAAGAGTCATCATTATTACGCGCGGTCAGCAAAGCAGATAATCCCGAGGCCTTAATACCGATTACCTCCACTTGGGGCACGAGGTGTGGTTCCGACTTTTTCTTGGGAAAATAGGTGTTGTTCCGACTTTGTCAGGACAACTTCAAGGTGATTGAGCTAGATTTCACTTGTCTGTACAGATATCTGGACGAATCCATTGTTACATTGGAGTATTCCTAGTCAAATTCAATTTTGCAAAATAAAAACTGAGAAGTATGCTTTTTCTCCGCAAATCTGGATATCTTTGATGAAGAATTTGGAATTGTGATCATCGTTCCACAACAGAAGCTCAATGACTATATCGTTTTTCATAAAGACGGAGGGAGTCCATTCGACTGAAGCTGAGGACTTTCACTTTTTTCTTTCATTTTTTCCAACCCGACTGATTGCTACTTTTATATTTTTGAGTATCGATTACACAGTCCAACAGAAAAAAATACCCTGTTTCAGATCGAACCTATATATTCCTACGAAGAATCGTGGGCTAGACCAGAAATATTATCAGTTTTGTTCGGATTACCTCAAATTTTGGTCTAATTCGAAACAAGGATTTTCAAGTACAGCTATCGGGTTTCTAACCTCGGTTCCTGAGAGAGGAGGGAATTTTACGTGCTTCTTGGAGTTCTTCATTCACGGTAGTGATCCTGATACAGTATGCAAGGTGACACTCGTGATCAATAACTCAATATGGCATCCGTGATCGGGGAATCAATGTGAAACTTGTGGTCGTGAGCTCGATGTAGCACTCGTGATCGAAAACTCAGTCTCATGATCCTGATCAAGTGTTCAATGTGATTGCGATTGTTTCGTTGAGTTCTCGATCATGACTGCCACATCGGGTTCTCGATCCCCAGTACTACATAGGTTTCTCGATCACGAGTGCTCCATGGATTCCTTGATCACAATTACCAATTCGAGCTCTCAATCACGAGTACCACATCAAGTTCTCAATCACGAGAACTACATTGAAACCTTGATCGTTACTGCCACTTCGAGTTCTCGATCACAAGTACTAGATAGATTCCTCGATCACGAGTTCCACAGTGAGTTTTCGATCACGAGTAATTCATAGAATTCTTGATCACGAGTACCACGTGGATTACTCTCTCAAGACAGCCTCGTTGAGTTTTCGATCACGATTGCCACGTCGAGATCGAGATCATGACTGCCATATCGAGGTCTCGATCACGAGTGCCGGATCGAGCTCACGATCCCAAGGACCACATCTAGTACTCAATGACGAATGTCACATTGAGTTCTCGATCACAAGTACCACATTAAGGGGATGTCGGAGTCCTATTAATATTGTACAGTTACCGACATGGTCGAGTTTTCGGATTTCCCGATGAATTTTTGAGATATCGAAAATCTACCAAGTAACGCCGATTCTATGAGCCATACAGAATCGGCGTTACTTAGTAGAATCCCGATATCTCGAAAATTCATCGAGAAATCCGAGAACTCGACAATGTCGGTATCCGACATCCTCTTAAGTTTTCGATCACGAATGCCACTCCAAATTCCTGATCCCAGGTGTCACTCCGCGTACTGCATCAGGATCACCACCGTGAATGAAGAATCACAATAGTCCGATAGAGACGTGAAATTATGTCTTCTCTCAGAATTTGAGGTCGAAAATCCGATATCTGGGATTGATAATTCTTGTGATAATGGGTGGAATCCTCATCGTCCGTTGGTAAAAAATGATGTAGAGAACTCCGAAAACGAAGTCAATATATTCGAACGGGTTATCGCTAATGTACAGTATTTCGAAGATTCTTGTTCCGATTTTCTCAAGAATTTGGGGCTATCCAGTGAAAACTGATGACATTTTCGGATTCAGCGTACGATCTTACGTAGGGATATATGGGTTGAGTCTCTAAAAAAGGGTAGTCTCCTCATCAAGTTGGCTTGTGTTATCCAAAAATTATCCAGTCAAACCATGGATGGAATGAGTTTTAAACTCATTTACCTTTGTATCGAATGTTTCCTTGAGCAAAGGATTCCTAGGTATGATGTATTGGTTGCTCGTGCATAGTATAATACCCTGGTGGAAAAAAGAGCGTATTACGGCCGTAGTACTACCGTACGCTACTGTCTTAACATCGTAATACGGTCGTAGAGGAACGGCCGTAATACGATCGTATCACTACGTCGTAATACGATCGTAGCACTACTACCGTAAAACTGAGTGTACTACGGTCGTAATACGCCCTTCATGAACAATAAGATTGAGTCTCGAAGCTTTGGTAGATGGGTTCGAATTCCTTTCTACGAATACGAGTGGATCATGATCTTCGAATTAAAATCTAATATATGATCATGCGAACGATGAGAAATGCTTGATCTATTTCATGCAAGTAATTTTCATATGCGTTTATTAAAGTCGGGCGCCGTGGCCGGACGAAATTGTCACCGAATTATTATGTCTTCGTGTAAGCGTGTCAATGATTTCTTTTTTTGCATGCATGCATTTGTGTGCAGTTCGGGAGGAGGCTGGCGGATCAAACTCTGACCTCTCTCGTCTCGACTCCTAATAAGCTCGTTGCTCATTGCGTGTCCGCTGGTGTCCGCGCGCGTCGATGAGCAAGCAAACCAATACAGATGCATAACCAAGCATAACACAGCAGAAAATTAGAGCAGTCAACACAACCCGTCGGATGACCCGTTCAGTATAGTTAGTTCAGTTTTTTTCTCACATTTTTGGTTACCACTACTTATACTTAGCGTTTACCAATGAAGCAAATTTTTCTAAGGACTTTTTGGATTATCTTATTATCCCATCAGATGTATTGTGTATTGTATCTATATCCAAGTACGCATGAGCTGGCCTAAGCTTATACATAAATATACAGGCAACTCTCTCTCTCTTTTTTTTTTTTAAGGTGGTTAGAGGGCAAAATCTGCCTCAGGATCCCTCGGATCCGTCCCCAGACACCGGACTGGTTCAGCTTACGCGGACTACGCATAGCCCACGCAGGCCATACCAGGCGGGACACGGGTTTGGGTGCGGCCCACCGAGAGGTAGGCCCGGCCGTGTAATATCCCTCTCCCCTCGATGTCCGATACCTAGGGTATCGGGCAGTCAAGAAGGAGATCCACCTGCATCTACCATCTCATCCCGGAACCGCGTGAGCATTACTTCAGGATGAGTGGCATGTCTCGCGCTCGATTGCGAGCGTTCCTCTTCTCCATCTTCTCTCTTCGGCCACTTGTCGGCATCTTCTATCTCCATTCTTCATTGTTCCCTCTCTTTCTTCTTTCTTCTCTCTTCTTTCTTCTTTCTTCCCTCTTCAGTGCATCAGATTCCTCCTGGAATCATTTGGGCCTCTTCTGTTTCAATCGGCAGAGTCACTGTAATTCGCCTGCTTCGAGGCGCTTTACTTCCCTCTCTTTCTCCTCTTTGCGGGTCATCACCAGCTTGATGTATCCGGTGAGTCTATCCCATGTCTCCTGGTTGCGGAGCAAGTACGGGACGAGATTCTCACGTGTTAGTTGAGCACCCAGCCATTCATCCAGCTCGGCGCGCTCTCTCCGGGTGTCGCTGCACTTGAACAGGGCATGTTCGGCGTCATCCCATTCGTCCCCGCATGACTGACATGCTGGGGTCGTCCTCTTCTTGAACCTGATTAGATAGGAACCGAAGCAACCATGATCGCTCAGTGCCTGCGTCGTCCAGTAGTCCATCTCTCCGTGGGTGCGTTCCGCCCACTTGGCTACGTCACGGATCAGCCGGTGCGTCCATCTGCCGTTTGCAAATGGCGAATCCCACTCAGTTTGCCACTGTTCGAGGGTGGTTTCCTTCTCGTTGTCGCGGATGATCTCCTTCATCGTCGGAGTGAGTACTCGTTCGGCTCCGATCACTTTTTGGCGGTCCCAGATCCTCACTCGCTCCGCGACGAGCAAGTGGATGGGCGGAGTACTCGCCAATACGTAAGCCGCATCTCCTGACACAGTGCGGTAGGCACGGATACTCCTCAGGGCCGCTCTTCGGTGGACAGGCCCCATTCTCTTCTCGATGATGGTCTTCTCTACTCTCTTCCCCCACACGGGTGCACCGTACAGCATGATGGAGGTAGTGACGGTGTTGAGAAGTGCGCGCCTCTTTTCCTTGGGTCCTCCGATATTCGGCATAAGCCGCTGGAGCGCCGCACCGACCCTGCTCGCCTTCTGGGCGGCTTCCTGGATGTGCTTCTTGAACGACCACTTGTCATCGAGCCATACACCGATGTATTTCAGCTCTGTCTTCCGTGGAATCTCTTGCCCGTTGATATGAAACCGGGGTAGGTCAAACTTCCTACGCCTTGTGACCACGATTGCTTTGCACTTCTTGAGAGCGAGCTCCAGAAGCCTGCTAATCATCCACTCGTAGACTCGGGCCAGCGCTTCGTTCGCGCGTCTACCCAAGAGTTCCTCGTTGTCAGCCCATACTATGAGTCCCACGTCGTCCGCGAAAGCCACTATTATCACTCCTTCTGGCAGTTCGATAGACAGTAAGCTGTCATACTGGGTGTTCCAGTTGAACGGCCCGGAGACCGATCCCTGTCCGATTCCGGCGCACAGTACCCGAATCTCTTGTCCCTCGTCGGTGTCGTACACGAGGGTCCTGTTCCGCAGGTAGTCACTCGTGACGGCTAGTAGATAGGGGGGCACTTTACCTGCTTGGGATTGATAGACTCGCTCCCAGCTCGCGCAGTTGAATGCGTTCTTTATGTCCAACGCAATGATGGCACAAAATCCTCCTCTTCCTTGGTATGGGTTCCCTACCGACGCTTGAACCCGTTCTTCGACCGCCTCGATCGCGTGCACAGTGCTCCGTCCCTTCCGGAACCCGAACTGCATTGGTGATAGCCCACCGCCTTCTTCGTAGGCTTCTTCCACCCTGTTGAGCACCATCCTCTCGTACATTTTCCCGATATTGTCGAGCATGCTGAGAGGGCGTTGACCTCCTTGACCCTTAGATATCAGGACCAGCTTCTGGCGTTTCCACTTGTCCGGGAAAGTTCCCGCGCTCAGACAGATGTTGAAGAGGTCGAGGAGTAGATCTGGCTTGTATTTGAAGACCAGTTTCAGAGCCTCGTTTGGGATGCCATCCAGGCCAGGGGCCTTGCCGTTCGGCATTCTCTTCGCCGCTATGAGTAGTTCTTGCAGAGTGAAGAGCGGGACGGGGTCGTCGCTCTCTGGAGGGAATGTGACTCTGGGTTCTCCTGCTGGGACGAGGTCTTCCACGATGCTGCGCAAGGTAGCTGCATCAGTCGGTGCTGGGTTGCCCCTCCGGGGTCGGACCTTGGACATGACCACGCGGTATGGCGTTCCCCACGGGTCTCCATTAACCATGTCGCACAATTCACCCCAGCACTTCTCTTTGCTTCTCCGGATGGCTAGAACGAGAGCCTTCTTTGCTTCTCTGTACGCCCTATCATCTTCCCCCAGTGATGGTCGTTTTAGTTTCCTTGATCGCCACGCGGTTCTCCTTTTCTTATTGCTCGTTCTTCGTAGGGCTTTTATCTCGTCGGTGATCCAGTACTCTGGTTTCCTCCAAAAGCATGATGTTGTCTTGCGAGGCATCGATGCGTCACAAGCTCTTGTGATGGTGGTCGTCACCATATCCACAGCCTCGTCCGCGGTGATGTTCATCGGGAGATCTTCGGCTGTTCCTATCGATTCCCGGAATTTCCCCTCATCCAGCTTGCGTACCTGCCACCCCGTCGGTCGCGGTCTGTGTGTCGTCTGTCTCTGTCTGTCAGTCCTAAGCCGAAACCGAATATGTCGATGGTCACTCAATGTTTCCGTGTCCAGAACCTCCCACGATGTCATACGTCTCATGAGCGACGGGCTCATGAACGTCAGGTCGAGGACCGAATACGAACCTCCCTCCCTGGACCGAGTGTCGTGTCGGTAGTAGGTGATAACCCCCGTCTCGTTCGCGAGCACTAATCCCAATGCCTCCATGGCATCAGCGAGTATTACCCCCCGTCTATCACGCGGCCCCCCGCTCCAAGTCGGTTCTTTGGAGTTGAAATCCCCCGCGATTATAACTGGGCCCCCCCATTGCCTCACATCCTCTTCTAGGTCATGGAGCTCGTCTTCGAATTCGTGCATCTTGAGCGACGGCGAATAGTAGCAGCTGTAGACTGCTGTGCCCTCTATGGTCTTTCGAGCGAAACCGCGGCCACTGACAGCTGGTCCAGTCTCACGGATCGCAGGATTCATGATCTGGATTACGGCTGTCCTCCAGTGATCGAATGTGGATCGAGAAAATTCGCGCTTCCGAGGCGGTTCGGAGATAATCAGAACATCGATCCCTCCTTCTTTGGCTACAGCGTGTAGGAGATCGTCTGCGTCCCCGCTCTTCCTGAGGTTGGCTTGGATGAAGCTAGCCATTTCTTCCATTCCTGCGTCTATATGTGATTCTTGCCCGCTGGTACGCAGTGCAGTTGCTGGCCCCAGATCTGTGGTCAGATTTGGACCCGATCGCCGCACAGCTTAGGCATTTTGGTTTTTCCTTGCAAATCGCAGCAAGGTGCCCTGGTTCGCCGCATTGGAAGCAGAGTTTTGGTTTCCGTTCCTCTGCCTTCTCTTTTTTGCACCCCGAGGCCTTGTGCCCGTACTCTAAGCAGTTATAGCACCGTGGGATGCCACCCTTCTCGCGGATCCTGACTCTGCCCCATCCAACCTTTGGCTCCTTCCAGTCGAGGAGATGGTGGGCCAGTCTCGTTGCGATCGAGACAACAGCGGTTTGGGTGCCGCGGTAGCCACTCCGGATGGACTTGACTACAACGGCACCCTTCTCGTTTTCTGGTAGGGCCTTCGCAAGGTCATCCCGCACCTTGATTATGTCGACATCGTAGTCGACTCCGAGAACCTCGAGGGTCGTGCTGTTTGTTAGACAGTGGACAGCTCCTTCTTGCCCGACGACTGGTGCCAAGGCTGCCTTGACGGCGGCGACATCGGTGCCCTTCTTGAGTTCAAGAAGGACTTGGCCTTCTTGGGTCTTGCGGATGCCCGTGACCTTAGAGCCCACTTCTTCATCGTCTCTCTCTCTCTCTCTCTCTCTCTCTCTCTCTCGGTGAGTCTCATCACACGTTTTCTTCAGTGCGTGCCTGTATTTCATCATTTTTCTGCCGCAAGTTGCCTACGGGCTTTTCTGTTACAGACTCTTGCACGCCAAATCTTGCAAGGATCCGTTTGATCCATATATTGCTGTGGATCGACGCATCTTGCGAGACATTCATCTGTTTTTTTCAACCAGCACGTTCCTTGTTTTGAGGTTATAAGATTGGACTCGGAGTTACACGGAGCTTGATTTGCTGCTTCGTCGGAGTTTCACCGCTAGACGCTAGATGGCAGCAATCTTAAGCAGATATCTGCATTATCAACTCCTCTAAAGCCTGATTCACACGTGTTTGCTCCTGAGTGTTCTTGATCGCAGTGACAGCTGATTCTGATCCTGTTCTGCATCCACGTATCTATCACGCTACCATGGCTCCACATATCTTCACAGTGAGTTCCTCTCAACAAGATCAAGTGACCTCGTGCTCATCTCGTAAATCTGAGACTAACTCAGAAAATGCTGATCATTCGAGTGAAATGCCAACATATTTCAAAATGTTCATTGCTCATTTTGACGCTTGTCAGGACAAACTTTTTTCGAAATTGCATGAAATTGAGGCTAAGATGGAAAGTCGAATATCCGCACTTGAACAAGATGTTTCAAAAATTCGTAATAAAGTTTTTCACGTCTCTCAACAGTCATCACTAGTCGACTCAGCTGAAATGATTGTAACAGATATCCTCATAACTTGAACATTTCAAACAAAGAGATAGTGACTAAAGTCTTGATTGCTATGAATGAGCCAGAGCTCGAAAAATTTGTTGTTAATGTAAGAGTATGGAAAGGTCCTGATTTTCGAAATGTAAACACATCAGTTTCAACTTTATATCCAGATCCATTGAAAAGAAAAGTTCCCGATTCTCAAGCAATTGTCTTCCAATTATCATCAGCGATAGTTAGAGATAAACTCATTTCAAGCTCAATTGAGCTGAGGAAGAAAAGTGTTAGAGATATCTTTGGTTATGAAAGTGATTCAAAAATTTTTTGCAGCCCACTGTGGCCGAAAGAAGTTCATAATTTGCTTAAAAAAGCCCATGCAACCAGTGTTCGTTTGAAATATCAGAAGCCTGTGGTGAAAAATCTCATTGTATGCATGAAGTGTTCAAAGAGTGGGCCACTCATGCCAATTTTTTCTGAGCACGATCTTGAAAATTTTCAAACGCAGCAAAACATCACCTGATCAATACAATTTATCTATTTTTGTTCCTCGCTTGATCCATTTCAAGTGAAATTTTCTCGGTATTGATCTCTGTATAAGAAAGAAGTTTCTATCGAACAACTCCCTTATCATTACTTCGAAAACTCAGCTGTTATGTATGAAACTTATCATTATTTGTTAATTCCTCTATTATGCTAATCATGTTTATCATATTATTTCAATCAGAATCTCATCTAAGAACATCAGCAATGCGCAAAAATTGATAATTATTCTCATTATTCAAGATATATTCCAATACTCTTCTACACTATTTTTATTGTTATGTAATTGAATTATGCTACCTGTACCACATAGGGTAATACCCCAAGGTACCAAATAAAAACTAATCTAATCTAATCTAATCTCTCTCTCTCTCTCTCTCTCTCTCTCTGCGATGTTTACCAGGTACCAATCTGAACGCCCCGCACGTGGTGACGCAGAAGAGCGGGTACTCAAGGTTCCCAATATGAGACTTGAGTACGGAAGAAGATCATTCCAGGCTCAATGTGCTCATCTGTGGAACTTTCTCCCTCCGGGCTTTCGGCAGCTGAGGAAAATATCAGTATTCAAAGAGGCCTTAAAAGATTTCCTTCTGACTCAGTCTTCTCAGAGGATTGATGTGGAGAGGAGGCATTATTTTAATCTCTAAACTGTGATAGGCTTGGGCTCTTTTCAACCGGCGTTTCCTTTCTTAAAAGAGTTATACGTGGCTACTTCGCCACTGAATTGTAATTCCTGTGATATTTCTGCTGGCCCAAGCCTTTATATGCCTTTCTACGTGAGAATGTCCTCTCTCCTCGATCGTTCTTGTGAACACTGAGATATATATATATATATGGAAATGTATTTTATCATTCTCTTCCTGACTTTTATGCATCTCTCGATGTCTTAAAATGACTAGTCACTTTCTGTGATAATCCTAATATTCCTTGACCAAAAAGACAATTATTTATACTTTTTATATATTTATTATGTAGGTGTAACATATGTGACATATGCCACTGTATTTTTCAATTTTGCCCTCGGGCGAATAAAGGTTATCTATCTATCTATCTATCTATCTCTCTCTCTCTCTCTCTCTATCGAAAGCGGCTGATCGGCTGATGGCATCAGCTGTGCGCTCTTTCATCAGATCATGACCTGCACGGCTGCAGCCCCATGCATGTCGTGTGTGTCTTGATTTTAGTGCGAAAACCGAGGATCCACATAAGGAATTAATGTGAGCGTGTAAATTCGTTCGAGTTGTTGTGGATGCTAAGTTTCATACATTTTAAGATTACCAAGTCATCAACGACAACTTTTATGGAATGTTTACAAAAGAGTTTGGCTTAATTCGAGTTTTCGGACGCTCAAAAATCGTTGGAGTGATTTCAAAGTGGTTGAATTTGTTGTCGTGCATGTTGTAGTATTCCGATTCCCTGTCAAAAAAATTATCCGGGATGAGATTCGAAGCCTTATTCTCCTGCATCTCGGGCTGGAAGCTTATCACTACGCCACGAGATATCTCCCTTTCAGAAGCTATAATTCCGCAGGAGTTCATCGGCCTCCCAAAGGGACCTTCACGATTTCCAACAAAATTTGCCGTATCGTTCATGAACTCCTAAATCAATCTACCCAAAAATTGTTTGGCTAGAGAGTCAGCATGGATTTCACTTACAATCTCATGTACACCAAAATTTAACATGTTAGTCTCGTGACAAAGCATTATTTCCATGATAATTTAGTAATAACAAGTCTCTCTAAAATTTTCTGTGAAGAAAAAGTATCACTATAGGTTATTATCACTTACACACCAGATAGTAACTGAGAGGGAGTAGTACGGCCGTAATATGGACAGTACTACGATCGTAGTGCTACGATCGTATTACGGCCGTAGTGCTACGACGTATTACGGCCGTACCTCTACGACCGTAATACGGACTTGCTCAGTACTGTTACGCTCTTTTTTCCACCAGGGTAGGTAAGCTGTGTTTGAGGTTATGCTGGTGTACCTAATGCTGACGTCCCTCTAGTATTTGTTACTTTATGTTCCATCTTCAATTTTTGAAATATAATTTGCTGATTCATGCTTCTTAGGGGCATAGCAATCCTACCCATCACTTATGCTCAAAAAACATTTGAGTTGCAATACTCTAGTAGTTTATTCTGTGACTTTCGATGATGAAAATCACCTCAAAAACACTCTACAAGGAGCTTCAACACCTTGCTTGTTATCTTCATCCTCGACACATGACACATACCTCAAGCACTTGCAGTTCATATATAGACCCTAGCACTTCCAGTGCTTGCAGCCGGTTCAGTAGTGTACCATCGTCAGCTTCGTGTCGCTTTTGACTCTCAGATAATACACCTCCACATCGCGCTCGAGGCAAAGTTTCGCCTCCGGTCCAACGTTTGCTCTTACAGTCTGACTGTCTGTACATACATATAGTTACATCAGCGTATTCACTAGAGGTTCAGAACTACGGATGAACATTCCGTATTTCCCGACGTCTGTCTCTCTCACTCCGTAGGCTCTTGCTCAAGTGTCTGCGCACTAACTCGCGGAGATGTGTGTATTATATTCTAGGCATATACAGGACGTCGTAGAATATATACGGGCGTGTGAATTTCGAGAGCTCCCTCGCGGCTTGTGGCATTGTTACGTGGGCTGTCGGTTTGTGTATCTATCTCCGGCAGCGTATGCGCCAACACCGCAACCCTGCACTCACTCATCACTTGTCCTCTCTCTCTCGTTCATGCTTCTGCTCTGTGTTGTCACGCGTCTCTTGGGAGCTCGTTGCTTCGTTAGGAGACGTCGGGTTTCAACAGACCGATTGATGCAGGACTTTGCAATTGTCAACGCCAGTCAGACGGACTCGATCGAGTACCTTGTGTGGTAGTCCTTTTTTTCATCTTTTTGAACTTGCAGCTCAACCACGTATATTTTACGATCGATCGCTGAATGATGGTTCACCTAATTATCACGACTTCTGTGTAGTTTTCGATTCATTTCATCGAGATAATTATCACTTCTCTCGAAAAACTTCATTACTTCGATAATTTTTCTGTACTAGTATGAGTTCTGGGCTCGAATCTATAATATTCAATGAATATTGGGACTGGATTGATCGACTTCGTTTGTCAAGTGAAGGTCATGCTTTGGTATGTTTGAATAATTTTCCTTGGATTCTGTAAACAAAACGAAGCTCAACTTGAGAATTATTGATACATTTAAATATTTCAACCACGAGATTCAATTCTGTCTGTGTTATCAAGAGTCGCGCAAAAGTTTTGATCACGATAACCAGATCTTTGCTTAAATGTTTGTGGGACGGTTCTGGCAAGGTCCACACGAGGTGCATATAGATGCTGAATATTACACAAGTGGGCAAAAGCGCCATTTGACTATGATTTTTGAGAGGGCTAGTGTGTTATCCATCTTGTTCCGATCGAAGTAAAATGGTTCTCCGCACAAACTTGCAAAAAATTACTCTTTATTGATGGAAAACGATATTTCGTTCCGCATAAGACGTTTGCTGGAATGGTAACAAGCTCTAAAATAATATGTGTTGGTGAATATCCAAACGGAACGAAGTTGTTGAGAAAATGGCTTATCAAGTCGAATTAAGTACGATGACCTCATGCTATCTGTGAGAAACTAATGAATTTTTTTACAGACACATTATATTGTCGAGTCAGAATAGTATCACAATCCCTCCATACCTCCCAGTGAACTAACATTCAGCAATTGAAACAGGAAAAGTCTAGATCAGATGGGTTGATTTTGAAGAGAAATTGATGAAATCAACCCATTTTGAAGAGATATTGATGAAATCGTGAGAAGCATATTTTCACCAGTTTGGTTCTCTTTCTCTTGAAGTATCACTCGAATACCATGATATTCATACGTTTATCCGAGCAGAATTCTCACGAAACTCTACGGGTATAGCTCCCTCGACTATTTTTTATCGGTAGTTATAATAACAATATCTTTCCATGCTGAAAACGCATGATTCATCAGCTTTCCTAGATGAAAATAGGTTCATTCAGAAGAAGTTACGATTCAGCGCATAAATTGAGATAGATCTCTTCAACGGATGTGCGACTGAAACAACAAGTCAGAGATTTTCTCCTGAGATTTAAATTCAAGTTCCATATAAGAAAACCCATGGAAGGATAGCCAGCCTTTTTGATCCAAACAACATTTCTTAGTTTACATTGAAAAGCTCCACATGAGTTTCTTTTATCCCGAACCCTATCCTGTTCATCGATCTAGAAAAACCAGACCTCACACCTTTGATCTATCAAACAAAGGATAAAAGGTCGCAGAAATCAAGAGATACAGAATCCCAAATGGTATCAATCAGCGACAAAGCCATCATCAGATGTAAAAGGCAACAAAAGCCGCTGCAAAGAGAGGTGAGAGACTCTCAGCGGTTTGCAAAGGCATAGGACTTCATTTCTCGTACTTTACATGCGCATCGCTGCCGGAAAGTCACAGAAACGCAGAGACAGTCAGTGCATCAAAGAGCACCTCATGCTTCTCTTTGCAAGGGAATAAGTAAGAGTAAAAGGAATTTTTAAAAAACGCTTTCATGAACTGTACCAAGAAACTTTGTCGAGCTTGGCATGGGGTAAAATAAGAAGAGTTTGATAGACCGACGGAAATCGGCTGGAAAAGTGATGCTAGGTGTGCGAGGACGTGGCACTTGCACGAGAAAGATGTGTGGGTCTCGTATCTTGTATTCAAATTTCGGCGCCATGAAACGAGCGATGAGCACTCTGCTCACTTCAAGTCGCATCGATATCGATCTTAGCACTTCCTCCCTAGATCACCTCGCGCAAGCGAAGAATGACTCACTCACTACTGTTGGCCGAGCCTGCCGTTGCCTGCCCAAGCACTTGTTTACAAATGTGAAACCGGAAACCTCAAATTTTAAGACTAGACGAGCCAAGTGCGGAAAACTAGATGAAAGTGAAGTGCAATAAAAGCGTTTAAAAAAAGCCCCGCGTATTTACTCGGTCATCCTCTTGCACGTACGTGAAGTATTAAAGATAGAGCAGTGCATGTATGAAATCTCTGGTTTATGCGCGCGAGGCAAAAGGCAAAGCAACCGGGATAACTCTCTTTGGCGGCCAAATGCATTTGAATTGAGTTCTGCAAAAGCTTGGTTCTGCAAACTCGTGGTTGATGTACTTTGGCGTGGGTGGAATTGTGATAGGAGCTAGCACTGTATACAATAAAAATATGGATATGGTAGAAAGGGAAGAGACGATGGCTTGCATATTTTGACTTTGTCGGCAACAACTCAATAGACGTCTCGAGAGCTTAGGGATTGTTCTTTGAAGCTGCAGGTTTTTTCATGGTAGCGCTCTTGGAATGATGAAATGGGCACCATAAAAAGTTCTTGAAAAAATATAGAAGCATCCATAAACTTGTATGAATTCTTCTAATCTCATTCGAGGCCATAGGATCACCGATTCCAGCCTCCGCAGCGAATGTGTTAAAAACGACCCAACCGTAACTGTAATTGTAATTCCTAGGAAAAAAGTAGAGAAGAAGGAATTGTCGCTTTCTAAATATAGTTTGATGATACATATAGTTTTCAAACGTGCTCGATTTGTAGGGTGAACTTCAAAAGTATCAGAGCCGAGGCGCGATGGTATCTGCCTTGGTATCTGCAAAAATGGTGCTGAGGCGGAATGTGACAACGAACACCTACATTTCACTGACGAGCATCAAAAGCGAACTCCAACGCCGGGAATATCTCATGATCCTTCTCCCTCCGACAAGGCAAAATACCATCAAGAAATGGAAGCGTCGAATCGCGAGCCAATGGCAGACGCACCGTTACCGCCCTGACTCATCACTCTCGAACCAATAGCGATCCCGCGAGCCCTTCCAAACTCTGTATCAAGCTGGCAAGTGCGGGCGGAGAGGAAAACTGGCTAAGAGTGATGAGCACTGGTGGAAAATGTCCGGTTTTGTGGTGACATACGATGCTTCGTTCTGTCGGGCCATACATATATTCATGTTCTCTTTTACACTGACTCGTGCGCAGAATATCCATATGTGCATCGTTTATCAAGTGTGAGGAAACGCTTCATTTTTCTCAATATCTCTCAAATAATTTGGTCCTGGAAAGAGTGAATGTGATTAAGAATATGAGGGTTTCCCACTTACGAACCCGAATGTGCTCGAAACCAGAAGATTCATACAGCTATGAAACCATAACCATATTTTGAATCTACGTGGAAATGAAGAAGAATAAACCAATCGTTTATTCCTGGGAGTACCAAAATTCCTGGTTTTTTGGTCGTCGTCACAGCTTAAAATGGCCACTAAATATGGAAATGCTTTGGATTTCACGAACGAAAGTATAATGCGATTATTCTTATTGTTTTTCGATTTGTTCCACCATCTGCGTTAACTTTTGATCGCGCTCCTGATTTTTTCTAATTTTGCGTAGTTACCATGTTATAATTCCCTTTTGTTGAAAAATGGAAAAATGGAACTTTTGTTTTGATGCAGCGGAGGGAGCAGATTGATGGTGAGATCACAAGCCTGCGAGACAATGGCGAAGAAGAGAAGTTCTCCATGGCAACAAAAGCAGAAGAGGAGAAAAATATATTCAAGATTATATAGTTCTCATCTGATGCAGAGATAAAAATCTGTGGAAATCTGAAAATTGGACAAACTCTCCCACTCGTTCAAATTATAAAGCCACGAATCTCGTACATTGCATTTTCACACAATAACAGGGACGTAACCTGATTTGTTATAGATTTTCGGGGGTTCCAGAAATAATTATTCCTGTGACACCACATTACCCTCGAATGCAATCAGCATATAACTAGAATGGTTTGACTGCGTAATCAGAACACCAAGAGCCCCGTTTGAACATTACTTGAGATACTCAATTTTCTAGCAACGATTGTACATCCATCGAAATCCAAATCTATTGAGATCAGCACAGTTTATCTTACTTGCATTTGGAGGTGATAGAATGAGAGCAAATCATTCGAAAGACCCTTATCTCACTAGATATGATGACCATTAAGTGTAAATGTCCCGTTGATGCTCTAAAGTTGGGGTTTGTGATGAAGTTCATACATGGCATGTACAAATCACTTCTTATTCACACTTGTGTCGGTCTCGGTCAAATTTTACGGTCTAAAAAAAGACACCAGCTTGAGTTTTCTCCATCGGCGATGTTTCGAACTCTCAACAGCTCTGCCGTTGTGTTATTAATCCTCTAGCTCATATCGACGAACATTTTTAGATTGTAGATGATAAGAGAAGCTTCGAAATTGAATTTCTTTGCAATAACTCATTAGAGGATGAGCATCTGACTCTCATTCCACCTTAGAAATTTGGTACGACAGATACTTTTTGAGAGTTGCTCTACTCGATGACAATTTGTACAACTTGATACTCGTTGAGATTTGAGACGGTAATCAGCATTGTATTAAAAAAACTTGCAGATACTCATGAATAGTCCTGCTTCATTAGAGAATTGGCGAGTAAGAATCGAAATATGTGAGTTTGCAGAAAAAATTAAAAATATCATTCATCTTCAAACTAAGCTTGCACACCATCATGCTACTGAATGAATCATTTTATCTTGCACGATAGCCTCTGCTTTGATTTTAGTTCTATAGAAGAGATTTGTATGCAAATCTCACGATGCACATTCGGATTTGAATCACCCGCTGGAACTCAACGGCGACTCCGCACATCAATACTCGTTCTCGCTGACCTCCGTAAAAACGAATAGCCGACGGTAATGAAACATTCAACGGTACACGAATGTCTATCTTACCGACATAAAATAAGTTGAAATTCAGATAAAGTAGGGATCTCAGTAACTTGACTTTTGTTTCGAATTTATAACAATATTTATATAATTGTAGATTTACTCACCAAATGGATCAATATTCCAATGTGGCTTAACATTCACGTTGTGAATGTATCGAAGGAACCTCGAATCATGCCCAAATACAGGCAATCCCACCCACCCTCGTGCTTGCATGTATGCACGAATGTAGCCACGAAGGCGCTCAACTACGAGTAATAATAAATCATTTGACCAACGGAACGTGCTGATGGATTTTGGCAGCAGATAAGTTGGAGATCCTTTCTTTGGTACGAATCTGATCAATGATGTTAAAATCAAGTCAAAAATATGGCTGAAAAATTTAACTAGTTTGGATGGTCAATGCATGTTTATTAGGGTGTTTCTTGTTTCCCAATCTTCGATTTTCCACGATACGATCGTGGATTTTCGATCTTTGATAAATAAAAATGTGCGATGCATTTCCAGCTGCCGCACGAACACGATATTTAATATTGCAAAGCTTATACTGGAAAATTCGCCCTTCTAACCTTTCGTGTCTCTGAGATTGCTTCATTTTTTCATGGCGCCTCTTGTTGCTTAAAAAACATCCAAGTATACTATCTCGACGTAAAATTTTGTGAGAAACACGAAAAAAATATCAGATCTGAGCTACAAGGTGGGTCACCTATTACGGTATAAGCTATTATTTCAAAAAATTTTCAATACTACGCAAGAGGCACTTTAGATCCCAAAACAGATACTTTTATCGTATTTCTCGCAAAATTTTACATAGTGTCTTTTGATATTATCCAAGCGACAAGAGGCACCATAAACAATTTAAATTCCAGTTCACTGTGTTACATCTTTAATCTGTTATCTGATTATCTTTGGAACTCATCCATAAATAATTCATGTCCGATTGATCGATCGACTCTCCGTCCATGATGGAATAAGAATTGCTCTTATTCATCATCTGCTGTAGTGATGATGAGTCCTTCTGAGCTTGTTACGCGTGATAATGCGACGTAAACAAGCACCGTGGGATGTTCGCTATTGTATTCATAGACAAATTGATCATATGAAGCACCTTTTGAATTATATCCAGTCGTTGACATAGCTGAAATCAGTGGCGAATGAGTGCTCTTTGCAGTAGCATCCTTACTCAAAGGGACACTGGCTGTCCTCTGGCCTAGTCTAGTGGCGTGGCGGCCACACGCAGTGCAAGGAATGCAATTTTACGAGCACGTTCCGCTCACGTTCTCTTCATTGTTTTTGGTATGGAAAGCTGAAGCCAAACTCGTTGGACCTTATCTCCTCCAATACATTCTATGTGTGACAATGTGCTATTGCACCATTGGCTAGCCCATCGTCGTCTGCAACATTAGTTGAAATCATATATGATTGTTCTACAACAGAGACGAGTGGATATGGCAATTCACCAATCCCTGCTCGATTGAATTTGTGCAATTGATGATGATTTTTTAGAATTTTTCGAGCATCGGTGGTGTCAGATGCAATCGAAACGGTCTAGCTCTTCGCTGCCATCGAAATCTCATTAATGTAGGTGTTCACAGCGTGATCACTCCAGAATCATCGCAAAAATTCAGGGGCTCCCATTCCAGCTTGCTCCCTGGTTCTAAATCTCTTCCAATTATTCTCAACTGTTTTCCATTGAGTTCGAAGCCATTGTCAATTGTAATTAATATTGTTGAAAAAATTACGTCACTTTGACTCATGACTTATACAAGCTCCCAAAGCTTGAGACTTTGCCATAAATATGGGCTAGTCTTTGTTTCATCAGTTGATCTAAACGCTGGTATAACCTTTGCGGGTGGCAGTTGTCTACGATCACCTACTAACCACATGTCGAAGCCACCCAACTCATTTTTGTAATTTCCTTTCATTTGCTGCAATCAATCATTAATCTGCTGGAGAATGTATGCGCCGACCTTACTGACTTCATACCCAGACGTAACTTCGTGTTTTGAAGAATTGACCGATATAACTCCAGTCCAGTTTGGATAGTGGTCCCTTCAATCGCAACTGAAGCTTTGTCAGTTGAATCCAGAGTGATGCAAGCATTACAAGAAGGATCAGTGCCAGCAAACTCATTACAGATTCCAATGAAAGTAATGATGAACAAGGTCTTGCCACAGCCTGCAGCGCTTATCAAAAACACTCGGATAGGCCTCCACTGCGCTATCTCATCTTGTGACTGGTAGAAGATATCCATTCATATGGCGAACTGCAATGGATTAGCTGTCCTCATCCTCTCGCAAAAATCATAGCGCACCAGCAGGGTTTCTCTCTGTTTCATAACTACTCCAAGTTTTTGGAAAACCCCTGATCTGGTGTCTGCGTTCAGGTCTGATGGAGCCACTCTAAGTGCACGCTGATAAGGGTTCCATTCTGGTACAAGTCTCACGGCATGGTTATCATTGTCATGGAATATATTGATTTGATCCTCCTCTAGACACAAATCTCGACAAATTTGCCTTTTCAATGTCCACATCTCATTGGATATTCCTCCTATTGTGACACATTTCATCCATTTTCGACTCATACATTTGTAAATACTTGTCATCTCGAAATATATCGTCATACTCATTCTGAAATGGTGAACATATTTACGGTGACCTTCTCCCTTCTATAATCATTGAAGCTAGTAGTCATATTGTAATCGGCATATTTAATCGTCTTAACCCATACTTTCTTACTATCCTGATACCACTTTGATACGAATTCTGCCAGAGTGACGTCATTCAAAGTTTCAGGGCTCTTCCGATACTAATCGAAATGGTTTGCTTTCCATATATCAGTGGATTCATCGTCAAGCTTTGCCAACTCTTCCAAGACTTTTTGACCCTTTGTCTGTCATCTGGCAGCATAGTTACGATATATGAGCGTTTCTCTGGAACTTTTGCACTTCGCTGGAAATCGTTGAAAAACGAAAAAAAGAAACCGCTCAACGCACACCTGGGACCTTGCAAGGATGCAATTTTCCTTGCTTAGATTTTACTTTTCTAAAACTGTTATACTTTATCCAAATTTCAGTTGTAGGTCAACTTGACATGACTCACCTTGCCATGATCTCAAAATTTCTTCGAGTTCTGTGAATTCGTGCCAAGAATTCCATATTCATTTCAAACAATCAAAAGATTTTTATTTAATTCATTAATTTATGACAAATTTGATCGTAAGAGAATTTTACGGTGAATAGATGCTAACAACGAATTTGCAAGAGAGGAAATTGTGAAATAAAAATATTAGTGAATTCAAAAATAAAGTCAGCAAAGGACTCTCACTTTTTAAGAGAAAATTCATTATCATGTAATGATATTATATCATGTGTGGTTTTTTTGACTCTCATTGGGGATAGGCATTTGGGTGGGTCAAGAAATACTCACAAGCATAAATGTGAATTGCATTTAATCACTGTTTATTTAGAAATTCATCACTTAAATGAGCGTACTTTTAGACATGTAAACGGGCATTTATTTTGACCGTAAATCAATTCACTTGATAATATATGAAAAGAGAAACACTGATTTTACAATACTCAAACTATTATATTACGAAAAATCACTACTAGAATTTTTACTGATACGTCGACACTTGTAACCGAACAGAGAAAAATAACGACCATTAACTCAAAGAAATTAACTTTTATCTGAAAAACGAATGTCACGTCAAAAGAATATAAGACGCCCGAAATTTTCAAATAATTATTAGCGATCACTGCTTCAAAATAGCGAGAAAAAGTCGCACGGTCGACCTTCAAACCGAAAGGGTTGACGCGACACGGTTGAGAATTCATCCGCCTGCAAGAAAATTGTATATCATATAAGGTAAGTGTACCCAACTTGCCTCTGTACCCAACTTGCCCCCATATGCCGATCTCAGGAATGAGCGCTCGTTGACCTTCCCGCAATTTTTTTTACGTTTGTTATGTTAAAATATGAGAAAATACGTAGTTTTCATCGACCCCGGATCATTTCTGCGTTCTCCAGAAAATATAAGGTGAGTTTTCCATTTTTTGTATTTGCACGGCTTAGAAATCGAGGAGGAAATCGCGTTCACTAAAACCGGTGCCAATTTATTTTCATTCGACCAATCTTGACGTACCTTAGCGCATTCGATTCCTTGTCTCAAGACCTTCAAAATCCGTTCGTCAGGGTTGCAGAACTCTGATTTGGAGCGATTTTATGTACAAAACACGAAGATGGTTTGAGGATCAAGAAGGCCGACATCGAAGTGTACCCAACATGCCTCCATATGGTTATCTCGGAAAGGCGTGCAGTATGGCTTTTTTTACCACTCAGAATGTGTTTATCACGTCAAAATAGGTCGGAAACAGTGTTTTGGGCCAACCAAAAGCTACAAATGCCGCTGCGCAGTGATCAAAACGGATCAAAGCCATTTTTCGCATTTCATCGCCCATTTACATCGTTTTAAATGATGGGGGCAAGTTGGGTACACACTTTTGTAAACTCTCAAAAACCACCTTTTGGGAAAATTCAAACAGCTCGGGTCCACTATATCCAAATTGGACGCCTCTTAGCTCATTTTAAGGGTCTTGAGACAAGCTTTAAAATGAGCTAAGATACGTGGGAAAATATGGAGATGGGCCAAAGTTATTAAGAAAATGGCCTAATGGGGGCAAGTTGGGTACACTTACCTTATATCACAAAACTCCCCCACTGGCGCAGCGATTCCGATTCCACGAAAATTACTCACGGGGCATGTATTAAAGAGAGGGGCCCGCGCGCCACACACGGCGAATTTACTTGCGCGCGCGGGGGTGCATTCGCACTTGATTCACTAAGAAAATAAAACTTGGGATAATCTTTAAGTGATGCGGCAGCAAGGCTCTACGTACGTAACAATCCGATGAAATCGCCATCAGTACACGAGTCAAGCGTCTCCTCCGAAGATCTAGTCGGGGATATTTTCACCGCTAACCCAAAAGGATGAGAAGATCAATCACAGGCATTTCTAATCACATTACCACAAGGGCCATGACTCGAAAACGATTGCCTTTCTCGTCGATCGAAGATCTCGGAGAAACGTGATGGTTTTGAACAAGGCAGGAAATGAGGATGAGGTGTTGGGCACCCGAATGCTACGATTTACCGGCGCGCCTAGCTCCAGGCATCGGCGTGCTTTCTTTTGTTGCGGCCTCCTCTGATCACTAAAAGTGACAGGGATAGGGTAACCCAGGAAAGGCAAGGCATTTTATTGTATCATAATGCTGAATAAATCAGTACTCACGTCGGCTCCTGGTGGCAAGAATTGTTGCGTAGGGCGCCAGGGTTGCAACTGAGGAAAGACGTGAAGCTTGCGAGATGCTGGATGAGTAGCCGACGGCGATGCGCAGGTCCAAAACTGGCAAAGTGGTTGAAGCCAACTTCTTCGACTTGAGAGTCGGGCCCTGGAGAGCTTCCAGGTGTTGATCCTTGGATGGGTATCGACAAGAATGCCGCTCCGCTGCAGCTTTCCCAAGCACATAAGCTCGGTTTCCGCGAACTAAGCTTCTCTCCCCCCACTTCTGGTACGCTCGACCAATCAGCGTCGAGGTCAAAGAAAAGCTTCGATTTTCCAAATTTCCAATTGTCGAGTGGTAGGGTAAAATTACTAAAAATAGTTATTCCCCCTCATATCGTAGTTGGAATACGGGATAAAAAATGTACATATTCAGAAGTTATTATAATTAATTACACTATTTATTAAAATAAAATATGATACAAGTACTGTAGCATGTAATTTTCAGAGCGGCGCGCATCTGCGCACGCTGAAATAGCAGCCAAGCATGCTATACCGTCACTCAAAATGGCCGCCGCCAGCCCCTTGCAACAGGTTGTTTACACGGCTTCCTGGTGCTCGCGCTACGTCGTGGACTGGTGTTCGAGTGTTCCGGGTGTGTAATTGTGTGCTGTGGACCATTAGGAACCTGCAGCATCGTCGCCAAGGCGTGACACGGAACGAGGCGTGAGCTATCAGCAAGACAACCAGCGTCTGTTCGAGCCAGCAAAACCGAGGTGTTCACATCGTGAGTAATTTTTTAATTGATAATTTTAGACATCAATTATTGGTCGTAGCGACTGCGCTAGGCCTTCTTCTTCAACATAAGTACCCTGGGGAAACTGGGAAAGTCATACTCACAATGTATTCTGTGTTGCAACAGGGCACTGTTTTACCATGTATTAGCATGGGCTGCATGTAAACAGAGATTAATTTTTTGATCAGTCCCATTAATTTGGGACTGGGTGTGTAACTTTTTGTACTTAAATGACTATAAAAAATCCAATCTTTTTAATGAACTAACCCTCATGTAGCTAGCTTAATTATATCCAATATTCTCCTTGTTGCAGGTACTGCGGAAACTAAGAAACGGAGGCTGGGCTATACCACGAACTTAGTCTGGTGGTGTTCAGAGGTGGGGTAATGAACTCCACTACTTTCACCTGTCTCCAGCAATGATGTAAGGCCTCTTTTATACCTATTTAGTGATATTTTATTTTGAATAGCCCATATTCACTATGGGGAACCTCTACTAGGAGTGGTCTGGGTTTCGGTTTTATAAGAAAGTCTCTTTCGGATTTGATCAACATGAATGAAATAATATACCAAAATGATTCTAATTAACTTTGTGCTTTTCCTAGGTCTACCTGGATACTCAAGGAATACCAATGGGGCAAGTTCAGATGTGGAGACCACCTCCAGGGGTGTACCAAGAGAATCCGTCGTGGGGCAACCAACTCCAGAATTCAAGGTAAGACTTTTTCTTGAACTAATATTACTTGATTTCAATGGTTATTGATACTAATGAGAATGATTCCTCCTGTTAGGAAAATATAGCCTAACTCCCCCTTTTTACAGATTATGGTCTTCGCCAATTTTGTGGCAAAGACTGAAATGAAAATAAGAGTCCTAATTCTTTTGATTTTCACAGGACTTGGAAACCAAAACTAGGAAATGTTGGCCAATGGAACTGTCAACTGACAAACTAAGATTGAAAAAGGAGTAATTCTTAGAAGAAACAACAACTGGTCTTTGACGAGGGGTCAAATTATTTCAGAATCTGTGTGAGTTTATATCTCGCACGACCAAGGTATTTTGCCAATTAAATATTCTTGCTTCTTTTTTACTAAATAATCTTGAATCATTTATTTTCTTTTGAACTAATTGAAGTCTTTTTTCAGACGATGGACATCATAATGATATAAAACTATTTAAATAAAAAAATATAAAATTCATATAAATGACAACCTTTAATATTCAACTCTTCCTCGTTTAAAACTGAAAATTAACTTCCAAAAATTATTATGAAAACTGAATCGTTGCATAGGTCCCCCAAAATTAGGACAAATTTAGACAAAAAATTAGACAAAAAAAACAATTCGAACTGATATTCAGAAAAGCAACGGAACTCTTTTCCTTTCTTAAAATATAATGATGTATTTACAATATTTATATATATACAGTGGTCGATTACCAAATTGCCTCATCATACAGATACTCTAAACTCATTTGGTTATTCCGGTGCGAGGACTCGCGAAAAAGCTCCGCTGTAGGGGAGTACTTTTCCGCGGTGGGCGTGAGAACCCAAACTGGCCGGTTGATGTTCTCCTCCTCCTCGTACGTGAACTCGTAGCTCACGTCACTGTCGAGCTCACTCGAGGATGACTGGGTGTAGGTCTTCTCCGGGTGGAACGACCCCGAACGCTCCTCTACACCACTCTGCTCTGGCTCAGTACTGTAGGCCTCTGCTTCGATGTAACTTTCCTCTACGGACTCGGGTTCAGCCGTACACCAATCAATTTCTGAAGCGTCTTCTTCATCGCTGTGGCGAGGTTCCGCCACATACGACGCCACGTCAGATGCACCCTCCTCGTTGTTGCTCTCATTCCCGATGACCTCGTCCTTCGCCAGGAGCATGTCATCGGGAGGTGGGTTTCGGGCGTGCACCAGGCGGTATGCGGTCCTGAATTTGTGGCTGAGTGGTCCACAAGGCAGACTTACACCTTCGTGCTCCACAACCAGCAGCACTCGTCTTTTGAAATCGACGATCTTCTTTTTATTTTCAAACTGTCTCCGCGCCAGCAGCAATTTACTTAGATGTGGAAGGATGGCCTTGATTATATCTTCCATGAGTTGTTCCGCCCGGCCATTCCTTCTTCGACGTCACACTATAGCATAAAACGGAATAATAGAACCATGGTGAAACGACATCGTGACGATCATCGTGGCATACATTATCCAGCCGTCACCATAACAGCAATGCTAATTCCAAGAATGATTTTTTTTGGGTTAAACTTGTATAAGAAAAAAAATGAAATAATCGTTCGTCATACCTCGGTTGTTGCGGCGCTAAAAATGGAATTCCCCTCTTTTTGAGGGTATACCCCATCTTGGAGTAAGTCGCTGCTCGTTTCCTCGCAGCGACGAGTCTCCGCATTCTGTCGAGGTGGTGTCGCTCCCTCCTGGCTAAGTGCCTTTCCTTCCTGGCAATTCTCGCCTGATGCCTCTCGTGGTGCTGACGCAGCAGCTGCTCGGTCTGCACCAACTTCGCCTCGAATTGGGCCATGAGGCCCCAGACTCACTTCCTCCACTTCTGGAGATCCTCTCTCTCCTGGAGATGACGCCTCTGCGCCTTCTTGCCAGCGTCTTGAACCGACTTGATCTCTTTTCCAGGAGACTGAGCCATCTGAGAAGACAGGACCAAAAAAAACGATATCATGAGAAACATTTTCAAGTATCACTCACATGGCTCGCCAAAATCTGTGGCCATGTAGATCACCCATTCAATATAGGTTTTCAAACTCCTCCCACGATACTACATTCTGTATGACGAGACAATCATCATCATCATCAGAAGTTTCCGTCTTATTTAACGAACGTGGCATTGGCCTTGAGGTTTGAGGCTCCGGACTCTGGTTCGCTTGTTCGATGATCGCTCGAAACCTCTCCACCTTTTCGCGTAAACGCTTCAGCCTACGATTCGCGCGTTCACGCAACCACTGTGCCTTGGAGATCGGCATCGTTAGGCTGGAAGAAGAATGATTGATTCATTCGACTAGTCACCTGATGCGACTCCTACACCGGTTTCCCGAAAGTATGGACGTAAACTTGTACCGTGAAACATCCCACGATCCTCGTTCGTGAGCGGGTCATATAGGCGGAACGTCGCGTTATTGATAATTTTTCGGATCACGTAAGGCCCTTCATACAACGCGAGCAATTTCGAGGAAATACCCTTATCTGCGGAGGACACGTTGCATGATTTTATAAGTACTTCTTGACCCTGACGAAATTCGGTAAATTTACGCTTGTCGTTCAAAGCGTTGGCTCGTCGGTCCCCCTTCTTCAAAATTCGCTCATGTACCCACACGAGCTTCTGTTCGTATGGAATATTTTTCCTCTCAGGTGGGTTAATCCATTTTCTCTAAAAACGCGTGGGCATTTTGTTCAAATGAATTTCCATTGGGGTAGCCTCAATCGTATCGTGGTAGACTCCATTCAAGGTGTCTTGTACAAATGGAACCCAACTACCCCAAGCTTTGTGCTTGTGAGCTGCTAGTACCCGGAAAAATTTAGAGATTTCCCTATTTGTTCTTTCAATTAAATTGCTCTGAGGATGTCGAATGGCAGAGAATACCACTCGTATACCCTCACTCTCGACTCTATCGATCCATTTTCTGGATGTAAATTGTGACCCGTGGTCGTGAATAATTCGACGCGGTTTACCATATTTCGGTATGTAGTCATTGAATATTCTATTGGTGACTGTTCGAGTATCCGCATTTTTGATGGCGTAAAGAACCACGAATTTTGAGAACGCGTCGATAGCAGCCAAAATATACTTGACCCCACCCCTAGAGACGGGTAACGGCCCATAAAAGTCTATGGATAAACGGTCCCCCGGCGCAGCCGGTACTATTGGTCGCGTTTCTAGGTGAATTACACCGGTGTAAATTTTATTCCGCTGGTACGTATCGCACGTTCGCAATATGTTAGCCAACGCTCTCCTTAAATTGGAAAAAAAGAATAACTCTTCAATCATTTTCGTGACCTTGAGACCACCGATGTGACCGTATACCTCGTGGGTTTCCACGACAAGATCATGAACCAACTGTTTGGGCAATACCAGCTTTTGGTTGCCCTCTTCGCCCTTCACCAGGAGCCCATCATGAAGACCGTAATCGCGACAGATTGCTCCGTTTGTCAAAATTTGGATGATTTGTTCGAGCTTGGGATCTGACCTTCGCTCCCCCGCAAAATTTTGAAAACGTTTTTGAAGTTCAAGAGACGGTTTTCACGCCGTTATAAGAGCGATTAGTAAGTCGTTCAGCTGAAATCTTTCGTCTTCACACGGAATGCGACTAAGCGCGTCAGCAGCCACATTATCCTTTCCCTTGATGTACTCGATCTCGACCTGGTAATCTTGTATCGCAAGGATCCAACGCGTGAGGCGACTGTTCAAGAATTTGCACGTCAAAAGGTATGACAGCGCTTCGTGATCGCACATCACCTTAATCTTAGCCCCGTGAAGGAATGATCGAAACTTGCCTAGAGCCCACACAATTGCAAGGAGCTCCAGCTCTGTAGTAAAATAGGCCCTCTCGCTACCCTTAAGGGTCCGACTTGCTATTGATACAACCCTTATTTCGCCCTCGTGCCTCTGAGCAAGTACTGCCCCCAATGACCTAGAGCTACTATCGGTGTACAGGAGGTATCCCAAATCACGCCGAGGATGTGTCAAGAACAATTCATGGGAGAAAAGATTTTTGATACGCTCAAATGTTTGTTCTTCCTGTGCACCCCATCTCCATTTCACCCCGGATCGCAGCAGCTCAAACAAAGGGGAAAACTCTTCAGCCAATTTGCTGGTGAATTTCGCGCAAAAATTGGTCAACCCCAGAAAACCTTTTAATTGTTTCGTGTTTTTTGGTGCTGGAAAATTCTTTATACATTGTATTATCTCAGGATCAGGCATGATCCCTTCAACTGACAAAATGTGTCCGAGGAATCTAATCTCCCTACGACAGAACTCTACTTCATCGAAATTAATAGTGATTCCCTCTTCTAAGACGCACTGAAAAAACAACTCGAGATGTTGCATGTGCTGTTCAAAATCGCGTGACACTACCAACCAGTCGTCAACAAAATCCCTAAGGAACTCATGCAACCGGCTGAGTATTAGATACGCTGCTCTTTTTAACGCAGCTCCACTTATTTTCATTCCAAACGGAACCACGGTATGCTGCCATACGATTCCTCTATGAGCGAAGCTCGTCAGAGGGTGCGATTCCTCTGCAAGGGTGATCTGATGGAAACTCGGAGTCAGGTCAAAACTAGACATTATGCCTATTCCCGAACAACGCCGGAAAAACTCATCCACTTTTTCCGCGCCTCCGTAATCATCCTCGATATCCTGGTTGACTTCACGAGCGTCTAAACAAATTCGAACGTCCCCATTTCGCTTAATCACGACGATGATCGGATTCAAATATTCACTAGTCGATCTCTCGATAGTACCTAACTCGTACATGCGCTGGACTGCAGCATCGACTTTGTCGTGATATCGCATCGGGACCGGATACTGTTCGGGCTTACGCGGATGCAACGTCCTGGCATTTATGACGTACTCAAATCCCTTGAACCGACCCGGTTTTTTATTGAAAATCGGCTTGAAACGACTCACCATATTAATGAGACGATCCTGATACTCCGTTGGTAACATGTAGAGTGGCCTAATTTTTCGTTCGATTTGTTCAAGGGTGAGTTCATCGGGGTCATGAGTTGGCTCCGCACGGCTCGCCCACTCTTCGTTTTGCTCACTAGCATCATCACAAAGTTGGTTGATGCATATTTGCCTAATGTCCTGCAATTTGGACAAACTCATTTCTACGCTGCAGTAGTCTATCCTGCATTTTTTCGACCCTACTTGAAAAGTAATCGCGCCTCTCCAAACATCAATTTCGGCTAGCAGCTGCTTGAGGGTCCCTATTCCGATGATGCAATGTTGCAGCAATTTAGGAATCACGAGAAAGTCCATCTGCGCGTTCAAGTCTCCCAAAATTACGTTGGCTCTGAATTGAAGTTTGATTTTCGCGGATTTTTCACCTGCGAAACCGCACGCTTGTAGACCCGTGACAGGCAAAGTCGCGCACGTTTTCCAAACTCCATGAAACTTTGAATAAACATCACTCGCGATACAAGTTAATTTGCTCCCTGTATCAATTAACGCCTTAATAATGACACCTTCGATATTGATCTCAATTTCCGGACATTCGACTCTTTCCTCAATTTTCTTTTCGCTCGCGAAACTTGATTTATCCAAAAGTTCCTCTCTGGTGAAAACCGAATTCACCTTCTGTTCAACGATTTCCAGCGCGTCACTCTCACTAACACTTTGCGTACTTTCGTTACCCAGAAGCTGACCGGTTGTTCCGTCGGAAAGAACACAGCAACTCTGCGTACCGATACCCTTGTCAACCACCACCTGTTCCTTCGATGCGGGCTGCGTTGCTAAATTTTCGGTACTCCTAACACTTATGCCAGTTTCCTCAGATTTCAGTCCCCTACCCGCTCGCGTACTTACGATGCGATCGACGTGAGAATTTTCCAACGGTGTTGCTGTTTTTGGGTCTTCGTTAACGGAATTCGAATCGGTACCGGAATCAGAAACGTCCGTGCTTCCCTTCAAACTACTCGATTTATTTTCTCTATTTACTTTTTTGTTCAACCTTTTCCGGGGCTTCCGCGCTCGCGGTATTTCCGTTGCACTGACATCAGATTAATTCATTCATCACTCATAATTACTTCGCGTGGCGCGGGCTTTAATGCAACGGGCTTGAGTTTACCGCCTGCTCAATTTCTTCGTGATCAGAAGTCTCCTCGATGTCAATTTCATTGACGGATCTACGCTTATCGTCATTCCTTCCCGGGGGAGTGTTAGGAGCGCTATTATCACGGTTGATGTACGATCAATCGCGTGACAGCACTTGACGCGGGACGCTACTATTTTGATTTGGTTGTGAAAGAGTTCGGTTCGCGTCCGGGTATGGAGTCGATGCCCGATATGGCCCCCTATCCGCGCTATTCTGCTGAGGCGGCGATATTTTTGAAAGATCATTGAAACTGCCTGAACGACTTGGCCCGAACGGTTTTTGATTGAGAAACTACCCCTTGGAAAACGCGAGTCATTCCCGCGTGTCTGTGGTTGATTCCTCACGTAGTGACCGTCCCCCGGAAATCTACATATTTTGTGTTTCCCAAGGTTGAATTGAGAACCTTCGCCGAGTCTAACTTTTCTAACAATTTCAGGAAGTCATCGAAATCCGCGCAATTTTTAATCAACACGGCCTGCTGAATGGTTTCATCAAAATGATTTGACATTTTTTCGACAATCAACTCGGGGCTATAATTGTCCTGCAGCTGTACAACCTGGTTATAAAGCTTAGTAGCGTATCCGGCCCTACTCAAATTTCGCTCAGCTGCATAGCTGCCAAACTCTAACGCACGCCGCACCTTATCCTGTTCTCGCGGATTCCAGTACTTTTCCTTAAATCGGAGTACGAAATCGTCCAGCGAGAATACACTACTCTCAATATAAAACCACCACTCGCGGGCCGGCCCTTTTAAAGCTTGACCGATCGCGAGCTTCATTGTTTCATCGTCGCAATTTAATGCCAACATATAATTTGTTAAATCATCCACGAATCGACCCGGTCTCTCGTACGGTGCCGCGTTAAAAGTAGGTAAATCTAACTTCACTTTCGGATACATCGATGGTCTCCCGCATGAGCCCGAACTCGCTTTCCGTGCGATATCTTTCAATTCTTCCTGAGTTTTTCCGAGATCATCTCGTAATTTTTGCCGAGAGTCGCTGCCCTTGGTAATCAATGAATTGCAACCCTCGATCAAACCCGTAAGATTGTCGATACACTCGGTGTGATGGGCAACACTCTGACTCAACTCGCGTGTCTGTGATTTTACTTCGGCTGCCTGCGCGGATACATAGCGCACGTCGTTTTCGACGACATCTAAGCGATTCGCGTGGGAATTCAAAACATTACCCTGGTTTACTTGAATTTTCTCAATTTGAGCGCTCAATCTTTCAATGCGCGAGAGTCGCATCGCTTGTTCTTCAATCCGCGACTGAAAAGCTTGCTGTCGATTATTCATTCCCAACAAAATCGCGGGCGTATCCGTGGGGACGCGAGGATTTGCGTTCCCATTTCTAATTTCAGGATCTGACCTACTTACACCTTGATTTCTTTCATTTCCAGGTGGAACTACGAGACGAGGCCCATCAAGTAACCTCTGCTGCGGTGGTACGTCACCAAAACGGTATTCTTGCGCAGTAGGAGGCGGATCGGGTGATTCGGAGCGACTAGGGGCAGACAAATTTTCGCTGCTACTGTTTAATACGTCATGAGCAGGTATTACGACACGACCGCTACCCGCCTTGGAACTGTTAGGCGATGCTAGTTGAGCTTCGGGCTCATCCTGATTCTTTTTATTTTTCAACGAGGATCGCGTTCTTGGACGTGCCTCAGGTTGCAAAGCTGCACCTCTACCGCGACCACGACGTGTCTCCCGGCCTCTTCCGATACCTGGAGTCGGATTCTCGCCACCCGAAGGCTCATTGCGAACCGTTTCCGACGGTGACAATTTTGCGTCTGTTTTGCCTGAATCCGACATATTTATTTGTGTATACTATTTACCACTGTACTAGCAAATTTATATGACACTCAGGCTGTGATCACCGAATTAAAAGAATGGATACTTAAAATCTGTAATTTCCTTCAACAAACGGTAGAAAATAATTTTTTTAGCTTGTCATAATTCTCTAACCACCTATTGAGCTCAGTCAAACAAGATTCTCCCCCTAATCGACTGAGCTAGAAAATGTGCTATCCTGATCTTGACCAAGACACTGAGAGTTAATATGGCGATGGGAGGAGCTAAGCGCAAAAAATAGAAGAATCTCGCCATTTCCTGGGATCAGAACGTACACTGTAAGAAAATTTTCCCTAAAACTTCAACCAACTGGTTGAATGAAAAATTCAACCAGCTGGTTGAATAGAAAATTCAACCAAATGGTTGAATGAACCAGTTGAATTTTCAACCAAACTGGTTGATTTTTCAACCAAATTGGTTGAATTTTCAACCAAATGGTTGAATTTCCCATTCAATCAGATGTTGAAATTTCTCGGAAAAATTTTTTACAGTGTACGTTACGTGACATATTTGTTCAATTGTCATCTTGAGAACACTGAGAATACATTTCGAGATCGTACAGCACAAAGTGAACTCTGAATGTTCTCAAAGTGGTGGTAGTGCGAGTGTATATCTGGATTTCAATTCTGCTCCGGAAAATATCGGAGTTTTTTCATCCTTTGCGTTCAGCCCCTCCCATTGCCTTACAAGTTCTTGGGATCTGGGACTAAATCAAAATATTTCATCTTCAAGCTTAGTCAATTACGTGAAGGATCACGTTGGACTCATCTTGATAGCTGAAAAAGCCTAGTGACGCGATTTTACACCAGAGTTGGATTTCAACGATGATGATGCGCAGTGTCTATCCGCAGCGTGCACTGCATATGCATGCATATGCGTATTTGTGGACGCACTCTGGAGGCGAGACGGCTCCTCTTGTGATGGCCAGGGTCAATGAATGGCCTGAATGAAGCATTAGTTCCCATCTCAGCAGCAGTGACGGGAAAGATAGTAGTTCCGTCCACCTTAAATCCAATGACAGCGATTCTCAAAGTTTGGAGTCCCTCATGCGTTTGAATATACTTCACATATACTTCAGCTAGAGTGTCCCAAAAAACGGCCATAATCCCAACACCCCAGTATTTATGTGTAATATCAATGCCTTTCGCTAGGAAAAACTTGAGTTTTTCCACAAAATCCCCAAATATTCATGTATATCTTTTGGGTTCTCATTATCCCTGAGAACAACAGCGAATGGAGTATAAAGGTCCTTTTCCACATACATTTTACTTGTTGTGGTCCAGAACTCCCTTCGACTTGCCTTGGAAAGTGACAATCCATCAAAACTGATTGAGAATTCCAATTTTATATCTTCAAGTAACTGAGCATTAACGATTCCCTTCAAATTTTCTGCAAAACCGAAATTCACAAATCCTGCTTTGTGACCCTATTCATCGAGTGTAAATGTCTCAGGATTATATTCTTCCTGATTGCGACCGAGAGTTTCATGACATTTGAGCCAATCATAATATGGTAATTGCCAATTCACCTACTCTATTTCATTTTGCATGTACGAATAACTGGAGGACTATCTTTTTCACACAAACTCATTTTATATTTTCCTCTCAGGGAATGGACTTCATAATAATATGAAAAGGAGATCCTATAGGAAGTAGAATTGGCATAAATAATGAAAAAGAAGCACCCTCTCTTTCTCGTTCAAACAGAAAATTATACTTCAATAGTACATTGAGTAACAAGGGCGCAAAGTACTTTTACGCACGAGTTTCCGAAATGAGTGCGTAAAAGTGAACTTTGCGCACAGTCGTAACTTCTGCGACGTGAGCAAAGTATTTTGCGCTGTGCGCAAAATAGCTTTGCACTCAGGCCAGAAAACTTTGCGCAAAGATCCACTTTTACGCACGAAAATTTCGGGAACGAGAGCGGAAAAGTTGCGCCCGTGTTGCTTACTATACTTTTTGATATTGGTGTGGAAAGTTGTTCCCCGCGGTCTATACCCTAAAGGTCGGGGGGAAGAAAAGGCGGGGGGGGGGGGTCCAGGTTAATCCATCTTCTCCGAAAGCGTGCGGGCATTTCGTTCAGATGGATTCTCATTGGGCTAGCCTCAATTGTATCGTGGTAAGCTTCATTCAAGGTGTCTTGTACAGAAGCAACCCAATCACTCCAGGCCTTGTGTTTGTGGGTTGGCAGCAGCTGGAAAAATCTAGAAATCTCCCTATTTGTTCTTTGAATAAAATTGCTCTGAGGATGTCGAATGGCGGGAAATACCACCCGTAAACTCTCATTCTATGGCAAACTCATATTCTATTGATCCATTTCCTGGACGTAAATTGTGAGCCGTGGTCGGAATTTATCTGACGCGGTTTGCCATATTTCGGTACGTAGTCATTGAATATCCTATTGGTCACGGTTCGAGTGTCCGCGTTATTTATGGCGTAAAGAGCTACGAATTTTGAAAATGCGTCGACAGTACCCAGAATATATTTGACTCCACCCCTAGAAACAGGTAACAGCCCATAGAAGTCGGTAGATAACAGGTCCCCCGGTGCAGCCGGTACTATTGGTCGCGTTTCAAGGCGAATTCCATCGGTGTAAATTTCATTCCGCTGACACGTATAACACGTTCCAAGTATACTAGCCACGGTTTCTCTTAGATTAGGCAAAAAGAATAATCCTTCAATAATTTTTGTGACCTCGAGACCAGCGATGTGACCGTATACCTCGTGGGTTTTCACGAAGAGATCTGGGACAAGCTGTTTGGGCAATACCAGCTTTCAGTTTCCCTCTTCGCCCTCCACCAGGAACTCATCATGTAACGCGTAATCGCGACAGATTCTTTCGTTTGTCAAAGTCTGAATAATTTGTTCAAGCTTAGGATCTGACTTTTGCTTTCCTGCAAAATTTTGAAAACGTTTTTGAAGTTCAAGAGACGGTTTTCGCGCCGTTATAAGAGCGATTAGTAAGTCGTTCGGCTGACTTCTTTCGTCTTCACACCGAATGCGACTAAGCGCGTCAGCAGCCACATTATCCTTCCCCTTGATGTACTCGATCTCAACCTGGTAGTCTTGTATCGCGAGCATCCAACGTGTGAGGTGACAGTTCAGACATTTGCACGTTAGATGGTATCATAGGGCTTGGTAATCGCACATTACCTCGATTTTTGCCCCGAAGAGAAACGAGCAAAACTTGCCCAGAGCCCACACAATTGCAAACAGCTCCAGCTCTGTGGTGAGATACGCCGTTTCGCTACTAGAGGTTGATGCCACACTTGATTTATATCGACTAGAGTTCTGATCCAATCATACAATCCAATCCAGTACGAGAATCAGAAACGTAACACCCACCTTCAAGACAATGTCGAAGGAGAAAATGCTCACTTGATTGTTCACTCTGTCTTTTTGGTACCGATGAGTGGAAAAATTTATATTCGTGCGCAAGTTAAATTTCTTCCCTTGTTTCAAAAAGTTGAAGAACACATCTTAGGACCTTCGGAAGTACGATTTGGAGTTGACACATTTTCGACCTCAAAACATCGCAATTTTCGCGGAGCTGCTCATATATATCGTACACATTTTACTCTATTTTGAATTTCGCCCCCACCTGATAGCGGAAACGCTGAAGGATGTAATTGACGGGAATTGGGCTTCGAAGGACTTACATGATGATATGAGTAATGCAACAGTTAATCTCGATAAGAATTTTAATAATCAATATTGTCGGGTATATAATACAATGGTAATTGAAACTGTATTGACGTGATATATTATGTGAACATGACACGATACCAAACGAAATTCTTCGAGAGGATCCCATCACTACTTTGGTATGTTTTACATAATAATTTACCCTTTCATAACTCCAATATGAACATTTCGTCAAAAACGTGCTATCGTCACAACTCAACAGACGTGAGTCCATCAATACCACCACCTCTTAGCAGATACTTCACCATTTACCTTTATTATACATCCTCTGGAAATAATCTTGGGAGAGTGATTCGAGGTTTTCATTGATCTTCATTCCGTACAATTACGTTTGCCTGAACTTGAACATTTCAATCTCGCAGAGATACCTAGTAATTCTCTTAACTTTGTAGTAATTTTACAGTGGATGAGAATGAAATATGTTAGTTTGAAAGAAGAGAACAAGATCAAATTATATCGAATCCTACCTCACAACCTAATAGGACGATTAGAGTTTCAAAATCGACAGGTTTTCAGCTATCCCAAAGAGAGCCCTATTCAAAATGAATATGAGGAGATCAGGGAAGTAGAATAATCCCTTGTTACTATCTTTTTGAAGGCATAACTTGGAAAAATGAATACGGATGGCGAGTTTCATATCTAAATAAATAACAAATATTCATGATTCAAATTAGCCAATGATTACACGAAGCTTCTCATATTGATACTACCAACATTTTTATTGGTTTAACAAGCGATTACTTTTGGATAGTTCTAGTCACAAAGAATCTAGTATCAGGAAGTTGTATTTATCTACCCTGAAACGGATGCTTGCTTAAGCGCCTGGATTTTCTCTACAACATCTTATCTATCCTCTTCCCATTCAGTTAATTCCTCGCATCAGTATTTCTCTGTTCAAAATACTATTTACAAATGTTCTACGAACCTCTTCTTCCAACTACTTTTTTTCCGATTCTAGGGAGAAACTGAACGGTCTTCGTTATGTAAAGTACATTTTGTTAGGTGATCTTGTTATCATAATGGATGTTTCATACTCTTTTACTGAAGTCGTTTGTCCTTTCGGGAGGTAATCATGAAGATTTCTCCTCGGCTCCCAAGGGAAATGGAGGATCGAATTTCACTCCGAATCAGGAACGGTCACATCCCAGACTTTGGTTTCTTAGATTTCAAAGAATCAAAGCAACTGAGTTAGACTAACGCCATTTGATAATACTGAGCAACCGGGGTCAGAATATCTCATCGACTAGGCAACGGTTTTGTTGAGTATTTTTTAACGTAGTAACTGAGTTCATGGACCGATTTGAGCTTGCACGTCGGGATTTGTTTTCTAGACTCAAAAAAACGTATTTCTTCTGAAGTTATCTTGACGTAGACAAAAATCCTGGCGTGCAAGCTCAAAACGGTCCTTGAACTCACTTGCTACGTTGAAAAAACATAACCTAATCGTAGTCTAGTCAATGAGATATTACGACTCAAAACCTTGTTTCCCAGTGTGATCCGATGAATGATCATTATTAGGATAGTGATCCTGGTATCAAACATAATCACGTTTCACTTGAATACTTCAAACTTTTGAGCCCAGATACAATTTCTTCTAAAACGATTGATCAGATAATGGCTGATTTTGTTCATTTGCAAAAAAGATATTTCACTCCTAAGAATATTATTCACGGGTGGCCCGGCTTATGATTCAAAGCTATCAGAAATCGGAACCGTGCTCTGTATAGTGTTATTTCGAGGATATTGAATGGTATTGTCTATTGCATCGAACGTCATCAATTGTCTGAGTATCTGACCTACGAAGGGTCTTGAACAAAAAGAGGAGTATGAGTTCTTGAATAGTTAAACGGTAATTTTTGAGTTCAAACATTTGACACCACTAACTAGAAGAGGAACAGGTGTCCGGATAACCAATCTTGTCCAAATCTTTATCACGGTTTTGTACTACCTGGAATATGAAGAATCCAGAGTGACTCCGTCAAATGGGTTCTCTGGCCGAAGTTACAGCCTATGACATGACCATTGCCCATATAGGCCCATGTTGAAAAGTGATATACACAGATGTACTGGCAATGCTAACGTTTTTGCTTGTAGCTCTGAACACAAGGCCCATTTGACGGAGTTACTCTGGATTCTTCATATTCCAGGTAGTACAAAGCTGTAAGAAAAATTTGGACAGCATTGGTGATCCGGAAACCTGGTCAACTCCTTGGAAGTCAATTATTCAGAGAATTCAAATTGATCGAAATCACACCAAGTTTTGGCAGAATGATTCATGTAATGCCACCATTTCAAACAGGTATAAAAAGTAGCTCATCTTGCGATTTAACCCCTTCACTGTAGATCGAAAAATGCATTCTTGACTAGAGGAGAATATTTCACAAGGAGAGAAAACATGGATTGGAAATCCAGAAATGTATTCTCCATGTAAGATTCTGCGGGTCATGACTCGAGTAAAGGGAAATTATGTAACTGTCACATGAAAAAGATGACAGGTTGACGAGAAATTGCCTTAATCGCACTGATCGAGTCTCTCTGAACGAACTGAAGATAGTTACTAGAAATAATGCAAAGAGTGATCAACTCTTCTGACCATGGGTGATTCAATTTGTTCGAGATGTAATAACTATCGAACCAATAAGTAATGGACATTTTCACGAATGGATCAATGAGTATAACGCGTGAGAATCAATCACAAAGATTTAAGGGATTCATCGATAAACCTTTCCAGATCACGATTTGAGTTGCTCAGGAGTTCGCAAATCTGTTTCGAAAAACTGAAATTTTAGTCAACGCTATTTTTCCTAAGATTCATCGAGTCGAAAGTCTTGTCGGGCAGCTCGTATCTCTGGATAATTTCTCCTTCCTTTACTCACGAGCACGGCCCTCTAGGAGTAATATTATCCAAAATGTGATCTAATATCATCCAAAATCTTCACCTAGTCCCGTAAATTGAGCACCATATCTACAACCATATCACTTGTATCAATCATTTGATTCACTACAAAACGCTATCTGATGTAGAAAATTCATTTGTGTCACGAATTTAATAGACACGATTTGCGTATGGCATTCAATACTCCGTTTGAAAAACGAATGATTCTCGTAATGCACTTTCGGTTCAAGGCAACTCGAGATACTACTTTTCAATTTTTATGAGCGTGGCAAAAACGTGCCCGTGTGTTTTTTTTTTTTTTTTCATGAAAACACATTCACGTACTTGGATCCGAATCAACAATCATCCCTTGTAAGACTAAGATAATTAGAAATTTTGGTATTCACTACATCTAGAATCATTCTTATGTGGTTCTTCACCTCACAATCGGGATCTATTCCTGACTTGAATGCGACTGTTCTCTTCCTGATATCAAAATATTCAGTTACTGGGAACTAATATGGTTAGGATGAATCAGCATGACAATTTACGTCAGCACGAAATTTCACGCTATAAAGTCACCCAAACTTTTTTACAGTGTATGTTCTCAGATTCACCTGTGTTGTAGTATTGAATAGAGAAGAAAAAATATACTAATAGAATCTCCATGAAAAATCCCACACAGCCACCCTACAACATTTGCATTAAATTCCGTTCACATTCTCCGCATAAAAATTAAATTATAGCACAGTCATATTGGATTGAGAGATAAACCGATATTCGAATGATACGTGAATGATACATTCACACTCTCAAAATCCTCTCAGACTCCTAACAATGGTGAATTTTAAGTGAAAAACTGATGAAAAATGCAAGTCCTCGGTTTCTGGAAGTATTTGCTGGTACTAGACCTTCGCCATTATCATAAACCATCTGACTGCATACATGATGGAAATTCCAAACGAGTGCACAGAAAAATTTCATTAATTTTCTCAGAATGAAACATTTCAGATTTTCTCCCCATGTAAAGTTGGTTGCTTAATCGACAAGTAATGAGACGAATATATCACGTATTGCAATAGACATCTTGCATTTTTTCTGACCCCCTCAAGTAGAAATTATGCATTTTGGAGCAATTTCAGTTGAACATGGTGCAGTTTGAGAAAAAAAATTCAAAATTTTTCCTATCTTGAGCGAATTGTTCTATAGACGATCGGCTTTAGAATGACTTCAAGTTGTGGAGCCCCTAATGACGTCATACCAATGAACGTTTCGGTTTGCCCCATGCCATTAGCATAGGAGAGCCCAAACTTTATTCATCTGATGAACCAATTGTTCAAGGCATACAATAATTCATATGGCGATTGACCTGAATGCTAGACTGATACTTAAGAAGGCTGCAATCGTTCTCAGGTCTCAGGGAAATAGATTGTTTCACTGTCAATAACTAGATAAAATAATCTATTTTCTCGAGATCAGAGAACGGCCTGACCCTTTTTGGAGTATTAGTCTAGCACTGAGGTCAATCGCCATATGAAATATGATATCTTGGATATGCTTCTGAACACTTGATCCATCAGATGAATAAGAACTTGGACTCTTCTATGCTAATAGCACACAGGACATAACGAGACGTGTGTGTCTATATGACGTCATTTGGAGCTCAACCACTTGGAGTCACTCTGGAGCCACTCGACTTCAGAATAATTGACTCAAGAGGGGGAAATTTTTGACAATTTTTCCTCAAACTGCACTATGTTCAACTGAAATTGCTCTAAAATGCACAACCTTTACTTGAGGGGGTCAGAAAAGATGCAAGATGCCTATTGTTCGATGGGAGTTCCTAATTTTTTGAAACTGGTAACTGGCCAACCTCTTAGTGATTCGAATAACCCCTCGCAATTCCTACAGAACTGTAGGAACAAGGTGGGTGAAAGAATTCCCCTCCTATAACCGATCAAATCCAATGTAATTGATCATTGAAATAAAGAATTTCTTACGAGAGAATTTTCTTATTGAAAAGCTCCAGAGTTTAAATTAATACCCATAGTCTTTTCACACAGGAATAATATAGAGCGATCTTGAAATAGCACTACTTGAAATCAAACAGTGCTCAAAAATCCCTGATACAAACCCACCGATGAAATGTCATCGAGTGTACATATACACATCAGATCTCCAAAATTCAAGTTCACGAGTACGTTTGAAAAATGTCACTTGAAATTCAAGAATCGAAGGCACAATATTTTCCAAGCATCCTACACCTATCTTATCTCATAAATATATTTCATGAGATCTGATCTCAAAGTCAGAATGCTCTAGTTTAGTATATAGGCCAGAATCAAATCCCTAGCTCTTATTATTTTACATATTCCCGGACCACCCTGATTGATACAATACGATCCATATCCATTAATGATGAAGATAAGGAGATTTGTACATCAATTTTTCCTCCATCTTCCAAACCTTCTCTTCCGAAATCCCGAGGGAATGTTTCTTTTTAAAAATCTTATCAATCAATTCTAAGGTTCAAGATTTCGAAATCTGATTTTTCACAGTTATATCTGTATATGGTTGGAAAAATTATAAACGAGTGTGAAGAATATTACAACTCCGTGACTATATCTGTAATGGAATAAATTGCACTTCAAAATCACGCAACATATTATAATGAGTGGCTATCCAACCAATACCAATGTTTTTGAATAGATTGGCTCATATTGGATCTAAATTTTCTACATAAGTTGGAATTTAGCTATTCTCGACCTTGGTTTTATCGGTATGTACAAAAACATTTCTATATCCTACCAATACACTATCAGTCGTTGCTTTTCATCCTATAGGTAAAACTCCAAAATTCTCATAAACAACTACACTATGAGATTAATATTATCACCTCCCCACTGTTAGGTCAATTAGCATTAGTAAGGATTTCATTGATTAATTAGTCAATGATAGTGGTAATGATAGTGGTGGTTTTGATGGACTGAATGTTGTGACACAAGAAATATCCGTACCTCAGCATTTCTACAATAGTAAGCACTAAAATTCAAATTCCAAACTGATAGAGTGAGTATAAGTATAATTTGGAGATGAAGCATAACCCTAAAAATTTTCCGAACCATTAATATTCCAATAAACTTATTGACAGTGATCAAAATCTATGGTTATAGAGCCAGAAATTCAGGTGGAGAAACTTCAATATCGATCTATTGCACATGGTACAGAAAAAAGTGGTCTGCGCGTTGAACGAGAGCGCACATGTTCAACTCAAATCGACTACTGAACATGAATTTGACACACAGTTTGCCCCACCATATAAGGATATTTTCATCAAGAGTCAAAATCTAATTTTTTCAGAGGTTTTCTTGACTTGAACGAGAATTCTGCCGTGGGGACTCAAAACGGAGCACAGGATTGTGTTTAGACGGACATTTAACATCTAACGATCAATTTGATACCTTATGGAAGGCAAAAAGTTTATCCTCGATATTTTTGAACAGCAAAAAGTAGTGTTTTTCTCATGTCTTGGGGTCAGAGACTCGCAATTTCGAAATAGTTCTTTTCTCCAGTATCACTAGACTGAAGTCCATGAACAAAAACATCTAAACACATATTCTGCCCTAGAATTGTTTAAACTCTTATTATTCGTGGTAAAAATTGCTATCAGATGTAGACTCGATTGACTGTGATCATATTTTTGAGCTGAATATAAGCTTTTCAACTGCCGAAAAAATTTCGATCACGAACTCTGAGATTTCTGACAATTCTACGTCGAAACATGCTCTCTCCGCCGGAATCAGTGAAAATCGCTCCCAACTCACTGGATTGCAGTGAATTTCACTGTGAATCAGTGCATATGCACTGAAAATCAGTGGTTGGGAGCGATTTTCACTGATTCCGGCGGAGAGAGTGCGGTTCAAATAATTTGGTGATGGAAATCAGTCGAAAGAGCGTATCTCTGATCCCCAAAACATGATATAATACCTATTTATTCAATAATCCTTGTCATCCAGGAATAATGAGGAGGAAATTTATCCGTTTTGAGCTGCCACGTTAGGATTTCTGGCCACGTCGAGGAAACCTCTGAGAAAAGGTTTTTCGCATCTAGCAAAAAGTGCTGACGTAGAGAGACGAAACAGGTGCACAATTCGTTTTTAGATGATTAATTTGAGTCGGATGTGGGTGCTCTTGTTCACCGCTCGGATCACTTTTTCTATTTTATGGGTTATGGGTTATAGATTCGATTAATTCATAACCTTTCGGATCTGAGAGGGTCGGTCATATGAGTGAGTTGTAAAATTTTCAATGACCTGTGGAAATGTTCTCATAACCATTCTGGAATTTTTAATGAACTATATACCTCATTCCCAAAAATATTGACAGTACTTCCATATTGTCGAATTGGTATTGTAAATTTTGCATGACATAATTAGATAGGAGTATTAGAAATCATTTTCATAGCACCAAATGTCAAAACTCATGATATTGCATTGTGAAACTTTTGACCCATAATTTTTTCGCACCATTGCCACATCAAATCTTCAAAGAAGCATTCTGATTAGCAAAAATTATTTCATGCGTGTGAGTCGTTAAGATCTTCACTTATCCATTGTATGTAGAATCTGTGTAAGCATTGGTTAATATATGTATCACTCGACTCAATGTTCAAATAGCATACTTCTGTAATACTTATCCAAAATTTTCAATAGAGTAAGTGAGGGAATTCTGAGAAATAAATCAATATAAATTCGATTCAACAATCTATTAAACGATCGATAATTCTGGTGCGATCAATGATTTCAAAAAAACTATCCTTGTTAATCGAACAAACCAAAACTAACAAAAATCGATTAAGTATGTTGTAATATATTACAATGCACATTTGCATAAAGTTGGTACAATAGAGTTATAGCAACTTTGGAATACTATTTTTTCAAGAATGATACAACGAATCATTCATAGTGGCATTTTATCCTATAGGATATACGAAATGGCATGAGTTAGATATAAAATTCATTTTTCTACAGAAAACGAATTGACAGCACTTCTGGGAGAGCTTTTCAAGAGATTTATATCGAGTTAAGCAGTGGTAAGATCGATGACTGAATGATTCCTGTCAAAATTGATTAACAAGACCCAGTTGTTAGAAACAATTGGTTCCTTGTACTGTTAAATTGCGTGAAATAGGCATAGTCATCGTATTTGTTGTTGAAAGATATCAAAACTTTGCTTCATAAGTGAATTGGATTCACCAGTCATTGAACCAACTACAATTTTTGCATTGCATAATAACGATAGCAGGGTTTAGGCCTATTAATTCATCATCTTTGTTCTGATTTTTTTTTATCTTCTATGGAGAAGATGAATGATTCCTCAATATCATGGGTAACTATTCAATTATCATTTCATTTCTACGAAAATAAGATCATTTTTGGCTTTTTGCTAATCTTAAAAATCTCGACAATGAGAAGTTACTTATTATGTAAGAATGCGAGTATACAATTTTTATTTACAGCAACTGCAAGAGTTTCTTGACTCGTTTCAGAAAAGGAACTCTTTTTAAATATTCCTTCGAAAAAATTATCGACCCATTGTTCTTAAATATATATATATTTTTTTCTATCAGAAAGCAGCCTTTGACGACTAGTTTTTACTAGTCTTTGACTAGTGTAAGCACTAGTTCATTGTAGGCATATCGTAGGAATATTCCATTCATCCACTTTCATCAATAAATTTTCAAATGTATCCGTATAATTATTAAGCATTTAGTCATCAATTTTCTCCGCAATTCCTCATTATACGGATTCCGATAGAACAAATCAGTCCTCAACTCTCAACAATTCAAATTAGTAAGGTCGATTCCTCAAATCTTGACAATGAATGGGTAAAATCTCATAACTTGGGAGAGGACTGAAAATAGATCTTACTTCAATATTCCTTGTGAAAATTTCCCGGGTCAAAATTTTGTAATTGTCGAATTCACTTGCTTTAATGATTCCGACCTGGTTGAGCTCATTTTTTTATGGATGATGATGATAAAATATTGTTGGCAATTTGTTTATCCCATAGGAAAACATAACCTATTCATGGACAATCACACGAATCTTATTGATGACACTCATACTCATTCCACAGCCTCACTAACATTTCTAAGATTTTCATACACTCTCGTTTACTATCGTATAAAATATATCATTTCATCGACGAAACAAATAACAGAAAACTTTTCATCCTTAGACAATACTGTCGATCGAATTATTACTTATTAATATTTACACTTATAGGGATCCTCAATAAATTTTACATCTACTGAAAATTCGTATTGACTTTCGAGGGCGGATCCGTGCCTATTTAATCTAAAATATATATTGCGAGCTAACATCACTTTACTTTAATCATCAACTCTTTGAGGCAATATCATAATCTCAAACAAGCAATCAAGCTATACATTATTATTGAACATACGCAGTATCATACTCTCTGAATTTTTTAATCATTTGGGAGATCAGCCCAGTTTAAGTACGAATTTCTATTAAGTAATTATCTATCAAGATCGTAATTTGAATAAGTATCATGAGACGCAAATTAGATGGGAAAAATACTGTATTGACTAGATTTCATACGAATTCGGGATTTTATGAATATTCTTCACTTTTTCGAGTGACTAGATAGAAGAATTCACTAATTAGCCAATACCTGCTTACATCTAGCATATAAAATTTTTTCATGAAAAATCAATTTTTTTTCTTGATTTTGAAAAATCGTATTGTGAATAGGGACAACCCGAATCTCGTATGTAAATGCGCAAAAAAAGCCAAAAAGTGAAGAATATTCAGCCACCCGTAATCGACAATCGAATAGAGGCTTGGAAGACTGTGTGACTCTGTCAAGACTCTTTTTCGTTGTACAAAAAAATTTTGTTTGATAACTGCTCATGAAATAAAACATTTCTCATTTTTGATTATATTCAAAATTGCACAAACTATTGATTCTTGTAAACATGAGGGCTTACATCTCTACATCATACAAAAATTTCCGACCACTGTAATCTCGTCAACTTTGGCACATGGGCATGTATGTATAACTCATTCTCAATATCGCCAAAAAATTACACAAAACAACTATACAGCCAAATTTTTTCTTTAACAATCCATGATTAATCTTCTTGTTATAATTATCGACGATGAAGAGTGGACGCACAGTCAAATCAAAGAATGACCCTGAATCAAGAGTTTAAAATCAAAAAAACTCATTCGTGCGCTAGGTATCTTATTGTGTATCGTTACAATTTTATCGATAATAACCTAAGACTATCATTTTATTATTTTTCCGTCCAATAATCACGGTAATTGTATATTACTGGAAGAATTTTTTAGGCATTGCATACGGGACCGTTTTACAAGCGTTGAAACCGAATTATGCAAATCGGCCGATAATAATAGATGATAATAATGATAATAATAATAGTCTAACGAGCCAAACAGCAGCGACGAGGAAGACCTGAAAGATCTTTTGTTGAGCGTTCGGGCGCTACTTGTGGGACCATATCGTATGGCCTCCTGTAACCGACGCTCCTCCAGTGTCACGGAGGAGATTTTGGCCTGCCAAGTTTCTCTTGCATAACTTGTTGTTGTTGTTGTTGTTGCTGTTGTTGTTGGTGTTGTTGTTGCTGATGATGATGAGCGCTATGATCTGAACTTACTCCCAATTCCGTTGACATAAGGCCATTGTTACCATTTTTATCGACGATGCTGCTCGTGTGGACGGGATGGAAGTATCGTTCTGCAATGAATATTTATTCCAATATAATTTTTCAATGTTATGGTGAGTGTGGTTCAACAAAAATCATCTTATGTTGTCCGGGTGTATTTTGATATCGCGACTTTGTTTTCTCTGATCGCTCAAGATATCTATTGATTTATGATCCCAAATGCAATCAGAGGGGGCAAAAATTACCCGAGGTCTATGAATGAACTATCGTGCACCAAACCTCTCACAAGGGGGACCCACGAAGTGCGGGTCACCAAATCTCATCAATTTTTTTTCACAGTCGTACCACCTAGAATATGAAGAATCTAGAGTAACTCCGTCAAATGAGCTCCCTGTTCAGAGTTACAAGCAGAGACGTTAGCATTGCCAGTATATATATATATATCACTTTTTAACATAGGCCCATGTAGGCAATGTTAATGTCATGGGCTGTAACTCTGAACAGGAGGCCCATCTGACGGCGTGACTCTGGATTCTTCATATTCTCGATAGTACAAAATTGTGAAAAAAGTCTGGTGAGCTTTGGTGACCCGCACTTCGGGGATCCTCCTTGTCAGTCTGATTTGCGTAGAGTGAGGTGATTAAAACCACGTATTGTGATTTAGATCATTCCGCGGAAACATGCCCAGAAGAAATTCTATTCCAATTAAAATGAGGAAGTAGCATACAAAATATGCGGAAGTAAAATATTATGGGCACCTCAAAGCAAGGTGGAACCCTAATTTTGAAGTATGGACTGGAAAATTTTTGGTGGGTTGGAATATTGAATTTTTGTTATTCTAACCCAAGAATCGCAGCTTTTGACGTGATTCTCATCAGGTATTCGCATTAAGAAATAGTGTATGACACTACGTCGCTCGTGTCATGACCTGTCTTGAAACTAGCCGTCCGCACGCAGAGTCATAAACTGCTATTTTAGTCAGGTTGGTGTAAAAACAGTCTCGGCTTTTTTCATTCTCTACCTTCCAAACCCCTTAATGGTTCACCAAATCATAGAAACACGACGTCTTGTTTAGAATAATTAAAGGTGTTCTCAAAAAATGACTTAGCCCGATTTATCAAGCTCTGTGGGTTTCGAACAATATCGACGTCTCCAAAAAAAATGACGAAAATACGTTCTCGTTCGAATACAGAAAATACAGCAGAATAGTCGAGAAAAATTGCAGGAACCAAGGGGAAATATGATACAATTATGTTATAGACAAAACCTATGCTTTTTCAAATGTTCCGTCGATTCCACGTTGGTAGGGGAAATTGGATTTAGTCTTATTGAACACGTTGGCCCTCCCCTCAACGGTAATAAGACTGACTTTTAAAGCATTAGACTGTATGGATTATTCACAATGCCTAGAGAGACTATAGGATGACTCAAGTATGAGCCTCTCTCAATCCCAGATTTAGTTCACTATTTTCAGACGAGATTGAACGATGATCTCAATGGCTGTTATTGGCATCAATAACTGTCATCAAGATTAAGAATCCACCTCAGAATATTGAAGAATATTTATCGAATGACTGTAAACGTCTCCACTGCTTCATGGGTATTAAATGTAATCCGGTTCAATGATTTACGAGTAAAACGCGCAAATTTTCATGGCAAAAGTTAGACATTGTAAAAATCTGCGAGTTCAACCAAAGCATATTTTCTGATTTGAGTATAAAATCCAATTTCAAGTGAAAACGAATCCAGAATTCGGACTTATCTCTTCCGCTTGGTATGAATAATTCATGATGAAAAGGTCTGTGGCTCATACCTTCCTCCATTGCTGTGGGTGGCTCACTGGCTGTGCCCGCAATAATCGGCGCTATCATATTGTAGTCATCCTCGAGGTTTATGAACGGAGCAGTATTCCAACGAGGAGGCATACTGGGTACGGATCTTTGCGTTGCAACTGGCCTTGTTACGGAGACTGGCGACGAAAATAGTGACAGATTCGTTGGTGAAATCACCCCCGACATCGAACTGATGGTTGGGTACGTGAAAATTTGCTGGAAAAATTTTGATTTTTCAACAAACCTGATATATGAATCTTCATTAATCTATTGTTGTCAGACACGAAGATTCGATGTGCGTGAACTAAATTCAGATTGAATCCATGAAAATAAATAAATACACTACCCGTCAAAGTTTGTAAGCACCTAAAAATGAAAAGTCCAAATTAGAAAATTCGATTCCTGCGATCTCATTAGTCTAAACCAAATTCAACTAAGCTCATTTTGTAGCTTTTTTTCAAGCACTTTGCGGACTTCTTGTGGGGTATTTTCTGCGACCCTAGAGGATTTCGACAGATCAAGTTGAATACTTGAGGGAATTTTTAAGAATTCGGCCAACATTCAGACCTCTGCCTCCTGGCCTGTTCTACAAAAATTCCCGATCTTCAACCCTCGATCTGGGGGGGGGGGGGGGGGGCGGGTGGATCGGAATGATTCAAAGAGCATCTAAGAGTAGACTTCAGGAACATTGGAATTCTCCATATTGCTATTATCACTCGTTATGGTTCGACGAAGGAATGAAAACGGCTGATTAACGAGTCAGTTGTTTCGTTTAATGTGACAACGTTTCGACGACTATTTTGTCATCTTCTTCAGGTCTAAAATGCAAATTACAAATTGATAATCGAGAAGATATACATTTAGACTCGCAAAGGTCTACGCACACACATAACCACACATATATATAAATCTCTTTAGATGGGACCAACAAATTACCTTAAAAATTACCTTAAAAATTGATATTTCAAACAGTATCATCAGTCCTATGGGCTGAAGTCAGATTGGGTTTATGCTCTATTCCTCATATGTGTCAATTTTCCTAAAAAATCACAAACTATTAGTAAAGCTTTGTGAATGTCTTTGCCATTACTCCAAACTTGTGTGTTTGTTTTCATTACCATGAATCTTCACATTTCTTTTTCGATCACCAATAATTATTGTATCCATGTCACCCACGACCATTACTAATATTATTAACACACTTGTGGATAAATACTTCATGAGATGACTTAGCATGGAAAATCACAGAGCTTTTTGACAATAAAAACAATCAAAACACATGATCACGAGTATTGATGGGTCGATCGATTCTCACTCACGACACCTGTCAATTTCTTAGAGACTAAACCTTAATGAGCATCAAGTCAAAGGTCGGTCAAGCAGATTCCAAATATACCTATACAGACGAGACTCAATTTTTTCAGAGAATAACATCAACTTATGGAGAAGGTATAACAAAAACAATGAAAGATTGGATTAATGTCAGTAGAAAACTTGTCGTAGCACATTCAAAGAAGAAATTTCTGGTTGAGTGTCGGTATAAGGACATTCTGCCAAACCACATTAATCATATAGACTCTCAATTCAATCACATCACACTAAATAGCAGGACAGCCTTGTGGAAGTTTTCAAAGTTTCTCAGAAGAACCAAACAATTCCTACTGAATAATGAAATTGAAGATCTTTGTATTCACTGCACATATCTCCACAAGAAGGCAAGTGAACTTTTGTCGAATTTAAAAAACGAAATACCGAATGAAATCTTGAATACATTTGTCGATACGCAAGTTGATTACAATAATACCTCACTTGAGAAATTTGATTCTATCCATCGGAAGAAGATCAAAAACATTATTACGAGACAACAGGCAAATCCAGTTTCGATTAGCACATCAAAAACTGAAAAATGGTTCCGCAATCTGACTGATACCCATATACCGGTTGAAATAGCTGAAATTTATGCACTAGGTCCTAAATTCAATAGATTTGACTCGAGCTTAGATAAAAATGTTCCTGAAATGATCAAAAGTGTGGAGGGCAGCCTCAGTCAATGGGATGCAAGTGATAAGTTGAAATCGGACATAAGAGCTACCATAATAGACGGAATGCTATCATATAAGAACAAGACCAAGCACATTCCTTACTCTGACCGAATATTTGCTCAGAATTTGAAAAGGGCAAAAACTTTTAGTAAAGATAATGACATTCTTGTCACAATGGCAGATAAAGGCAATGTAACGGTAGCATTAAAAAGATCAGAGTATATTGAAAAAATGGAGTCCATGCTTTCGGATACAACAACATACCAAATCGTAACAAAAAATCCACTTAATGATTTGAGGAAGAGTACAAAAAATGTTATGAATCATTGGAATGAGAACAACTATTTTGGAAAAAGATACCACAAGAATTCATTGACTCAAACTGACACAGTGATGCCCAAAATGTATGGATTACCAAAAATCCATAAGAGTGGTGTTCCATTGAGACCTATAGTGTCATATGTAAATTCACCTACTGTTCGACTAGCAAAGACAATAGATCAGTTATTGAATACATGTATATCAAAACCTAAATCGTACATCAAAAACAGTTCTGATTTGATTATGAAACTCAAAGGCATAAAAATTCCGGAGGACCACATCATTGCTAGTCTTGATGCCAAAACATTATATACTAACATAGGTAAACATCTAGTTACTAGATCAATTGAAAAGAGGTACATAGCTATTCACCAAAAGACGGGCATTCCCCTCATAGATTTTTTGAATACTATCGAGTTTCTCATGGACAATACATATTTTCAATTTAACGGAAAGTTTTACAAACAAAAATACGGCACTCCAATGGGTTCACCCCCATCCCCGAGATTTGCAGATATTGTGATGGATGATTTGGAACAGGATTGTTTAAGTAAATTAGATTCCAAACCACTTTTTTACGGTAGGTATGTTGATGATATATTCACCATTATCCCAAAGGACAAGTTAGGACACATGCTACAGATATTCAACTCGTATGACAATAGATTAGAATTCACATCAGAGGTGGAGGAGAATAATAAATTGAGTTTCCTAGAGCTGCTTATAATCAGAGAAGGAAATGAACTCGTAATGGACTGGTATCATAAACCGACCTTTTCAGGTAGAGTCCTCAATTTCAATTCAAACCATTGCATGTCCCAAAAAAGAGCAATGGTATATTCTCTCGTTGATAAAGCTATACAATTGTCGGATAAGAAATTTCACAACAAAAACATTAAGTTGGTTAAAAAGATTCTTATTGACAATGATTATCCTCCTGAATTTATAAAATATCACATTGATAAATGTTTGCATGGTGGATTAGATAGTTCTCAAAATTATAATGTTGAGATAAGGAACCGTCCAAGGCTCGCCATCAATATATCGCTCCCGTACATAAGTAATTTCTATGAAAAAATATCCAAAAAGCTGACTCAATTCCACGTAAGAACTTTTCCAAGAATCAATAACAATCTGAGCGATGTGATAAGGAGAGGAAAAGATGTGATAGCTATAGGTGATAGGACTAACGTCGTGTATAGGATTGATTGTGAGAATTGTGATGCTACATATGTAGGGGAAACAAAAAGAGAATTGAGTGTGAGAGTCCGTGAACACGAGTCAAAGATTGGAAAAACAGATGAAAAATACGTTATTAGTGCCCATGTCAGGGAGAAAAATCATAAGTTTGATTTCCAAAATGTAAGCATTTTGGATTACGAAAAAAGCTGGTACAAAAGGTTGATTTCTGAAATGATATATGTACATTTACAGAATAACCCATTGAATATGAAAACTGATACTCGTAATTTAAATCAGGCTTATGCTCCCTTATTGAGAAAATTGAAAAAACATCAATTCAAAAATTGAAATGGGTGAATTTGATATGAATGTATAGGTATATTTGGAATCTGCTTGACCGACCTTTGACTTGATGCTCATTAAGGTTTAGTCTCTAAGAAATTGACAGGTGTCGTGAGTGAGAATCGATCGACCCATCAATACTCGTGATCATGTGTTTTGATTGTTTTTATTGTCAAAAAGCTCTGTGATTTTCCATGCTAAGTCATCTCATGAAGTATTTATCCACAAGTGTGTTAATAATATTAGTAATGGTCGTGGGTGACATGGATACAATAATTATTGGTGATCGAAAAAGAAATGTGAAGATTCATGGTAATGAAAACAAACACACAAGTTTGGAGTAATGGCAAAGACATTCACAAAGCTTTACTAATAGTTTGTGATTTTTTAGGAAAATTGACACATATGAGGAATAGAGCATAAACCCAATCTGACTTCAGCCCATAGGACTGATGATACTGTTTGAAATATCAATTTTTAAGGTAATTTTTAAGGTAATTTGTTGGTCCCATCTAAAGAGATTTATATATATGTGTGGTTATGTGTGTGCGTAGACCTTTGCGAGTCTAAATGTATATCTTCTCGATTATCAACATTGGAATTCGTTCTTTAAACTTATTCTAGCTTGTTCCTGGACTGAGCTTTGACTCCTTCAAAGAAGAAGATTCTCCTCGAAAAATGGATCAGTTATTGGAAAATTATGAATAAACCCACATTTTAACTGGTATGAGCACTAATCTTGGTTCCTCTCAACAACCACACGAAGAAATTTGGAAAAAATCCGAAGAATACCACCGTGAGCCCGATTTTCTCACCTTCCACGAATTTTGGAAATCTTTTTTGAGATAAATCTTCCTTTACAAAAACTGTCACATCTTGGACTGGGAACAAGCTAGGATTTTTTCAGAAGTAGATATTGGAGCTCTTATCTTCTACTTTGGGATTCTTTTCAGATCTTCCCGACCATTCGAGACATGTCTAACTTGTAGGGGTCTGAGTGTTGACCGATTCCACTCGACTCACTGAACTCTTGTTGTGCCGCAGAAAAGAACCCATAAAGAGCCCTCAAAGAAGCTTAGCTACAGAATGAGCTAACCCGAACTCGTTTTGCACTAACGAGGTCTCCAAAATCTACTTTTCAAAATTGAACTCTCTATTTTTTGGTGTTTACAAACTTTTGACTGATAAGATAATCATGTCTGAAGAACACCCTGAATTATGTCATGATTTAGAGCCTGAGGGTCTCTTCACATCTTGGAGGCAATTCAGAATTAAGTCGAATGATCAAAAGTTAAAAAAAAAAAAAAAAAAAACTATTAATGGGTTTAGATGTGCTCTCTTTGCGATCTTGAAGTCACGATATTCAAAAGGAGACCAAGGAGTATTTGGATTTGAGACAATCCGAGTATCTCCAAAACCGAGTAAGTACATTGGATCTCAGGGGATAAACACAAATGAGTCGTAATCAACTAATCCCAGATAACTCGAATGGGTTACAAAGTTCAAGGAACCATGTTCGTGTCTACTAGATCTGGCTTTGAGCTTAAAAAGAGATGAATTGCCCCACGTACTTTGAAAGTTGTGCATTAGATCCCCTCAAAGTAGAGGGGAAATTCTTTCACTTCTAGTGAGCTCTGATAAGTAACACAGTCATCTTTAAAAGTAAGTTCAGCTATACATGACAATCCCGACAGTGCATGAGCAATTTTTCAGAAAACAGCAAGAACGTGAACTTTTCAAAAATTGAATACGAATTCATTTTACGAACAGGACAGAAGACTTACATGAAGAATCACGTTGTGGAATTGTTCAGTGATTCATTGTGGTCATGCAAGGTTGAGCTTTCACACTTTAGATCAAAAACTATCATTTCATAATTACAAAACCTTCCTCGGCCATTTTCTAATTAACTCGGAAGATGCTGTCAAAAACTTGAGGAATCTATGATAGAAAATGATTTAGTCCTGAACCTCAAAAACCATGAATTTTTCATCATCTTCAATTTACTAATCCTCGATCGTTACTTGGTCAAAAACAGAATCCATTGCTATTGTATTGAATATTATTAATCATATTCCACCATACTTTTGTCGATATAACCAATCTCTCACTGACATCCATCTTGCACCAAAATACTTTAAAAAACAGTAAGATTGTCAACCAACCTGTCCAGGCTGCGAATGGAAGTGTGCAAAAGTGTACTCGCGGCTTGTATGTGGCGCAGCCACAAGTATCCTTGTTGGACTTTTACGTCCACCAGGATCGATCGATGTCTGACAAGCCGATCCAACGAGTCCAACAGCTGCAGCAGCTGCCGCAGCAGCCATCTGATCTTGTGCACTCGCAGCTTGCAACTCGGATGAATCGCTAGGCGAGCTGGACGTATTTGGTGGTGAATTTGCGCTACTAGCCGTAAGTTCGCCAGTCGATCTGATGATTGCTACAGGCCTAGCCATTGGTGCCGGTGGTGGTGGTGGCAGCATCGAACTTGGATAATACTGTGAAAACTTTTGTACGCCGGCACGCGCACCAGCCAATTGCGTCTGCAAATTATACAAAACCGATCAACCATCAACGACGAGTAGTTGTCCTTTCGCCCTGGATCGATCTATCTTTTCTATGATTTCTCTCAATGCGAGTTTCGATCAAAAACAAGGCAGAGTGTATTTTTTACTCATACAAAATCAGATTTTCGATCAATTTGAGTATTTTTAAGCGGAGTTAAGAGTAAAATGTCAATCAATAACCAAGATCGATCAAGGGCGAAGGATATTTGCACTAAGAAGAGCTTGAGGATATAATCTCAATTGTCGTTGACAATGCAAGGTACAGAAAGGAAATCATGCTAGTAAGGAAAAATCCGGCAAAATTGTATGCATCACACGCGTAGTAGTCAACAAATTTGGTGCTTACAAAGTGGAACACAGTGAATCTTCTAAACATTTAAATTCAATGTCTGACATCGTCAACAACCATTACTGGAAATAGTATCAGATACGAAAGCTACCTGGGTGAGTTGCTGAGTATTTTCGGCTTCCTGGCAAACAAACGTCACGAAATCGGAAAGCGTATCGTGTCCGTTTTCCGGGTATTTGACGACAGTTGCACCACCCGAATGCTCCGGCTGGTAGTAACTGAGACTGGACATGCTTTGACCGGATCCCCCAACCATCGCTTCGTGTGGCGAGTGCAATCCTGAAACATTTTTTAGTAAAATCAGGTGGATCGTTGACCTCTAGTCATTCAGTAGAATTTCAATATTTTCACTAGGGGCCGATTACTCCATGATGAGTATATAGATTTGAAACTCCGGAACCACCCCTGATAGATTGACAAAGTGATGATCATTGGAAGAGAATACTTCTCTCGGCTTGGTTTTCACTAGGCAGACACGCTGTCTCAGGAATTCCGTAAAAATTTCTCACGAATTTCTCAAGAATGACTCTGACATCTATAGGCCATTCTCTCAATCGATGAAAGACCCCGCTCAAAATATATGGATTTGTGCTCCCTGTCAAATGCGCTGGGGATCAAACATGTTGTTTTTGATCAAAAGTTTCAATGGGCACAAAGTCCATCAATGCCTAGATTCCAGGTTATCGACCAACCGATGCAGAAGAACCAAACAAGTCAATGCATGGATTCACCACGAATTCAAACGCATTTGTGTTAATCTCTTCCGACTAGTACGATGTACAAAAGTGTTTGGGACAGATCATTATCGATAGATCATAGTATCCAGTGGATTTTAATGTTATTTGACACGATTCCCAGTAGGCAGATCAAGAATCAGCAATATGAGTACGTGAGGTGTGCATGATCCGGGTCCTATCGGACATGCTTACCTCTATGCTATGGTAAATTATAAGATCCGTATTAAGTTGTGGATGTCATTTACAACACCTGGTGTTCCATTTGGGCTGACCCCCTCCTCTGGTATACCTCATCTCTTACCAAAATGACCCATGGAATGCAAGGCTAGTAGCTTTTAGCCTTCGAGTACTTGAGGTTATGTATGGAAGGTCAAATCTTGCTCATCTATTTGAATACCTCTTCCGTGGCCTATTCTGTCCAGATCAGGTACAATTGTTAATAATACAAGAGAATGATACTCCATGAGACGAGTGACACTTCTGAGTTTGTAGACATATGGCAAGGGCAGAGCCTGAAGTACTTGCATGCCAAAACTCACTAACCTCCCTCCCCATGGGCCATCTTGATCAGAGATACGGTATACCGACGAGAGGGGGAGGGGGCAGCACACTTGGAGCATTTGGTGTTGTGAATGACATCCACAACTTCCAACAAATCTTATAGTTTACCATAGCAAAGAGGTGAGCATGTCCAATAGTGCACAATTCATGCACTCATCATTTTGCTGATTCTTGATCTGCCTACTGGGTACTGTGTCAAATAACGTTGAAGTTTGCTGCAACACCATACTCTAGTGATAATGATCTGCCCCAAACACTTTTGTACGTCGTATTAGTCGAAAGAAATAATACGAATGCGTTTGAATTGGTGGTGAATCTATGCATTGACTGTTTTGGATTTTCTGCTTTTATTGGCCGGTAACTAGGAATATAGGCATTTTTGGACTTTGTGCCCATTGAGACTCTTGATCGGAAAGATATCAAAAACAACATTTTCGATCCCCAGTGCATTTAACAGGGAGCACAAATCCATATACTTTAAAAATGGGGTCCTTCCATAAAGAATTTATATTGAGTATTTCGTGACTATATTTCGTTAATTATTCCAAGGTGATGGTAGAAGTCACTCGAATGATACAGTGAATATCGGATCTGAACAAGTCTCAGACTAATCTCCCAATCAATTCTTCCAATTCATCGTCATCACAAGAGGTTGAAGATATCCGAATAACTAATTCTAAACATTGATATTCAATGTCTTGAGGACAGACTTTTTCAGAAATTCACTGAGCAAGGTTTGCGGACATTGTGGAAGTGACTTTATGTGGATGACGCAAAAAACCCTCAATGTGAAAGTCAGAGAATCTGGAACTGCGGTGCGCAAACGGACCAGATTCCGAATGTCCAAAGTTAACCCTCTGCAAATCTTCAACCGCATCTGACGACGAGAAAGCCAAACAAATTCCTTCTAAAAGTCCGTTAGAAATGAGACCCGCAAACAACTACTTCAAATCTCATACTTGTAATCAACTCCATCGTTATATCAGACTCAAATTTCACGATGTTATTACTCCATAGCTAAACCAACAATAGATTTGATTTTCATCGGATAATGAATGAGACCGTAATTACATTATCTTGTCAGGGGGTGGTTTTTGGTTCCATTAGGACAACCGACAGAAATTATGGTTTTCAGATTTATATGCGTCTTGAGAAATGCATGAATATGATATCCTATGCATGTACACTCCTCAATGATCTGAACTTTACCAATTGTGACAGTCAGAAACCGATCAAGATCTCCTATCTCACTCGTATTTATAGATTATGGTACGAGTGCAAGTAAGACGACGGATCTCGAAATACTACTGACCATCCCAGTGAGTACAATTCAGATCGTTGAGGAGTGTACCTGAATGGGCATTAGGGTGGGCCGAAAAATGACTTCCTCGGGAATGACACGCTCTCGTGCGCAAAAGTTGGATTTGTACATGTAGATATGAAAAAACTTCCGCTGAGCGCTGAGAATTGAGATTTTAGGTTCCAGCAAGAACAATCAAGTTCTTATCAAAACTAAGTCGCGATTAAAGGAGGAAATGCCAAATTCCCCACTTTTTTCTTGCTAACTGCGTTTGTATTCCTGATCCACCTGAACATATTTCAACGTACTTTAACTTATTTTGAAGCTTGTCCTAAAACCTACGAAATGAGTTAAAGTACGTCTGATTTTGATTGATCAGAGCCGAGCTATCTCAATTCCGCTAGGAAGTGATTTTTATCGAAATTACCAACAATAAGCAATTTTACGTTCAATAAATATACAGTAAACATAGGAGGTTGACCTAAAATCGCCGCTATTGCTTGCAAAAACAGGATCATGAATTTTTCCTGCGGCATCCCCTTCGTAAAGCCCTCCTGGTCTTAGAAAATTTCTGAATGAAGCCTGTGTTGACTTCAAACTCGACTTTAAATCAACACGCGGGTGTATATAGTTATACTGTCGACACTAGAACCCGTGCTCAAATTTTTCGAGACTTAGTAGGATCTGGACAAGGACCATGGATTGCTACCATTGAATTTTTGTAGAGAGAATCCCAATGAATCCTGCCACCGGCGATATTGAGTTTTGTTTTGTTGTAGCTTTTTTGAATGTTGAAATTCGCAGCATCCGCTCTTTTCAACTCCAAATTGCGTGTAGCCCGGAAATCATGGCTCCCAGGGGAAAATCAAAAGGGTAACATTTTGTTTAAAATGCCCCACTTCACCTCGGACCAACAAGAGTTATTTTGACTAACTGTTCAAGCAATATTGATTGAAACAATTCTGCACCTGGATTCGATACTGGACCACACATCTCTGTAACGTAATGGGCCTTACGGAGGGGATCCCGCAGAATATTTCCATGAGCTTGCTTTTGCAAATGATAGTGGTGGATTTTTTCTATACTAACATCTTTTGGGGAAAAGTCTCACCTCGACCTTCCATATTTACAATACATAAATTCAACGTGGAATCGCTGATTGTAGGTAGTTTCGATAAAAATCACTCTTTGGCAAAACTGAGACAGCCCGACTCTAGTGGATCGAGATTTAACTCTCCTCAGCTTTTTAGGAAGGTCCTGAAACAAGCTCCAGAATGAGCTGAAGTACGTTAAAAAATATCCAAGTAGATCAGAAATACAAACAAAGTTAGCAAGAAAAAAGGAGTGCACTTGACGTTTTTCCGTTTAATTCCATGTTAGTTTTGATAAAAACTTTATAGCTCTTGCCGGAACCTAAACTCTCATTTCTCAGCGCCCAGCGAAAGTTTCTCCACGCCTATTCATGAAAATCAAAGTTTTGCACTCCCGGGCGTATTGATTCCCAAAAAGAGTCATATTTCGGTCCACCCCAGTGAGCATATATATCATATCATGTTTCAGAAACACAAGACTGAATCACTGGAAAAAAACGTATGCAGATTATGGTACATAAATACGCATACGCATTGCATATACACATTGACTGTTTGTGGTCACATGCAGGGTGCACATTGTAAGAATTTATCCAACGATTTCTCATAATTGTCTTGTGCACTCTGAGGAGTGATTTAGAGAATCTAGATAGAAAAATAGGATTAGAGGGGGCACCTGATGTACAAATAAGTCATGTGAATGGTCATATGCACGTGAAGATTGTGTGCGCAGGCTGTGAGGAATACAGATGGAAATCCAAAGGGTTATGTTTGGAAATTGCATACAATCTGAATTTGAATATCTGAGGGCATGATTGAAGGAATCTAACAAGACCGTCACAGCATGCGCTCAAACATAGTGCAATGATTAACATCAAACATCAATGTAACATCGAATAAACATATCAACATCAAAACATCAATATATAACATTGAGACACCAACATCGAGAGTATAGTAGTGTGATCATCCTGATCAGAATTTAGCCATACAACTATTTTTGCAATCATGGAATTTTCGAGTGTGCAATAATAGAAAGGGAATGATGATCCAGAGAATGTGCAGGGGGACTATTTTTTTGGTTTGAAATATGTAAGAGAATACTGCTGTGCCAGATGTGATGAAAAGAAACAGTATGATAACTTATGGATAAGAATTCCAAGTTCATAAAATATTCCCCAATATTAGAGATATAATGGATGTCACAAAAGAAGTCTAAAAAACCTGGATCACAGATCTTACCCAAGCATCTTTCAGAGTTTCTTTCTACGTGGAGTATAAAAAAGCCCAGGGCAACCCTGCCCAAGGAGCCTGCTATTCAAAGATATAAGAAAAAACTTGAGTGCTGCTCATACATTTCAATGGACTCTCTTCGTGTCAATCAGTGAGAAGTTACAAAAATTCAGTGTATTTCGGATCAATTTCGACTGATGACTTCAGTGGGAGGGCTGAAACTTCAGTGACCTTGGGGATCAGACAGGTCCTTGTCACTGAAGTTCCAGTAAGCGTCACTGGTGGATCAGTAGGAAAATTCACTGAAATTTCAGTGCTTTATAGGTCCTGGAAGATCATATTCCCCGAGGTTTCAGTTAGCGTCACTGACTTTTGCGGGGTGCCCACTGATTCGCAAGTAAGATACACTGGAACTTCAATATACATGATCTGCCAAGATATTTGGAGCACTGAAATTTCAGTGAATTTTCCTACTTATCCATGAAGAACCTTACTGAAACTTCAGCGGTCCGACCCCCAAGGTTACAGAAGTTTCAGCTCTTTCACTGATGACTTCAGTGTATATACGCTAAAGTCACAGTTAAAATTGATCCCAACTTCATTGAAGTTCACTGAACTTCCACTGGTTGGCACGGAGAGAGCATGGTTTCTCTATATGAACGCAGGTGCATATGAACAATACTGAAAGTTCTGTCGGTATCTCTGGACAGAAGATCTATTTCACAGGATTACTTTGAGTTCTTCATGTTCTAGGGCCCTGCAAAAACATGGGAAATGATTGGCAGTATCGTCGATACAGACACTTTAGGGCGCTGGCAGACAACGCGTTACGACACGGATATCACTACGCGACACCGCTCGACATAACACTAAAGTCATTCCTGCGAATCCAGCCATTGCGATGGATTAGATTCACATTCACAGTACCAATCATGGGTTATGACAATGAACTGATTTCATCGGTATTGGAGTTTCCAGGAATGAATTCAGTGTCGTGTCGTGAAATTTGTGCCATGATCTGTTGTCTATCATCATCCGGGACCTCTTGTCACTTCTACTTGAATGTAGGAATCTATTATCACTCCATAAATTTGAATCATTCCATGGAAATGAACATCATAGTACAGATTCATATACACAGCTGCATTTGTCAGGGCTAGGAATTCATCATGTATTTGGCTCACAGAAGGATTATATTTCTGTTGTGACATACGGCACTATGCGCTGGGTTCCAAATCAATATCAGCAGATATTCCCAGGTTTCATCTTTGGGCATGTAACTTTTTTTTTTTAGTAAGATGAAGACGTTATGAACCTCAGTATGATAGTAACATATCTGAATATCCTGACAATCCCATTGGGCTCGAATTTTGGAGGCCACGACCTGTTTTTCATGAGAACTTTATTGACAATCAGCTAATTTGAAAGTGTATGATACCAAAATCTAGAGTCATCCTCAATTTGGACTCCGCGATTCAACATTTGCAAATTGCAACAGAATGTGGCAGCCGCAAGACCTCAAATACTGAAAAATCATAGAACTTTTTTGTCGACAAAATGAATGATAACTTTGCGGGCACGATTCCCTTGTATTCCAACAGAGTATCGGTTCAAACAAAGATTACAAAGTAAGTCTCAATGGTGTTATGTAATTGAACCCAGACTCTCATGAACTAATTCAACTACCCAAAATCCAAGAATGGATTCAATTTTGAAAAAAAAGAGGTCGCATCTCAATATTTGATAAAAATTTCAATGGGATCTCAGATCTACCTGGAATATTACCCAAGGCTTGGTGAATAATGATCTTACAGTCCTGAATGAGTAACAATACTAGAAAGTCCTTCCCAGACCTATTTAGTTGAAAACATAGACAAAGGCCCACAGAACCTTGCAAGACAAAAAATGTACGTGTACCTATTTTACGAGTGACAAAGAGCATCAAGTTGCTTGAACAGACTGAAAAACCACATGCTACCAAGTTCAGGGGTATAATAATTCGTTAAACTTGGTGGCGTCGAGTGCGAGAGCCACGACGCTCTTTGCCAAGTATCAAACTTGCAAGAAATGCTTTGCGGACATATTTGGAGCTCTCCGTAAATGTCCTCGCACTTTCCGATAAAGTCTCAAATCCTGCTATTATATAGCTGAGTCGTTTTGTGACATTATGCGTCCTTAATCTGTCGACTTAGCTCATAGGATTGAGCTCAAACATTATAACCGGCAATAAGAAGCAGGGAAACATATTCTCACTTACACAAACGTAATCACCACATTGCTGCTACTAATACCCCCATCGTTCACTTCCTTATCAGCCCTTCAAGCTTTTCTACTAGTGCGCAAACTAACAAGATATATGTATATGTATGGGTAAAAGGTGAATGAGTGGGTAAACCTGATGGGTATTTAGGGTTTAGAATGGGGTGGGGAAAACTAACGAGCGAACGAATACACTTCTCACAGGCCGCGACTCTCTATGTGATGATAACATCGCGCCAACACAATCGTGCACACAGCTGATGCAGGCGGCTAAACGAGCAGATATACACAGGTAATACATAAACTGTGATTTGTTCTTAGTTGGGCTTGAATTATTTCCTAAATGTATGAGTATATTTTTGTGAATTTCATGTGAATTTAATTTTTTCCAGATGAATGTTTTTGCAGTGAAAATTTTCGGATGGAACGAAAAATGTAATGTGTGCACACATTTTGTGGATGAATACACGTGCTTATTTGTGTGAATCGGCTCGCGCACGACAGAGAAGAAGAGATAACAAATATGAATGAAATGCAACATCGACCTACGGGAGACAGATGACACTTTCGGGGAGGTCTGTTGATTGCAGTGGTCGAAGGTTTTATACGAATCACCGTCACAGCTAAGGATGTTTCCATCGTTACCATCGCCTCGCTGGATCAGAGCAATAAGGCCACGTCACGATGGACCATTTTCAGCTATTCTCGTGCAGGCTTTTTTGTTCCCAGACAGAAAATTAATCCATAGCAAAATTAGATACACGAAACAATCATTCTTTTTCTAATGAACAATACAGCCCGATTAGTGGGTCTTCTGAGAAAACATTTTGCTTTCTTTTTTCAACCATTTTTGTGATGGTTTAACTGAGAGAAAATTTTTTCTGGAAACTACCCCGGATATCACGACAAAATGATGATTTCAAATCCAGTGAACGAATCAGTGGAAATAAACTTGATTTCTAGTCGATATCCCAAATATTCGATTAAGTGCACTCGACGGACATTATAACTATCCAAATCTGAAAAAGCTTTTTCGTCCCAGGACTGCTTCTTGAAATCCCGAGACAAGGTCATCCAATCCTGGGTTGTTGAAGTTGAAGATAATATTATCAAGGCACCAAAAACGACCTGATTTAGATCGAAACAACAGTCCAGAGGAAAAAAAGCTTTTTCAGATTTAGACAGATATAATGTCCGGTGAGTGTACATTACTAAGAAAAGGATAGGGAGAGGGGGTGTAATCCCCGACATGAAATTCATGTTTTTTTAGGTACTGTCTTCATGCATATGGATTACACAATATGGGATCATGTGCGGTGCTTCTATTCCAGAATAGATAGTAAGGTGTTAGTAAGAACTTCATTCGTCAACCTTGATAGAAATTGCCTGTTGAGGTTCATATTTTGTTGCATACAGTTCTGGACTTGGACAATTGGCAGTGATCTGATTATGTGTAGTTGAAGGGATAATTTTATCCGGACAAAGAGATCTTGGATATATGTAGCCCAGAATAAATCGAAAACAAAAGCCGTCTGATCATGTCCAAAATTGTCTTTTTTTAAGAGCCCTCTGTATCCCATCGTTGTTGAATGATATCATTCCATGCAATCATGTTGAAGTCGTTCTTCAAGTAAATTAGAAAAGTCCAAAGTCATCTTTCGCGAGTTGATAGGGGAGAAAAAGTTGTAATATTGAATTTTCCTGTGTTTGAAAGTTTTCACTTCATCTTTTCTGTTCCGCTAATGTTGACGGAGAAATTGAGCAGAGGGTCGATTACCAAATGAAGTGATTTACTCATATAATAAACTCGGTGAATGAAGAAAAGCTTTACTTGGGATGTGTTAGGTGTACAGATATCATGATTACAAAAGTCATTCTGACATGCTGTTACGGACCAAGGTGGTTGTGCAAAAAAGTTTTCAATAACTCTGATGTTTAATGAAATTAAGTCTACATAAGAGTAATTCCACACGAAACAGATCCACGTAAAAAGGTCACGTCTCGAATTATTTTCTCAGCTATTTCATTCGATTTTATGGTATAAAATATGAACTTTTCACCACCTATGGGGCCCCATAAAAATTTTCCAGATATCTGAAACGCAATTTGATTTGTCCTTTTAATTATCTCCATTCCAAAGTTTTGGCCTCTTTTCAGTAAAATTCATATTTCTCGAATCTCAATGAAGATACGAAAATGTGGTTTTGCGGCATCCGAAAGATCTTGAAAAGATATATCAAATTATATAGCCTTGAGAAATTGATTTTGAGCTTATCGGTGGTTTTATTGTGTGAAAGAGTGGAGAACACAAGAATATCGAATTCTCAAAAGGCCATTCTTTTTTGCCCTGAAAATGATGTGAAATTTTGTGTTCTTCCAGAAAGCAATGGTTCCGAACATTTTTTTGCGTTCTAAGGCCTATTTTTGCTATTGTGCGCAAATATTCTCTTAGACGATTGAAAAGATAAGACCGTGATTGAAAATCGTCTGTTTTCTGCGCATGCGCATTCCATTGGAAACCCGAGGAAATTTCCTTCAAAACGACTACTTGGCAAAGTCAATTCTATGCACTTTGATCAGACTGCAACGTTCAAAAAACCATTGAATGTTAATTAATATCAAGAAAAGGATCGAAGATATCGATGACAATGACGAACGGGATCCGCGCACGATAGCATCTACCCACCTGTTGCACTCGATCTAAGGTTTCATCTTCAATACGTTGCAGCTCCAGCCCCAATTGATGGAATTGACTTTATCAAGTAGTCATTTTCAAGGAAATTCTCTTAGCTTCACGATGAAATTGATTTTAGAAATCCAAATTCCTGCGCATGCGCAGGAAATAGAAGGTTTTCAATCGCCTGAAAAATAGATTTGCAAAAGATAGCAGACAAGACCCTACTACGAAAAATCAATGCTCGGGAATATTTTTTTGGAAGAACACAAAATTTCGCATCAAATATCAAATTTTCAGGGAATAACAAAATGGCTTCTTGAGGAATTGATATTTTTGTATTTTTCACCCTTCTTCTCGGTAGGCCCAGATAACTTCAAAATCAACTCTACAAATCTGATTTTAATCGGTTTTTTCAAAACCTTTTGGATGCCGTGAACCACATTTCCTTATCTCCGATGAGTTCGGAGAAATATTCGTTTTACTGAAATGAAGGCCCAAATTTTATTGATGGAAATAATTCAAAAGGATAAATCAAGATTTTTACAGAGACCTGGAAGATCTCCATACGGCCCCATAGCTGGCAGAAAGTTCATATTTTGAACCAAAGAATCGAATGAAAGAGCTATGGAATCAATCTGAGACATTATCCTTCTCCGTAGGTCTGCTTCGCGTGGAATTACCCATATAGGTTCTCATGATTTTATCGTTTTTGGAAATCGGAGTCAATGGCTTACTGCATGGGGTCAATGAAACGATGACTTGATGAGTCAGGAATTGAAATTATACCAAAAAAATATCTTGCATCTGAGCAGAAATATCAGAAATGAATTCTGTTGGAATGTTTTGGGACAATTTGATCAATTTGAGATCGTTTCTTTTAATCGATAATGAAAGAGAATGACCATTCACTGCCAATGTGGTTAGCAAACCGTCAATACTGTGATAAAGTCATCAGTCAGCTGCCAGTTTCTCCAGCAATCGAATTTCTCACCCTAACAAAATACATTTCTTCCTTCCTCACTTTATATTCAAATAGAACTGGGGGATAAAAGATTCTGACAATAGTCATGACAACGTGGCAGATATGTTACCAACAGGGTCCGTACAGTTCCTTGAAATATGATAATTTCTTGTTTCATGGGGATTTCTGACATCCAGAAGTCTTTCATGCACAGAGAGTTTCATAGTTGACTTCAGTGGATATTTGATGAGGGGAGGTTGCGACTTTCTTCAACCTTTGCAAAGATAGCAAACACACTCACATATCGGTGTGCACGTATAAACACATAACAATTGTGTATTATATATATATAGTTCTAAATAAAGATAAAGTTGTGTATACATAGATACATGGATATAAATGCAAATATCGATAGGTATATAGATCATAGATGACAAATATATATATATAAATAGATATATATATATACGTATAAGAGAACAACATATCCATTCACAAAAAGTACCTTATAGATCACTTAGTAAGTCTCTCATTATGCTCAGGTTCATACTGAAACAAAGATTGCCCATTATTCGAATCATGAGCGACGATTTGTAAGGAGTGATTTTCAATCACTAAATGTCTCTTTGAGAATCCTCAAATATGGGATGACCTTCATATATAGTTCATCTTCATTTGAAACAAAATGTGGCACCATTTCTGTTTGGAGTTCCTACTGACCAATTCGCTTGATGACCTTTTAGGTGACATACAACCTCACCGATCCACTGACGTGCCATATGACCCATTGACTCGTCGTATGACTTAGCGTTCCACCGATTTTACCGTCTTATCTGGTGCATGGCATGGCTTACCCACCTGTCAACCTACTCATCCGCCATATAAGATACCGGTCGAATCGCTTACAAAGAGTCGGCGGGTCCGCTGCAAAGTCAGTGCGTCAAAGGGTAGGTAAGCCGTTCGACAGATTAGGGAGTGGGTGGGTCATATTACAAATCAGTAGGTCACTAAGTCATATAGGAGGTCAATGAAGTGACAAAAGGTTTGTCTGGAGGCCTTTTATGTTTGGCCGATCAGTAAATCTGTGAGGCGGTAGGTCATACAAAAAAATCACTAAGTCGGCGGGTCAGTAGGTCATAACGATAAGTAAGTCGGCAGGTCGATGAATTATTTGACAGATCAGTGGCTAAGTAAGTCGGTAATCAGTGAATTGATAGGGCAGGTCGATGGGTCCATAGGTCGTTAACACGGTTGTGGGGTGATAAGTCCGTATGCCATATGCCGAGTCAGTGGATTGGTGGGTTCGTGGGTTGGTGGTGTCATATGCAAGGTTAGTTCGTTGATGGATCGGTCGGTTCGTATGTCATATGGGTTCGCAGATCAGGAAATCGGCAGATTGATAGGTTGGGAGGGAAGGTCGGCAGATCGATAAGTTGTTAGCAGTGGCGAGACGATTATTCGGTAGGTCCTTGTGTCATATAATAGGTCGGCGGTTCCATAGGTCATATTGAAGGTCAATGGATCGGTGAGTCGGTAGATCACACAGCAAACCAGTGGGTTGGGTGGGGGGGGGGGGTTACCCATCAGATAGAAGGTCCGTTGATCGGTGTATCTTATGGCGGGTCAATAATTTGGAGGGTCGGTAGCTTATGAGGCAGGTCAGTAAGATAGTAAGTAGATCGATAGGTTATTTGTCAGATCACTGGGTCGGTGGGTCTGTAGATCAGTGAGCTGGTTACAATGAAGGAAATTCAGTAGATCCACAACGCCAGAATAGGATCAACACATTCATTGTGTGCCCCGAATCGTTACAACAGTGAATGTAGTGATTTTACACTTTGGAAACGGAATTTTTCCACAATCAATATTGTTATCTTAGACGCCCGTGAAGAAACATTACACTTTGATTGTGTCCAATCACCACATTCATTGTAGTAAAATTTCGGGACCCTCAATAAATGTTGCGATTTCACTTCGTCCTGTGATTCTACTTGAAACATTTTTACAGTGTATGGCGGGTCGCCGAGTCGACACGTCATTTGGTAGGGCAGCGAAGTAATGGTTTGGGAAGACCATCATCTTATTGAGTGATTATCTAACTCGTTATGGGAGTTCTTTGGAATTATCTAAGCAATCTCAAAGACTTACATTGGGATGTCAAACTCTGTCTCTTCTCACATTTGGCGTTGAAAAATAAAATTCGAGTGATTGAGGAGGAATCGGAGTAAATATTTTAGAATCGCTCGCTAGTAGACCGAATATGGCATCGCTTATTATGAATCTGCTCATTGTGATTTGAAAATTTTAAAAATTGTGGGCTCGCAAGTGCTTCCAGATCTTGAACCAGGAATCAGAAATTGACAAAGAGTCGAATAAGGGTTATCCACAAAACTTACATTCTAATCCTCAATTTTGAAGAATAAAAAACACCGGGTAACGGACTTGTCTTCAACAACACGCGTTTGGAAATACTCATCTTGTGTATTTAGGAATTTTTTAGTCCAAATTCAAGGCCATTGTATGATGGGACAGTCAAATTTTGCATTGAAATCATCCTACAAAATTTACCTTATTCAGAAGTAGATACATTCTACAAACATCCTCTCAATAACTCACTATAGCTCACCTTCGCAATCGAGAGCAGCAATGCACCTAAATTCCTATACCTATCAAAAATATCTGTGCAAGTTGGGAAGCTATCGCCGCGCAAAAGTTGCTCGGACAAACTTTTCAACGAAGGAGTATTAGCAGGCGCGCGATAGCTCAATTTCGATCGCGTGCCGGAATAAGTTTTGCGATTATCAGATGGTTGCAGTTACCTCGCGCTTTCATTTCTGTATAGTTAGACATTCTTTCTCACCCCTTTCATTCTAGATATATCAACATGGCGTACGACTCTCGCTTCGACTAAAAGTTTTCTATACACGATGCGCTCAAGACTGAAAAATGTTCAAATGGCGATAGATAGCGGCACCATCAGGTCCGACACTTTACCCTGTTAAAACTCGGTTGATTAGTACATAGGATAGGGTTATCCCACACGTATATATATGTGCGTGTGTGTGTGTGTAAGGTAAAATCATTTTCGCGAGTGAAGTGTAAGAGTATGAGTGTAAGAAGCTTCGATCGTGTAGCCTCTCTAGCAAAATTTCCGTCTAGAAATATTCGAGGCATTCCATTGTCAGTTTAATCGAGTTGACCCGAATTACAAGCGCGCGTTCGCTCAAAGCCTGATGTTCTAACATATATATACGTATAGGTTAGATAGTGGTACCACTACGACCATCAGGCCTATACAGCCAGGGCGTATAATTTCTCTTGCATAGCGCGCACAGGAGAGCCCAAAGGATCCGGCATGACACGTCTGCCGAAGTGATTTGTACTCCGGCACACTTGGCCTCGTTGGCCCTTATATCCTCCCTCTTCCGTTTTGCAGCAATTCTCTAGTATGCCCTCTCATTCACTCCCCCCACCCTCCCTCCTCCTTCCCCATTCTCTCATTCGGAATAGGAAAACTTATTTATTCGTCGTCGTCGTACGTCGGCTAGGACGACGTCTAGTATACACTGCATGTCCGTAGATTTTTTTTTTTTTTTTTTATAAGAGAAGGATATAGTCCGCGAGCAGTTTCGTCGCGAATCCACGGCTGGAGAGCTACAGGAAGCTGGAAATGTATTTTTACGGCAAAGTTCACAAAATGTGTCTCAAACTAAGGAGTACAAAAATTGGATGCTTGCCCACGCGTATAGACCGCCCTTTTTTTTTTTTTTTCGTCGTTGAGATATCTGCAGAAAAGCTGTGATAGCTAGGGATGAAGAGAGAAAAGCAGATGCAGAAATTCGCGTGTGTAGACGCGGATACGAAAAGAGATGAGGCATGGCCGCTTTACTACACGTCGCCTATCGCAAAGAGCCCGTGGTGCGACGAATTTCTGCAAATTTTGCAATCTGTTAGAAACTCTATATACTATGCGGAGATTCACCGCCCCTACGGGATTACTTCTTATTCGGCTATGCGGTGATATGCTGGATTTTGGCAGGTTAGCGTTGATTCGCGATTGTATGTAGCGCAGAAATGATTTAGAGTATTGTGTCGATGAAATTTTGAGCTTGCTCAGTTGAAATTTCATTGATATTTAGCCTGAGCTGGCATGATAAATTATCATTTAATGAGGTATGATGCATTGAAATGAGTTTTTTAATCTTGTTAGTCGACAATGATTATCAGATAATTCAAGGATAAAAATTTTTTTAATGTTATTGAGCCATGCGAAGACGAGTGAATATATGCTTGTGAATGCATTAATGACTCGTGAAATTCTTTATAGGATTAGTGAATGTTCCGGATAATAATCGAAGCCTCGCAAGCTAGATACTCGTAGAAAGGATCATTTTTGGAGAGATCCATCGATAATGATCAAGAATTAGTGGAAACTCTGGGTACCAATACCTTTCAAATCACGGTTTTGAGTCACTGAGGAATTTCTTTCTGTCTCTCTTAACATTCCCGAGTGAACCCCCTCTTTGTGGCAACTCGGAAAGAGTGAGGTTCACTCGGAAAGGTTAAGAGAGGTTTCAGCATTCTTAGAGATTGAGGGATTTAGAATAATGTGGCTTACAATGAAAGGTCCAACCTTACGGGAATAAATCTCCTCGGACTCTGGGAATCATCTTGTTTTTATGTGGGATAAAAGTATCTGGAAGGATTCAGGATCTCGCAGGTCATCTTTCCTGAGATACAGCTATGGATTTTAGCGTTGTCAGTATATCTGTACATATGATTTAATTGATATGGACCTATGTGGGCAATGCTAATCTCCATAGTTGTATCTCGGGAAAGAAGGCATATACGATTAAATCCTTCCAGATAACTTTATTCCATACAAAAACAAAACGATTACCGGAATCTAAAACAAATTTGGGATTCGCAAAGTTGGATCTGCTCTTCAGGTTGAAAGACTGCAGTCATCAACTTTTGTCAACTATTCAAAATTTCACATTACAAAATACAAGAATAGGGATAAAGATACGTACCCGTTTGCGAGTGAGGTGAGTCCATGCCTCGATGTCCAGCTCCGCTAGGAGTAGCCCCACCATCTTCTTGTCTCAGCACCGGTGAAAATGTTGGAGCATTCGATACCGATACTGGTGGAGGTTTATCAGTCTTGTCGTTACGCATCAGTTGGTGCACTGGTGGTGGACCTAGAAATTAAATCATATACATGATTCAGAATTTCAAGGAAAGATCCTGTGAATCGAATATTGAATGCGAGTTTTGGTCGAGTGTCGAGTTAGAAAGATGTAAATTAACGCAAATAGGACTGAGGCTGATAACAGGGCTTATTACCTGCAATTTTTTCGAACGTCTCATGGTTTCTGGTGTTTATTTTCGATCTTTGTTGGAGCTCATCAATGAAATCTGACATCATGAAGCTGCCATGAGAAAAGAAAACCACTCAATTGTACTCTACTAAGCTTTAGTAAGTATTTCGAATTTCAACGCTCCAAAACCTCACATATTCAGTAAAACAGTCAAAAAATTCAAAAATTTTCAGCTCAGTGGATGCTTGTGTAGTATCCTACGAATATTCCCATGCGATCTTGTCATCATCCGATCAATCTGTGGCATCAAATACAATTACTATTCGATTTTTCAAAAACTTCTAACGAGGGAAGGATGAGATAGTCCCAAATTATTTTTTTTTATCCAATATTTATACAAGGATCTATGTAGATCTTTGGTGACATATAACGTGAGAATAGTGAAATGCACTCCAACTGGACTTGCATGGTTGACTATCAAATTTTCAGATTCTCGTTTTTCAGCATTTTCTGTGAATTAGCGAGAAATTCCTTCGGTTAGGTCAATTATTCTAGAATCTCAAAAATCCATGATGAACATTCACAGAGATATTTACATGAATCTTTTGTATGATCTCTACGATTTGCGAGACGGTTATAGTTGCTGATATTAGAGATAGACCAAAGGTTCTCAGGAAATTTCACCCTTGAATCTTACAAGGAAGTTCATGATTCAACTTGATCAAATACTTCTTCCATGAAAATTGCGTAAATCCCTCATTAATTTGGTGTGCAAGATTCAGAGTAAATTTTTTTATTCTCTATCCATTCGAAATTTTTTAACGTAGAACAAAATGAGTCCTCATTGACATATTCTAAGACCGAATTCGCACAATGAATTTTGACGAGAATTTTGTAGGGAGAGTTCCACATAGAATTCTTCACCATCTCCATTTAAGGTAGCAAAACTATGATATGGGATCGTTTCTTGATCTATTCTGAAATCACTTATCACCTCTCAACTCATCTTCGCATGAGTTATCGCACTTTCAAGTTTACAATACCTATCTTGACGTGAAATTTCTAATCTCGCCATCGATCACAGGTGTATAAGAGTTCATTGTATGAGTTCACAGATAACGAGACCAACCAGCAATATGCTTGGTGTTCAGATGATTTTGTGAGAGAAAAGAAAAGTGAATGGAATGCATGATCTGGAGTTCACGGAATAATCACGTTCATCACGTGTACAGCATTTGATCGCAGAGGATCAGAAAAAAATTTCGCTGATGAGGAACAATAATAATAAATGAAAAAAACTCACTGAAGCTGGGTGCAGGCTGTCCGGCGTGGTCCGGGGCCGAGGCCGCCGACGGTGGTGTATAGCTGCTGCAATAGTACGGCGGGTGCTCTATTTTGATCGAGTTTATTTGAGGCTGCATGTCGCTGAGGTCATGCAGTATGGATGCTGAAACACAAACCAAGCCAGAGAGACGCAAGCGCGTCCCAAAAGCGTTATAATGCATGTAAAAACTCTTGTACACTTTACACTCATTGTAGCTGATACGAATTTATATGACGCAGATTTTGTATAGCATGGAAAGACATATCGATTTTTGTGTACATTGTGAGTTATAATGCACCTTGCCTCCTCTTATCCTCCTCTCATCTAATATAAAATAATTTACATCTCTCTCACTCTCGGCCCCACAAAATTTGCGCTTTCAGCAGCGCTTGCGGGCACGCTCATCGTCTTTCTATATAATGGGTAAGTGTGTGGTGTGGTGGAATTCAAACGCCTAAATGTAGTCCATAGTAGTGAGCCAGATACTAACGGAACACAGTTCAGTTGAAGGCTTCTATATGATCGCTGCAGGAGGTCAAGAAAATTGCTTGACCGAGGACCAACGAATTAAATTAGGTCAATTATTTTTGAGAAAGAGAAGAATGTATAAGGAACCAGCCACGGAAAAATATGTGAGAATCAATTTCAGTAGCCTTATCATCTAGCTTCTCTTCCTATCAACGAAATCGAACAGTAGATGAAATGAAGATTCCAAGATGGTATCGTTGGCTGACTAATTCTGAGACCTAAATGTGCTGGCGTATCAAAATTGTGTGTAGAAATTTGGATTCCCATGAGCACGTGTATTCCCTGGATTCAACCAGAGTTTGCAGAAATCGAATTTTTCCATTGGTTATTACCGAAATGGGAATCATCAGCGGGAAAGTCGTATCCATTCCTTCAAATTTCACAGTTATACTAAAAATCAGCAACGCTCGATTTGAGAGGTCTGCAGGAGCTGTGATTTTTATGGCGAATTGCTGAGGGCAGGGGACCGAATATGAATCAAAGAATCTGGATGAGTTCCCATTTAAAAGAGTTGCCGGGGAAATTCACGTTAAATTGTTTCCAAGGCTTTTTCATACATTTTTTCTTGAAGCGCTTGATGCAAAGTGATTCAAATTCACCACATGTGTCCTCTTTTGGTATCTTTTAATAGAAAGATTGGTGTATCGGAATCTCTAGTTTCCTTTGGGAATTCATTACGAGGAACACAAGTAAAAGCTCCCGCAAGATTGATATTCCGTTAGCGGTTAAGATATTCTGCAGTCCAATCCGGTTCTTCTTTCAATATGTTGTTTTTTACATGGCCAAACGAATTGAATATCGATGACACCGGATCAGAACTGTAAAAGTCAATTTCAAGTTTTCAAGATATTTGTAGGGCACCTAAATATTTTCACAAAAAAATGATCACTGATGAAGGCATTATGAAAAAAACCGAAATATTACAGAACATTTGAGATTGATTCATACACGTTTGGTCTGGAGCCAGTCGTATCAAAATTTACCACATGAAATTCGTTTTCAGGAGAACTTATTTGGTCAGTAATGAATGTTCTTATGGAATTTATTTGTTGATCATACATTTGAGGGATCATTAACTCGTGAAAAATTGATTCGGACAATAATCAGTATCATAACACTTCCAAAAAAGTGAATCAAAATTTTGCTGAATATTTTCGTTACCCCATCGAGCATGCAAATGAGAATACGACGTTTCCCTGAAATACCTTCTAGTAGGCGAATAAATGAATTCTCAAGCATTATGTGTGACTGAATTCTAACCCATCATACGGTGATAGATGTAGCCCATCAAAGCGAGAATGAGAGATTTAGTAAAATTCTGTCCCTGACTACACACGCGGGTTACCCGATTCCAAACTCTCATCGTCATGAAAAATGAAATTGATCCATTTTAGATTCTATGGATTTTCAAATCAGTGATTGAAAAGGTGACGAACATCAAAGTTGGGAGACTATTATCAACTCAAATCAAGAGCTGGGATACTCGCTTCCCATGTAGAACATAAGATTCCATGAACATACATGATCATGGAATTCGTGGATTCCATGTTCATATATGATCAGGTATAAAATCGGTTTGAAAATTCTTTATTTTTATCCCGGAAAGACGTGACACACTCATTTACAACTTGTGTAACATCAATACCTCACAGTATTGATCAAACATAACTCAGAAAAACCTTTCTCAGAGTCATTCTCAGGTTTTGAACATTTGAAGCACTGATAAGAGGAAGGTTTCGTAAAAAATGTCACTTTTTTGAAACTTGAGACCGACTCCTGGGAAGATTTTTTTTCAGTAGTATACGATCAGTATTGTGACGTATTGATATCAGAATAGGTTTGAGTCAATATATCATAACTTTCTGAAATGAAAAAAAATGTTTGGCCGAGTCTACATAGATGCGCTCACTCTGGGCGCGCGCGCTCTCTCCGCTCGCACTCTCTTCACCCAAACACCGGAGTAGGTACCGAAAATGGGATTTGAAAATTTTTTGACGAGTGTTTCCTCTCAACTTGAGTGACAGAGCAAGTTTGTGAGATGAAAAACGGCCAGGATATTGACCAAAAAATTTATTTGCATCTAATAGAGATCGAAAAGTGAGCGACTTGGATGTCGATCGATGTGCCTAATATCACCACCTCCAACTTCTCAGGTCCCCAACTCGCGGCTTATTCAACAATATTCAACGTTATTTTGGATTTGCATTGAGACTTCTTCGAGAGACTGTGAAATGAGCAATGGTGTGTGGAATTCTGGTTAAGAAGAATCGAGCTATCCCATGTATACCAAAGATCAAATTTGTGTTACAAGAGTCACTCCTCCGTAAACTTGGGACATCTCGGGTATTCTTAATCAGGATTTCATTCACTTCAGCTCATTACTCAGCTTCTGGAATGAGAGCCAATGTATAACCAATATAATTACTGAACATCGCTGAATGGTTTGCAAGTTAGAGACCTGATGAAAAGTTGGGGGATGCTTATATGAGACACAACCACGCCTCTCATCTTTCGATTTCTAATCGATGCAAATCAATTTTCTGGTAGATTCACGCAATAAACTGGCCATTTTTTACCTCACAAACTCGCGCTGATGCTCAAATTGAGAGGGAACACATGTCAAAAGATTTTCGAATGACGAGATATCCCATTTTCGGTACCTACTCCGGTGTTTGGTTGGAGAGTGCAAGCTGAGAGAGCGCGCGCGCCCGGGGTGAGCGCGTCTATGTAGACTCGGCCTTTGAAACGGTTTTGCGTATGATCATATATGACCATGGAATCCTCGGATTCCATGATCATATATGTTCATGGAATCGTATGTTTTACATGGGTTGGCTTATACAATGGAAAAGTATTAGGGAATCATCCAAAAAGAATATTCTTGAAGAATAGTCATGAGGTCAAAGTATAAAGCCACTGTTTCCGCAATGACCGACGGCGTCTCATCTCATTTTCAGTATACCCTGAAATGACGTAATATTCGTCAAAAATTCCCCCGTTATTCAAGGTACCTCAATACTTTTACACAATTTATGAGTTTCGTAAGTACCTCGCTTTCTTCAAAAAATATCTCTCTTAACCTTCCCGAGTGAACCACCCTTTTGTGGTAACTCGGAAAGAGTGAGATTCACTCGGGCCCGAGTGGAATTCTCACTCCGAAAGAGTGAAACTCACTCTTTTCGGAGTTGCCACAAAGGGGGGGGGGTTCACTCGGAAAGGTTAAGAGAGTAAAAGTTATTGGTCCATTGTATTGTTGTTTCAAATCTATTCACTCAATAAAAGAGTTTTACACGACTATCCTATCATTAATTGTTTTGTAGCATCAAAGTCAACCTATCTGTGAACCATGAGAGCCATGTTATGAAAATCTTACCTGATATACACTAGCGTCTCGAAAATTGAACAAAGAACAGCTAGAATATCAAGATAATTCTATTTCCAATAATACCTCATCGCAGGTACTTCATAACCAATTTCCGGAATAATTTTGAGAATGTTAGAATAATGCAAATAGACTACGCGAGTACTGCTAGAATACTCATGAAACATCGTAAAAGTACAGTCACCATACCAGAAGGGTATTGTCGGGAGAATCTGGGTCACCAAATGTCACCAAACTTTTTTCACAGTCACGTACCACCTAGAATTTGAAGAATCCAGAGCCACTTCATCAAATGGGCCTCCTGTTCAAAGCTACAGGCACTGAGATTATCATTTCTCATGTAGGCCCATCTTAAAAAGTGATGTATGTAGATATACTGGCAATGCTAACGTTTTTTCTTGTAGCTCTGAACAGAAAGCCCATTTGACGCGGAGTTACTCTGGATTCCCCATATTCTCGGTGGTACGAGACTGTGTGAGTTTGGTGAGATTTGGTGACCCGAACCCTCCGGACTGCCCTTGGAAGTACCAGTGAAGTACTGGCAAGCTGACGGAGAAGTATTGACAAATGTAGTTGGGTAATCCCACACGATATTCATGAGTCGATTCGAAATTTACCAAATATAAAATTAGTACCTTGGAGGTTGTTTCATTATGTGCTCATTCTTTCAGAGAATTTCAACGAGACAATTAGAATAGTAGCCCGTCGAGGCCAAGAATCTGCATAATAAAGCAGAAGTTCTCCCAAAGGATGATCACCTGTGACAGCAGTCTTCAAAATACCGACACAATTTTTTTTGGAAATTTTCATATCAGTATATGGCGATTGGGTGCGAAGCATTGAAATCAGAGTTTTCTGATCTTTCTCAAACGCATATTCCTTCTTGAAATCACTTGAGAATGCTGGCATTGCTCAAATCATTATTGAAGTGTTCAAATTTTTTCCACTCTCGTCTACAATGGAAAGTATTATGATTTTTTTTTTCAGTTTCCGCATTTACACAATCTGCTACTGAACGAGAGCAACTAAGAACAAAAAAAATGGAAATAAAATCAAAAGTTCCATTGAGAGGAGGATAGATAAGGATAGCAAGACAAAACGAGATAAGAAGACGGTGGTTTGTAGTGACTCTCGTCATACCTTTTGAAAGCATCCAGAGCTCTTTGGAACTGAAGACGCCGGTCGCGAGGATCGTGTCGTTGCACACGACACCGTTATACATTTCGTGATAACCTGCACCTGGGAACAAATGCAATCGATAGACGATCGTTTCCTTCTTGATTTTTGATCTCTCGTTCCCTACGGCTATATATACGATCACAAGAGTGTGATGCTCGTGCCGATAAGATGAGAAGTCGGTGTGCCCGCAAGCCCTACGGCAGCCGATAAGTTTTGAGCTGTTTTGCTTACATAGACTATGTTGAATTTGAGATCTGCTCAGCAATTCTCGCTGAGAATCTTAACAATAGTTGCGATTGAGACTGATGTGGTTTGTCATTCAAAAAATAGAATAAGAATGTCCCTCTACAATCCCTCCCAGAGCTCACATTTTCTCTTTTGATCTAGCAAAGATACTGAAATACTAGTGGAGCCTGTCCTTGGAGTTCTAATAATTTACCGTAGATTACAGTGAAGTATCGAGAAAAAGAAAGGAAGAAATAAAGAGCGATTTTTCTTGAATGATCTCTGAAAAAAACCATAGGACCCACTAATACAGCGCCTAATCCACTGATCTACTCTAGCCCTCCCACGCCTCACCAGCAAATATCAATATCAAAGCTATTTCTTCCCATTTCTGGAAATGACAAGAAATTTTCCAAATTCTGACAAGCACTCTAGTGGAAATGCCATCTCATTTCGTTCTAAAATCGACCATTTCATGGTTAATTTTGAAACAAGATGGAAGTGATCGAATGGTATTTTAATAAAACGGCATCTCTGTCGGAAAAACATCATCTGTACAGGGTGTTTTAAAAGTAGAGTATTTCCCGCATGGAATGAAAGTACTTCGAATTTAGGATCAGATTTTTTTCTCCTCCTCTCTTCAATGGTAAATGGGTTTCGTTGAGGTCAGAATTCTTTGAAAAAGAGCATTTCCCACGAAATCCGAATGAGAATCACTAACCTAATAGTACGAATGCAGTACCGGTCTAAGAATCGTGCGGAAGTTACGCGCACAATGCTGCTGGACTTGAGCGGTACCACCACAGTACTAGCACGGTTGTACCAGTTTGAGACTGATACTGGAGCTCCACAACACTTTTCGGGAACTTGGGTGGTACCGCAACAGTACTAGGACAACAGTACTAGTTTGAGACTGGCATTACTAGCTTGTAAGACGCATGTGACTGTACTAGTACATTTGTGGTATCATTCGGGGCACGGAGAGGTGTCGCGAAACTGTCGTATAAGTCTCGAACTGGTGATACTGCCGCTGTGGTACGATCCAAGTTCCGAAAAAGTGTCGTGAAGCTTCCGTATCAGTCTCGAACTGATACTACCGTGCTAGTACTGTCGCGGTACCACTCAAAATTGAAAAAGTGCCATGAAGCTCTCTTATTAGTCTCGATCTAGTACTGCTGCGCGTGTACTGTTCCGGTACCATTTAAGTTCCGAAAAAGTGTCACGTAGCTTCAGTGCCAGCTTGAACTGGTACTACCGTGCGGGTACAGTCGCGGTACCATCCAAGTTCCGGAAAAGTGTCACGAATGTTCTGTATCTGTCTCGAACTGATACTGCTGCGCTAGTACTATTGTGGTACAACCAAGTCCCGAAAAAGAGTCGTGAGGCTTCCGTATTAATCTCGAACTGATACTACCGCGCTGATACTGTCATGGTACTATCCAGAATCGAAAAAGTGTTCCGTATCAGTCTCGAGAGCTGCGTATGACTGCTGTAGTACCACTCAATTCCCGGAGAAGTGTTTCTAGCCACCTGTCTTAGTCTTGAATTAGTACTGCTGCACTAGAACTGTTCCGGCACCATTCAAGTTCCTAAAAAGTGTCGTGAAGCTTCCGTGTCAGTCTCGAACTGATACTACCGTGCTAGTACTGTCGCGGTACCGCCCAGGCTCCACGGAAGTGTGGCAAACGTTCTGTATCTGTCTCGAATTGATACTGCTGCGCTAGTACTATTGTGGTACAATCCGGGTTCAAAAAAGTGTATCGAAGGTTCCGTATCAGTCTCAAATTGGTCCTGCTCTGCTAGGACTGCTGTGGTACCATTCAAGTCCCGGAGAAGTATTGCTAGCCACCTGTCCTAGTCCTTAACTAGTACTGCTGCGCTAGTACTGTTCCGGTACCATCCAAGTTCCGAAAAAGTGTCATGAAGCTTCAGTGCCAGTCTTGAACTGGTACTACCGTGCAAGTACTGTCGCGGTACCACTCAAAATTGAAAAAGTGCCATGAAGCTCTCTTATTAGTCTCGATCTAGTACTGCTGCGCGTGTACTGTTCCAGTACCATTTAAGTTCCGAAAAAGTGTCACGTAGCTTCAGTGCCAGCTTGAACTGGTACTACCGTGCGGGTACAGTCGCGGTACCATCCAAGTTCCGGAAAAGTGTCACGAACGTTCTGTGTCTGTTTCGAACTGATACTGCTGCGCTAGTACTATTGTGGTACAGTCCAAGTTCCAAAAAAATGTCGTGAAGCTTTCGTATCAATCTTGAATTGATACTACCACGCTAGTACTGTCATGGTACCACCCAGAATCGAAAAAGTGTCGCGAAGGTTACGTATCAGTCTCGAATTGTTGCTGCTGCGCTAGTACTGTCGCGGTACCATCCAAGTTCTGAAAATGGGTCACGAAGGTATCGTATGTCTCGAACTGGTACTTCCGCGCTAGTACTAATACGGTACCGTTCAAATCCTGTAGAACTGTTCGCAGAACTGCCGCATGAGTCCGGACTGGTATTACATTCGTCCTAGGTTGATGATTCTCAGTTGTCTTTCGAGGAAAATGTCCTCCTTCAAAGAATCGAATCGGGACATGCAAAAAGGGACTTGCAGTACACAGAAATCTCATACATCGAAGGTCCCTTCCTGCATGGCTCGATTGAATTCTGATCTCAACAAAATTCATTCACCACTGAGGAGATGGGAAGAGAAAAAAAAGAAAAAACATCATCCGATCTGAAATCCAAAGTACTTTCATACACTACTTTTGGGATACCCTGTATGTAGAGAGCTCCAAATCAGAAGGATATGAATCGAGATTTAGATTTTTCAAAAAACTGTTTCTATTAGTAGTTCTACTAGTTTCTATTACTAGTTCTACTAGTACCTTTGGAATGAGCTCTTGGTCTGGAATATAGCATTGAAATCGTTCTAAGTAGTTATTACCGATTAATAAGGACTCCAGAGTGCCAGAGGAGTTTTTGGAAATCTTGAGAAAATTTATTTACTCGAATCAGATTTGCAGCCATTTGTGAGAAACATACCGGATGCTTACATAAGTTAAAACAGTCTGATATTCCGTGAAACTCTTCCCATGGCGAAAATCTGTGGATGCTCAAAGGGAAATCTACACACATTAGTCATGCTATTCACAAGTGAATCAACTGCAAATAACATCAAAAATATTGCTTGAAAGAGTTGAGCTCAAAAGAATTTTCAGTAAAATTTTTTTCTTCCTCTTGAATATGTGCACCGATCCTCTATCCAAAATTTTAGATCCGAGAATCCAAAGATCATCCCAATCCAACATTCATTCCCTGTGGTCGATTATATGATTACTATTCATTTCATGGTTACTTTTTTTCACTGTCAATCAGTTGAGTATCCAAAGAAGTTAATGTAATTATTTTACAATCTTTCGAATGGTGGTCGAGAAAGGTGCAGTAGGACTAAGGCAACATCATGAATCCCTTTTTTTTGTAAGAAAAAAGTCCCCTTCCGGTTTCCACCTTACGTTTTCGGAATCACTTCTCCGGAATCTTAGAATCATCATTGATGAGGTGTATTTGGTGGCTATAGGTTATGACAAACACAAGTGAATTCACTATTGTTCATGATCTCAAATTCAACATAAACGAATATGTGCCCAAAGCGACAAAGATTGATATTATAGAATAATTTTTTTCAAATTTTTAGGAGGTCGCTTCAATTATAAGACAAAAATGCAACGTAGGCAAAATGGAAATGTCGAAAACAAAAATGAAGGCCACAATATGAGTGAGCGTATAAGCAGACTAGGAATACAGTTAATGAATTCCGAGAACCTAGCATTCATTTCAAACTATATTTGGCCAAATTAGGTTGAATTAGACTACCGGTGTTCCTTGAGTAAGTCAACACAGTTTTATATAAATTGAAGAATTATGTTTAGTCTCACCTTTCCGCCGCCTTTCCTCCTCTTTTGAAGTGTTGCAAATACCGTTGAGGACTTCTGAAATGAAAAATAATGAGCTGAGTCACCGGTGAAAGAGTATTTTTGGAATGGGGATATACTGAGCTATACATGACATCATCAGTTCAGGGTTGAATTCTATTCATATTTTGATTGGAATTTCTGAGCTAAAACGTATAACTACTTGAGCAAATTTCAATTCGAAAATTCAATGAGGGTAGGATTGTTCAGATTTTCTTCACTTCTTTTGCACTCTATCACAATAGCATCTTGGGATTCTCATGATGAATTCCCATGATATTCCTAACTCTGGAAAATCAACCTCTTGCTATCCAAGTTTGTTTCTTATTTTATAAAAAATCATACGTGAGCAGATTTAAAAGTCGAATGATAGTCCATGGGTGTGTCATTCCTTTTTAGCTGAAACGTCTTATTTTCATGGAAAAAAGAGCATTATCATGAAATTTCAAATTTGCAAAGGTGCTCGAATATAGAAAATTCGCACGGTCGCAATCATATGGACGTCAGACATGAAGAAACGACTAGTCTGAATATACATTTTCGAAACGTATGTTTTCTATAAATAAATCTCCGACAGACATCTTATAATGTAGCTCAGAGCGAGCGCTTTTGAACAGGAACTAAAGATACGTAAAAGAGTCGTCGTGGTCGACGTCGTTGATTTTCTCACGTTGTCGCAGATTCACTCTTGAATCCAACGTATACACAACTTGATATCAATGTTCGTTCACACGAAATCGTGTACATGTTTTATTGCAAGTAAGCCACTCAAGCGGTAGTGATTTTCTCGACGGGCAATTCATTTATTCGAAAGAGCAGCCGGTCATTTTTGTCGTCTGAAAAGTATAGCAGGGACAATCGTTACTTATATATATGTAACGTGCAGAACGTGTCGTCTGAGTGAAGCAAAATACAAAATGGAATAGCCGTACAAAGACTTTTTGGCAGACAACCAGAAAATAACGATGTTGTGCCCTATGCCAAAGTTGCCGAATCAAAACAATAATAGACGCGCGACGCGAGCGAAGCGTGTCTTTTAGAATTACGGAATATATCAAGCGAAGTATTATAACGTGTATGTTATATTCTTCTCTCTGAATATGAATTTTGAGATTTACGATGTTAGAATGGATGGGTACTTCTGCTGCTGCTTGCGTCGTTTGGAAAATTACCGAGACGACCTTGTTTGTGCATTTTCATCAATTTTAGTTTACGCATGGTTTGGTTAGCGGAGTGCATTTTGAGATTCTCTGAAAATTTTTGATGATAAATGTGTGAAGGAAAAAATTATCGTTGGAGTGGAGAGTTTTGGATGGAAAATTTTTGAGACTTGGTTGAAGATTTTTTCTCCAGTCTCCACTTAGTTTAGCAAACTTCGGTCATTAAAAGTAGCAGTTAAAATGGGGATCGGATGAGCTATAGTTATCTTAGTTCATGAAGTAGAACTTGAAAAGGTAATTATCGATGATATGTAGCTACTGAAGTTGATTTACAATCAGAGTTGACTGAGCGCAAAATCCCTTGATTATGAAGAAAAATGATGGAGGAGGTGAAATTGGTCATTTATGAATTTCAGTAGCATACTTTGAAGAGTTATGATCTTCATTCTGCATTTTGGAAATATAGATATCCGTCAATATCAGGGCACGATAATGATTCAAGGGTGATGGGAAAAAATTCACAAGTCCTTGTGAATTCGATAGATATAATCGAAGTAAATCAATTTCCGAAACTCGACATGAAGTAAGTGTTGATAGAATACTTATTTGATAGAATTCGAAAATGTTTAATGGAATGGCCATCTGAGAAAGATTCCAGACGCTCCCAATTTTTCGTGAAAAAGAACTAACTTAGTCAATGGTATTGCTCAAAGATAGCTCCACGTGTGTAAATTCATCTTACAAGTAATTCGCTAGGGTTAGATGGAGGATAGGGAAAATGGCTCTGAGATCCTTATAACTCATCTTATAAGTAGTTAAGATATTAAGAGTTTTTCAACAAGCTTATTTCTTCCATACACGCGAAGGAACAGTAAAATTAACAACTCAAGTTCAGTGTCATTATTCTTACAATGTTTCCAGAAGAGGCGAGATAAACATTTGGAGTACAGGATGATAACCATAACATGATGATTTGCTCAAATTTCCTTTTCGAAACTTTCGTGAACATTCAAATATTTCATACGCAGGATGTAAGGATAAAGTATCAATCGCATTCAGATCCTTGCGTCTGACCATACCCGGACATCATCTACTGATGCTACCGTACAAAATTGAGCCCATATATGAATGGCTCCGGACCAAGCTCGATATAACTTCATCTCATATTTTCTTTGAAACGCTTTGATATTTTTTAGGCCGTTTTCACTGGTGATTATTCTTTAGAGAAGTCATTGTTGCACCCAATAATCGTTGAAATTATACCGGAAAATCGTGACCATGGGAAACACCCTCACAAATATCAGAGTGATCTTATGAGAATCTGAAATGGACTCACACTGTTTCGATCCTGAGCCGTCTGCATGTTATAGGGCTCCTGACAAATTGACCTGATGCTTCCAACTTGATATTTCGAATTTCTAACGGCTTTTCATCAGCATCGACTGAATTGAGAGAAATTTTCTTACAGTATCCGCAATATCGATCGCCATTCCCGTGGTATGACTAGTGATCTTCGAAGTTTAGCAGTACAGTTAAATTATGGTCAATTTTTCAAAATTTCCACAAGGGGTTCTCGTAGATTGGTGTGAGTCGACTATAGTGATCAAGGTTTGACAACCACCACTAAGGATGGTGAGTTCATTCAAACCACGCGGGACCAACATTTTAATCCGAGCAACATAATTCTAATCTTTATCCGTAAGATTTTTAGGTCTACCTCGATATTGCATCTCAGTGCAAGACAAAAATTTTTACATTGTTGAATTGATTTTATCAGTTGAAGAGCAACCCTCATGAATTGTTTCAAATTATCTCGAGACAAATTCAAACGTTATTAAATTTGGTATCATTCACTTCGATGCCCAACGATTTCGATGATCAACGTCCAATTTTTTTCTAATATCTCAGTGCCATGTGAAGCATGCATGTAAATTTTCATCGGCCCAAGGAAAATGATTCATCCTTAACTAAAAGTTTTCTGAAATCCAAGAATAGTGTGTAATTCAAATCGCGGACACAATTTGTTATCTCCACCTCGTCATCCATTCCCAAATACATTTTCGAACATATTGCCCCAAAAGTTACAAATTTTCATTATCACTTCTCGAACATATTCCGTGCATTGAATCATCTCGCGGCAAATACGAATTAGTCGGAAAACCTTGCACTGTCGAAGTAACTTCAGACGAGAGGATCGCGTAAGAACTCTGTAACTTTACAAAATGTACGAACAACTTTGAGAGAGAGAGAGGGGGCCATTCCATTAGGGTCGCTCTGCAATCCTCATTTGCGCTCACGATTCGAATGCACGAGAGACCGGGTCGGACAAATTTTGGAGCAAGCATTTGCGAGTAAGGGAAAGAGTGAGATGGAGATAGAGTAATCGCACAAATAGTTTCCAAATTCGCACAGCGGGCTTGTTTCTTCGAGCAAGTGACACCGACGTTAACCAATGCTGACGCAAATTTTCCGGTAGAAATGCACAGCCTCGCGAAACTCACCACTACCACTATACCCTTTCCCAACCTATACGTACATGCATTACAATTTGCGATTTCTCTCTCTCTCACTATGGCTGTATGTGCTCGAATGCACGACATATCTTGCCATTCCGGCTGCGGTTGAACCTTTTAACCCATGAGATCCTAAATTAAGCCACGCCTTGATACTAGAATTTTCCCGGCTCTCGAACGCGCGTGCACACACACACACACACACACACACACACGCGCGTACTCACATGCTTGGCGTTAAAATTACACTCCGAGGACGCTCTGCTAGCTTCACCTATATCGTGTCCCCACTAAAGTATAGTATAGCAAAACCGAGTGCAAGCTCGCTATCTTATAGTGAGTGCCTTCTTCGTGTACATGCCACTTTTCCCAGCGAATCGCGCTGCCCCTCGCTGAGCTTCAAGACTCATTTCACCTGGCTATTACGGGAGGCTGCTCATCCGCTGCAAGTGTGCGCTTGAAGTAAATATATACTCTGGTGGCCGGATTTGGTGTAAGGTAATTGAATTTTCTCGAGTGCTAGAGGGTTTCGATGAAAAAATTTATGTTCAAAATAGCTTGAAATTTTTATGCAAAAGGAGGAAATGAAATTCACCAGAAATTTTTGATGCTTCCATTTTGGAATAAAAAAAAGAGTATAGGTCTCGTGTAAAATTCTACAGAATATTTTCACGCCATTGCTCTGAAATCCTTGTTTTCTTCAGTTTTTAGGATTTATGAGGTAACTGAGGGAAATTTCCCTGTGTAGGGTGCATCAGACTGTATAATACTCTCTCACCGAGATTTTCTACAACTCCCATGAAAATTCATGGAATGCTGATGGAGCGGAATTTTCCCCTGAAATTCCATTTATGTCTAATTTCGAGTGAGCTAGGGATACCCATCAGGTAAAGGTACATGTGGAAGAAAATAAATCAGTACGCGAGATGATAAATCTTTCACTGACTCCAAAATATTTTAGACCTCGTTGAAGACTAGGAAACAGCTATCAGCCCCCGATTAAACAAGGTTATGTTCGTTTCAGAGTAACAGTCCTATGTAAATTATCCCTCATCATTTGCAGGGATCCCTTCGTGTGAGAGGTTAAATGCATGTGCAAGTGCGAAATCTTATTGATGATATCCCTGCAAAGACTCCTGGTGGATCTGTCAGATCCTTCTAAGAGATTCCAGAATATTATATGAAGCGTTTCTTCGTCTTTCAGGTAATAATGAGAATTCCCAGCCCACAGGGAGCCTGTCATTTTCAATCAGCTCACGATTGACTATAATTTTCACGAGCGTACAGATTTGGTTCAGATCTCCACTCAAATCATTAGGATATCTCATTTGTAGGGCCAGACTTTTTCTGAGATGTTATTGGAGAATTCAAATTTGACTCTCAAACTTGTGAACCAATCCAATTTATTAATCCATCATCACCAATCAACCCGTGGTTATTTCACCTAGAATGATCTAATCAATCAATCTTCATTCATTCATTAAAGAATATCGAGAAATTTTTACAGGCAAATCGGTCATAAGAATGAGAAATTCATGAATTTTATCCCCGTCTGCTACGAGAACAATATGACTCTCACTGAACCATCGACAGATTCCTTACAAGAATAATTCTCTAGGGAAAAGTGATGAAAAATTCAGTATCGAGGAACAGGAACATCTTGGACCATGAATTCATCGGTAGTAAATTGGCACTAACTCGACACGTTACTCACTCATAGCAAAATGAAAATTACGCACTCACTCTCCGAAAATATTATAAACAAACCAAATGCTATCCGACCCCAGACATGGAAGTTCATCATAAAATGTAATCAACTGGCCTTTTCACACGAACCGTTAGACTCCCGAAAAATGAAAATTTCTTGTACTGTAACCATCAAATCAGCAAAAATGAAGGTGTGATTCTTGGACCAAGGTAGATCGTGAACAGAATGAGTTAAAGCTGGCATGTAAAACAAACTTATTCAAATTGACTCATCATGTAGGGAACTTTTTATACTTTTGTGACGCAGATGGTGCAGAATCAAAATTGATCCCTCCTACCAAGTTTCTAATGTGGTATGATGAAATTGAATCAAGCTCAATTGTCTATGATGTCTGCGCTGATGACTTCGATCTTCCTCGAAGCATTGGATGTATCACATGCCCGACGGAGAAAACACGCAAAAAGAGCCTCAATGGATATCTGGAATGAAACTGTGACGTATTCGGGTAACATTTGGTGGCGACCTCTTTTTTTCCTTGTTCGTCGGACTGGGTCGCGTGTGCAAATTTTTGCGTCAATCAAGCAAGCCTGTGAGCAACATCAACAAAGCTTTGCCAGACGCCTACGAGCCATCGAACTTTCAGTTACTCTGCCAGAAATCTGTGTCTAACAATCTCATAAATCAGTGTTTTCACATTGACCATCATTCCTGGTAGAAATTCTTTTCAATGCAACACATTAATGGCTGTGAAATAACCATAGCCAACTGGTGAAGAATCAGGCTTCAACCAGGAGCCCTCTCGACTTTCCACCATGGATCCCACGAAATTCGTCTCAATTTTCTTGGGCGGATTGATTGAGCAGTTGCCTGTATTGTAGTCACAGTGGAAGAAGATCGGTCTTGCAAAAGTTTGAGTAGATTTGGGCGAGAATCCGATGGTCCAAAAAAATCGTTATATTTTGACCTGAACTTGTCCTGTCTAGTACCTGGAACCTCATTTTGAGGCAACATTTGCTAAAATCTGGACATTTTCTCATCGAAATGTGATGGAATATGCAGCTCATTTAGAAGCAGGATTGACCCATCATTCGAAGGAGTCAATGAGAAATCCAGCATTCTTTCTATGTCATTCTCACAAAACTCTCATCAAAATAGCTAAGATATATTTTCTGAAAATCCCATCCGTATACCATCTGTAACACCTCACCTCCTACAAAATATCTAGATCTGATTATCCTAACCATTCAACAAGCCGAATCGTAATCAAAACATTTGAAAAGGCCAACAATCGTCGAGATCAATGAGCTCTGAGTATCTGAAAGCAGTGATCCACGCCAAAGAAAGCGAAAGACCAACTACTAACTGGCACAGGCTAAATACTCTCGTTACAGTAACATGTATGCATACTCTGGCGCCTATGGCAGACACAGAGTTATCTGGCAACCAAGCCTGGAATCCACGTCCGCCACAACATTGCTAAACGCGAGCCAAACGTTTTAGTGTGCAGGCATCAGCGTGGGTGCGTCGCTCTGGCATCATCATCAGAGTATATAAACACGTGGTCTTGATCTTTCCTGGGTGCTATACTAACGTAATATAAGCGAGGAGGGTGACATATTATATACGATGGGGGCCGAGGACGTGTAGAAATTGGCAAGAGTATGTGTGGGTTCAAGCGTGTCTTGAATGAGTTGACTACTTTTGGAGGGGTTACAGATGTATAAAAGCAGTTGTAGTAGTAGTAGTAGTAGTAGTAGTAGTGGTACCAGCTGGCCCCGTAGTGAATGAACATTGCTTATACCGAATCTTCTATATCCACGTGTTTGGCTCAGAGCATCGTGGTTATATTGGCCAAACCATTCCGTTGGCGATTGCCCCAAAGCTTGTTGTAGAGACCATGCCAGGCTATTGGCCACGTGATCTCTCTCTGAATGAGTTGAATTTCTATATCTTTTAACACCTGTTTCTATACGATTTGAAAGAGTTGATGTGAGTTCTGAGACCAAGACAAGCCTGGTGAGTTACGTGTTTACTCCTCATTCAGTTAAACAAAATTGAGACATCTTTAGCTATGAGAGTTGTTGGTCAATGAGATTTACAAGGTTCTTTCGATAGGACAGCCATAGATGGTCATAAAAGGTCCCTTAGAGTTGGGAATTTGTCCCAAATCGCAATGTACTGTTTTGTGGATATCTGAAGAACAAGCTTGCAAGTTATTTTTAAACTCTCCGATTGAGATTGATGGTGGGAGATCTGAGTGAGATGAGCTAGAGAATCCTATAAAAACCTTTGAACCAAAAATGTCTTACTATAGACTCAAATCTTCTTCCAAACCAAGATTCTCTCATCTGACAGTTTATCGTGAAATCCTGCAATAGATACCCTCTGAGACTCCTATCAAACACTTGTAATCTTGACAATCACTTGAACAGGTAGTGAGATTACCTAAAATATATTTATTCAAGGAACATTACAGGTGAAGTACGATAATGTTATGTGAAACTTGAAGCTTAACCGGCAACAATTTTACCCTCTTGGCAATCCCAATCCGGTTTGGGTCTCAAAAATTTTTCAAAATCGTAATTATAGGCTGTCAGTAGAACACGGATTTTCTCGAATATTCTATGGGCGGAATATCAAAAACTATTATGAAACTCATTCATGAATATTCTCAATCTAACAAGGGAGAAGTTCAAAGGTTTAAAATGCTGAACTTGGCTGAAACTTTGGGAATCATCCATGTTAGACTCTGTGGCTTTGTATATCATCTTCTTGCGCTAAAATGAAAATAGATGATTCATAGAGTTCCAGCCCAATTCAGCTCCCGTCCTCATGGGACTCCCACATGATTTCTATACTTCATTTTACTTTGTGGCATTTACGCAGGAATTTTTCAAATCTGGGTTTTCAACAGGATTTCTGGAGGAGTGAGATCACACGCGTTTACATATCATCATGTTTCAAAAAGTAGATCCCACACTTTTGTGGGACAAATGACTGTGCCCATGAATCAAACTCCAAGATCAATAATACCTCTGGAACATAAGGGCACCTATCAGATGGTAGACAAGATTGTTATTATACTCACCATGGCTGGTTATAAAGTTAGCGAGGTAGAGATCGAGTTCCCGGACGGAGACGTTGATGTGGTATGGGTTGACACAGAGCCCTGGTTGAGCACATTCCGCAGTCTTTTCCAGTCTCTCCCCATCCGTGGATTCCAACGGAATAGCTTTGAAGAGGATCACCATCACCAGATCCAATCTCCATACCTTACAAAAATGATCACCAATTAGCAGTTCAAGTTTAACCAACCGTGTATTTTGGTTTGGAAACATTTATAAATAGTAGACGGGCTGTAACTTGCATTGGACCACTGAAAAATTCATTTCAAATCGATACTTTTCAGGAAGATGAGCCGGGATTTTGTAACATGTAAGTATCTTGACCCCTCTTGAAGACTGAACTTTTTATCTCATTAACTTTCTCATAAACAGAATTTTACTCGTCTAAATTAAGAAGAGTGATGGATATGCTCCCACAAGTCATATCTCAAAATTGGTAAAATAGAACTGCATGGTCTTTCATCTCAACTTTTGATCCATTTCTTTTCGGCTCGATCATGAAAATGTGATGAAATATGCAAGAGAGCTCGAGTACCTTGTCAGCTTGTCGAAGGCAGTCAATTCTACGCATTTTTCCCTTCTGATCGGGGTTGCTGAGGACACACATCGCTGGCCTCTTCCCCGTGATACTGAGGACGAAGTCTTCTCTGTATTCTTGCGTTATATCCTTTCGTAATTTCCCTAAAAGTCGTGATGCCCATTTTTGTTTAACCTCCAGTTTCTCGTTCTGTAACAAACATAAAAATTTTATCTCGTTAGTATGATTAAGACATTGTGGTATAATCTGATTTAAAATATGTTGGAGGATATCATTTTATTGATAACTATCGTTGGTGTCCTACATCTTTTGTGTTCTAATCCTCTCGAAACGTAGATGCGAGAATTCCGAATCATGTGTAACGGGTAAACCATGACAACCGTTTTTTGGGGGATCCTCTCGTCGTCACTTCAAACCAGCAGCTCCAAGGATGAGTATTAACACCAAAATACTTTTTTTCATAACATTCTCATGAATTCATCTATTTGATTTATTGTCATTTTACTCAAAGCCGTTAGTTTTAATCAAGCGAATCGATTCAAATGGCACAAAACAGCCGTCCGAAAAAGTTATCAAAATAGGGAACTGACATCATTCCAGAAAATGTTACGTTTTGAGAGTTTGTGGTAAAACAGATATGGGAAAAAAAGTTTGGAATCTGTACGACGCTTTTATGGTTTTCAAATCATCATTGAAGTTTTGACAATTTGAATTGGCGCCATCCAATATGGCGGTGGCTGCACATGTGCCATAAAATTTGCCGACTGTTGTGATGTCATTTTTCATCGGAAATGTTCATCTCAATCACAATTGAGAGCTTATTTTACTCACATAACAGAAGTTCACGGTGGAATAACGCAGGTTTCCTCAGAGTTATCGTGAAAAACACGCTGAAGTCACGTGACTCGTGTGCAGGGCGCCAATTCAAAATCTGAAAACTTCAGACTCTACTTTGAATCACTTCTAGTACAGAAAATTCCCAAATTTTCATATATCGTGTCTCTTTCAACGTGAACTTCCATGACATGAGCATTTTAGAATAATTTTTGTGGTCATATCAGTTCTGTATTGGTAACATGACGCGGTTCTGCCTGTAAACAAAAAAATTATCAGTGAGGTGGTCGATCAAAATAGTTCATCCCTTCAATTTCAGAACCTTGAATTTATGAATCCACCACGGTCTCAAGGATAAGGTCCTTGCCTTGAACGCAGAAGGCTGAGGTTCGAATCTCGGCCGGTACCAATGTGAATTTTCATAAGTGCTTTTCGGTGGCTTTGGTGGTTTGGAATCTATCTTGATATGTAGGTTCCGTAGGATAACCTCGAAAAGAGGTTGAAAATGCGTCAATAGAGAAAAAATATTTTCGCAATTTTCCGATGTTTGGGTGCCTACAAAATGGCGAAAAATAACTTTCGCGCCTCGCACACGAGGTTCCCCGCTTTCGAGCGATCATTTTAACCCTCGCCTCTGGCTCGGCCCAAAAATCGATCGCTCAGAAGCGAGCTACAACCTCATGAACTCGGTGCGGAATATACTATTCGAGAACCCACAATATTAACATACCGTCAACTGGGGTAACTTTGGGACACAGAGGGTAACTTTGGGACAACCCATGAAAGAGTCATTATCATGCGCATCCAGCAAGGCAGATAATCCTGAGGCTTTCGTACCCGTTCTCCCTACTTGGGGCACGCATGAGCAATGTTTTGCACTGGCGCAAGGTTCTCTATTAGTCGTGAGTTCATTTATAGACAGACTTCTGTAAGAGTATGTTTCCAATCCAAAAAACAGTCTTTCGGAAAAATGAGTGTGGTACCGTCATTTGCAGGGTGACTCCAAGGTGACTGGGCTAGATTTTACTTGTCTGTACACATATCTAAACGGATCTATTGTTACGTTGGCGTACTTTTACCACTTCCAATCCTGTAGCGAGAGAACTGAAAAGAATGTGTTTTCTTCTGCAAACCGGGGTAACTGTGGGATACGACTTTGAGCGCCCATAACTCTGACCAAGGACATCCGAATATACTCTAGTACCTGTCAATCGAGAGCTGAAACAGCAAGCTTCCAATTGACCACAGACACGATCCAGTTCTGATGCGACTGTACAAGTTACATGAGTTTTAAGGAAAGCAATGCGAATTTTGTCCCAAAGTTACCCGGTTGATGATGGCCGTGGAATTCCCTATATAATGTATGCTGTCCCAAAGTTACCTCAAACCGGTTTAACTTTGGGACACGACTTTGAGCGCTCATATCTCCAACTAGAGATGTCCAAATGCACTTTGTAAACACCGCAATCGAAAGCTGAAGCTGTAAACTTTCGATTGACCCCAAATGCAACGTGTTTCAGATGTAAGACATACAAGTTTCACGAGGTTTAAGAAAAAAAAAGCGATTTTTGTCACAAAGTTACCCCAGTTGACGGTACAAGATTGTCTTTTACACCCTAAGTGAGGATGACAATGACAATTGATTCCATTCATAAACAACCTTACAACCTTTAACAATCCAACACTATCCAAGTATTAAGAGAATAGAATCACGTAAGAAATAGCAAACAGAATAAACCCACAACCTGTCACTACATTCCTTCGTACGCATACCTCCAACTTGAACCGAACGATTGGAAAAACGAGTCTCACATATTGATTGGGCGAAACGTCGTCGATTTTCCTCGCGCTATCACCATCAGCTGCCGCCGCGAAAAGACCGATTGCCTGCGAATTCCGTATTCTTGGTGACGACGACCAACCCGACGCGACGTGGGTCACTTTTATACATATATCTCTACACATATACATTAAAATAACATATATATATTTGTGGAGACAACTCGTATGTGAACTGGACACTGCTCTTTGAGATTCCGCGGGCGAACGATATCGGAAAAGCGGCTCTCTCACTGTATAGCCGAGACTCCAGAAAAGACGAACGGGGCGCGTCGTCCGAGCGAAAATTCCAAGTCCAGATCCATATATGTATATAGCATCAGGAACTTGGAGAGGCCTGCGATGTAAGCATATGCAGCGCACGCAAGAGACATCCAAAGAATAGCAATGTGTGGTTTGACTTGGTGTGGCATAGCGAAAAATACGCACTGTTACGGTGGCATTTGAGAAATGTGGAGAACGCCTGAGCGATCTGTATTTTACCGTTTTGCGAACGAAAATCGAGACAATTTGGGTGAACTGGGCTGACTGTATTTTCATAAGCTTTTATCGGAGTTTGATGTCTACTGGTCGTTGAGGGTTCATCACATGAGTTTTAACAAAATTTTAAAGTATGACACGATCTAACCCTTGGTAGCCAACTTTGAGCAATACTAGCTCAGCAAAAATGATTACTATGGAAGATAAATACAGGTAGGCCAATTCTTAGGGAAGCCTTCCTGAGCATTGAGAGTCTTCATATGATCAAATATATTTTTTCCTTGCATCTATTCTTCTGATTTGATCATGAGTTTTTCTTAAAAATTTCCCACATCGAACAGGATCGAGGATGATGAAGGGGAAACTTTGATATCATGAAAGAGAGAAGATGGTGTTGGAATTCGAGGGACTCCCATCCACGACGATGACAAGTATCAGGAAGCCTTGTCAAACCTTCATATTCAGGGTTGGGATAATCTTCAAATCGGTTTGACAATTCTTGAACGATTCAAGCATTCTCAGGTAGTCTATATAGATTTTAATATCCTGGAAAATCCTGAGAATGCAACGAGTATCACGTTACATCCTTCTCCAAGCGTGAAATCACTCGAATGCATCCAAATGAACTCTACAGTTGGACCTCAAAGTGATTGATTTGCGTGTCAGCGAGGTCTAATTCATTGATAAAAAGTGTTCGTAGTGAGTTAGAATCTAAGCAGGCAATCGCATACACGTACCACAAGTAAATACGCACATGCAAATTGATTAGGTTAGAGAATTTCCAACTATCTACAGTGCCTTCACGATCCATGAATGCAACTAGAATTGATAAAGCGTCCAAAGGTCATCAAACAGCTTTTCGAGCATTGAAAATTCGTGTCTGGCTGCGTCATTTTTCATTCAAATAGGATTGGATACAGCACTTGTAAAATCACGATACTAGCGTAGTAGATGTCGATTATGAAACAACATTGAATTTCAAATTGTATGGTTGGAATTAGATCTATAAAAGACTTTCGATAATGAGTCCAGAACTGACAAACGTGAGCAACGTGGATCAGTCCTATTCAAGCAAGTTTGTGATAAAATTTAACTGAGCTTCTATAGGAAATTCTCAGGATATGGTTTCGTGAGATCTTTCTTCAATTGAGTTCCCTCAGAAATTCCAAAGAAATACCTGTCAAAGAGCCTACATTGAATTTGTTTTGGAAAATTCCATGCGAACTTTCTCTTTATTGAGTTCCAATATTCGAGAGATCTCACATTCGTTTCATCAGTGAGCGTGAGTCATGTACTTGAGAAACTCCATAGAGTACGGATCTCATTTCTCAAGACTTAGAGTAAATATCCATGGTCAAAATTTTTCAACAAAATTTCACATGGTTTTTTCTTATGTCCCATGGGTTCCTTTTTCATACATGTCTGAATTCTCCAGGGAGGATTTTCTCACCCAACCAGAAGTTGTCTTCCATTCGCTCAGTCGACAAGTTTTTAAACTATTCTTGTCAAGAAATTTTCAAATGAGAGATTCCTTCATCTCTTTCAAGAAGAAAATCATACAAAATGTCGTATCTTCACCCAAATGATTTATAATAATTGACCGGAGGTGCGAAATGTGTAACTCGCCATCATCGATTCTCTGGTGTGGTCACGAATCTGCTGGAGTCACATACCTCGCAAACACCTTGCTTGAGTGGCTATTAATTCTCCCAACACGGAAGTACAACTATAGTGTACACACAAGAGCTTGGAAGATTGCTACGCACGTAGCACGTATATGAGGTATTAAACGCCGAGGAACCCTATAGCATTGATGTTAAAGGCATGAAGGGGTCGATTGCTCTCGTGCGCGCGCCTCGAATCGCTTAAACGCGTTAACTCGATCGAGCATGCCAAGTGCTGGGAAATGCCACCGACGCCCGATGCTTATTCCGCTTGGTTTGCACATCATGGGTTAATTGATTTGCCCTTCTTATCGCCTTACAAAGCTCGCACCCTTCACGATTAGGGCTAATGATTCGCACGGTTGATACCGTAAATGGATGCTATAATTTTGCTAGATTCGTTTGTTCCAAAATCGGTTCGTTTAATGATTTGACAATTCTATTTTGATACACTGTGAAAAATTGGTTGACTCTCCACCAAACTGGCAACCGACTGGCTGAAAAGTCAACCAGGTGGTTGTCTTTCCAACCACTGCTTGACTTTTGTCTTACAACGAATAGGGGATGCATACGAGATCCATGAGATTGGTGAGCGGTGGTCCCCGGTTGATATTTTTGGGTCAGACAAACAAGTTTCTTCGTGTTTTCTCAGATACATCATCAATGTCTGCCTGATCCTTTTGGGCACAAAATTTAGGTTCAGCAAAGTTTTCGCGATTCAGAACCCGGATCGGAGACCGCTCGGCTGAAGCTGCCACTCTTCCTTATAGAACTCCAACCTTCGTTTGTGTAATTTTGTGCAAGTAGCTCATTGTGTATTTTGGGTCCGAGTTCTAGTTATATAACACCCGACCTTTATCGGGAGGATCCAGTACTGTCCACACTTTTGAAAGTCATAAAGATTCACCTCCCTAACTCATTATTAACAATGAAGCCATGAAAGCTCAAGGCATTCTCTGACGATCATGATGAGCGCCCACCAAATAATACAAAATCACTCAGATTGAGTAGTGTCCATTCTAAGCCCGGTTATGACATGTGAAGTCACTTGGATCCCACACCATTCTCAACAGCCAAACTCGCTTTCAAAATGTTCGAAATAATGCCTGTGGCGTTATTAGCCATCAATTCGGATATGCCACTATTCATCCTTTTTTTTTTTTTTTCAAATGAGCAACAATTTTCTGCATGATGTTCGATTCACCCCATATGTGATCAACGTCATATTTTGGAGATATGTGACCAACGTGATAACACTTTAACTGCGATTAGCCCCAACGGTGGAACCGATCGCTCACAGAACCCGAACGCAATTTTTCCCGTCGCAGCGAATGTGATAACAATTCCTTTTTCGAAAAACCATGGTTTCAAATTGTAACAACACGAGTTGGGCTAAATTTAGCAAATGTTCATACAAATTCAGAAATCTTGAAAATTACCGGTCACTGTCGAAAGAAAGCTCATCGACGGCTTCGACAAACCAACAGTGTCCATCCTGGGAATCGATCGACATAACATTTTGTGGATTCAAATAGATTCTGTAACTTTCCAAGGCTGATGAATCATTAGAAATTCTAATGAAAACATTCAGACATTTCTGAGCTGTAACAAGATTCCTAAGAGAAAATAAAAAAAGTCTTAACCACTACAAGCTAGTTTTGAATGAATTTTGTGGTCCCTCAGTTTGACCAATGAATATTTCGGTCCTGAAGAGGATTGTACTATGACTACCTGAACATTGCGAATTTGAAGAATTTTAGTGGGAACAAAGAGAGCTCAATTCGAACGATTTGGTGATTACCTCTTCAAAATTTCGCGTGAAGCGCTGACATAATCCGTGTCCTTGGTACACCCTAAGGTACTCTTGGCACTATCATTTTAGCATCTCACCGCCAGATGTGGATAAATGGGGAGAGGGGCTTCATTCAGTTCAAGTAGGATGAAAAAAAGGACTGACCAAATTCAAAAGTGTGAGGACCTTCATATACACACTCAGGCAGGACAGGCTCTCCGTGATTCCTAGCTGTGTAAAATACTGTATCTCTAGCTCTATGTCCTCATAATTTGCATTCCTTGCAAGTATTTTGAAAAGATCTCTAAACAATCCTGAATGGGTTTGCAGTCGTCAAAGCTCAAAGACTACATCGAGTGGAATATTATGGAATAATTGTGTCATTACTTCAAAAAATCAGCAGACTCCTCTACCTCACTACTACCACCAACCAAGCTCTCAATGAAAAAATATCCATCCATCGGACACGACCTCAGTACATTAATTTTAGTCACTCGTAGCTCGCGATGCCGTTCTGCAATATTTATAATGTCGCATAGCGACATCATGTAGTTACAGCATAATAACGTCGCTTTGGAATGTCTCTCTTTCTCTTTACTCTCTTGTCACTCGTCTTTTGCCATCTTATTCTCAGTTTGGTCCCTCGTATCTCCCAAGTGTCTTCCTCCTCCTCCTCCTCGTCCTTTCTACAGAACACTCAATAGAAGCTCACCGCCACCGTTACCTCCTTATCCTTACAACACTATATACTATACTTTTGGATTACGCTTTTCAGATCACGCCCGCGACCTCTGCATTTACGACGCGGAAGCTTGCGATGGCACGAACGTGACAAGAATATAACATATCTTGGTGTCCTAGGCTCGTTTTTTTTTTTTTTTTTTTTTTTTTCGAAGCTGTCTACTGTGTTGAAGTCGGACTTGTCTAACTGGATATACTTACATAGCTATATACTTTGATAGTGAGTAAAATCGAGAAGAGGGTACACTCTTAAGTGGTGAGAGGAGGCCGATCGTTGCGTGTAAAGAAGCGCCAATTACTTATTACATACACAGAAAGAGAGAGAGAAAGATAGTAAGTGACGTAATTACTTTTCGGCCTGTTCTCCAAGTTTTTGGAGGATGGGGTCTTTGCCAAAGCTAAGTTTGAACGTACCGTGGAAACTACAATCGACTAATTAACTTTTCAGATTTCATCCGAATGGGGCGTTAGAAGTGCAGTTACTGTATTGCACTCCCCGTAGACTTTCCATTTCTCGATTGAAACTTGTGAGGCATTGAGTTTTTTGACTATGAGTCATTTTGATCGCAAATTGTGAATGGACTATTTTTTAGAACCATCCGTTCAAAGTGATTGAAATACATCCGAGGAACAAAGTTCAACCCATTCACTCACAATGCCCATTAATACAATGGACAAATTTTTTCCAATCGATTTTCAATAATCGATTAAATAATTTTTCTCAGAAACGTCAGAAGAATCTGGAAAAATCCATAGAAGTCTCGATTGATACATGAAATGAATCAAACCAAAGTCCGAAGCCAAATGCTTGAGTGCAATTAAGGAAAAGAATAAAAACCACAACATTTTGGAGACCCTAATTCTGCTTCCTTTTGTTCTGTTCTCATCAAGAAAACATATTCTGAATGTCAAGAATACATTTCTTGATGTCCCAAGCTCGCAGTAATTAATGTTTTAATTATGGCTCTCGATCAAGGTACGTTCATAAATTATGTTAAAGTTTTAGTGGGTAAATGTTTTACGCAGCATATATGAGGGTTTCCATGGAACTTTTAACTATTGACCCTCTGGAATGAAAAAAAAATTTTCTCATCGCACACGTTTGAAATGGGTTTCATGTGATTCTTAGACCTTGAAAACATGTGAAAAAAGTGGTGCCACTCTCTTCCAAGCCGAGGTATCTGGTTCAGAACGACATGTACGGAATTTCACACTTGAAACATTCGTAAATCAACTTCAATCGAATAGATTCGATTCAAAACATTGTCTAGACGATCTATACGGATTATATTTTGCCTGACTTGACTGTAAGATGAATTTCATCATCGATCTCTCCGAAATTCGATGTAAATTTCCAAAATCAAGTCAAGAGCTATGAGTCTCATTTCAATTTCTAGAATACACTGTGGTGTTATTTTGTTCATATTTCAGCCGTATACTATGTAAAAATCAAGAAAATTGCGATACCATCACATTTAGCGGCTTATTTAGCTTACCATCCGGATTCAAATATTTCTCCTCAGCTTCTCACAGAAATACCAATCGACAATTGCAACTCAAAACAGTGCGGTTATATCCTTTTTGTGACGAAGAAAAAAGAGCACAACGTCTCAACCCTGTGCTCCGCGTCTCCTGAGTATGACATCAAAAAATGACCATTTTCAAAGCCAGTGGCGCGATAACTTTATGAGCTTTGAAGCTTTATAAAATTCATCCGGATCAACGCACACTCACAAACCAAACGGGATTCGATTCATCTTCTTTTTGACTTCGAGAACTCATTGCTAAATTCTCCGTTTCGCACAAGGTATTTCATCATTTTCATAAACAATAGCGAGAAAAAGTATGAATGAGAGCTAATATCATAGCCAAATCAGCGCACACCTCTGAATCAAAGATTTTCTCAAAGTATGAGATTATTAGATGGATATATCATTCTACCGAAGTAGTTGAGGCATAGGTATTTTAGCTACAGCCTTATCAATTCAAAAAATCGCGTCGGTACGTTTGTAAACTACCCAAAAATCATCTTTTGCGGTCTGCTATTGACAAATCAGGATGCGTTTCAACAAAAAAGAATGTAGTCCATATTGAATGATGCCAAATACTATAAAATGCTACTCCTGTGCTCTCCGAATAGTTCAAAATACTCCTGGAACACTGCAGTAACACAAAAGCGAGCACAAAAGTTAAAAGTCCCGTGGAAACCCTCGTATGTGTCAGCTATTTTCCATTCAAATAATCATGCAAAGGCGGGGGAGGATAAATGGTTGAAGTCATGAATTTTTACGGTACGTAATTCAAGGTCTCTCCCTAGAACTACGGTTATACTTCGCAAGACTGAAGCTACTGGAAATTATACTGTTGGAGGTTTTCGTGACATTGGACCAAATCATAACAGATAAACGTGTCGTGAAATTCAAGGTAGAGTCGCAGTTTGTATGACTCTCATAGCACCACAGAACTTAATTCTGAGACTCAAACTACATCAGCCTGATGAGAATTGGTCGAGGAGTGACATAATCAAGACATCAGGAACTCTCGAGTACTTCATTCCCTCAGGATTTTTTCTGATTTTCATGATGAGACCTTGAATATTTAATCACCACTCATTCAGAATGGATTGAGAGAAAGAAATTGTCCATTACATTGAAAAATGTGAGGTTGGTTAAATCAAAGTCTCATCACAATCTATAATTCATGACGAGACAAAAGCTCCACAAATATTACGACTGTGAAAGGAATGCCATGAAACATGGATTTCAATGAAAAATGTCTGTCGCGGAACCACGCAAAAACTGAAAATAGTGAGAAGTTATAAATTGAGGAGTCACGAGGTCACAAATATTGAAAATATAGAAAAAGTGAAAATAAATGGTTAATAGTGAAAATACTATATAATTTCGAAAATCGAGTCTTGAACTATTTCGAACTCTCGCATTAAGACAGGTTACGATGAAATGCGAAAATACAGAAATTAATTTGGAAAATTTCTCCCGAGGTTTACTTTGATGATTTGTGATGTCCGAAAGATTTTCCTAGCCTTTCCTAGTGTATTATAATAATGAATACCTCAGCCGAAAGTTCGTCCAGACGCCACGGATCCGGTTGCCTACGTGGAAAAGGTAATAAAGTATGATAAGTGCATGGCCGTATGAGTCATTTGTGGATCGATCGGTGGATGGTTTAGTGGGTGGCTGAGTAGATTGTCTGGTTTGGTTCAGTGTGGTAGGACCGCTAGGACCGCTTACAACTGGAACCAGACTGGTACTTTTAGGACCACTTGACCTGTTCTTGTACCGCACTAGCACCGTGCTACTACCTTACTAGAATTGCCGCACTAGCTGGTACGGTCGAAGTGCGCTCTCGTCCGGTTCAATTCGATCTATTTTGGCCTAATCCGGTCAAGTTCAGTCTACTTCGGCATAATTGGGTCTAGTTGCCTAATTAGGTCTAATTCGGTCTGATTCGGTCGAATTAGTTCTAGTGGTCTATTTCGGTCTAGTTCAATATGCTTCGGTCTACTTCGATCTACTTCGGTCTAAGTTCGATCTAGTCCAGTCTGACCCGGCCCGGTCTAATTCAGTCTGGCCTGGCTAAAAAATATGACGTGCCTGTGTGGGTTATGGGTGAGACTGACTGATCAATTTACCGATTGCCAGTAACGCTATCTTTCTGAACTTCATAAGAAAGCTTTTTTCAATATTATCGATCAATCATTACCCATCAATATTACAAATATCAATTTCGAACTGCAAAAATATTTCAAAAATTTCTAATTTATCATTAAGAAGCCAAACAAGCGGTAGCGAGAGAGGCAATAACGCCAATAAAAATTAACACATTCGCTGCAACGCCGAAAATCGCAGTTCCTTTCCTGTGTGCGACGGGTCCCACCGGTGGGACCTCTCACAGCGAACGTGTTAAATTACGGCACGCAAATCACCTCGAGCTTTCTATTATTCGAAATGCATGGATGCCTAGATTGGGTATAGCGTTTTTTCCAAATTTCTTTTCCATCATATAAAGACAATCAAAATAGAACTCGATTTAACTTGTCTTAGTAATCTCACGATGCAAATTATCATGAAGAGAATCATAACTGAAACAATTCCAATTCAACCAAATAATTTCAAACGATTTTATCCAGAACAATTTGTCACAATCTTATCGTATTCCACAAATCTACGAGAACAAGACTCCAAGCCAGACTAAATCCACTTGAACGAAGCAAGATTCTCAGTTTATTGCATTTCGAACTAATATATCATCATTTCGCATTACAAGAGAAAATAAGTCCGTCTCGTCGCATACAAGATATTATAACTCGGTCCAATATATATATAACGCAATGGCGGCGGTGGGTTGCGGAGCGTCTCGTTTGTCTCTCAGATCAAACGGCCGAGATAAGAGCATCTATCTTTTCTCAGTTCTCGCGCGATTCACCTTCTGCGCAAAAGAGAGACTCGCGATATTTTCCAAGTCTATGTAATCAGGCAAAAACATCGTCGTCTGAGAAGCTATAGTAGGGCGAGTGGATGGAAAACTGCAGAAAATAAGGGGTTGGAAAGAAAGTGGAAGGAGAGGGAAAAGAACGATTTTAAGAAAACGAACGAACCCCTTAGTTTTATAGTCTTCTTACTACGATGCTTATACTATATATCTATCTAGACACTCACGATTGGATGCTACGGAGAGACAAGAGACTCTCTTGGTAAAATTTATTTGTGTAATGCTTCTATTCTCTGCGCCGTTTGAATGTCTTTTTATGCGATGAAACTGTTTATGCTTTCTCTCTTGTGCGTCCTCGACATCTGTGTGAACCATCTCTGTGAACGCATTTCTGCACACAATACTTTCGTCATGCATACTTTGATCCTTTACGATCTATTAAACGCTTGACATGTAGCTTGTGGATCGAGTGTTAGAGCTGATATTAGTGTTTTCTTGAGCTAACTTTTGATCACTGGATTGGTTACATAGACTGCTTGGAAGCGTGGGTGATACTGAGATTGAACGTGCTGAACTTGACTGTCAGGCTTTTATCTTTCGAAGCAATTATAACCTATCAGAAGGAACTGATCTGATTCATTTTGATCAAAATATTTCATTCGACAATAGTTAGCATTTGCTCAAAAAATAGTACAACCATTGCAAACTTGGAACTCCTTGGAAGATTAACACTTTCATGGTATCAGCGAAAGTCATCATTCGTCTCAGAAGGTAATTGTCTCAAATTCTTGAGGATTCTCAAATGTATTAATTTCTTCTATTTATCTACCCAGTATGATCACAGGTCCAAATCTACGTTTTTAACAGACACGTAAGTGGTTATTTGTCATTCTTTATTCTCTATGTTTTTAAAGCTAAACATACATCAACTACTTCTACAGTCCATCGCAAGACTTTCGGAACGGAATACAATAGAAACTTTCCTACTCGAGTCTCGAGGAACCCGAAGAGAAGTTTATTTTAAGGAATGTCTCGAGTTAAGAAATTTCGCAAATGACACCGATTGGCTGCCTCTTTTTTGCAAATACAAAAAAGAATGGATGGTATCCGAAAATAGGATGCAATCTAAAATCTAACCAGATGAGATCGATATCCAAAAGAATGCCTATTTCACCAGAAAATTTATTCCTTCCATTGAGAAAAAATTATATTTCATCTTTTAGGAAACAACTCTAACAGTCTGAGAAGAATTCGGCGAAAACTGCCGATGAAAAATGTTTGCCACTATCTCAGCTGGCGTGCGGCGAGGTTGCGAAATGGCTTTGCCGAAAAGATGGTTTCCAGAACAGAGCATGTGAAATGTTACGTGACTTTTATGGTAGCCTTCCATCTCTTTATGCACGTGGAGGTGTCGGGATCGTTCGATTGATCCCCTCTACTGCTGTATCCGAGATTTGGAATTCTGATTTTATCTTCTCTTATTTTTTCAATACGGGATCGCCAAACAATAGACAAAAATTTTGCTGGCTAATGATGCACACAAGCTTCTTCCAGAATCCTACGTTTGCATAGCGTGGCCACTTTTGTAAGGTCCTCGCAGTTTTACTGGCCATTCTTTTCATGTTTATGAGACTGATAAAAAGTTTGCTATGGGAATTATGATACCATCAACTGGGGCAACTTTGGGACACTTTCGATCTTTTTTGTTATTGTTTTCTGTGAAGCTCGGGGAGGTTATAATAAAACTCACCTCAGCTAGTGCCCAATCAAAAGCTTGAAATATTAGCTTTCGATTGGCGTGAGGTAGAGCTCGATTCGAGGATTCTATTCGAAGATACGGTCGTAGAAGCAAAACACTTTTTACAAAATCTGGGGTGGGGTAACTCTGGGATACTCTATGTTCAACTCATGCTTCTTTTGTTCTGAAATAGAAAATCGAACCTCTCTGTTCATAATTTAAAAGTCGAAGACGTTAGCTTTCAATTGCTTTTTGGAACGTCCCGATCGGATGTTTCCACGCCGAGTAATGCTCATTTGAAGTTAGTCAACTATTTGGACTAATTTTCAATTTTCACACAAATTTCTCTCCAAATCTCGGAGAATTGGTTTGAATAGTTGATTAACTTCAAATGAGCATTATTCGGGGTGGAAACATCCGATCGGGACGTTTTACAAAGGCCGAGTCTACATAGACGCGCTCACTCGGGGCGCGCGCGCTCTCTCCGCTCGCGCTCTCCACCCAAACACCGGAGTAGGTATCAAAAATGAGATTTGAAAATCTTTTGACGAGTCTTCCCTTTCAATTCGAGTATCAGCGCGAGTTTGAAGAGATGAAAAACGGCCAGTCTATTGCGTGAATCGATTAAAAAATTGATTTGCATCGGATATAGATCGAAAAATGAGAGACGTGGTTGTGTCTCATATAAGCATCTCCCAACTTCTCATCAGGCCTTCAACTTGCAAACCATTCAGCAATATTCAGTAATTATATTGGTTATACATTGGTACTTATTCCCGAAGCTGGATAATGAGCTCAAGTGTATGAAATCCTGATTAAAAACACCCGAGATGTCCCAAATTTACGGTGGACTGACTCTTGTAACACAAATTTGATCTTTGGTGTACATGGAATAGCTCGACTCTTCTTAACCAGAACTCCGCACATCTTTGCTTATTTCGCAGTTTCTGGAGAAAGTCTCAATGCAAACTCAAAATAATGTTGTTTATTGTTGAATAAGCCGCGAGTTAGGAACCTAAGAAGTTGGGGGTGGTGATATTAGGCACATCGGCCGACATCAAAGTCTCTCACTCTTCGATCTCTATACGATGCAAATAAATTTTTTGGTCGATTTACGCGATAAACTGTCCCTTTTTGTGTCATAAACCCGTGCTGATACTCCAATTGAGAGGGAACACTCGTCAAAAGATTTTCAAATCTCATTTTCGGTACCTACTCCAGTGTTTGGTTGGAGAGCGCGAGCGGAGAGAGAGCGCGCGCTCTCTCCGCTCGCACTCTCCACTCAAACACCGGAGTAGGTACCGAAAATGAGATTTGAAAATCTTTTGACGAGTGTTCCCTCTCAATTGGAGTATCAACACGGGTTTCTGAGATGAAAACCGGCCAGTTTATCACGTGAATCGAAGAAAAAATTGATTTGCATCTGATAGAGATCGAAGAGTGAGGTCCTTTGATGTCAAACGATGTGCCTAATATCACCACCCCCAACTTCTTAGGTTCCTAACTCGCGGCTTATTCAACAATAATCAACATTATTTTGAGTTTGCATTGAGACTTTCTCCAGCAACTGTGAAATAAGCAAAGGTGTGCGGAATTCTGGTTGAGAAAAATCGAGCTATTCCATGTACACCAAAGATCAAATTTGTGTTACAAAAGTCACTCCTAAATTTGGGATATCTCGGGTGTTCTTAATCAGGATTTCATACAATTTAATTCGTTATTCAGCTTCTAGAATGAATACCAATGTATAACCAATATAATTACTGAATATTGTTGAATGGTTTGCAAGTTGAAGGCCTGATGAGAAGTTGGGAGATGCTTATATGAGACACAACCACGTCTCTCATTTTTCGATCTCTATTCGATGCAAATCAATTTTTTAATTGATTCACGCAATAGACTGGCCGCTTTTCATCTCTTCAAACTCGCGCTGATACTCAAATTGAAAGGGAGGACTCGTCAAAAGATGTTTAAATCCCATTTTTGATACCTACTCCGGCGTTTGGGTGGAGAGCGCGAGAGGAGAGAGCGCGCGCGCCCCGAGTGAGCGCGTCTATGTAGACTCGGCCAAAGCCATTGAAAGCTAACGCCCTCGACTTTCGATTAATGACCAGAGAGGCTCGATTCTCTATTCCAGAACAAAAGTAACATGAGTATCCCAAAGTTACCCCACCCCAGGTTTTGTAAAAAGTGTTTTGCTTCTACGACCGTATCTTCGAATAGAATCCTCGAATCGAGCTTACGCCAATCGAAAGCTAAGATCTCAAGCTTTTGATTGGTCACTGGCTGAGGTAGGTTTTATCGTAACCTCTCCGAGCTTCATGAAAAACAATGACAAAAGAAGTCGAAAGTGTCCCAAAGATACCCCAGTTGACGGTATCGAAAGTTGAGTGGCGGGTAATGAATATTCCACAGTCATACGTCTTATGGATGCTTCATGAGATAGTACAAGTTTTGATAGACAGCTCTTAGAACCAAGTTTCTTAAGAATGCATTGCAAATTGCTACAAGAAAGTGGGATTCGAGATCCGCGGTACATCTCAAAAGATGATGCCTGATGTTGCGTTTGTCTCGGACGATGAATAGACAGCTGTAAAGAAGGTTTTGAATGTGAACGAGCCGAGCACCTTCGAAGACATTATTGATATTGATGTGCAGCTGTGACGGGACTAACTGACGATGAGATTATTGAAAGCTGCTCTTCCTCCAATGTAGAGGATAATCAAGATACAAGTGATGAGGATGAATCTAATATCGTAAATAATAATGTTAGTGGAGCTGAGGCGAGGAACGCACTTACTGTAATCAGATCATACTTGCAAATATCCGAAATGCCTCTAAGAAATTTGGATGGGGTATTTCCAGCTGTTGCTGCGATTGATAATGCTATCGATGAATGCGTGATGCATAATAGTATTCAAGCGAAGGTTACAGGAAATATCACGACGAAGTGAACATGTAAATTGATCATGAGTGTTTATGATCCAATCACGATAATCAATTTCAATCGTGCACTTTCTATTTGAAAATATAAATTTCACTGGAGATGGTTTTCTTACAATTTTCATAAATTTCCCCCTTATTTTGTCAAAAACTATTCGACTCGAAGAGAATATCGGGGGGTTGGGAAACTAGAGAGCATCCTCAACTTTGAACCTCTATAACTCGGAGTGAATTTGGGTCATTTTGGGGCTTCGAATTATTCACATCCCACTGTATTCAGTTTTAGTGACGTAGTTCCCATGACACTCGGCCAAGCCGAGTCCCCACTCTCCCGACACTCCGACGAACTTTTGGTGCTGCCATGAACAACGTCCCCAATACCTAGTGACATTTACAGACTCAAACTTTGTGTTCCGCACTTTGTTCTCTGTGTGGTATTTGTGCCAATATAATGTTCGTGAATTTTCTTCACCTCAATGACTGCATCCTCGACCTCATCAACCTCCTCAATATCTGAGAACCAAACGAGAAAACAATGGGTTACTGGGGGTACCACTTAAGCCTGTGTCACCAACTCATCCCACCTCGACAAACTGGCGCCCAATGTGGGGTCTCGTGAATTGGACATGACATATCCTCGTGACATGACGATTTATTGAATTACCGTAAGCTCCCCATTATAAGACAGGTCTTATAATATTTTTTTACTCCTGGCAGCATGGCTTACTTCCGGAACGGCCTTATATTCAGGGCATGGCTTCTGAATAAAGTTTTACAAGACCCTCCATCTGAAAATTTTGAGAAACTTACGATCTTGTCCCGGCAAAATAATTTCTCCGATAAATGATGAATAAGCTTTCGAATTCGACTGTATACGATTTTCTTCTGGTTATGTTATCCGGCATCGTGTCTGCAATGAATTTTGGCATGGAGACATCTTGATTTTTTCCTCAATCACCGTTCGTTTGTACATCAACACTTGGAAAACAACTTACGAATGCGATTGTGACAATCAATGCGCGTACTTTAAAATTTACAGCTACACTCATCAATAAAAATTTTAAAGAAAATGTTTGTAGGCCAGCATTACAAGCGTGAACTTTCACAAACTAGTACTCACTACTCTTCAGGAGCAAAAATCTGTTCTCGATCATTAAAATACTACTAATCGCCGCGATCGATTGAGCGTATTGAATGGCAGCACACGATGCTTGATCGGCAATCGCCTTCTCTCAATATGACAGAATCTACACATACTTGAAGACAAAGTATGATATGCCTTCAAGCAAACTCATTAGAACTGACTAGACTACAAAAATTATTCGGAAATGCTCATATTATGGGAGTTTACGTTGAAATAAATGCGATATGTGGAAATTCGGGAAGAATATATTGTCGAAGTGACTTAAATTAGAGTCTGAAGTTCCTCAGGTTTTGAATTGGTGTCATTCAATATGGCGGCGACTGCACATGGATCACGTGACTTCAGAGTATTTTCCACGATGATTCTGAGTCAATCCTGCGTTTCTTCACCGCGAACTTCTATTACTTGAGTGAAGTAAGCTCTCGGTTGTGATTCAGATGGGAATTTCCGATGAAAAGTGTCATCACAACAGTTGGAGAATTTAGTGGCACATGTGCAGCCACCACCATATCGGAAGGCGCCAATTCATATTGTCAAAACTTTATAGTACATTACGCGTCGAGTGCTGGGAACATTTTTTCCTTCGGGAAACCAAGCTGGACGTGGATGATGGCACCGTCCAGCTTGGTTTTCCCGAAAGAAAAATGTTTCCGCACGTGACGCGTATGCAGTTTTCTACGTATGGACGTATGAATGATGATTCAAAAACCATAGAGGCGTCGTAAAATTTCCAAACTTTTTTTCCTATACCTATTTTGCCGCGAACTCTCAAAATATAACATTTCCTGGAATTATGTCAGTTCCCTATTGGTACCAGGTAAAACTGCGTTTACATGACAGTATACATGAGATGCCCAAGAGTAAGACCGGGCTTACTTTCGGTGCATGGCTTATATAAACAGGGTAGCGTTTCTACTAGAACTAACTTCCGGATGGCCTTACTTTCGGGGGAGGTTTATCAAGAGGAACTCACGGTATGTAATGGATCTGCTTCGTCCGGCGGAAAATAGCTAAACTCATTGTAATGGGCTATTGAGTTCGTATATCCATCAATAAAGAGAGAATATTCTGAATTAGATTGTGTTAAGATAGTTTATCATTACCATACGCTCAGTTCAGGTGCAAGGACGATTCATTTCCCGAGCGAAGTGGAGAAAATAAGTCCCCAGCACCCGTAACGAGCCTGAGCGCACGGGACAATGATGATTCTTCATCATGAGAATCCTAAAACCGCGTTTGTAGCTTAGAATGACTGAAAGAGACCGTAATGATCTGGTTAAATCGAACTCCTTGCTAACCCAAACAGAATCCCTATTCCATGAGCTTCTTGTTAACGAGTGATGACTGCACACACCTATAAATTCAAATAGTCCGATGAGATTCTCCAGCGAAAGGTCCATAACTTCATAGTTGGTTGGTGAGGCTGCGAATTTCTGGAACTCGTGTAGCTCAGAATTCAACTCGAAATGTAACCTTCACTTTTCAAACATCAAACCAGAGTCCAACAATGTTCATTCTGACATATGGAAAATGATGAAACTTGAATCCAAAGTTTCACTGCGCAGAGTTAAGAATATTTCTTCGTGTGCACCTAAGCAATGGAAAAACTCGCCGACAACTTTGTCAAAATTCCTAACTTTTTCCAAACGTTTGCAGATTCATTTCAAATAGAATTAGTTCTCGAAAAACCGAAAGCATCCACAAAGTCCCTCACACCATCCAATCAGATGATCCCCGGTGACACAACTGGCCTTTAAAGTCCATCCCTGTGGGGCACAGAAGTTACCTCTCGGCTCATTCTATCAGGAGCAAACATATTCCCTCGTTCGGACACCACACAAATCTTATATATATATAGCGGATAGCCAGAGAATGGCTAAGTGGCCCCGTATTTGTTTCTGTATTGGTGACACATACGAGTATAGCGAGTGCGAAACTAAGCGCATAGGTTAGATATACGCAACAGCTGCCGCACCGATTTATTTTAGATTTCGACCAGCCCCCACGCTCTACCCTCACTCTCTCGAGTGACCATCTTTTATTTGCGTTTCCTCATTGCGTTGACACTAATACGAATGATCAAGAAAGATTTCTACTACATGGAAATTTTGTATTCATTCTATCGGTGGCCTCGATTATTCATATTAGAGAATGCAAAATATTGTAAACGTGTCTTTTTTTGTGAATTTGTGAGAGATAATTTCAGTGCTATTGCTTTTGCTTGTTGCACTTTGGTCAGGTATTCGTAGCAAGAAGTTCGAGTTAATGAGAATTGGGGCAGATTTATTTCGAGAGGAAGAGATAGAGAGAGGGGGTTGTTACGATTTCGAACGTATGGTTTGAAATAGATCGCTTATTATGACTTTTAGCGATATGGTGAGAATACTACTCTGAATTCCATTGATGGAACATGGATGTCTATGTGCTGCATCAAATCAAAAAATTCCGCGAGAATCATCGCATAATTGAATGAATGATTCTGTATAAGATGCAAAGCTAGTGGGTATTTTTTTCGATCATTTTCTTCCGATCTAAGAATGTCAGTTCTTGCACGAAATTGACCATGAGACAGAACTTTACCTCGTCATTTTTCTTCATCAATCGGATTTATTCGAAGCGTTTCAATAATATCATACTCTTCAAATAGCTGGTATTGTGGAAAAATGCATTCCATGCGTGAATTAGGCTGGAATTTATAGTCGTTGCCCTTATCCAAAATCCTTACGGCTCCCCTTATGCTACACCTTACGGACGGTTTTCAATAACATGTCGCGACTATCTATGCATTTTTCCGTTCAATTCATTAATGGAATTCCATATTATAGATGAGCGGGTCATATTTGATAACTTTTTGGCCCATAACTGCATTTAGTCTGTACTGCCGGTCCCAAATAATATAATACTGCACATAATGTCACGACAAGTTGTTAGAAACCAGCCATAAGGTGTCGGATAAGGAAAGTCGTAAGGATTTCGGATAAGGAGAACGACTATAAATTCCAGCCTTAGTAATTAATTTCACAAGTATAGATGAGACTAGAAAATTCTCCAAACAGTGGCGACGCTCTTGGATTTTTTCGTCCTTCTCTCTGTTCGTGCGTAATGCAGATTCTACCGCGTGCGCTCGCTCGCTTATACTTGTGGGCTATTTTAGAGTACGGAAAATAAAGTGCAGTGCTGCATTTTTAGCTTAACGACGTCGGATGGCGGCGTAACGGTCAGCTAATTTTTGTCCTCGCGTTGCTCACGCTGAGAGACTATAATCTTTCGCTTCTTCTCTCACTCTTTCTCTCTGTTTTTCTCGGTCAGCGAAGTGAAACTTTGTTGCGAGCATGCGAGATTGACATTGGTTAATTTATTCCACCGAAATAGTAATTTTCATCGAGTAGTTCATCGGATAGAATAATATAAAAGAAGCATGTTTCCCCTTAAATTTGCACTAATAACGTTTTGTATTATGAGAGCATTATTTAAAGATTAAGGGATTAAATTTATACACAATTAATGATAACCTTAGATGAAGTCCTCAGTCATCAATTCATAATAAAATTCGAACCAGATCAAGCACAATAAACAGTCTATACATCGTATCTAAAATGAATCATTGCTATCATCTATGCCATTTTGACAATTTTCCTGAAATGATCGTTTTCAAAGTATTTGAGAATAAAATCTGTATAAGACTATCTACCGAATAACCTGCTTTGTTGAGAACCCAATAGAAGGTGGTAAAATATTCAGTTTCAATTCAATCGACTTACCATTTGCGATCGAAGGTAATTGAAATGGTAGAGAATACTCAACTGTCACTAAAACATCCGAAAACTGAAGAATATTTCTTCGGTATTTCACGATTAGACAGAATGGATATTTCATCGGATTCTGGTTACACGATTCATAGATTCCCTTTGCAAGTAGATCATTTGCATGAGCTCAGAAAGTGAAGGTAAGAAAATGCAAGCCCATGCACGATTTTCTTCTGCATGACAAATCTCACGACTAATTCCACTGTTCTGATGGTATATAACGGCCTATCAGCTGTGTAGGCCAAAATCGTTTCTAATATCATGAATATAACCTTCAATTTTCTAAATATCCTTCAAAATCACAATGAACCATTCCTTCGTCCATCCATTCATTCATTCATTCATTCATTCGTTCAGATGTCTGTCCAAATATGTGTTGCCACACACAAGAATAGAATCATGTCTTGAAATAAATTTGGCTAAGAACAAGTTTCCTTCGCATCCAGGATATAAGCAAATCATCATAACCTGGTAATTCACACTTGATGTAATCATGCATCTTCATTTATTTGAACTGAATTATAAAAATCACTGAATCATGACACTTACCTTTCCCAATCAAATTTCAAATCCTGAATGAAATTTCTTCATCGATTCACCCATTATACCAAGCACGCAATCAAACATAACCTCAAAACCCTCCACTAGTACGAACATATCAACGTAATTCTGTGGGCAAACCCTCATTGTTTTTCAGCAAAACTGCAAACACATTTCAAGCTCACGAGATATGCGAAAAAGCTCGCGTATTCGTATAGCCCTGTATCAACCTGTTTCGGGAGCTTGCGGACGTTGGACTTTTTTATTGCTTCTCAGCAGAGTACAGTAGTGTGTGCAAGCTATACTGAATGAAAAGCGGGAACCGAGGGATGAAAACAAAATAGAGAAGAAGAAGAAGAAGCAGAAGGAGGGGAAGAAGGACGGATTGCGTCTCCACCGAAAAAGAGAGATGGATAGAGAGAGAGAACCCATGGCTAATGCCTCGTCGACGGCAAGTATATAAATCGGATATAAAAGCGACGACGAGAGTATCCCATAGGTATAAGTATACGTCATTCAAAGAGAGAGTGAGTGGGAAAGGGGAAAGGGAAAGAGTGAGGAAAGAGTTAGCGTGGATTTTTATAGAGAAGGAATTTTCGCTGCTACGCGGAATCCCTATCCCTCTTTCTGTAAATGGGGAATCTGGAACGCTCGCGAGTTTAGAGTTGGAGCTTGTATACATAGTTTCACGGCGGAATTTTCCACGTATACGGTGAGGGATTACTGCAAGCTTACCTACTGCAAACGTTGCGGCTTTTGCGTTTGAGCAAAAAAATATTGGTTAGGAATCCCAAAAAGTGTTTGGACATTGCCTATTATGTACTTTTGGCTGATGCCTAGTTTGATAAAAAATTTTCTTTGATAAAGAGTAGTTTGGCTTTTCATGGATAATGTCCAAGTTTCATCCGATCATTGATCATTTTTCGATTAGATTAGCTCAAACATGAAACGATGTTGAAATTTCTAGTCATATCAGAGAATTTTTAAAGTGGATACCACTTAGAGTTCCGAGTTTCCAAAGAATAAATTGAGAGAAAACATTTCTATGGTGAATGATTTCCTTCATTGGTTCAGAAAATTTGATAATATTTTGATGCAAAAAATGAATTCAAAGTTTGAATATCGTACGTGTTGATTTCCAATGATAGAACAAGAGAAATTTGGGGAATAATAGTATATTACGTAACAAGTGCGAGAAGGTCAATTTCCGCGCGAGTTGGCAACGTGTGCGGAAACTTCTCGCACGTGTTGCGTATACTATTTTTTGCAACTGTGCGCGAAGTTGTAATTAAATGCACCACTGTCCGGGCAAGATCATCTTGAGAACGAAGTTTTCAAGAAAGGCGAAATTCAGAGGGATGACGTGACATCATATTTTGGAACTGTGCGTAAATGAAAATGCATTTGAGCGAGAAGTTACATTTACGCACACTTCACCAGTGCGTAAATGTAAAACTGTGCGAGAAGTCATTCACGCATTACTTCTCGCACTGTAAATAATGAAGAGAAGTCTCATTTTTTTACAACTTCGCGCACACAGTTGCAAAAAGTATTTTTCATCATTTTCTTTGTACCCAACATGCATTCGCACGTTAATCTCAGGAAACGGACACTCGTCGACCTCCCCGCAAATTTTATTCCCACTCATTGAATTAAAATATGCGAGAATTAGTCATTTGGACTGACCCAAAATGAATCTCACGTATTCTGGAAGATTCAAAGAAAGTTTTTCAATTTTTGTTTTTCCACAGCTAAGACATCACCGAGGTAATAGCATTCAGTAAAACCGGTACCAAAAATTTTTCATCCCTTCTTTCATGAACTCGAAAAAATTCTGATTTGGAACAAACTTATGACCAAAACCCGGAGATCATTTACCAAACATGAAGGCAGAAATTGGTGTGTACTCAACATGCTCCATACTATTATCTCAAAAAGGATTGCCGTATAACATTTTTAATCGCTCAAAACGATCTAATTACGTCAGAACGACTCGGAATTACTTCAAATTGTGGTTGCACGGAGATGAAAACGATTCTGTGCACTTCATCATCAACCTACTTGCGTTATTCCAAAGTATGTGGGCCTGGTGGGTACACAATTTTGTGAACTTGCGCGATATCTCTGTTTGGGGAAACTATGACAGCTCGGCTCTGGTCAGTCTTGAAACAAGCTTCAAAATGGCCTCAAGTGCGGAGGAAAATATTGAAGTGGGATGAAACTATTGGCAAAACAGCTCAAGGGGGCATGTTCGGTACATTTAATCATTAAAATATGCACGTAGAGGTATATTCGAATTGATGTTCTCGACTCGATCAAGGTCTACAACCAAATGACTTGGAATTTTTTATACATCTAGCGAATGCATGTCTAAATGGCGCTACGAAGCCAAATATGTCAATTTCACTGAAAGAAAGTGCCCAGGTGAGGTGGGAATAAACGTCGTCTGCTTATGAACCGCAACCTACGACGTCTCGAGTAAACCTCATCTGGATAGTTTTTTTTTATATGTAAGACATGCATTCTGTAGATGCATGTGAAATCCCAAGTCATATAGTCGAGTCAAAATTAACTCATCTTCTGAACGAATTTACGTCTATTTAGCAAACTACGGCCTCACCTTAATGATGGAAGCCCATTCAGTTTCGAGACTCTGGTGTTGAACCTTGACAGAAAACAATTGTAGAACGAATTCGCGAACAAAAATATCAAGCAGAATCGTGGAAAGTCTTTCTTTTCTAAGAAGTCTCATTGTAGGATGTCAATCGTAATAATGTTGGTAATAAATGTTCATGTTCCTCAAAAATACTCATCCGACACGCTTAGTACGATGAAGCCATCTCCTATCGTCGCGCGAGGCGAGTACCAGGAAAAACACAAGTAGTTGTTGTAAACCTCAAATTCAATAAAATTTTCCCTCGTCAAATCAGAAACTGTCATTTTTCAGCTTCTAAAACTCATTGCATATCGTAACTCCTGTTCTAAGCTTCAAAAACCAGAATTACAATAACAACTACCAAAATCATGTTTCCTACCAGCCCAGAAAGGCATAATGAATAAATCGAAAGAGTAAAGCTATCTCATAAGGTATGAGTGGATCGAGATCAAAGAAGGCGTGAACAAAAACGACGTCGTGATTTGGACTAACATAGCATTGGACGATATTCTACGGTAAAATAAAGGAAAAGAGGGAAAGAAGGAAGCAAAGCTTGATAACGGAGGCAGCGTGAAAGAGGCGAAACGTCTCGAAAGTTTTTCAACGAAAGGAAGGGTGGAAGGAGTACAGGGTAAAACGAAATCAGGAGACGAAAAATCAAGGAAAACCGGCGCCAAGGTTCCTACTACACTTCTTGAGCCCCTTGATATTTAGATTCAATTACGCGGCAAGGACAAAGAGAGAAAGGAAGTTAAAAAAAAAGGGCCATCGTTACGGGACAAATTGTCGCACGGGACACGCTTCAGAGCATTCTCAGAGTTCCAATTTTATGTACGAAGACTCTGTTCGGGATTTTTCGATTAGTTAGGAGGAACCAGACAAACGGCGTATCGGGAATGAGCGCAAATCACGTTGGTTTCCTCCGTTTTCAAACGGTTATAAAGATGTTCTCTAGAGTAAAAGCAATCGAGCGAATATGTCTGCATTAGTTGAATTTTATATCGCAGATGTATATATATATATCTCATTCTTTCCGATCTTGATGGTGAATAGAGCGTAAACCAGGAGAGATTATACATCTCTCTTGAGGAGGTGTACATAATTGAAACATTAGGTGCATCAACAGACCATCAGGAATAAAATTATCTGTGTTATGGTTCTGTGAACAAATATATGCAATGATTTAAATCACACATTTTCCGGTATCAACATTGCCGTTTGGACAAAATAAGTGTACCCACAGATTTTCGATGTTGATTAGTAATCCTCTTGGAAAAACCACTTAATGAAAATTGAAGTCCACGTGGCCCCTGTGAACACTTTGATTCCCGATCATCTGATTACAAACATGAAATAACTGAAGGATTTGTCTATGATGTACCAATTATGAAGTCTGATGAATGCTTTACCAAAATGTCTCATCTTGATCGGTTTCAATTTTTCCGTGTGATACGAGCACGATCGGAAATATTATTGAGATCTGGCTATCAACTCGATTGAACAGTCCCAGAAGATTAACTAATCTCAAGTACATGATTATTTTTATCTACGTATCCCTCAAATCATCTATTAGATGAAATAGGCTTGATCAACTTCAGTTGACTACAGTCCATATATTCTCGTATGCTATCTAGTTCACCATATGAATTGTAATCAATGTTAATTCTTCCAATCGGTTATCTATTTATTTATTTGTCAACGGGTGCAACACTCTTTCGCATTTTCAAGCAATTATTTCAAAAAACCTCCCAAGTGAGTTTCTCAACGATGAAACCGAAATCAGTGCAAAAAATACGTCAAACAGAGAGAAGTTACAATTGAATAAATAGATGTCCACCTGAGAAGGATAATGAAAAATGCGAACACAATCACGTACAAACGATCAAAATTCAAGTACCAAAACCTTGTGAAGAGGAAAGTACATCTCACGAATATGGTATTTCGATTTCCTACAGACGACACACGAGAAGAGCTCAGGGGGGCTGAAAATCGTCCCAAGGGAGTGTAGAAAAGCTCCGATGTGGGATGCAGCTTTTGGGCTCGTAAAATATTACGGCGGCCGTTTGAAAGATAATAAACAGGGAATCCGGTAAAAGGTCTCTGAGCGGTGAGGCGTGCTAGAATTTTATACAGAAAATGCGCGAGGCATCAGCTTTTTTTACTACTCCACGTGCGCGCGGGCATGCATGCATGCATGCATGCACGCGCGAATCGTTTGGCAAGCTTTATAGAGAGGCCCACTGGTGAGATTTCTGATGTAAGCCATAACTGTGTGGTTATTCAGTACTGGAGTTACTTTTGCCGAATATGCCAGATCTTCTAATGTGTTGTTTTGGTTATTGGTTGACTTTTTTCGCGCTTTCCAATTTTGCCTCTTTCATTACTAAAACACTCTATTTGGTTGGTGCAGCACCTTTTGCTTGCATTTCAAAGCACTTTTTGATGGATCAACTTGATCTCTAATAGTTTCCTTGTTTTTGCTTACAGTAGGGTTGTTTCAGGTGATGACCGATGGGAACTTTTCAATTTAATGAGCCCCGGAGACCCTCGCTATTGACACGAAGTAAATGACTGTATTTATGGGAATGGTGGCTGAACAGTTATGGGATTTTAATCTCGACCCCACGCATTTGATTAGTCAAACATGTGATATTTTTGCGTCCCATGTTTATGTTCACGTGCTGCAGGTAAACAATGTTCCAAGTTGACTGCAAGTGACCTTTTGTACCGTCTTTTGATATTTTTTCTCGTTCTTCAGTCGATAATATTTTCCATATGTTTAACCTGATAACATTGCATGATACCAACAATTTTGTGATCCTAGCTGGTCTCTGGTTTTTGAGCCAAAAAGAGGGGTCCGACCTTGTGAACCTGGGATTTTCTTGGATTTTTGAGGATCATCTTATTTCGGTGATGAATGAAAGTATCTTCAAGTGTTTAATCTCGTTGGCTTCCATCCTGAGATACAATCGTGGAAATCAGGAATTTTTACTACATCTGTACCACGGGACCACCGAGAACAAAGTTTAGAAGTGAAACATAATGCCCTGCAGAATTTCTAACACGTTCACTGCGAAGGCGAAATCACGATTCCGGTTTAGATCGCGAGATAGTACAAATGGGTGTTTCGGCACTTCCGAAACTCCAACATCTTGTAGAGTCGTCAGTTTGGATTCTATTCACAGTTTCTCTATGAATATAGTGGGCCCCACCGGTGAGGCCCATTACACACAGGGAAAGACGCGTGAGACCCACACGTGGGGCCCATCATAGTGAACCTATTAACATGGGCCAATAAGGGCGATGCTAATTTTGAGAGCTGTATCTCAGAACAAGAGGTCTATGGAATTGCTTCCTTGGAATTCCCTTTAAATTCCACCAAATCATGATGATTCCCAGGGTTTGAGATGGATTCGGGACTCGTAAGGCCAATGGTCGAGTAAACTGTTGAGGAAAAGAGAACATCATTTCTAAGGAAACGAATGATGGTCATGTTTCTCATTCAGTAGCTCTGCAAAATAATCATTCATATCATCAGTTGCTTAATCAAAACTATAATCATCCATTGGTGTATCATCTCCTGACATTTTCAGAGTGATTGCCAAGTGGTGGTTTTGCTCAGTTTTCAAGGATAAAAACTGATTCATTATCATTTTTAGGATCGATGAGAGAGTAATATCAAGTTATCAGTTATGGCAATAGAAAGTATGAGTTGTTATGGAGGATATGTCAAGTTTGAAGTGTCTTTAACATCTGTCAGATTGTCTCAAAGTGAAGCATGATCAAATTATTCTTCCATCAGTAATCCACGAAGAAATTCCCATGAGATGTCCACCCATCAGCTACCGCGACTTGCGGGTAAAGTCCGGAGCCTTCAAAAAAGGCTTGGGTCTGATTCTTGTTCGATACCAAGTCGTATTCTGATGAGTACTTTATCCAGTTCTTCCCATGGTCCGGAACCAACTTAAAACTGTAGGCTCCGCAAAGGAACCTCAAAAAGGGGCTGAAATATTCATTGATGAAAAGGCACAAACTGAAAAAGTCGATTAAAATCTTCTCAATCATTTAAATCATATTAAGATTGAAGAATTGTTTGGTTCCATTGACTCCCAAGAATTTTATATTTACAATTATTGATTTAAAACGTTCTCTCCGACGGGTTCTACCGATGGGAGCCGGTCGTCCTTTTCTGAGTCCTTTTTTCGAATTAAAACACGTTTTTTCAATTTTCACATTACTGAATGGAATCAAGATCAAAATACACCAATGTAACGATGAAATCGTCAAGGTTTTAATATGGTCTACTGGGCCTCATTACCTTGTATCCGATCTGGAAGAATTCAATCGATACCGATTATTTGGAGCAACCTTTTCTAGCTGCAAGATCATCATTTCGGAAAAGTTTGTGATTAACGACCACACAGCTGATCGAGGCTTGCACACTGGTGCAAAACATTCCCCACGCGTGTCACTTAGAAGCAAAATAATACAAAAACCCCGAAGCTAACTGCTTTGCCACCCGCAAAAATATACAAAATTTCATTTAGGTGTTCCAAAGTTACCCCAGCTATCCAAAGTTATCCCCAGTCGACTGTACCTCATTTATCCTTTGCGTAATAAAAGTCACTTTAATCAAGCCTCCATCAATACCAAAAGATTTACCCAAACACTTGGTCAGCAAATATATAGACGTTTCATGTCTCGGTAATCAGGGCACGGAATTCGATTCAAACGTTTAGGACTCTCGGGGCAATTTCTCACCAGGCGCGTCGGCATCGTCGTCGTTGTAACATCTCTCGAGTGCCATTGCGCGCGTTCTGATGCAGTATTCGCTAAACGAGACAATCACCCAGGCACGGCCACGTGGGTGTTGGTGATACTTTAAGGAATAATACTATAGGCTAACATCAGGATCGATTGCATGCGGCACCAAATATACACACATACACACAGATATAGAGTATATAATACTTGGCGAGGCTTGCCTATCTAGCGCCCAGTTGGCATTTCTCACGTGTGCTTCAGAATTGGCGTCCGGGTCATCATAATACGTGCCCGACAGATAAGTACCTTCGATATATAGTACTACTGAATCGAGTGAACTGTATATGTATGAACGAGTTTCAAACAGACATGTTCAGTGACTAACTGCACCGACACATATTATAAAACACAAATAAATGTACAGACAAGAAGGTGTATCTAGATTAGGTATGTAAAAGTTACACGTTGCCGGTACGAAAATCACACGTGGAGCCGTCTTTTAGCGTTGGCCATATCAACAAAGTTTGCCCCCATCCTGATTCCATTCCAAGTCTGTGTGTGTGTTGGAGTCGGGTCGGGTGAGATTCAAGTTTACGAATTCTCGATTCTGCAGTTGGCTCATGTGTATCAGGGCGATAGGAATATGTAGAGCAAAGTGTCCTTTGTGTCTTTTGGATATGGGAGGTAACTTTGAGAAAGCTGAGAGACATAGACATGTAGTATGTAGACTTAAATGTGCTAAGCACACGCGAGAAAATCGTCTTATAGAGTATAGTCCTCAAGTGTTTGCGTGCAAGTTTGGAGTTGGCTTGTGAGAAGTTGGCTGACTCGATGACTATTGAGATTGCTTAGATAGGCATTGAGTGACTCAATGACTCGAATGTGCTTGACTTTGAGATATGGGAATAGGTTATATTGTAATGGGGGTGATACTTTGTTGGATTAATGTTTGGAGAAGGAGATTTTGAGAGAAGAATTATTGGGTCTGTTGGTTTTTTTAATCATTGAGGCATGATGGTGTTGTGTAGAATAGTGAAATGAATTGATAATTTAATGATTTTTATCTTATGTAGAGGAGAGTTAATTCCTCCAATAGGTGGTGAAATGGTTCCTGAATGATGAAATTGAGAAAGGAACAGCTTGTCAAGTGATTTTCATGAAGTTATTGACTATCCACCGAATGAGTTATTGACAAATTTGAATCTGGTAGTCAAAGATCTGAATTCTTTCTCGTTTAGTTGTCGATATGAGATTTTGGGGTGAAAAGGACGAGGATAGGACACGATAAAAAATGTAAAATTTATCGTGTTTGTCTGTTGACTCGTCTCTCTCTGATCGATACAAAAGCGAAAGAAGCATCCTCCGTCCTTGAATGAATAGCATGTTTTTGTTGCAGAGGTCAATCGTTGTTTGTTTGCATACACACGCTCATCTCTTCTATTCTCCTAACTTATTTGGTTCTCGAATATTAAGACAACTTTATTCATCCATTTTCTTTATCAATTGCAAACGCATGCATGAGAACAACTTTTCATTCCATCTCCTGCGATGAAACTCAAGATTGAATTTAGTCAAAAATGAGCTATCTAAGGTTGCCAGTTATCAGGATAAGGAGCGTTCACCGAACAGCTTCAATAATTGGTAACGGCATTGAATATCAAAGTTGGTTGTCAGATCGACAAGACACCAGCTTTAATATTTATCATCAAGGACGAAAAATCTACAATATCTCTCATGCATTGAATATCATGCAATTTTCGCGATAAGGTCATGAATTCAGTCAATTTGATAATTAACACCACGTGGATACTAGAGTAGTATATTATATTTCACACCGCGTTTATGAGGTTGTATTTTGCTTTCGAGCGATTCGTTTTTGGCCCAAGCCGCAGGCGAGGGTCGAAATAATCGTTCGCAGGCGGAGAACCTCATGAGCGAGGCGCGAAAGTTATTTTATGCAATTTTGTAGGCACCCAAACATTAGAAAATGGCGAAAAATGAATTTTACGTCGTTTTTATATTTTTTGATATCCAAATCTCACGACAATGATGTCAATCCATCATCATCAAGCTTATTACCCATCAGTTAAAATGAAGAACTTCTTCTGACTCGAGAGTACCTTCCTTAGCACCTCAGTTTTTTCTTGAATATACAGGTAGATATATTCAAAAGATGGAAACATCCAGAAATTATAGAACTAATTCAAATTTTTCTTAGCAATTTTTCCTCGGATTTTTCTGCCCAGGAAACGGGAAAAAATCTCCCGACAGCAAAATAGATGAGATTCCATCGAGATGTTGTATGCTGATTCAACGATATTTAAGATGGCTTTTCAATGACAATTTCCTCCATCAAGCTTAAAGCTTCATTTGAATGTTTTCCTGGCAATTATACAATTTGAATTTAGAATTGTTGCAAATAATTTACAGTCGACTCAAATGAAAACTTTTTCGTCGACGATTTCAGAACACAATACTAATTGATATCAGATATTCTGAATATCATACCAAATTCATGACAGGATACGCTTTCGCACATCAGCCTGTTCATGACACCAGAAACTATATATGCGCTCCAAAGTATTTTCTCACACACACAAATGCTCTTGATGGAAACGTTCAATGCATGCACATACGAGAATGAGTTGCGCACATTTTGCAAATGATATAAGCATGTGTGCGTTTGGGGGATAGGGCCATGCGCCTATCGATTTGGTTTTTCAACCCAAGCACTCGTTTCGTGGTGGCTCTCCGATGCAAACATCGTATTCAGACTATCTATATATCTACTCTCGCGTGAGTATGTAAGCACCCATTTTGCGTTTGTTGGCTTCCGTGATTGCCTCTTCATCAAAATTATCAATAAGCGTTGCCTCGGAGAGCTTGATGCAGTGAATACCGCAACCAAAGTATTAGAATCTGATCGCCGTCTTCTTTGCAATACGAAATTATATCGAAAGGGAAAAATTTGAGGCTACGCTGTACGCGTATCAGTAAAGTCGTTTTGAGATATTTTTCTATGCCCATGTTGACTCTGCTATTATTATTTAGGCAGATAAGGTCGAATGAGAATTTTTAACAAAGATTTCATTTTTGATGAAGTGTGCGTAAGAATGAACTTGATGCACAATTGGTCGAGATTGACTCACAGTTTATTGATAAAGATAGCTTGATGTACGAGGATAATATCTACTTTCTACACCCTTGTGTTGCAATGTACTATTTTATGCAATTTTCCGATAATTCACATGTAGAACTCTTTGCGGTTGATCGATGAAAATTTCCACTTTTTTTCACGATTATTTCAACCCTGGCCTGCAATTCGGGTTGAAATTGGATGGCTGAGAATGGAGCCACCCCATGAAAACTTGATGCGGAGATCATTATTGCAACCCACTGCGCACGAAAATGTCCATTTTCTTACGCATTTTCGAAGTTGAAACCTTTTCTATCGTTGGTGCGGCAGGGGAAAATCTGAGGTGGATGTGCCCAGCACATCCATGTGGATGGCCCAGCCCATATCATCCCATCCGAGCCCAGCCCAGCCCAGTTCATCTCAGTTCAGTTCAACCTAGCCCATACCACCCCATCTCAGCCCAGCTCAGCCCAGCCCAGCTCAGCTCAGCCTAGCTCAGCCCAGTTTGATTCAGCCAAGCCCATCCCACGCTATCCTAGCCCATCCCATCCCATGCAAGCCCTTCCCAATCCAGACCAGCTCATACCATCCCATTCCAGCCCATTCCCTCAGCCTAGCTCATCTCATTCCATCCAAGCCTATCTTTATCCAGCTCATCAAGATTCAACCTACCGGATCCGAGTCCGGACCAATCCGATCCATCCGAGCCCAACACATCCCATTTTAAAAAAGTTATACGTGGCTACTTCGTCACTGAATTGTAATTCCTGTGATATTCCTGCTGGCCCAAGCCTTTTATATGACTCTCTACATGAAAATGTTTTCTTCTCCTCAATCGTTCTTGTAAAGACCGATATTTGTACATGAGAATGTATCTTATCATTCTCTTGCTTGACTTTTATGCATCTTTCGATGCCTTAAAATGCCTAGTCACTTTCTGTGATAATTCTACTATTTCTTGACCAAAAAGACAAATATTTATACATCTTTATTCATTTATTATGTAGGTGTAACATATGTGAATTATGCTACTGTATTTTTTAATTTTGCCCTCGGGCGAATAAAGGTTATCAATCAATCAATCAATCAATCAATCAATCCCAGTCCCAGCTCGACCCATCTCATCCCATCCTATCCTATTCCAGCCCATACCATACTTCTCTATCACAGACCAACCCATCCCGGTTCATACCATTCCAGTTCAGCCCATACTATCCTATTTCGGACCATCCAAGGCCTCCCACCCGACCCCAGACCAGCGTGGCTCATTCCATCCCTGGCCAGCTCATAATCCCAAAAATTGTCATCGGTAACAAGAAATAGCTATAGTAGGAAGGCCCCACGTGGTTTCGCCTTCTTGCACACGTGGTCGCCACGCACATCTTTTTCACTCTCAGCACGTCACAATTTGTTATTTCATTCGTGGTCGCAAAACCTGGGCTTTGCATCCTTGCGATGGTTTCAATCTTCGTTTTCCACTTTGTTTGGAATTGGGCAACCGATATATGAATTAAGTCAAAATTCATCAATTCTCATGTAGTTCTGATTTTTATTGCACAAACGATATTCATGTCACAACCAGAAGCTTGTGATGACTTAAAATTCCATGAGGAAATCCAGGAATCACTTCGATATCAGAGAGTTATCGAGAACTATTCGACAAGACTTATTCGATGAGTGTAAATGTTTCTGAATTACATTGAACAGGGTGAGGTTTTCATGGTTGAAGGAGAGGGGTTCATTATCAATCTAATCGCAATTTTTCACTCGAATTGGCTCCTCCAACTGTATTGCGTACATTTTTTTCTCATCAATTTCTGAAAATCATTCCTCGGCTACATGCCTGAGCCATCTTTTTGAATAATCTTCAACCAAATTGATAATGAATCAATCAATTACTAATCAATTAGTCGATCAATCATTCAATTCATAGCAACAATTGACCCCCAAGAAAGAAATTAGTTGACAATGCCGAAATCGAATCAACATTATGTGATGAAATCGGATCAAACTAATCCATTAAAATCATTAAAATTCCCCATGTTACATAGCAAGATCACCGCAAGTATCAAGAACTACTTCATCAAAATATCTTCGATCACATAAAATGTCAAATACGTCCTAAAACAACCAACACCCATCACGCTCGAAATTTCATTCAACCCACTCTCTTGCACCTATCAATCGTCTTCATTCCACCAATGTAATAATAGGACGCTGCAGCATCTCGTTGCCAGTTTTCTGACGACTAACTACGACACTATGCAGCAAACGAGATAAAATCGCATCGGGGATGACACACACCACCACCAACACCAATCCAACCCTCATTCCACGCATATTAATACCCAAGTTACTCATAGACGAAATAACCATCCTACAGACACAAAACGTGGTCAATCGAAAATTTACGTTCCTTCCTCATCTCGTACCCTTTCCCCATTTCAATTTACCTCTACTTACATATCCTCAGAACTAGAATCTCATCGTTGAAAATATATATTTATTAATTTGGCAAAGGGCCCGACTGGATCAGCTGCCCTTCCATATACCCAAAAAGCATTACATGCACCCACAGATATATATATAGATGATAGAGAAGGCGTTATGACGCGAACAAAAGCGTCGACTCGAAAACGGATTTCTTTATAGGCAATTCCGGCACACCGACCGAGCGAGCGATGCATACATACATATTAAGAGTATATATGTATATATAATACCTCAAAAGCTGTAAATATTACCGCTCCATTCACTGCCTGAAGAAAAGTTAGAGATATTCTAACTGTGTGTATGTAGATATAGATACAAGAGGAAAGAAGGATATAAAGAGAGGGAATCTTCCGCAACGCGCATACATCTTCAAAACTACTGTATATATATAGCTAAAGAGTATACATGCAGAGAGTTTCGACCATGCCGATATCACACACATATCTGTATATGAGTGAATCGCGGCTCTTCGGCGCGCCATCCGAACCATCCCTCTTAGCTTCGTTCCTGGTCTATGTCATATACATCCTTGATACAACCACGACAAGCAGATTCGCGAGTAGCATTTCATTTGCTGGTATATGGGTGCATGAATTCATGTATGACTGTGTGTGTGTGTGTGATGTTGCTGTATGGATAGTACAGATACAGAGTGGAGGCTGATGCACGCAAATGAACGGATTGCGTCCCGTTTTGCGGCAGTGCGGGTATGTATCTCGAGTCGAAGCTGATGCTTCTGAAACGATTGGCGGTAAAAGGTTGTGTTCGTTTTTTTTTTTTTTTTTTGCTAGTTTTAGTCAAAGAGAATGTGAACTTTCTGAGCGATTGAGTGTGGGTTACGTGTACATTTATTTGCGCATCTGTCGAGATTGAATTTTGGTGGGTCGTTTTGATTCCATGACTATGAAGTATAGAGTGACCGTTTCAACTGAAAGTATACAAAGTAATATTTTTTAAAAATAGGTAGCAACTTGACAGAGATTTACTGTTGCCACTGATAATTTTCAAAAAATTAGATATACTGGTTATACAGTGGCTTGAGCTGCTATCATTTTCCGGCACTATCATAACAATATGTTTTGCACCAAGTTCATGAGGTTGTAGCTCGCTTCTGAGCGATTGGTTTTCGGCCCGAGCCGCAGGCGAAGGTTGAAATAATCGCTCGGAAGCGGGGAACCTCAAGAACGAGGTGCAAATACTATTTTATGCAACTTTACGAGCACCCAAACATCGGAGAATTGCATAAAGAAATTTAAGTATTCTTTGTTTTTTCTATAATTTGGGTCAATTCCGTATGATGACATCAAAGTATAGATTCATGATTTTCCTATTAATGCAATTCTAACCTTTTTTTGAGTTAAAATTTCAGGATATACAGTTTGAGATAGTGATTCCGAGCCACTGAAGACACTGAAAAAAGTAAATTTCAAAATTCACACTGGTACCAATCGATATTCGAATTCAGAACTCCTGCGCTGAAGGTAAGAATCTTATTCACCAGGAAGCGTTGTCTTTCAAAAATTCATTCTTCATCTTCAATGCCGAGATTGGACATCGATGAGAATATTCATATTCATATAAAATAATCAGTTTAGAACTGGTACGAATAATCTGAATGATATGAATGGACGATCCAAACTGTCTCGTGTAATTGACACCAACCTTCATCCGTAGTATGGAATGAAAGATATACCGTAAATCTTGAGCACGAAAATTTTGAAATAGCTGACGAATTTTTCTGGGCAGTTATTTTCAAGCACAGTCATCAATTTTGAGATATTCATCATAACGTATCCTATCCAAAATCAGGTTAAGTTAGGTTGAAGCTCGAGTTCGTCGTCAAATCTAGGAATTACTCAAAGTTCATTTCTCACAGAATGTATAACTTTCTGTGCTTCGGTGGTTCCAGAGGAAACATCGCGATTTCTCGTTGATTGGCATCAACGTAAAATTGTCAAAGTTGTTTAAAACATATCAAGAAAACTCGAATCTTTTCATCAGTTCTCATCCTAGGGACCATGAATTCCTAAGCCATCCTCAAAAATCAGTACCATAGTCATATCGTCATCTAAAGCTCGTACTCAAACTCAATTTTATAACGAAATCCCTCAAATAAAACACACATGATCTACAACTACCGACAATTTTTTATCACCCAACGCCCCAAAAAGTCCGACCTCCTAAAACGTACAATAAAATTGACAGAATTTTCACTACCCACGCAAGTTATTCATCTTGAAAATTGTATATATACTATGTACACATGTAGCCTTGGATTAGAGGGTTATTGTAGAGGCGTTTCGTCGCAGCTATACCACTACACATAGTATAGTATACTAACATTGCGGATGTACCCTTATTTTTCGGTGCTTTATATCCTCGATGGGTCTAGACTGTACAGAGAGAGAATAGCCAAGCGTACATATATAAGTGAGAGAGTGAGAGCAACGTCATTTCCGCATCTCACTCTTCCTCCTCTTACAAGTATAGAAGCAGAAAGGAAACGAGGCTGCGAGAGACGCGCTCATATACATACATTTACCCTACTGTCTATAAGTATATATTCTACCCTCTGATGGTACTTATGTATATTCCCTTCTCTTCGCGACTACTGGCTCTTTAGACTAGGCGAAATCGGCGCCACCGCTGGAAAAATTATTCCCATTGGATTTTTTTGCGGGATCCCCTCCGGAAGACCCTCCTGAATCCAAAAATGCATGTGGCCAGTCGAAATTCGAATGCAAAATTGTTTAAACTAAAATTGTTTAAACAAATTGTCTGTATAAACTTTTTCGGTCCCAAAGCAAGTTTTTAAGGTTATTTGGCCTATTTTAAACAGAAAGTCTCTCTTGTCATTTTTCTCTAAAATCCATCGTTTTCGAGCTGTGAGCGTTTCAAAGTTGAAAAATTGCGAAAATCGCGATTTTCAGCGATCGATTAGAGTGAGAAAAACGTAAAAATCTCATGTTGCCAAAGCGGAAGAATGTTGATTGAGATGTCTTTAACAATGTCCAATAGCAAAAATTCATGTTTCCGAGCGATAACCCTTTGTTTTTTCAATGTTAACAATGGGTAGTTGCGCACGCTGTAGCCAGAGATGCAGCGGTGGCGGGCTGCGCGTCGTCTGCTTGCTCGTGCCGATATCCTATGCTATAGCGTGCGCAACTACCTATTGTTAACATTGAAAAAACAAAGGGTTATCTCCCGGAAACATGAATTTTTGCTATTGGATATTGTTAAGGAGATCCCAATGAACAATTTTCCGCTCTGGCCACATGAGATTTTTGAATTTTTCGTAGTGTTTTCAGTCGTTGAAAATCGCAATTTTCGCATTTTTTCAACTTTGAAACGCTTATAGCTCAAAAACAATGGATTTTAGAGAAAAATGACAAGAGAGACTTTCTGTTTAAAATAGGCCAAATAACTTTAAAAACTTGCTTTGGGACCGAAAAAGTTTATACAGACAATTTGTTTAAACAATTTTAGTTTAAACAATTTTGCATTCGAATTTCGACTGGCCACATGCATTTTTGGATTCAGGAGGGTCTTCCGGAGGGGATCCCGCAAAAAAATCCAATGGGAATAATTTTTCCAGCGGTGGCGCCGATTTCGCCTAGTCTACTTCGCACAATGTGTTTTTGTTTTGTTTCTGCAATACGCGCGGCAAGCTTGGACTGCTTGGCACTTTTTGTGTTCGGTGACGTTACGCCACGCCACGGCTTAGTTTTTCGATACTCGGTTTTTTCTTATTCTGTTGTGGAGTTCAATTTTGTGAGGGGCTAGATTGAATTGGTAAAAATGGCAATTTATATGGACAGTTTGAAGTTTATATCCTGTGAGATATTTAAGATTCAAGATTCGATTGAAAAGTGCACCGGGGAGACAGGCTGACTTGAACTACTCATGTCTGACCATACGCGGATTTTACTACTGATTCTTTTATAAATATTTATATTCTACGTGATGGGTATTGCAGGTACTTAATCTACAGGACAGCTACTTGAAATTAAAATTTTATCATCATTCATGAATCTGCTGTTCCGGGAACTAGATAGTGCGGAGGAATTTCTATTGAGCTCATAAATATCTCAGCTTGAGCGTTTGCCGCGTCAAAATACAGATATAGAGTGTGAGTTGTCGTTGAGCACCGCGTGTTGCACACACTAACAGAGTTCTATCTAATTCCTGTCCCAAATCCATTTCCACATTGAAACATCGATACCTCGTTATCTGTGTCATGCCAAATGAATCATGTATCTCGACTAGATACTCCAATATTGGGTTAAAGGGCGAGTCCCACATGAAAAATGCACTGCCCAATGCGTTTGATGAGATTTGAGAATCACTCTCTTTTGTCTTGGAAGGTATGAATTATATAATTTCGAAGAGAACTAAAAACTGTGATAAATCTTCTGATCGGCATAAATTTTGATAGTCAATTGACTCGAACTAAAATAAAAATCCGAAGGCTCAGAGATTAGAGATATTTGAAATGCCCGCCAGTTTAGTATGACTGTTACGGTGCGAGTGATGTGACGGTAGTAGTTGAGTTCTGACAAAACCTCCTGCGAATCATGCAATTTTCTATCAAGTATGATCATAACTGAGGCATGATTTTCAAATTTCTTCAGCTTGAGTAGGATATTTCTTATAATTACATGACATCATTACTTCAGTGGAGCCATGTTGATCTAGTTCAGTCACGTGACTCTCCAGATGCACGTAAAATTTTTCGTTTTTGTCGTATAGGACCTCTAAAAGTACAGTGAGATTGGATCTAGACAAATTTCAATACGAAGTCTTGAAAGGGATAATTAAGATAATACATCTTTTCTTCCATTCAGATTTCACGACATCATAGCCATTGTGATATTCAAATCACAAAATCGTATCGTCAGCTGGCTAATCATAAGTGGTAATCTTCTATCCATCGTTCACCTCCCCAAAGAGCTCATATCCAGAAAATCTCAGACACTTGGTGCCTAATCCTATACAAATAGCGGTTATAGATCACACCTTATATCCTGCATTCATCTCATGGGAAAACATCCTAAAAATTCTGAAAAATCAAAAAAATTTACAATGTTCACACTGGCCTCACTGGTATTCAACGCAATCTTCACGATAAGTCCATTCCTTACACAACACATACGAATTCAATCAATCAATAAAATTCTCGTTCGAATAAAATCCATTTCCATCGCCGACAAAATTACCCACAGTCACATATCTCCTAAAAAACCGCATCTAGACGGATACACTCTCTGCGGCTACTGTGCACATTTGCGAATAATTCAGAGAAAAGCAGACCAGCCACGTTGGTCTGCAACAAAAAAAAAAAAAAAAGAAAGAAATCCCACCGAAAAGTTTCGTAACCACCCATCTAGTTACAGAAAAAAATTAGATATATAGTGACCGCACATCGGAGGCCACATCATCCACGTGTGCTTCCGTGCGAAAGAGACGGGCTGCATTTGAGCCGCAGACACGTAACCACATATAGTATACTACCCGAAAAATCTAAAAAAAAAAATAAATAAAATCAAGAGAGGGGGGAGGTTGGTCGCGACGACGACTCACATCGCGAATCAAAACACGTACTTTGGTATAGGTCGGTAAGTAGTGGACGGTAGTACGAAAAGAACTCGATAATCCTTTTCGCGCTTTTTTTCGTGAAGGAAATATCTTCTTATTTTGCCGAATGCTCGCAATTCGCTCATACCTACTTATTTACTGTCGAAATACTGTATGTAATAGGGAAGAAGAGGCTGATGGTTGAAGGGACAGAAAATGAAAGAGAACGATGTGGATAGGGGTAGGTAGAAGAAGAAGAAGAGGATGATATGGATGGGAGGAAGGGTGAAATAGAGGCAAGTACGTAATTTGAAGGCTCGCTGTGTACATGTACTCGAGAGGCTTTTTCTGTCTCTTATGCGCTCTCTTATATTATGCCGCTGTGGTTCATTGCCTTTTTTTCTGGTACTTTTGAGTGCATACTACGACGAGTAGATTTTTGAAGCTTTTTATATATATATATATAGGGTGGACTTTCGAGATTCGATGCTAATGGACATAAAGAATTGATGTACTTCGCCGATTGAGAGAGCCACAGAGAGTATATTTATGCGAATGAGAGCTTGTTGGAAGGTTACTGAAAAGTTTGGGGGGGAATGTCGGTCATGCGGAAGTGCTTCAATTTTGAAAAATTTATGCGTCTTCCTAGATTCGTTGTGTGTGCTAGAAACTATCGACATATTGAATTTTCGAGTTGTGTGATGTTTGTTATTGGACTGGCGAGTGCGTAATAGAAATATTCCGAACGAGACTATTAACGAACAGAACAGTGAATTTTGATCGATTGACTGGCATAAAGATGGAAATTATACATTCAAGCCCAATAATAGTCCCTCAAAAGTACCAAACGAGGTTTCAGTAAATCTGCGTTGACTTTTGCATAAGAGGGCCGAAAAACGCAGAAAACTTTGGAAATGCCTCAAGTTTTTGAGAGTCAAATGTTGTTTAATGCGTCAGATGAAGGTAGAAATGTGAAACCTTGATACTTTGTTAGTTCAAGTCCTGTGTGTTAATTTTCCAGCCAAAATTATTTCAACCGGGGGCAATATTTTCTAACCTGTCAAAATAATTTCAAGGTGAAAGGGTCAAGTAAGTTCAAGAATTACATCAGCTTCTTCTTAAGGAAGATTCAGAACACCAATAATCGTTATGTTATGTTCGAACATGCTCGACTTGGAATGTTTAGTATCGGAAACTCGATAAATCTGTGCACCAATTGGTCTTCCATCGATAGAATGAGTCAAGATGAAGGACGATAGAGTCGTTGTGAATCTTGAGAGTAGAATATTGCAATGCCGTGAAAATCAATTTTGAATGACCTAGAGTATAGTGTTCGTGGGATAGTTAAATTGGATTCAAGTGTCATAACTCAAGAGTTTGCGGGTTCCGCAAAAAAATTCAGCAAAAAAAGACCTTGAAAACAATCGAGATTTCTACGCTGCGACAAGGTTGCATCTTTTGAATCTTATTCGTTGTTAGTTCCTTTCCGGGTACCAGCATGCAGGTTGTCAATGAAATTTGAGTTAGACCTACGCTGAGTGCGATATTTCGAACACAGAAAATTAGAATAATCGAAATTTCAGACTTGCTCTCTCATTCTTAATGCCAAACTTTTTAATGCATCAAATATGCATTTGTTTTGTTTTCATCGAAGGTCCCCAAAATTGTCTTTCACTCTACGGATAACTGTAACACCATCGGTAATCACGAATTTCCCATTCAACACGGCGGTAGGATTAGAGTCGTGCAGATGAATAATAGGAAATTGACAGAACCCTCAATTTCGAGGAAAATTTTTTTCATTAACATAATTTTTGATTGCAGAACACTTCATTTAGAAGTTGAAGCCAGACTCACATTCTAAATTCCTTGGAGTGGATTTTCACCCGGAGAGTTACTGGAAATAGCCCATCGAGTTTGACTGAAAAATTCAACCCAAATAGGACTGAAACAATCATCAAAGATGAACAATTAACTTGGCGTGAATTTTCAGAGGAACAAATTGTAAGAAATGAAATTTCTTGTTGTGAATTAATAGTGCTCTTGAACTTGTAATTGAAACTCGAGTGTTCTAGGTAGTGCGACACTGTGGAAAAAGTTGGTGAGATTTAGTGATTCGCGGACTCCTCTTATTAGTATGATTGGAGCTTTGAAAGGAGGAAATAGCGAGAAATCTGATGTTTACTTGACTTTAAAAAACATTGCAAAATACTTACAAGAAGAAGTCTCGAATCGCACCATATCCGGGTCACACAACATATTCTTGCCAATGAATCATTTCTTGTTGCGATGGTAAAGCTTTGGAGGCCTCAAATTGAAAACAGTCGACGAAAATCTCTGATATTTAATCGCATCGATGCAAAAGGTTAGCAAACACGGTTTACAACGACACGTTTATCATCCCAGCTTGGACTGGAAAACGTCTCCAGTACAACGCTTGGACTGAGATTTCAGTCTCTTGTGGTAGAAATCCACCCCAGAAAGCCTCGAATGAAGGTTTCAGTAGCTTTTTTGACAGGAAATTCCATCCCCAGTTAAGAGTGCATAGGATGCCTTAATGACCCCTATAAAAAATTATGAGATTAATGACATAACAATCTCGAGTTTGTATGTGATATAGATGAAATGAATATCGATGAAATTTACTCGATTGCAAGAAAGTCAGACGATGATACAAAGTTTAAGTGATGTAATCCGGGTTTCCTGATAATACTTTGTTCATCACCACGTGTTTCCATAATGCTCCACAATAGTATCATAGAATTGATTGGGAAACGCAAGTGTACCAACATTCTTGTAATACTACACCAGGTTCACTCTTTGGTCGAAACTCAACCGATTCACACAAACTCACTGAGATATTTCATACACGAGTATTTCCATATAATAGCACATTATCGAATCAAAAGCGTGAAATCAGAACGATGGCTGATTGCACTCGTGCGGCAAAGGAGCAAAGGACTCGTTAAACGAATAAATCCAAAGGGGTCTACTTTTGTAGTTATAGAAAGGCATAATATAGAATCCGCGGCCCGTAAACGACGGACTGGCGAGTGAACACGAGAGAACTACCACAGAATAAGAGGGAAAGGGGGGGAGAGGGGGGAAGTTTGGGGCGGCACTGCTAGTTTGCATAAATTTAGGAAATACAGGCTGCGCTCAGAATCGATATCCGCATAGAGATTATAGATGGTGGTCGGTAGGCGCCGCGTAGCCGCAGCCTCCGACGTCGCGACGCCCCGCATGCTCTCTCTCACTCACTCACTCATTCTGACTGTATATATAGGGTATATACGGTATATTGCATGTCTGCTTGCACGCCGCTATGCGCTAGGTGCGCTATATTCCAACCCAGCCATTCTGCCATGCATTACCATCGCACACGCCGTCGACGCCACGCCGCGGTGTGTGTATAACTGTATAATACTTGCCACGATGACTGCGCAACGCGCCACACCGTCGTCGACATTTATACACCGTACACATGACCATCCGTGTGAATTATGATTATGATTTTTTTTCTGTTTTCTTACTAGTCTTAGATCCCATTGTCTCGCTAATTTTTGGACCTTGAACGATAAGAAATTAGGCTTGAATTTTTGTGTGAGTGTAATGGGACTCTAATCAAGCTATTATGGATATTATTGGAGATCCTTACACAATTTGCACCGAAAATCCAACAGTTGGGATTCGATATCCCGAATATCTTCGTCGACTTCTTTTATTCGTTTTCACATGTGGAACTTGAATCTACCATAACAAATTTGGAGAAATTTTTGTAGAAAGAATCAGTCTAATTTTGATGATTCATGCAGTACTCGCAACTGATACCAGACGAATCTAATGAGCGATTCGATTACACGAAAATAAGCGAAAGAAGAAGTTATCTGCATTCTGACTTCAAAACACTGTTCAATTATTATCTTGCTATCTTGCGGCCTGTTTTGATCTCACTCATCGGTATTTTTATCTCAGTCCCAAATCAACAAAAAACCCCTATTTCCGTTCGTTTTCTGCGTCTAGCAAAAAATCCTGTGATGATGAAGCCAAACGGGCGAGGAATGCGTGTTTAAATGATTATTTTGATTAGAAAGTTCAAGCTATGGACCACCGAACAAATGACTTCTTTTTTGTGTCCCTTGCTCAATCAAAAATTTTAGTAAACAACTTCCGAATCCACGGAACCGAAATTTTGCCCTATAAAATTAATTGCAAAAATAAAAGAAACTTCCTTGAGCAGATTTTATCTCATCATCCATTCATGGAAAAAAATTGTTTTCGAATAGATAAATTGTTCTTGAGTGAGGTAACATGGTACACGTGGAGCTGACAAGATAATTAGATGGCCAAATTTTGGCTATGAATGTTGATACAGCACTCGTGATTCCATATCTAGGCCTTTTCATGCACTGTCATCTCGTTATTTGACACATTTCGAGTTGAGCAAACCAACCTCGAGTAAATCCAGGATGCGCTGTTGGCATCTGAAAAAAATTCTCATCAAAATGCCATCAAGAGGCAGAGGTGCATAGATTGGGAACTAATCTCAACATTCGGGTCATGAAACCCATGAAAAGCCAATGATTTAATATTACATCTCGAGAGAAGAAATTCGAGGATACCCACTAGAACGAATACTTTGACGCTTGTGCTAAGAATGTACTTGTAACTCCGTGGATATAACAATACACGGAACTGACATTCCGACCCTCAATCTTCGAAATTGAAGAAAGTTCGTGATGATCAAATAGTCGAGTAAGTAAGCTCCTGAATTCGTTCACTAACCGGCTAAACTCTTCCAAACCCTCCAGTTTTGGGCTCAAATGATAGGTGGTACATCCAATGATCAATATCAATAAGAATCATTGTTCAAAAATTGGGGGAAGGTGTTAATGAACAATAAAAACATGCATTTTTCCGTCCTTTTTTCGGTTTTTCCATTATGAGTCGAAAAATATTAGTTTTTTGGGAAAATTTGTAGAGAGGTTAATTGTAGATCTCTAAACGATCTACAAAATTGGTCTCTTTACTTTTTCGCGTAGAATGCATCCTTTTGGAGTTATTCTTGATCAAAGTTATCATGGAATTTGTTTAAATAAATTCTCTAAAATTGTTAATAACGGGTTCAAATTATTTTTCCTAGGTAATTGCGTTAATATGGGAAAGAAAAGGTCTATTGGTATTTTTTCCTAAATTTGATCGTTTTTGAGTAATGAGAAAAAGCAAATTTCGCGAATTTTAACCCTCAATGCGGTACTTTCATGACAGCACTTGACTTGGAATTTGCTAAATCTGCTTTTTCTCATTACTCAAAAACGATCAAATTTAGGAAAAAATACCAATAGACCTTTTCTTTCCCAAATTAACGCAATTACCTAGGAAAAATAATTTGAACCCGTTATAAACCATTCTAGCGAATTTATTTAAACAAATTCGGTTATAACTTTGATCAGGAATAACTCCAAAAAGATGCATTTTACGGGAAAAAGTAAGGAAACCAATTTTGTAGATCGTTTAGAGATCTACAAATAACCTCTTCACAAATTTTCCCAAAAAACCAATTTTTTCGACTTATAATGGAAAAACCGAAAAAAGGACGAAAAAATGCATGTTTTTATTGTTTATTAACACCTTTCCCCAATTTTTGAACAATGATTCTTATTGATATTGATTATTGGATGTACCACCTATCATTTGAGCCCAAAACTGGAGGGTTTGGAAGAGTTTAGCCGGTTACTCCTAGAAGGAAGCGTCTTTTCGGAGCTTATTTACTTGACTAAAATGATGAGCATGAATTGGCCCGAAAATTCAATACCCAGTGTTTTCCAATGAGATACATGCAGGGAAATCCGAATGGAATGTTTTGGAGCATGCTCGTCGAAATAGAAGGTCATGACCCGTCCTGTGTGACTTCAAGCGTGTAAATTGGTTGATTGATCAACCAATTGTGGTGTTATGATGGAACGTTTTACGTTCTAAGAAGACCATATCAGTTGTTGCTGAGATTTATTCCGAAATAAGGAAAAATCTCGTGAAACATCAACATTTCGACTTTTTGGTGACGAATTTTGAAGAGTTGAAAACAATTTACTCCTGCGGAACATGGTTTGATTCACTCGGATCATTATGCCAGAATGTGTAATTACACGATGGTTCCAAATCCTTGGAATACACCACGGATGCAATTGAAATTGTAGGTATACCAAAGTTGAAACTGCGTGAATGTACCATTCTGTCCTCGAAATATTGTTGACCAGTCACGATAGCTTCAACGAGACAGAAAAATGATGTCGAATCAGCACGGACCCGTGAATGAGATCCTCGCTTCGACGCAGGAGGTCTGAGTTCGAATCCCGACCGGCATCAATGTGACTTGTCATAAATGCCTTCGGTGGTTCGGAACTCTCCTACAACTGTGAGTCCCGCATGATAACTTGAAAAAGGAACTGAAAATTTAGGCATAAAGGAAAAAAAAGGGAAGATAGAAATGATGTTTCCATAATATGCATCTTACCCTGGTAGAAATGTCAAACATTTTTTGCCCATTATTTGTCCGTTTCCATTGGAGTACCGGACAATTAATGCCCCTTTGAAACGGGCTACAAACGGACTTAATGTAACGGTTTCTAAGGCATTTCCAAGTTATTGAACTTTTTTCTACATTTTTTGGGCATTTAATGGACTACTCAAATCCTGTCTGATTGATGTGACTGAGAATGATAAGTGATTACTCGGCATCAAAATATCACTAGAAAAAAAATTATTTGCCCAATGTTGATTGGTGCAAATGATTTTAATTGAATTTAACAATGTAATTGATTGGAGAAAATTCTTACTTGTTGGATTTAGTGAATATTTAAATTTTGCCGTGAGTGGGGATCGAACCGGAACCTTCCGCGTGAGAGTCCGAGCTGTTGTCCATTGCCCTAAAACATGTTGCCAGGAGCGAGCTCAAATCAGTAACTTGTGTGTCCCCGGAAGAAATATAGTTGATGGCATTTATAGCTCGTCTTCTCTATCAGTTGAAGGGATTGAGATATTCTAATGTCTTTCGATTTTCGATGGTTACATACACTGTGAAAAATTTCTGCTTGAATATTCAAGAAAATGTTTTTGAAGCTATTTTCAAGTCGGTGCTTGGATTTTTTTCATGTACATTTGGTTGAAAATTCAAGTTTTTTTTAATTTTCAATCAAATGCTCTTGAATGTAGTTTCGATGGCATTAGTAAATTTTCAAAAAAATATTCTTGAATTTCAAGGCAAATATTCTTGAAATTCAAGAATGTGTTCGAATATGTTTGAATTCAGAAGACTGCTTGGGCATTCAACTTTATCAAAACTCTAAAGAGAATATCATTCAAATTAGAAATTTGATTTCAGAATAATATAATCCACTATGAAATAGGATCTCGCTAATATTGTAGGTTATGAGACCACCAACACGAAAATTAATCCATCAAATGTCCATTAAATGCCCGAAAAATGTTTTGGATTGCTCACCTTCCAACGACATTTATCACGGGCATCTAATGGCTCAAAACTGGCCTCAGATATTTGAGGTTAGGTCAAATATTGTCACATCTACACACTAATGCCCATAAAATGCCCAATTTTTGGCCGATTATCACCGCAGTATTTTTAGTCCGTGAAAAATGTACATAAAATGTCACGGAGAACATTTCCAATGTTGAACATTTCTACCAGGGTATTGAACACAATATTGAGCCTTAATCATTTTTACGATCATGAGAATTCATTCCCGTTACCAAAACGGAATTCAATCCACACAGCACCTCGAAATGAAATATTGTGGATCATGCGCGAGTAATTCTCACGTAGCTATCCCATGAAATGCTCACGAATCCGTATGAAAGTTTGAAGAGTTGGGTAGAGCTGTGCACTGTTGGGTATTTATCAAACCCGAATTTGCTTATCTATACGCATTAAACGAGGAGGCTATATCCTCTGGTACGTTGTAACTTTGTTAATCCCTTGCGGATCAGTGGTCGGGTTACACGATAACTTTCTTACTTTTCCAACTTGTATATAAGAATCTTTTCGTTCAAACTCGCAGGATTAAAGCAGAAAATGGATGAGAATCCTCTTTTAGTCTCATTGAGAAAATAACAGGGAATCGTGTTATATAGTTTCGGGAGATTCATGGGATATTCAGTGTCCCTTCACAACTCATGCGGATACGGATGCCTCTCTGGTAACTAATTCAGATTAATGTTTCAACTAAACAAAACTTTTGCTGGCTCACATTAAGCTTGCTCACATCCCTTGCAAGTTGCATCAGGTAGCTTCTCTTGTACACTTGCCTCATAAAAAGTGATCAATCAATCGAACTTTTCATTTTTCTCCTTCTCAGAGGAATATACATACGCGCTACAGACGTCAAGAAGTGAGTGTAGTATTTATAAAAGCGAAAACAATGCCTCGCTTTCATCAGATATGATTCTAATGACGCAACTACCCTGTGCAGTTTGTCATTATGGCTTGCTTAGGAAATTTTTGGAGCCAAAAGAAAATTTTCAGTGAGGGTATTTCCACCGACGATGCTCGTCATAATCCTTAAGGATGTCCAGGAGACTGTATCCATGCTCTGTAAAATTCATCCTAACTCTGCGATCTGAAGAAAAACTTTCGAGTTTCTTGATACTCCTAGATGCTCACCCAATACGTTATTCAAAATTTCAGCCTAGAAATGTCCATATTTCAAGATTTCGTAGGTTTCCACAATTTTTTCGAGCATTCTCAGACGTGAAAGCCTTATTTTAGCCTCGTCCACCTATTCTTCACTCGATAAAATCATGACATCAACTTCCAAATTTCTACATCGTCCTTTCTGTCTACCCTTTTACCTTTCAAAATCGTTCACCTATCTCTTTCCCTGTCCTTCTACTCAGGCTGACAAAACGACTATACTTGCCATCTCTTGCCTCGCTATTCAACGAAATTAAAGTAGTCGATATCATCCGCACGGTCTGTCTTAAAATTAAGGAAAGGACTGGGCCTTTGGTCCTCACTCACAAGAGTTTTCAAGTATTCCCTCTCACGGTTGTGGCACGTGCCTACTGCTTCGGGTTCCGCCCAGACAAATGCTGATTTCACACTATAACTCGTTCACCCTCTATTTCGTACTCCTTTTCCCTTGTCTCGCCCAATTTCCTGTCGTCCTCTCAATTTAGACTGTCCGATCTTTCCTTTTTTTTCTTCGTACTTTTGCCAAGAAAAGCTCACGTAGGCTTACCTTACACTTGGAAATTCTTACAAGACTACATGTAATTTTTACAGGAGACGTTTTCTGGAGAAGTTGTAATACTAGTTTGATATTTGTAATAGGGTAAATTCAGTGAAAAATTCATAATCTAATTGTTGCAAAGATTCACATCAAAAGGTAGGACCAAATATTGAATCTGGTGGAAATATCATTGTGAAAATATTTTCGTATGATTGCTGTTCATGAAACCAGGAACTGCATCGATCTATTTCAGCAGATTCCAAACAGAGGATGACTTCGGGAAATATAAAATCCTCGAGATACAGTAGCTCATGAAATCCTACAATAATTTGAGCAATGAGATAAAGTAGTTCAAAATATGAGAGCTAAACGGTGAGAGCTCGATCAGAAACTTGATGTAAGAGACAAAGTCGATCCTGGCTGGCGGATGGCCCTTACAAGCCAAAGTATCTGGTCATATCATTTATGATCTGAAACAGGCATCCTGATAGTAGCTCTAATATTATTTGAATGAGATATTCGGAAAATTTCGAAAGAGAGGTCTTAACATTGAATGATCAAATGTTTATCTGAGTAGAAGTGTAACGTGAATTCATGCGAGAATAAAAAGCCCCAATGAATCATTAAATGATCATCGATCATCGAATAAATCATTATTCCTGTTGATAATAAGACACCTCGCACCGTCAGAAATTCTGCACGAGAAGAATGCCCCAATATGAAAAATTCAAAAGCCGAGCATCAAACCAATAAATTACAAATCCTGATATCTGCATCATCACCGGATTCAACCGCGAGGGTGAGCAGATGCTCGATAAAGCCCTTTCCTGCTCACAAAATCTGCTTGAAAAATCTAGCGAATCAGATAAAGATGAACGAGCCACGATGTGCCAAGGCAAGAGGGGTGTGGGGTATAAGATATCAATCTCGCGGCTCATCTTGTATACATATCGAATCTCAATTTCTTCCCGTTCATTTGAACAGCAGAAGAGAAATAATAAGAAAGGAGAACCAAATCCACTTCCGGATATTTCTCATTTAAATATATCTATATTTGCTAAATACTGCAGCATCGAGGGATTAAAATATTGATCGTTGAAGTCTGTTGTAGTAGTGGTGGTATAGGAGTGGCGACGAGCCGCGACGACAACGTCGGCGACGAAAGAGCAGAGAAATGCGAATCGCTGTAGAAGTAGGACTCTCCGAGGACAAGTAAACTGTACCACACTGTGCTTGGAAAAGGGATGTGCTTCTTAGCCTGTCCAAGGGCGGAAAGGAGGCACATGCACTTACTCTTTGTGCGAAGAATTTTTCACACACATACACATACACACACGAATATAATAGAAAAATCGCAGTGCGCACCCGGAAACCGGAAGTTACCCGCCTTCTTTTCTTTTTCCTCGTTTCCTTTTCATATCTTCTTCTTGATTGAGCTCAAGATGTAGCAGACATGTACGAAAATCGCGCGGATGCAAAAGAGACACTTGTCCATGCACGCTTTGCAAAAGGCAAATTTTTACGTTGGACAAATCCGGAGTTTGGTATTGTGGAAGATACATTGTGGCGTCACGGTCAAAAGTTGCTGGTGTGCTGTCCATCTAAGAGTTTGGGAATCGAGTTTCTGTAGAGTAGTTTTGTACACATTTGAATTTCTTGGGTATTGAGTTTCGACGGACATTGTGCTTGGGGATAGGATTTAGATTTTGCCCTCTGGGCAATATTTCTTTACTTAGAAAATCTGAGTGGAATATATAGATAATAGGGTGGTCAGAGAAATGTAAGTTTTTAAAAATCGTTATGCCTGGGGTCACAGTTTCTGCAATTTCTCTTGTGGATGAAGAAAAATTTTCCGTGGATTCCTAGAAAGGAATTCAAAGTTCAGCAAGGATCCAGAAGTATATAGAACAAAATCATTTTTACGCTATGAGCAAAATTACGATGTGAGCAAAATGAGAAGAAAATTACGATGTGCGGAACCTATCCGATGGCACCAATCATTAGGCAAACAATATTTGTCTTACGTATTTTTGACCGCAAGGACCGGAGACCAGGTCTCCTTAGGCCTCAAAGGCTAAGGGTTTCTGGAAATTGCGGGATACTGACCAGAGCAGAAAAACGCCTATTTTTCGAAAAACGCCGAATTTCTGTGGAATTGATCACATTCGACGAAGTTAGTTGAGATTGACCAGGAATCATTACATACTTGACCTGCTGAGAAGGATTTCGGTGGTTTCGTAAACATGAAGCTCTGAGAAAATGACGACGAGCGATTTTCATCCTGACTTAGGCATGGATCTACCCACACTTATGCACAAGTTTTGACACATACATCATCATGTACTTTTTTACAAACCCTAGCTTTCTGAAACCACCGAGATCCTTCACAGTAGGTCAAAATGCGTAGGAAAACTAAGCAAGTGATGAATTATGGTAGAATGAAACGAAATCCGTTAAGAGTCATCAATTTCATAGAAGTTTGGTGTTTCCCGAGGAATTTTCAGTTTAAGACTATGATTAGTATATCACAACTCTCGAAGACTCTCAACCTTCGAGACACAAGCCGACATGGTTTTCGATGTGTGCGGTGAAAAGTAAGAAAAATTTCACTCTACCGATGATTGGCGCCACATAGGGTAGGCTTTGCACGCTGTAGCTTTGCTTCTAAAAATGACGTAAAGATGAAATTTTCGTTCTATTTTTTTTTTTTCATGGAAAATTCTTCTCCATCTTCGTAAAAAGTGGCAAGAACTATATCTCTGGCGTACCGATTTTCAAAAATGTTCAATTTTTGGCCCATCCTAATAGGCAGTCATTGAGGTGATCATATTTTGTGGCATTGGACTATGGATTATTCACTTCTTTCGCCTGAGACCACTTTTTTCAATTATTGCCTCCGTTTTCGTTCTCAAAAAGATGATATTCAGTGGAAACTTGACCGAATATCCCATTCACTTGATGCTCACGAAAATTATCGTTGATGTATTAATAACAGTTCAGAGTTGGCACAGCAGGATAACAATTTATATTTCCAATCATCCATTGTAAGACTCGTCTCGACGACAAGGTTTGTTAGTTAAATTATATTTCAAAAATTTATCGTAGAATTGCGCTAGGAATCAGCCAATTAGGATAATGTTTTTATGAGATCTAGAGCAAGAGCAACATTCTTCTTGAGTGATTGACATTGAGCGAGAAATGTTATAGGATCAATTTGTATTTTTTCTATATCGTGTGGCTAGCCAGAATATAATCCGATGACTGCGAGTCTTCCCAAGTTTGTTGGCATTTTTTGTATCAGTTTCACAAATCCCGAAAAATCTTGTAAATTTTTGTGGCATTTGGTCAACGCAGTATTGCTGCCCATGGATCATCATTTGAATGATCACATGAGGGGCTATCTACAGAGACCGAGTTTCGGGGAAGATATCACAAGAGTCGATCCCAAAGATCGTGAGAATGAAAAAGGAACTGAAGAAGTAAGAGACCTTACAATTCAGATCGAAATCGTATTCATGAATTCAAATTCACAATAGAACCCTCAATTATTGTTATCCCGTAAGTAATCAATTCCTTCAAAGTCCTCATCACACCGAACTCAGAGTTATTTCCACATTAGATACAGTTCCTTTGGTTTACTTTGGGCCGATGGAATCGACGATCCACGAAAATCTGAATTCTCATCAATAATGAATGCACGACTCACCTGGAGCTCCTCCTTGCACTGTCGTTCTTCTTCAAGGCTCATTCGCTTCTCGTGTTTCTTGTAATATCGCCTCTTTGCAGCTTGTAGATTGAACCACGTGTAGGAGAAAGATTTCACGAACGGTAGAAGAGCCTCGATGAATGGATGGAACTCATCCTGAAAAAAATAAAGAGGATCACACGGTTTTTTTTCTTCACATTTTCTCTCTGGTCCACTTCATTTTCTCCGGCTGCCATTAACACTCGTCCTTCCCGCCCACCTCCTTTTTCCTCCTCATTTTGTAAAACTGCCGAACAATAGAGAGGCCTGTCGTCGTGGACCCCCATCTCCTTTTTACCACTGACGACGACGAATTTTCTCATCCTCATTTTCTTTTTATTTTAACGAAAAAGCAAACTATGAACAGGCAAAAACGTTTAATATACCACGTGCACAGTGTTCTTTTCCTCATTTGCTTCTGTCTGTCTATATCTGTATATCTTGTCAACGATGAAAAAAATGACACTGAGATTAAAAAGCGCGCGCGACGCTCGAAGAGAAGGATGGCAGAATGTCCATTTTGACGATTACCTCGATTCTGTATCCCACAAATAGGTATATGGTTTGTGGTGTTTTCTTTTGACATTTCGTGTATGATACGAAGAGTGATACGGAAAACTGGGAGGAGTTGTTCTTTGGAAGAATAGGAATTCCTTCAATTTTTCTTCATATTCTTTTCCCGGTCGAGTAGCAATGAGTTGTGATGAGAGTGGATATCAGCGTCTTTTGAATCGGGATAACGTTGAAAATTCAGGATTCTTGTGTTCATTAGGCTGCTTAAGAACGAGTATTGTGTGGAACTGATTGTCACATGGGGATCCACTGTTATGATTATAACATTGTCATCTTCGACAAGGAAAAACACGCCCCCATTCAAAAATACATTGGGAGAACAATGAGGAGTGTTTTTCTCCTTCGGTGATGACAATATGTCCTCGACTGGTTCGGTAGTGCAGAATCTCGGAAGAAACAGCTTTGTGTTCTTTTTAGTTTATATTTGCTTGATTTGCTTAGTTCATTTCGCGATTAGTTACTTAATGGCCTTGATCATTATGGCCGTCATTAATCTCAATATCCAAGATTTTATTCCTCTCGTGTGACTATATTTTTAACTAATTTATTTCTCCCAAAATGTCCTGGGACTGCCTTAAATTCTTGAAATATGAAATTGACATTCCTGGTTTTGAGACCATTTGGTAGATGGTGACAGTTGTCATGAACTGAAGATCTAACGAATGGTTACAGAATTTCAAAGAGTGTAAGTCATCGCTGATCCAAATTATGAAGATGACATGGAGATTTCAGTCGTAAATATGAACATTTACCTACTCATTTCACCAAAGTTCTATCTCCTACAAAAATCTAATAAAATTCTCGAAAAATTTTCGGGAATTGATCTTTTTATAACAGAATCTTGGAATGAAGGAGCTGATGTCCAAATGATTGTGTCCTCTTGGAATGCTCAATCTTATTTTTGCGGCCAACTCCTTCAATGTCCACCATGTTTTCCGTACGCATTTTTCCATTTCTATTTTTCCATGCTGAAACCGCATTCGAACCCCAAATTCCTCCAGAACGTCAGGATTTTTTTTTAAAGACCAAAGAACTATTTCCATAGTGGTTTTTTGACCTCCATGAATATCCCGACGTACTATCTCAAAACGGAGCACGGGGTCGTCTTCAGACAGCCATTCTGGGTCAGAATAGCATTTTTCGCTAACCTCTTCAAGCCAGGATTTTTTCTTCATGATTTTCGAACAACAATAAGGATAATTGCTCGAACGGGTACTTTTAGCCCCCGAAACATGTGGAAATACCTGTTTCTGCAACAAATCTTGCTGTTTCAAAATTATGAAGAACAAAACTCTCGCTTGAGCTCCGTTTTGAGCTACTCAGCGAGGATTTTTGTCTATGTCAAAGAAAAAGCCTCTAAGAAACGAATTTTCCGCGATCAAAAAGGAAACCTCACATTTGAGCGCGATTAGGGGCTCGGTTTCGTTGGGAGTATCGGAAAATAAGCACATAAATCATGGTTCTGTCAATGTGACATTTCGACCCTAAAATTTTATTGTAGAGTGTTACACATGATGACACGAGTCATCAAATCAGAATGTCAAAATTTTTCGTGGGATGATTTTACCAAAAATACTTCGAAAAACCCGTTCTCATGTCTGAAATCATACTTATCATTGGCGCAGAGAGTAAAAATTCGGATAAATAATTGAGGATATCAAGAAAATGGTTTCATCCCACAGCATGATAGAGAGGTGGTGAGTATGTTTGTGACTATCCCACGCGAGAACACAATCTTGGGATGCATTTCTTCTTTTATTCTACTCTCCAATATATTTATTTCATTGAGGATGATGAACAATCCCCGAAAACATTCCTCAGTACCTCAATAGAACTAAGGAATCCGTGTGTATTTTTCACTGTTATGCGGTGTCTCTCGGATTTCAAAAGTCCTTCCCTAAATTCTCTAGAACTCTAGAAGCCAACATCAGGACACAAGTACTCGAATTTTCATCTCCTGTTTTTCCCTATATTTTCCAACGAAGATATTATTTAATGTTCATTTTCACACCGGCTGTTGCATCTCTCACACAATTTTGCAGAACAATCAAAACACCGATGTAAATCCAATCACGTGTTCGTACTTTAGAAAGTAGTGATCAAAGAAAACCGAAAAATTGGACATCGATAATGAGCCTACATTACACTATCAGATGTACAAAAATGATACACTTAAAGATGCATAAAAACGATTACATCTCACAGTCCAAACTGCATTGCTAATACAATACAGGTACATAAGTGACAATCTCTGCAGCTCTCAGACGTTCTCGCTTCATAGCATCACAGCAGCCGATATTACAAAACTTACGGCACCCGAAAGAATCAAGAGTATATGAGAAGGAAAGAAAGAGAGAGCGATAGTGTGACCAAGAAGTGGGACTCAAAATAGCCAAGTCAGGCGAAAAGCTCGTTGCACAACTCGCGCGCGTGAACGAGATATTTCCGTATTCGAGTGGCGACTCAACCCCCCCCCCCCCAACTCTATCAGCAGCTCAAACCGAGAATGTGTCCTCACTATCTTTCTGTAGATTTCAAGACAGAAACGATATAGATCTCTTTATAGGATGTAAGTATGTGTGCGTGTGACGATTTCAAGCTTGCAGTATATATATACATATATCTGTTTCAAAGCTCAGCTTGGTGTACTTTTTTGCGGCTATAGATCGATATCGTATGAGATAGAGAAAGAGAGGTAGGAGTCGAGTCAACTCCGGAAGCTTTGCAACCTTAGCAAAGTCGAGCTTGCGAGTGCTTGCAGAGGTATATAACAAATCTTTATATCTATATATCTATATCTTACGATGGTTGTCGAGTGCGATCGCATGAGATTCCGGTTTTTCAAGGAGTCGTCGTCTTATATATATCTAACTCTCTTGAGTTTGGCATATTGAGATGAAGGAAGAAGAAGAAAAAAGGAGAAGAAGTGATGGGAGGCGTGTTCTCTTTGTAGTAAATCTGACTATCCGATTGTAAGATTGTATAGATATGAAGGTATGAGAGTGTACAGAGGTTATCTGATGGGATATTCAAGTCTTAGATGAGGTGAGCTGCTGGGTTTGGACTGGAATGGTACAAAATTGTGGTTTTGAGTATGGGAAAGAATCGTTTCATTAGAATAATTCAGTTTAATAAAAAAAATCAGGCGTTTGGCTCATCAACCTTACCAAACTTTTTGTACAGTTTGATATTGCATAGAAAATGAAGAACTCAAAGCAATTCTGTGAAATGGAACTCCTGTTTGGAGGTACAGGACAGATTGATAGCATTGTAAATGGGCTTCATACAGGAAATGCCTATGTTTTTGACTGGATCTCCAAACAAGAGGCCCATTTAACGAAATTGAATTGGATATATCATTATCCACCTGATAGAATACTGAGTCAGTCATTTGATCGAGATTGACAACCCAAACAGCGATTCCTTCCATTTATTAATGTGAGAGTGGTTAATCTCTCAAGTCAATTTGCAAATTTATTGATATGGTAGAAGAAAATTTGGTTCATGGGACTCACTTTATACGGATAAAATATATATTAAATCATGATTTGAGTTTTCGCATGCGACAGAGCTATTTTCAGAGCATTGGTGTACTTATTGATCTCGAAGAAAGTGAAAAAGAGAGAGCATCCGTGTTGTCGTAAGCCTAGTGAGTTGTAATCTAGCAAAATATAGAATTCCATTCTGAGTGACAGATATTATGCTTTAACCAGCTCACTCAGAGTTCATTCAACCCGTCGAAATTATGACAAGCTTACTGACATGATTCTCCACACATGAGCTTTTTAACAAAGTCATCATTCTGAAGGTTTGAGACACACATCATTTTGAACTTCCATGGAATTCATCCCGAAAGTCAATAGTTCTGAGTTGTTTCGGAAGCATAAAGAGATTACACAGGATCCTCATCGTGCAGAATGAGTGATGTTCCTATACAAGTTCAAATCAATTCAATGTGACTACATTTGTTTCTCATGGGGGTCATTCGCAGAGTCACATGAATACCATGTGAACACGATATTTCTGGCAAAATTTGGAGGTTATTCCCATGTCCTGTGCTCGTTCATGTATATGTTTTGTCAGAAATATCGTGGTCACATTGTATACATCAGATACAGTGCTGAATCTATATGAACTTCCTAAAAAATTTTTCATGGATTGCATTTCTTGCGTTATCAGGATGAGAGCAGTGATTCAGAAGAGAATATTTCAACAATCTCTTGAGAGTATCTACTCATTATCAAAATCTGTATTCCGCAGAATAGAATTCAATGGACTTGAATCACCTCAGGTAATTATCATTTTGATGCTCTTGGCTTTCATCAAATTCCATAAATCTATAGAAGTGCATGATATAAGATCAGTGATTGCATAGTCATCTTCATACGATCCGATTCAACTTATTAAAAACCAAGTGAGTATTTTTAATCACTTGTTCAGAAAAGAGATTTTGCTCGATGATGGCAAGAATTTATGTTTTGGAAGGTATGATTACAATTGGAATTGAACTTCATGACTGGATTATGAAGAGATGCACCGATCCCCCACTCGTAAATGCTTTTGATCACAGAGTTCCAAACTTACTTACAAATGATCAAAAGTCTTTCAAACGCGTGACAATTTTCGTTCCGTTCCACGGAGTGATGCGAGAAATCTTAAAAATTGATTGATCATATCAATCTCTAATGATACAAAGTATTTCGAAAAATCCCTCCAAAAATGTGTGCTCATGTTAAGGTATAGTACATTGCGATTGCAACGTGGCATTTTTTTCTGTTGGTATTCGCACACCAAATGACTTATTTTTAACCAGAGCCGAAGGCGAGGGTCAAAATTATCACGAAGACGCGGGAACTACGATACCCGAATGTCGAATACTTTTTTTTCGCGCACTGTCCGTAGAAGTATATTTAGCGTACAGTTCATGAGCTATTACTCACAATTTATTGGAAAAATAGTTCAATACACGGTTAAGATAATGCCTTTTTGCGTTAACCCAGTCATGCCTTTCAGTGCCCGAAATGGGCTCGCAAGTGAACTGCGGATGTATTTTTCTAGTACGAGAACCCTGAGATCACATTTGATAGAGTTTATGAGGTTGTGGCTCGATTCTGAGCGATTGGACTTTGGTCTGAGCCACAGGCAAAGGTCGAGATAAACGCCCGGAAGCGGATAAACTCGTGAACCAGACGTAAGTACTATTTTCTGCAATTTTGTATTCGCCCAAACGTCGAGATATTGCAAAAACCTACTTTTCGCATCTCCGTGATGATCCTGACTCTCGTCTATGGCTCGGGACGGAAACTCGTCATTCGAATGCGAAGGAAAGTTTTTTCATCCATGTAACGTAATGTACTGTCTCCGTTAACCGTAGGAGAAGAAACTCGAAAAACCTCGCGAAGAAGTCACATTCTCGCACAGGGGATGACTAAAATTTTTCCAAACAAAGTCACTCTGCATGTTAGAAACCCGCACATCAATCATTATTTTGATGAATGATGTTATCAAAAATCAATATAATAGAATGTAGAATAAACAAACCATCGAGTCTCGTGCTGCAGCGGGCTAAGCAAGCGCTAGCCACCGCTCACTACGACGCTCAGCGACGGCGATATTCGTAACTCGTTTTCAAACACCTGAACTCACAGCTTCACTCGTTTAAATCTCCATCACCACACAGCTATGATTGGCTCTTTTGTAAAACCCACTTTTTTTTTGTTGCTGCTTCTGCTGCTTTTTTGCAGCTTTTGAGAAAACTTTTACACTCGCTTTCACTGATACTCGCTTCTTCATCTGGCGTTCTTGCACTATTGATTTTTTTCTTCACTTTTGTAGATTATTACCACGTAGGTATGATAACTTACATCTTACCCCTTGGTTAGCACTAAAAAGCTCCGCTGGGCTTGCACACTTTTGTAAAGGCCTCTTTGAACGCTTATCTCACGATTTTGTCGTAGCACTTGTTGGTCATAGCCTGACTACACCCACATACACTTGGCACAGTTTACTCTTTCACCCCTTTCTGCTAACGATCACGTGTACTATACAAAGTATCTTGTCTTGCTGCTTCTGATTCTTTGATCCACATCAAATTTTTGTTTGGTTAGGTGTTTTTTTTTTTCGTCGGTAGTTGGTTCCAGTTACGTTCCATGGGCCATCACCAACTCAAACTTGAAGAATACACTGTATTGCATTTGATATTCCACTGCATTGGTTACAAATTTGTGATGCTTGTATCTCGCTGCTCTTTAAGATTCTAGAATTGAAACATATCGTTTTGAATTGGAAATTCGGTATCAGGTACATTACGCACTTCTCTCATTCGAAGTACATCAATTGAGCGTCATTCATGCTAGATTATTCAGATACAATGGAATCAGATGAACTACAATCGAAGTAGTGGTATCATTCAAACTGTCAACGGTAAAATTTTTAAACCACTTTCTTTTCGTAAGCTCACTTCGACTATTCAAAAATCATTTCTAAGATACGCTCTGATCCCGATCCCATTATCTCCCTAACATTGAGTGCATCTATACACTATCAAAAAGCCACATTCCAAAACATTTCACCAAAATTATCAAAATGAATCAAACCCTTATAGCGCCCATTTAAAAAAGCTCGACGACGACGACACGCAAGCTCTCATCGAGCTAAACTGATCACCGAAGACTTGGGCTTTTACTATATAGTTCGTACACTCTCATCAACTCGGTCGCGCTCGGAAAGATAGAGAGAGAGAAAATTTATTTTGAGCGAGGCCAAGAAACGCACGCGGCTGAACGGATTCTTAGGAATTACTGCGCGAGTCCCAGTAGTCTAAAGCTTCCATTCAACTAAGATCTTTAAGTCGTTTGATGGAGTGGACGCTAAAGAAAGAAAGACAGAGGGAAGGGTTTTTTTTCAAATATTTTTTACTACCAAGGGTTGATTTGTGAGAAATTTGAAGAATGGATATCACCCTTTTTGGGATATAGACCTAGGGTAAAATCGGTCTTTTGGTCTGGTTGCTATATTGGACGGGATTAAAAGAAGTAGGGTGGTGAGATGAAGAAAGGGGTTCGAGAATATATAGTAAGGATTGATGTACGCGAGCCTACGAGTGTTTTATACGAAGGTTGGACTATATGAACAGACATCCGAGATCTGTTATCCGCTGCGGCGCTTAATCATGAAACTGCGGATGGTTCTGATGGTATAGAGGATCAAGAGGAAGGATTGCAGTTTCCGAGATTTTTCTAAGTGAATTGGAACCTCTTGCTCACGTCTCATTTGTCATGCTTTTGCTAGAGTGCAATCTCTGAATCGATCATGTGGTACTTGTATAATTCGAACATATCTTACATTCTTGCATTTGCTCAAACTTTTCTATTATAGAAATCGTTTTTTTTTCATCCTCACGACGATGCTTGAGTGTGGGGAATTCGGAATTGAATATCTCTCAAAAATTAGGAAAGTACAGCATCAATTTTAGTTCAGGCAAGCTTTGAGGTTGTTTTTCGATAACTTGAGAGTTTTAATTTTGAAAAATTTTCAAAAATTTATTCATAAGTCTGCTCATGAAAACATTTTGACTCTATCATATTGAAGTGATTTGTCCATGTGAGCTAGATTAAGGCGAAATGATTTGAAGATTCGACACAAAGGAACCGAAATTTCCAAATAGTCTAGCAGATTCAATTCTTTGTTACGAATTGCACCATTGAGTAGATGAATATAATTCATTGTTCGTTTACTGGAAGGATTAGATTGTTCATATAGAACAGGAGTGGGTGAATCAAATTTCCAGTAAATATTCTCATCAGCTTATTTCCAATGTCCCAGTAGACTTGACAAAAGCGGTTTTAAAAACTTAGTGATAAGTTTTTAGGGAAAAATGGTGGGAAATTTTTCAAAAATGAAGAAATTTTCCCTGAAAGAGGTTTACTTTTGAAAAAATAGATAGAAATTGAGAAATTTGTTACTTCTGTCTTGCTACATTGGGCAGTTTTTTCACATTCAAATTCAATGTTTACTACATCAGAACGTCATCCTGAAGATCAAAAATTAGTTCTGCAGGGGAAAAAAATCAAATGTTATAATCTCCCACCGCAAATAGCGTGACAAAATTGCAAAATGAAAAGAAAGACCATGAATTATTACAAGATGATAACTCCGAAAATATGAATCCTCTTGGCTCAATTTCACTCAAAAAACACCGGCTGAACATTTGAATTCATATTAATTCTGAGCCTTAACAACTCGCAAATAGCTCAGATATAGTGATTGTCCGATAATTTTAATCGTTCGTAGAAATCTCCAGAACACAAGGTGGATTAAACTCGAGCCGTGAAAATTCATTGAAGCGCAGTGCAACGAACGCCTTCGCTCAAAAACGCGTCTAACCTTTTCTCTCACTTTTCCTCCATCTCTCAAACCTCGAACCATCCGCACTCTATTCAGGAACAACCTTTCAAGCAACGACTCTTCAACACCCTTTTCCTCAATTTCTCTTCCTTCCTGTCCTCTTCATTTTCGCTAGTTGAGCTGAGAAAATGTCTATATATACAGTAAAGCACTCGGTTTGAATTCGAGTACGTAATTAGCCTCCGATTAGAGTCAACAACGAAAATATTTTTCCCTAACGCCCTTCTAGTAGTGGTAGTACACCTATAGCTTAAAAAACTTTTAAAACTTGATAATTCCTTCGTGGCGGCCGTGTATCTCCTTCAGAGTTTTCAGTTTTTATACGGGTAGTGTGAATTACGCTTGCTTCTGCAAACTCATTCTCTTTTGCTTGCTTGCGTTAAGTGCATCAGAGCCCACTTTTCGTCCTCTCTCACTCACTAGCACGATTGTTTTTCAAGCCCTCTTAATTTCAAGATATCCGGAAACAGGCGAGTCTTGCTTTTAATGGGAAACCGCTACTACTACTACTACTACTACTACTACTGATACTAGGGCCAGAAAGTCTGAGTACTTAACCGCAGAAAAACGTTTGCATTGATTGAAATCCTTGTCAACGAGTTGTATCTTTCGGATGCCGTAATTTGTAGAACGAATTCATTTGTTTTTACAAGAATTTCTTCATCTGAATCAAATTCAATTTGACAGGAAGGTATTTGGAGATAGATTTTTCTAGAATGACTGGTTGAGTGATGCAGTTCTGATCTTATTTTGTTGATTCAAGTATTTCTCTTTTTTTTTATGAAAATCTGAAATATAGAATTGGATGCCGAACTAGTCATCCACTGATATTAAGGTAAATTTTGAAATTTCATAAGTTGGAACCTGTTCTCTGAAACTGTATGATAGTGAATGCATGAGATTAAACATTTCTCAGAAATTCTGAAAAATTAAGGAGATATCGGGTCCACCTGAGTCGTTTGTCTATTCCATATCTACCACGTGACCATGATATTTTGGACTAGGTTTGGAGGTTATTCACATGCCGTGCACTTCGGCATGTATGTTTTGTCCGAGATATAGTGGTCACAATGTATGCCGACGTAGGTAAGTTTCCAGCGCGTCAAGTTTTCCAACATTTTGATGGATTAGTGAGTTACATTCGATGTTGATATCGACGCCAATTCCACAAGTCTTGTAGAGCCACGATATCTCAAAAATTTACGGTGATATTTTGTATGTCGGTATCAAATCTCCTGTTCAGAATAATTTCCTCACGTGTAATATTTGTTTGAGATCCGTCTTACCGTGAAGATTCAGTCTCCAATAGAGTTTACCCTCTTGATTTTCATATTGTTTCCACTCAGAATGGATGAAATTTAATTGAGGAAAGGGTATACTCGTTTGTGTTTTCACCTCATTTGTGATTTTTATCCTCATGCTATATATTTCATTGTATTATCAATAAATATATCTTATATTGGTGGTAAATTGACTGTCCTGATGGTTAAATCACTCGGTGGGTCAAACATAACCTCAAAAAGACCCTGAAAACATAAGAAAGAGTTGGCACTTTTTCAATGAGCAAATCTGAATATGCAAGTATGTAAAGATACAGGAACCTTATCTTCGGGAGAACTATCCAACATTTTCTATCACTTGAAATCTGGTACATGCCGTATTTTTGCACCAAATTCGATTCAGTGTCAATCTCAATTGTACTTCCTGAGATTCGTTCTACTATGTACAGCGTTGAAATGTAAGATGAACCTACATTCGAGGTGCGAGAGCAGTGCCTTAATGCTCGAGCTTAGACTTCTATCGTTCTGATCTCTGAAAAAAGTGGAAACTTTTTTCCATCAAAACTGGTCATGTCCCTTCTGATGATTCAGAGTGCGATTTTGCTTCCAGAGCTGTTTCTACCCATTCCCCCACATGTATCTTTTTCGATCAAAAACTTAATTTTGACCAAAATTCCCTGGTACCGTTTCGATTCGAAACCGTCCATATAGAACCTTCCAGAAACTTGAAAAATCACAGAATGTACCCTACAATCAGCATAGAAATGCAACCAAACAATGATTTATTGGTTCTCAAATGGTTCTTAAATGAGATCATCAATTTTGAAATGCATATCGTCATCGAACACCAGAAGAGACACACTGCACACTCCGTCAACAACGACCGACCCAAATCTAACCGTAACACGATCGATCCCGTCGATAGATCTACACACTGCCTCATATATAGATTTCGGGCGCCAAATATTTCTCTCTTTCTCCATCTCCCTCAGAGCTCACGTTCGATTCTAACCACCAACTAATTTTCCATCTCAACTAACCTCTTGACTCGAATTTCCTTTACTTATTGAACTTAACGACCAGAAAATAGCCCAAGAATTTGATTTAAAGAGAGCAGCGAGTCAAGCAATCACAAAATTTGATAATCACCAAAATTACACTTTTTTGAGATCCACGCCGTAGAAGCTTTCTTTTATAGACACAAAAATTGTAACCTAGACACACACACACAGTAACGAAGGTACGAGCTAATTCACGCGACGATGAAACTGCGAAAATACCACGCCGGTAGATAGCCGGTGCACTGAGGAATCGTTGCTTCCCGACGTAGAGCTAAAGTTCTCTACATAGAAGAGAAGTTGGTGGTGATGATAGTGGTGGGGACAGAAGCATAGTCGACCAGGTACAGAGCACCCCAAACGGTTATTAATAGCCTCTACCCTAGCTTGCTCTCTCTCTTTCTTTATAGAAGACAGAGACAGAATATATGGCTATATACATATATATATATATGCCCTCGAAGCTCACCGCAAGCTCACGATGCTGCAGATGCTGAAAGAGAAGGGGGAGTCACGCAAGTTTTCACTCACTCTACTCTTGATTCTGTATTAAGCTTTGAAGCTGAGAAAAGGACGTCGTCGTCGTCGTCGTCGTCGTGATTTTAGCACATTTGCAATCACATGGTGGTGGATAGGTACGTATAACGATGGCTACGATTCAATGCGCTACTATTGATGATCTCTTTTTGATTCGTGAGCGTAAAGTATGTCATTGTGAGCGAGTTCTCCTTCCGAGTCCACCGGTGAGGTGAGATGACACACGCTTCCAATGACGACTTCAATGAGTTACACACTGGAGTTTCAGTGAATGTACACTGAAGTTTCACTGAGCGCCACTGATGAATAAGTGAGACGATTCACTGAATTTTCGGTGATTCTAGGGACCCGGCAAATCATTTTCACTTGAGTTTTAGTAAGCAAAACTGGTATTTTTGTGAATATCACTGATTTTTTACGGTAGCATCAACGAATATCATTTGCCGACGCCTTTAAGCACTCAAATCTCAATGAATTGTCTTACTAATTCATCAGTGGTGCTCACTGAAACTATAGTTAAGGTAGTACCCGCACTTTCAAATAAATATGTTTCGCGTCGCAAGAGTTAGCTAGAATTGAAGCTAAAACTCTGAGTTTTCCATATCTACCAAGAAAAAAGGAGGTTGCCGATATAAATTCTGAGGAAAAAGCATCGGCATCTGACGCGCTTATACACGCGGTCTTATGGGAGCGTCACTGTTTATACCTGCTCATGCGGAAATAAATATGTCAAGTTCTGTAAAATTTTAATATACGTATAAATGCGGTCTTGGCAATTCTCTTGCCAGCAGCAGAAATGTGGCTGGTCGATCAAAATCTTGAGCAAATTGATTCCAAAGTCGGCCGGTGGGGCATTTTCGGGTTTAACGCCATGCTTTGTGGTATGCGTCGTCTGCTCCGCTCCCGCGGCAACGCTATACTCGAGCTCCGGCGCCCTCTCATTGATACGGGCCTGCACGCGGGTACTACCTTAAAAGGACCCGTTCGATCCTCAAGGTCATTGAAGTTTCAGCCCTCCCACTGATGACTTCAGTGTATATGCACTGCAATTATAGTGTCCTGACGCACGGAAGTCATCAGTGGAAATGGCTCCGAGATTAACTAAAGTTGAAAGACTTTTTACTCATGGACTCGGAAAGAGTCTAAGTAATTCCGCGTAAAAGCGGACCACGATTTGCAGACATGTCTCAAAACTGATTTTTAACCATTCTCATTCGGTGCTATGCTCCAGAACATGAATTTTCCAAGCCTACACCTGGGAAATATTTTTCTGATAGTGTTCGGAGGAAGAAATATCAATCTTTCTCCAGTAAAATCGGTATGTAGTTCCGATTTGACGCAAATTACTAATACGCCGCTGGCAGCATTCAGAAGGTCTCCAGAAAGTCCATCAAATTACAAATTGACAAATTGATTGAGGCCATGGACACCCTCTTTGAGCAAAATGGTGAAAAACAGAAAGAATCAAATTCCTCAGGAACCCATATTTTCCAAAGTCTGGAAACCCATAATTTTATTACGTGTCCCTTGAGAGAAAGATAGTCTTAAACTTCGTTTTTGGGTCCTACGCCGTTATTTCCAATTTGATTGATATCCTCAGCCTTTCCGTTCAAATAGTACATTACGCGTCGAGTGCTAGAGACATTTTTTCCTTCGATAAACCGGGCTGGACGTGGGTGAAGGCAACGTCCAGCTTGGTTTTTCCGAATGGAAAATTTTTCCGCAGGAGACGCGTATGGACGTATAAAATGAGTTTTCCCGCGCATGTGCAGGAATTTGGATTGCTGAAACCAATTCCACAAAAAGCCAAGAAAATTCTATTCGATATGACCTCCTGGCAAAGTCAAATCGAAGTTACGAGGTTCGAGTAATGATGACACCATTTCGAGTAGCGACACTAATGGGAAATTTGTGCAAGATTCGCATTCACCTCTCTGAAGCATGCTCCATCATTAATGCGATGTATCTTTGAGCCCAGTATATCAAATCGACTTCGCCAGGTAGTCATTTTGGAGAGAATTTCTTCGGCTCTTCAATGACATTGGTTTCAGAAGCCCAAATTCCTGCGCATGCGCAGAAAACTCATTCTCTAAGCCAGAGGCTGAGAACATTAATAAAACGTAGAAAAAACGATGTAGGGACGAATAACAAAATTAGGGCCCATTTTTCGAAGAAACACAACAATTCAAATTTGAATATGGACTTTTTAGATTTTCAAAATATGTGTTTTTGTGAAATTGACTTTTTCCTATCCTCCATTCTCTTGCTTCTAGGAGACGTTCATGACCTCATAAGTATTCTAATTTCATAGATTTCCCAGAGACCTCTTGAATGTAGCAAACTGCGTGGTCGTGCCTTACGACAAGTAGGGACTACACTCGTTTTACTGGAGGACAATCAGTATATTTTCCATGGAACACAATCAAAAAATACTTTCCAAACAAAAAAAACTCCTTCCGACCCTGTAAGGAGTGGATAGTTCAATTTTTGGACCATAGAATTGATAAATGGTGGAAAAACAACCTAAGACATGTTTGCAATTCTTAGTCCGCTTTCGCGGAAATTTACTCATATGCAAGAATCCATGCCCCATCCATTCAAAAAATGAACCAGACCTTCTCAGAGCACAACAATTGATCATTGATATTCGAGATACACCGATTTTCCAATACAAAAGTAAAAGTCTGTCTGATTTGAATCAGGACTTATAAAGAAAAGTCATGGAAGTATTCTCCGTAAAACAGGAACATTTCTTGAAGTCATAATTCAAATTAAACATTACCACTACGATTCTCGAGATCGAGATTTCCATAATTTTCGGATCTATACTCTTGAGGATTGTAATAAGCCGGATACTCGACAATCTTGAAAATCTCAGATACCCTAGTATTTTTCTTTCCCACACAGCAAAGACCACCCTACATCAGCTTCATCATGATTCAGGGTCCAAAAATTCCTGTTACAAAGAATTCATTCTTATGATTAGTAAATTCCGCTTCCCCGCGTCATCTTATATTCTCAATGCTTAGTGTAAATTTTTTCATAGCTTATTCAACAATACAAGGCCTAAATGGAGCCGAACGTCGTCCCATCAAGATAGCATACTCAGAAATCCACCTAATTTTGAGATGGAAAAAAAATAGAAATTGCGAACTTTTTTCTCGACTCGTCTGAAGACACGTCTCTAGCCAGACGTAAAAATGCTTTACAAGAATGCATCGATTCTATATGAATCAAGTGTGTACATGCATGAACAAACTCTGTGAAGCTGTCGATCAATGATGATTACAACCTCCAGGGACAATAGTCTGTATAGCCTTTTACCGTCGAGAACGTGTAGACAACTCACTAACTGATTCCGTCCCCGTCTCTCGAATCTTCCAAGGGGAATAATAAAATCAAGAACTCTTATTGCGAGCCCATCTATTTCTACTCCCTCTTTTCATCCCTTTTCTATCTCCTCCTTTCTTCCCAACTTCTTGTCGGCAAAACAATTCTTTTAACGAATTCAAATCACATCTTGTAGACACTTTAAATCAGTCTTCTTGACTCGTCTACGACCTTCTGGAAATATTGTATCAGTAATGTGAGAATTCACACTTTTGTAATATTACTTTTCTCACCTTCTCACTCAAATACCATTCATATCATAATTTTTCAAATAAGAAATATTGTTCAATGACATTTCATCTAACATTTGCCAGAAAGTTGATGAAAGTTTTCAAATTTTGTGAAGAATCTCACTCTTGTCCGATAATTTTGGAACATCAAATGACGTTTTCATGAAACATTATCATGATCACGAGGGTTATCAACAACTGAATGTGAGTCGGTGCGATTTCGTGAGGAATGAGTGCATGGAGAGTACCAGTTCAACTACATTCTTCATCCCTAAAGATTAGAATCATATATGTATAAGAGTTTGTCTGCATTCTACTTCCGCTGAAGTCGATGCTAGAATACCCAAGGTAATGCATCTACATCTCTTGAACGGCGTCCAAATAAAATCCGAAACAAGAGAAGTGGCCTCTGTCCCCCTGTCGCATATACTCTCCGTATAATTTTTATCGGCAATTACAACCCGTTATGCGCCGAATACTCCTGGATGTGCAATCTCGCAATAATTTTTTCTATTCATTTGATAATCCTCTGACCAGGAGAGGTCATCACATCCGGATCACGGATTTGGCTGAAACTCTGGGGATAGTCTTCTTTTAGCACCAAAAGATGATATCCAAAATTATAGACCCCAACGCTCAAGCGTTCCCGAGCTACAGCAACGGACATTAGCATTACCCATATGAGCCCATATTGAAAATCATGAATATAGGTATACCTGCAATGCTAATGTCCTTGGCTGTCGCTTGGAAGTGCTTGAGCGTTAGGGTCTATGATTCCGGGTATCATCTTTTGGCACTGAAAGAAGACTATCTCCAAAATTTCAGCCAAATCCGTGATTCGGATGTGATGACCTCTCCTGGTTAGCATGATTAGTTCTTCAATCATCACAGAAGTTAATAATATCCATCTGGTATTATGTATTTTTCTAAACAGAAAACAAGAGTACTTAGCTTCAATAGAGTAGAATAGAATGGAGATTACTTTCACATTGTCGAAAGAGACTTGGGTCCAGAAAAAGCAATTTTAACCGAAATTTTTTTTTGCAGTGACGTACCACCTCAAATATTGAGAGGAATTCAGAGGGTTACTATCTGAAGGCCTTTCTGTCCGAAGATACAGCCAAAATTATCATCATTGTTCTTATAACTTCACTTTAAAGATTAATATCATGGGTATAGGGGTAATACCAACGTTTTTGCCTTCATCTTAGGACACGAAATCGATTGTACAGAAAAATTCTGGATTCTGCCCATTCTTGGTGGTGCCAAATAGCACAAAATATTCGACGAAAATTGGGGTCCCGCAAGGGAAGTCCTCCCCCCCCCCGTAGGTTTTCTCACGAAGTTATTCGACAGAAATAGTATACTTCCGTACTGAGCGCGTTAACCTGTTTCGGGCACTGAGACAGACATGTCCTTCAGAGACCGAAATGGGCTTGCAAGTATAGTGCGGATGTAGTTTTTCATTACAAGTACCCTCAAATCCCGTCTGAACGCGGGAATTTTACGTCAGAGCAGTGAAAATTAAGTAGGCCGACTAACTATATTCCATGTAATCATTCGCTCATTGAATCATCATTGAATCCAATGTTAGTGAATCACTTCGAAGTATTTCAAAAATCAACCTCAGAAATCGCTGAGCGATGAGCTGACTAGATGGGCCTTGCAGGCATAAAAATCTGAGAGGACTACGGAATGAGAGTTTTATACTTTGTAAATATTTTTTGACATCGAATGGTCATTGCAAGAACTATGCTCTACAATCGCGAGTATACAACAATCGGCGAAATGGACGTCGAAGTATATTTGATGCATGTTTCCTGATTATGATAATTGGAGTCCGGTCCAAAATTTGTCCATCCGGTTCCCGCGTATCCGGATTCCTAAGTGGAGAGGGCAAAGTGTAATGGGTAACCGTGTGGGTCATGGGTGGGTCGATGAGTGGGGGGGGGATGGATTATCTGGCTTGGTCGGATCTGATCCGGTCTAGTTCGGTCTAGTACGGTCTAGTTCGGTACTAGTACCGTTCTAGTACCATTCTAGTACGGTAATGGTACCACTAGAACCACTAGGACCGCACTGGGCCCAGCTCTATAGCACTGAGCTAGTACCATACTTAAATGACCGTACTACTACCGTATCAGGACTACCGCACCAGCACCGTACAAGAACTGCCGTACTAGTATGGTCTAACTGCAGTCTAGTTCGTGCTAGTCGGTCTAATTTGGTACAGTCCGGTCGAGTTTAGCCTAATTCAGTCCTGTTCGGTCAAATTCGGTCTAATTCAGTATAATTTGGTCTAGCACGGTCTAATCCGGTTTAATTCGAACTATTTCGGTCTAGTGCGGTCTAAGTAGGTATAATTCGGTCTAACCCGGTTCGATTAAGCCTCATTTGGTCTAGCCGGGTCTAGCTTGATACTACTTCCATTCTGATATGGTACTAGTACCACTAGAACAACTAGGATTACTGGGACCCGCACTAGTACCGTATCGCGATTACCGTACCAACACCGTACAAGAATTGCCGTACTAGTATGGTCTAATTGCGCTCTAGTTAAATCTATCCCGATCTGATTCGGTCCAATCCGGTATGAATATGTCGAGTTTGACCTAATTCAGTCTGGTTCAGTCTAGTTCGGTCTAGTCCAAACTAATTTGGTCTAGCCCGGTGTAGTTCGGTCTAATTTGATCTAGTCCGGTCTGGTTGGGTCTGCTCCGGTCTAATTCGGACTAGCTTGAGCTACATCAGTCTAATTTGGTTTAACACGGTCTAGTTCGGTCTAATTCGGGCTGATTTGGTCTAGTCTGGTCTAGCTTGAAACTTGCAAGGTTGTACTACGGTACTAGTAATGCTAGAACCACCAGGACCACACAGTCGGACCGCACTAGCACCCCACTCTTACTCATCAAATACCATTTTAAATTGACCGTACTAGTACCGTATCAGGATTACCGTACTAGTACGGTACAAGAATTGCCGCATTGGTATGATCTACTTTCGGTTTAGTTCGGTCCAGTTCGGTCTGATTCGGTCTGATTTGATATAGTTATGTCGAATTTGGCCCAATTCAGCCTATTTCGATCTCCGTCGGTCAAGTTCGGTCTAGTTTGGTCTAGCTCGGTCTAGTTTGACATAAGCCGTTCTAATTTGGTCTAATTCGGTCAAGTTTGGTCTAGATAGGTCAGATTCGATTCAACCTTGCTCAAGATATTATTTGGTCGTGAGGGTTATGGGTGGAATTGACTGATCAATTCACTGATTGACAATATGCCATTTCTCCGAACTTCATAAGAAACCTCTCTTTAATATCATCAATCGATCATTACCCATCATTTCACAAATATCATTTTTGAGCTGCAGATGCATTTCAGGATCCTCTGATTTATCAAGAACGTTTACGAGCCAAACGAGTGGTAGCGAGAGAGGCAATAACGCTAGTCAAGGATTGAAAATTACATTCATTCGTTCGGATTGTATTGTGTCATCCATCAAATTGGTATTTTGCATTTGATGATAAGAATGTATGAGAATGCCCAATAGAAGTCTCACGTAGCATATATCGTTTGAACAATCGTGTGAAAAATCTAACACCGTGAAGCATCCATCCAGAAGTAATTCGCCGCGTATTTCTTGGCTCGCGTCACGTAGCCGTCGTGAGATTCGCGCGAATAGTGCTACATTGGCAAAAGTTAGCTGCTGATGCGCAAGCAAGGCAGGCAAGCTTGAGAGGAAAAGGAAGAGGATTGAAGAGAGTCGCGATTCTGCGACGACGATGAAGTATTGAGTACAAAGAGGGATGTGAGAGAAATTGACAAACGTGAGAAGGAAGTACAAGTTGAACGAGAGGTCCCGAAATATTGCACTGTAGATATGTATAACATAGATTCTGAGATTGTAGATTCTGAGAGTCGAGTACAGATATTCATTAGGAATAATTGATGAATTCTCTCACTCTTGATCTTCAAAAGAATTGACAGAAAGTTTTATGAGTTTGAACAACTTTTTTTATGTCATATTCATCACTTTGACGCATTTGGATGCTTTCTTTTGGACTAGGCAGTTGTACCGGGAATAATAGGGCTGGCTATTCTCCATTAGATTCAAATTGTGTATTGTAGGTGCGGAAAATTTGGTTTCATTGCTCAAAACATTACAATATCATAACTTTGTGGGAGTTTTTGAAGATAGTGTCAGATTCAACCATTTTCTAATTCATTTAGAGATCAACTTCAAAAATTTTTTGATCGTTGGGTGCTTAGTTACCTTCAAACTTCCTGACAAAGATTATACCGTCAACCGGGGTAACTTTGGAACACGGGGGTAACTTTGGAACAACCCATGAAAGAGTGGTTATCACGCACAGTTGGCTAGGCAGATGATCCTGAGGCCTCAATACCGGTTCCCTCCACTTGGGACAAGCATAAACGATGTTTTGCATTGGCGCGAGGGCCTTCATGAGGTATTAATCCGTTTATTAACTGACTTCTTCAAAAGTGCGTTTTCAACTCAACAAACAGTCTCTCGGAAAAAGTGGTCTGGTTCCGACTTTAGCAGGTCGAATTCGAGGTAGCGGAGCTAGATTTCACTTGTCTGTATACATATCTGGACGAATAAATTGTTACATTGGAGTATCCTTAGCCAGTTTCAATTTTGTAAAGTAAAAACTGACGAGTACGTATTTTTTTTCAGAAACTGGGGTAACTTTGGAACACTTCTCCATGTACTCTCTATTATTTTCCAAGATCTTTATCACCATGGAATTTTACTTACTTGGGTAGTCATTGATGAGAGCTTCGAAATGAGCCAAAGAACGTCTCATTTCGACCCATGGAAGCCAAGTTATGGCAGTTTTTATCACAAACCGACTGTGAAGGTATTTTCCTCCTCGAGAGTTAGCCGTGGTGCAATGAGGTATGCTGAAGGCGTCTATGCTCGATTGTAGAAGTTCAATCCAACCAAATCGACTTTTATAATAGGTCAATGGGAAGCTAAGAACTCAACTTTCGATGACTGATGGTGAAAATCGATGGCGTGACCTAGTTTATGGATTAATTGACGAATAAATAATGATAACAATTTCTGTTCCAAAGTTACCCCAGTCCGTGTCTAACTTTGGAACACGACTTTCAGCGCTCCTAGCTCCAACCAGAGATGTCCAAATGGACCTTATAAGCACCTCAATCGAAAGCTGAAACTGTAAGCTTTCGTTTGATTCCCGATACAATGTGCTTCTGATGCAAGACGTACAAGTTTGGCGAGGTTGAAGAAAAAAAACGCGATTTTTGTTCCAAAGTTACCCCGGTTGAAGGTACGTCAAGGATACCGAATTGAGTACAATTATCTGAATAGACATATCATTCAACCGTCAGAGAACAAATATCGACTCATCTCATCATGTTCAGACAATATCGACCCCTGCCATCTCTTATAGATATTTTTAGTCTTCACAACACGAAGGACTGATATCAGTTTCATTCATTCCCTCATTTTCTGGTGAAGTAGGCCAACTCGTAATTTATTTTAATTTTCTAGATTCATATTTAGTAACTCTTTTGCATTCTTGCCCTTATCTAGGAGCATGGCAAATACTCTAGATATTGAACTTGGACCATTCAGTTTGTCCTTAGGAGTAAGTTCCTCAAAGTATCATACTTGATCAAAAATCAAACAATCAAGGAAATTTTTTTCATTTTTCTTATCATACTTGGTTGGAGCAATGACGCAATTTGACAGTTGTAAAAAATCATTTGGAGACGTAACACAACTAACAAGTTGTTATTGCTCGAAACAGGAATCTCATCTATCTCAATGAATTTAATATTCTTTGAGTTTTGGAAAGAAGATATCCTAACGTCGAGCTATATATTTGTACGGAGAAAATTTATCACACACGATGGCATTATCGAAATTCCGACGCAATTCCAAAGCAGTATGTGCTTCATTTCTCAAGAGTCTCTATTAATTTCTTACCATATCGCCTTCTCATTCTCAGCATCGGATGATTGTGAAATAATTTGTCCAAACATGAAATACCCCAAAGCATCTCATCTTCTACTTCAATTTTGAAACTAAAAAAACTCACACACCCTCTATCAAAAAAATCCCTTACAAAACCGTCAAGAATCTTCACGTCCTCATTAACAAGTATAAAATCCTGGAGAAAAATGACCTGGAAGCTCAAAACTTCAGGAATCCTTCCACACTCTCCAACACCAAAAGAAAATTTCTACACTGGACATATACCACCAATCCAATATGTAGGTCGAAAGCCTTTTAAAACCAGTGAAACATCCTATCACCATCTACCCATTATTCCCACATATGTACATCCTCAATACTTACCATCCTTGCTTCCAAAAAAAGTAGCTACAAAAATCCTTTCAACAAAAAAAGAACCTGTCCAGTTCAAAAAGAAAAGCCATATCGCGCTTCTAGTAACGAAATCCAGCAATAACGTATACTCAGTAAGAGAGTGAGTGAGATAAATAGAGCGTAAGTACACATATATCCACGTACATACGTATGTACATTTGAGCTTGCGGTACATACAGAGCTTGCATCGGTAGCACTACTAGTTGAAAAGAGAGAAAACTAAAATGAGAGAGAAAGACATAGCTGCAGAATAGGGTCTGTGTAAAGCCGATCGATAGCCAAACTCCTCTTGGTCTGGGTCCTCTCTCACTCTTTGCAGGATTCAGTGGCGCGACACAGAGTCGCGGATGAGAGAAAGATAGATAGATAGAAAGCTCAGCGTGCAATCTCGAAAACGGTCCTGCGGATGTATGCTGTAACACTATTACACACACATATATATGTATAGTGTAGAATCAAACATCGTCGTGATAGTTTGGAGTAAAGGAAAGTCTCTTCTTTTGATCGTATAGGCCTCTCGCAATAATCTTTTTACCGGTCTGACCGTGTATGAGATTCTTTTTCTCTCTTTGTCTGTAAAAGCAAGGAGACCCAAAAGCTTTTGTATTAAAGTTGACCCATATGGTATACCTAGTATAGGATAATAGTAGAGGTTTAGAGACGAATTTAACCTCTCGTTTTCCTTTTCGATGAATTTCAAAGTGGACGTTCGATTGTTTGTCGATTTGAGCTACACACGATTTTTCTTTCCCCGACTACTGCTACTACTTCAGCTACTATTACTACCGGATTGCAGGAATCTGCATCCGCGTACATTCCGATTTTTTCGAAGTGATTTCTTTTTACAGGAGTGGTAGCATTCACCTTTTTTGCATTAGACGATGGTTCAGTGAACATGGTTTGTTTTAGGTATCTGTATGTACAGACGATGTAGACTGCGTTGAGGGCTTGGATATTTTTTTGAGCGACTATAGGGATTTTTATTGGATTTCTGAGAGAAGACTTGGTTTGTCGTTCATTGAGGTCACAATTTTTCCCAAATTGTTTTTTTAGAGGATTGTGGAAATTTTGTTGTGAATTCTGGGATGGCAAATTCTCAGGTTTGTGTGAAATGTGCTATTATTCCTGAAAATCTTGAGAGGATCAGATTCATTATTTCAAAACTTTTAAAAGCCATAGCCATTGGGAGGTTACACTTTTTGAAATGCACGAATACGTTACACGGGGTCCTCCAGACCCCCACACAATTATTTCAAAACTGATGAATATCTACGTCTCACTTGATACCCTCCCTTCCCCCCAAGACTATCTTTCGTGACAGTGCGACTCATGAAACATCTCGTACTGAAGATTATGAGATATAACAATGAAATTCCTCATGGATCACTCAGGGTCCAGAAGACCCAAACCGAATTTTCCCTGCATTCATTCCAAGCTGTACCTGAACTTTTTTCCAACACAGTGATATACCACCCTATAAATTCTTGTAAGATATGACTCCTGAATGTTTCAGTATCATCGCCCAACTTATGATAAAATCGTAAACCAAACCATTTTTCATTCTTCTCGTTTTCAGTGTTTTTCGGAAATAAGCGTTTTTCTTCTCCTCCAAAAATAAATTCTCCATTCTCATAATCCCAGACTCTCAATTAATGAGGTAAATTTTTTGAATCGTTATATTTTTATCTATCGTATCGCAGTAGATTTCGATCGTTAGTCTCAAGTCTTGATAAATACTGCAATGTATGCTGATTTTTGAAAAAAAAAATGCTATAATGATTCGTCCGTTTGCACAGCAGGATGTTATTCCACTCTCAAACTTTTTTCAAAACTTGAAGAACCAGATTCTTATCAATAATCATGGAATCACACACGATAATGGATGTACGGATCGGAGCCAAGCATCAATTAGGTGAGTATGAATGAATCTAGACCTCCTGCTAATGGAGATACATTTACTAAGGAATTATTCTACAATCATCATCCCTTTATAGAAACGAGGGCAGAAAATATGAATATTTAAATCCTTATACCAAGATGAAGTGCTTTCCAAAATACTTCAAGACAGTCATTGTCATATCAAACGATACAAAAATCAATTGTTTCATGGCTTATTCACGCTGAGTCGGGTACCACCAATCAGGTTTTCAAAATTAGTACTTGATTACAGATGTTGACTGTTGTACTCAACTACTGCTCTCAACAACTCCTGGTCATACCGAGGTTGTTATTCATGAACCATGCATCGACTTCAGATTGGCCGAGGTTTCAATGAATAGATTCTGTGTAGCCCCCTCACTGTACATGCTCACCACAAAATTCACCAACACGATAAATCATAGCGTGTATTTCCGGCGTCTCAGGGATTTTTAGATTGAAACTTGGAAATAGCTCATTGATTGATTGATATGGGATTTATTGAGGCTTTGGGGTAGTACCCTATTTAGCCCTGTCATAGATGTCACAAGTTGTATATCGACATAAATAAGAAATTATAATAATCAGGATAAGTATAGATAACAAATGATAATAATCAAGATAAGTATAGATGATAAAAAATAACAATCAAGATGAGTATATGTTCTGTGTGAATTGAATTAACTTGAGGGGTGTGTATGCTGATAGACGACAGATAAACATTGTTAGCACTTAAGTGTTGCAATTCGGTGAGTGATTTGAGCAAGTCCCATCTTGTACGACGATGAAACGAAGAAAAAACGAATGGATAAAGTTGAGTTATAAAATAGAAAATAATCAAATATAATATGGTGAGTGCCATTGTGTGGGTTGATGACAGAATGACTGTCTCACCTAATTTCAACAAAAAAGTGAGGTGACTAACGAAGGAGAAAGTGTGTAGGCTCACTTCTGGGCTCTGCAGATGCCGCGTGAAGGCCTTCACGTGAGGCTCGCTCTTGCTACTGCTGATTTTCAGCGAATAGTAGTGATTAATCCCCATGAGATTTGAATGACTTGCAGATTGCAGGGATGGGTGTATGGGGGATGGTTACAGAGTATGAGTTGAGGACTTTCAATGCTGTAAAGTAATAGTATATTTCGCGCCGGGTTTATGAGGGTGTATTTTGCTTCCGAGCGATTCGTTTTCGGCCCGAGTCGCAGGGGAGGGTCGGAATAATCACTTGGAAGCGAGGAACCTCATGAGAAAGGCGCGAAAGTTTTGGTTCGCAATTTCACAGGAACCCAAACATTGGAAAATTGCAAAAGAAGAATTTTCGTAAGAACTAGTTCTTGGGGTTTTCAGAAAAAAGAAAGAGAGTGCAAAACGGCCCGAAGTACGGAGGTCGGGGTTGTCAGAACGAAATTAACACCTTCACTGCAATGGGCCCCACCGGTGGGGCCCAACGCGATTTTCGCCGTCGCAGTGAACGTGTTAAAGAAGGTTTGCAAGAGGCGTGGTTACACCGTGACTGGTTATAAAGAAAGCAAGCAAGGCTGCAAGGAGTTTACTACGGTTTTCCAAATCTAACCACTGCAGAGCTAGGCGATAAGCGGTGACTGATGCACGCCATGGTATATTGCCGTAGACAAATCGAGTGTAGGCATTCAAAAGCCGATGTAGTTTGAGATTAGGGGTAACGCTCACATCATTATAAACCGTGCAGCCATAATCAAAATATGGGAAGATGATCATTTCCACAAGCCTGCGACGGAGATCACGTGATAGCGCATGTCAGTGAAAACGCATCATGTAGAGTGCGCCATGCACTTGTTTGGATATTGCATTGACCTGATCATTCTACGTGAGTGTTTGATTGAGTTTCAGACCAAGTTGCGTGTCCGATTTCTGGTATGGTATGGGGACATTGTTCATCTGAACGGAGGTTAGTAGTTCATGGTTCACAGCGGAACAGCCGAATATGATGACTTGAGTTTTGGCAATGCTCAGTTTCAACGAACTGATTGAAAGAGCGTAATTTCTTCACCTTCCGGAGATCTGAACTGAATTTTCATAAGCATGGTTGGAGTTTCCGGTTTATCCTCATAGTTACTAGAAAGTTACTGTGTTGAACTGCAAGTTTTATTTCTTTCGAGAATAATTTTTTAGGGATTTTACGACACTGGAACCATATGATGTCGCATCTCTGAAGGTAATCTCTGATAGCTATAGATGAGCGTACCGAATAAATTCAGCAATAATGGGAATGAATGAGCCTCATCCCATTACGTATGGAGCACAAAGTATCAATATCCATCCCATGAACCACCATTAGTCTGACCATTGCTAGATTTTTCCACTCGTCTCAGGAGCACAAACATGAACCGCATCAAAATAAGATCAGAAGTTATCAATCGTGATGGGATAAAAACATGGCTAATCGATAGATTGGAGTATCTGTATTATCTGTATATATGCAAATTGGGAGCGAAATGTTATGCGTCAGTTATGGGTGGCTGAAGATATGAAAAGGTAGAAAAATTTACCGAAGAGAAATCTATTTTGCTCCTAAACTCCATTATTTTTATCGTTCTTTCAATTCTTGATTCAATTTAGATGGTCCTCTTCAAAAATTGTACGCAAAAACACCAGAATTTCGAAAGTCAAGTAGATCTTATGAACATTGAATAACCATAATACCCATCTCATGTGTTTGATGTTGGAAGACACTACTCGTGAGAAAAAACGAAACTTTCGCGTAACTTTCGGTCGATCATTATAATATGATTGAAGCAACATTTGGAATATCAATAAAGCTCCAGTGGATCCGAATTTTCCTACACGGTCTGCTTCTGAGAAGAATGAGTTTGACGAAAATGGAATAGAACTGAGAGAATGGTTTTTTTCGTTAATCGTCACAAGTAGAACCTCATTCCGAGCGAAATCGTATCAGCTTGCCATGTTGAGTAATTGTGAAATTAGTATTTACCATTATAGAGTGCATATGAAGAAGAACAGCTATTCTTCGTTCTCTTCGTTTCAAAGTGCCTTTCTCGCAATAGCTCAGAAACAATGGGTTTTAACCAGAAAAGTGAAGAGAAGTTTTCTATAGATTTTTTAGAGGCCTAGAAGATGGCGTACACATATTTACCAAAAAATTATTTCTTTTCTCATGATATTCAGAGAAATTCATGAAGTCAATCAAGAAGTGTCAAGCTTTTCGCCATATTTTCCTTCGATCTTGCGGTCGACAGGCTCTTTAAATAACTTGTATTGCCTTCTCTCATTACTCTTGATGAGGCTTTTGGAATTAGTTCACTAAGATTGTCTCAAAATTTGCCTTTATTCTCAGAAAATAGGCAAATATTTCAGAAAACCTTGCTCTTCTGCTCATTCTCAACAAATCTATCACATATTACGGAGTGGTCCCGATATCTCGATTAATATTAGTACAATTTCCTCTAGATCTTCAAAAAATCCACCAAAAATTATTCTTTACGTATATCGTCAAAACCCATTGTTTTCAAATTATTGCTAGGAAATCACGGCAAAGCGAAGAAAATGAGGAATCGACGAAGTGTTTCATATGCATTTCATAACCGAGAATACTTATTTGACAATCAGTCAAAACGGCGATTTGGTACGATTCCACTCAGAATCAGATTCTACTCGTGATAGTCCTTAGCACACCATTTCCGGTCTTTGTCGTCATTTTGGTCAGATTTATTTTTTCCAGAAGCGCACTGTTTCTCATCGTCTCTTATCAGTACGTAATGGGATTGATTTCCTATTGAAATTCTGAGTGAGATTAAGAGCGTGGAAAATTTCCCACAATGCGATGAGTAATAACATTTCTGTAATTTTACCGAGCCAATAAGCAATAAAGTCAAAGTGTCTAGCAGATTCGGATACAACCAACTTGCAAAGATCTTTGGGGCAAGCTCGGTCGCTTTCAAGATGCTACCGTCACTGTATGTTGCTATACTGCAAAATTTGGTGTAGCAAAGATGGGTAAGGGAGACTCACCGTCGGTGCAAAATTCCGGATCGCTTGCGCTGTGCAACCCGAGGCCTGAATTCAGCTATACCGCAGAGCAAAACAGCTGACGCCTGCGAGAATAGCTCTAGACTCTCTGGCTTTCTGCTTGCAAGCTTCGTCGGATAGACTTATTGTTTCAAGCGGTTTGAACTGTTCGATACATTTCGAAGATAGGGATTCGTGGTTCACGAGTATATTGCGATTCTCATATGGCCTCATTGCATTTTTTGAGGGTTGAGATGAGAGATCCGTAAATATGGAATCTCGGTGATATTTGTATTTGAATCTATCACAACAGATTTTGGAATTGATATGAAATGGATCAGGACCGAGAAAACGAAGTGTGTCGTGGTATGGGAAAGATGAGACCACAACGACAAACCGATGGTGAATAAGATATTATATCTATTTGATGGATAGAGTTGTTGAAAATATACTCATCGAAATTGCTTATCCGACTCTGTTAGAAAACATTGTGAAGTGTACACATTCATGACCATGCCAATCTCTAGAAACTGAGGAGATCGTATAGTAAGAACATGATCAATGAAGACTTTGGTTTCCCATCCCATGACATCAAAATATCGTAAACTTTGTTTCAAATATTTCACTTTATTTCGTACAGCACATCCAATGTGAATGGACACTCTTGATTCGAATAACCACGGATAGAAAATCATCATAGATATCTATATATCAATGATAAAGTTAAAATATTATCATAATAACAAAGATACCGAAATTCGAAGGATTCTTCCAGAGCCTCTGACTTTTCCAGTCGATTAGCCAGGAATAAATTCTCAGCGGGAGATGTATGGAATGGAAACAACTTGAGGAATTTTCTCTCAGTCGATTCTTGCTGCAACATCGATTTGTTCTATTGTGATCAAAATTAAATAGTTTCAAGTGCTACAGTCATAACCAAATGCAAATAGTCCACGTGCAGATGGACGCATGCGGGAATTCTACACTGTAAATAAAAATTTTCCAATGCCAGAGAAGAATCGCACTGAATCGCAACAAACCCTCTAACTTCGCAGTGTTGAATTTAAGACGATCAGTTTAATTTCGAGAGTTTCTTCTTACAGTGAGCAGGCAATATTTTGTGAATTTATTTACGCCATCGAGGAACGTCACTTGGACCCACTCCCTTTTTGGACTTCGGCCATAGAATTTGTGAGAAATTAATTAAAAATTTCCCATGTAATTCAAACACGGATCTCTACAAGGAGGGGTGCACGGATATTGTGACTCTTGGTATCGAGATAGACTGTGAACAAGTCCACAAATCACGAAAATCAAATGGAGAGAAAATTTTTAACATTTCATTGTTGTGAACTACTTATAACCCATCTCAAACATTTGATAGAGATTCACATTGGAAGTTCTTCTTGAGACTATTCAATATGCACCAAAAATGTTTCTTTTCGTGATATTTTTGATTATCCGTAGAAGACTCCCACGGAAAATCTACAGAAAATCAAGAGAATCCCATAGCAGATTCTTCTTAGGGTTTAAATGTGAATTACCGCATGACAATTTATCGGGTAGCAAGATTATCAGGTTACCATCCTAATTCATCAAATCAAGGAGATCTTACACCTAAATTGATTGCCTACATGTATTTACTAATGGATTTGACATACCTCAGCTAGCTAGTTATCCTCAATAATGATAGGTTGAAGTGATGAGAGTTAGTTTTGTGAAAATGGCGTTTGCCAGTGGGTTTCGCGATTTGTAATAATTCATTCAAAAAATGTTCTCAATCAGAATCTCCCAAGATGATTCACTTCACCTCAAATATGAGCAATAAGCTAATAATGACTTCGCACCCATCCAAATATATTTACCAAAATGAAAGATTCCACTTCATGACTGAGACAGAATTACGAAAAACCATCCTCACAGCAAACGCGTTAAGGCGACGCGGTCACCGTGCACCGTGCACACTGGAAGTTATTCGCACTTTTCTCCGATATTCTTGCGATTTGGACTAAACGACGAGAAGACGAATACTTATCATCATCCAACTTGAGTTCGTATTCTCGTCGTTTGGCTCAAATCGCAAGAAAACTGGAGAAAAGTGCGAATAACTCGAGTGTGGACACCTCCTAACCTATAATATAGGCACATTGTAATTCGCACGTTTATCCTATTCTCTTGCGATTTGGGCGAAATGACGAGAAGACGAACTCGAGTTAGATGATAATAAGTATTATCGTCGTTTCGCCCAAATCGCAAGCAAATTTGATAAAAGTGCGAATAACTTTCAGCGTGCACGGTGACCGCATCGCCTTGAAGTAAAAAAATCGATCCTTTGATGATTCATAATATCCTCAAGAAGAAGAACCGACTCAATGGGAAACCCTCATACCTGTACCAAGAATCCTATAAGCCTCGAGTTCTACTAAGGAAATTCAGCTCAACACGGCTGCGTTCAAAAAGTCAGTAAGTAGTAACAGACGAGTTTGGTAAGACACTAAAAAATCAGAATCTCATCCGCAGACTTATCATCAAAATAATTTTCCAAATCAACTATTAGACATCAAAGCTATTAAGGATCAATCACAGCAAATTTCATGAGCTCAAACGATGAATCTCAACCACAACCGAAATCTGAGGCATTCCAGGATATACAGTTCAGCATAGCCAGCCCGCGACGAGGACGACGGCAGTATCGTATCGACGCTATGCGGCGGCAGCGGTGGCGTCGGCGGCGGGTGGCCACGCGCGCACGTGCTCGCACTGCAGCAGCAGCATCTTTCTCTCTATCTATCTCTCTCTCTCTCTCTCTCTCTCTCTCTGTTTCACACACAGATAGAAATTTTGATAGCTATACTATGTATTGCATGCCTGGGCGCGCACGTTGTGTATACATTCTATGGGCGCCACGCGGGCCGTTTATTCTGTCGCCGGATTCGACTGATGCTTTTGAACCTCTATAGATAGAGCATTGATATTTTCTGTCAGACTCGGTTATGCCTCTGATGTATCTATCTCTTGCCACCGATTGCCCAATTTTAACCCTTTACCCTTTTTTTTTCTTTTCATTCTTTCTATACCTCGGTATTTCATATTTGTCCGATTGACTCTGATTTTTTTCCTAATTTTGCACGAAGGTTTGGATAGTTCGTATAAGAACCAGTATGATATCAGATTCATAACGAATAATGTATCGAATACAAAGCATATTTTCAGCTTTGAAATTGATAGGATAAGTGTTTCTAAGGATGTTTGAGAACATTCACTGTACACGTGGAAATCGAGTGTATTCGTATGATGGGTATATTTTAGGAATATGATTCGTGATGGATTAATGTTGAAAGTATTATCACAAAGAATTTCGTAGAACCACCAGATTCGTTTTCAAATACTGCATCTATGTATCCTCAATCCTTCAAGAACACATGGCTTTTGTCGCACTAAGGTCTCAATCCCTTTCTACAATACCTACACGTCTCACTTTTTATCAAAGCACATCGTGAACAGATCCACCAGAATTGATGGATCTCAATCATGAAACTGTACTCATCCAATCAGGGAGAACACTTTCGAATCACTAAAAGAAAGTTGCAACATGTATCGAACCCTTCACTAACCCTTTTACGTAATCGAAATTCTCCAACACTCCCTTCGCGGCTATCTTCAAATCCATGTTCCATGAATTGAGCCCAATCATCCACCGTCAACAAATTTTAAATAAAAACACGTGGAAGAATCCCCAACAACCGAGCTATCAAACCTATTCTCAATCACTACTAAATCAATTTTATTTTAATGATAAAACTAACCTGTCCAACGGAGGGTGCCTGAAGATAAGTTGACACATCCGGTTCCACCATGCAGCTCCTCAATGTATCCGGGATGAACATGAGAGAGGCAACTACTGCAGTCTAAAGCTGCGTTGCACCTTTTTAACACCTTCTATTTCAAGAGTTTTTTCTTTTATTATCCTTTCAAACCGTTTCGCTCCTTATCATCATTATCTTCTTCAACCCTGAACAATATCCACTTCTTCGTTTGCCTAATTCTCTTATATCCTCAACATATATATATATATTCAATAATCTATCCTGATCGTCGTCAGGGTAACGATAATATGACTGAAGATATTTACAGATTTGACGTCACACCCATGAGTCGAGCGCATCCTAACCATCTGCTATCGCGGACTGCACTGATGTGCTACCTCGTACTAGACTCTCACGTTTTGATTCCACGATGATGTGCTTTGCTGGCCACCACTACCGTCGTCGTTCCTACTGCCTACTCTCTCTCTCTCTCTCTCTCTCTCTCTCTCTCTTTATCTCTCTCCCTTCTGCTCATACTCGTTCTATGCGGTAGTTTGTGGTATATGTATACAGACGCCCTATAGATTATATATCTATACATATATATATATATAGATATAGATATATATGGTAGCTTTGGATGCTTTTTGCGCATGGGCCGAGCTTGCATGGCGCCCTGAGTTTTTGCCGGTGTGTGTAAGAGAGAGAGAGAGAGAGAGAGAGTTGAGAGATAGGAGATATGAGAGGGAGAGAGCTTTCGATAGTGGCTCCTCCATACGGACGGATGGAAAACAACGTTGAAAATTGGTAGGAGATACGAGGATAAACAGGGATGAACTGTTTTATGTAAAAGGATCATAGAGTGGGTGATTTGATCGTGAAGAATTTTGCAGTACTGAGTTTCGAATTTTCGTTCATTATGATTTGAGGTAGGGTGTACTTGAATGTATGGGAAAATGAGTTTTTTCATGTGTGATAGGATGGTAAGTCTTGTTTGACTACGCAAATTGGTATGCAATTTGTGGTTCTGTAATTTTAGATTTGGGCAATTCGTGACTCAAGTTATTTCAACGGAGCATTGGAACTCATTCGCAGTTGTATATTGGAAAGTGGCTTTTGGAGGCTTTCTGATAATTTTCAAATTTTTTACATAGATTGAGATTTCATTGGGGAATTCAAGAGCAAGATGTACAAAATCGTTACCAGAGACGTGTAGAAAAATGCCAGAAGAAATTGCACCAATGTTGGGATGGTGCAAAATTAGTACATTTTGATTCAAGGATGGAAAAACTTTTTATCGCGTTCGAGTGATGCGTTTCCGGCCTGAACCGTAGGAGAAGGTCGAAATCAATACGAGTGTGCGAAAAATAGGTTTTACACCCGTGTATCGAACAGTGTTTTTCGATACACTGTGCGTAAAAGTGCACTTTGCGCACAGTTTGTCGACTTTTACTCACAGTTTATCGAAAAGTATAGTTAGATACACGGGCGTAAAACCTATAATTCGCATCCTCGTGATGATTCCGACCCTCGCCTGCGGCTCAGTCTGGAATCCCATCACTCGGACGCGATATAGTATATTTCCGTACTGAGCGCGGTAGCCCATTTTGGGCACTAGGACAGTTTGTACAGACATGTCCTCCAATGCCCAAAATGAGCTTGCAAGCGAAGTGCGGATATATTTTTTCATTACGAGAACCCTAGAATCCTATTTAAACGCGGCATTTTTACGTGATTTAGAGTGATGAAAAAAAGTTTTTCCATCCTTGTATCGAAAGTACTATTTTACACCCTTGAATCGAAATGTACTGTATCCGCACGGCTTCCTCGGAGTCTACGCCAAACGGTTATCTGTCCTTAGGCAAATATCGCGATCACTGTATTTTGCCGATTCCTCCAAGTTTCTTAATTTATTGAATGAATTATAACCTTTTTGCGATTGTTTTGTGGAGATTACTTGACTTCTTCAGCCTATTCAGCAAGGCGTGGGAACATTTATGCTGGTTGAAAGGAGATCACGAAGGAAATACATATATCGATCAAATTATTGGAAGTATTCATGAAACCAGTACTCTTTGCATGATCTAGACGAACTTTTCAATCAGACCTGGGGCTCTTTTGAAGTAGAATTTCGGGCGTATTGCACGCGTGCGAGCACGATTTCGCGCGCGTAAAATGTATTGATTTTTGCTGCGATCGCCGTATCATGATTCATAACATAGCTGAGAAAATGAGGTAAATAAAATAATTAAATAATTCAAATGAACTCTTTCGACTGCACTCATTGAGACAGGCGTCACGGTACGTTCAAGCTTACTCAAGAGTCAAGATATTCTTAATGAACACAGGAAAACGATATCAACGTCTCAAAAAAACTGGACATAAAGAGGAAAACTTTTCCAAAACAGACATCGAAATTGAGAACTATGGATATAACTGCGGTAAAACGGCTGATCAATTGCACAAAAATGTTGTGAACTCTGCAGGCAGAAGTCTTCCTTTATATGTATGAGGTGAGAGAAAAATAAATTGTCTCATTATTCTTACCTCAGTATTCCTGAGCTGCAACTTCAATTCCTGTTTTGAAGAATTTTCCTACCATGTAGAGTTTTATGGAGACGTTGGTATATGGTATTGTTTCTCCGTGTTCATGAGAAATATCTTGACTCTTAAATAAGCATGCACCGTTACGCGCCTGGCCCAATAACTGCAGTTGAAAGAGTTTATTTGAACTCCCTTCTTCTTTTCGTTCAGTCTTTCCTCGTTAGCATTAACTCATCCGGCTACGAATTTTGTTCGTGGTAACGAGGTGTTCGTGTTATCGAAGAATTCATTTCACTTTTTAACACGAGTTAGTTCGTGTAAGTAAATCAACACGAATTGGTTCGTGAAAACAAACTAGCACGAATTAGTTTATGTTGGAAAATCAACCCGAATCAGTACGTGATATGCCTTAAAATTTTCTATGCTTAATCTTTCTGCAGTTGCCAAAGCCTTGTCTTCCATTGATTCACTGCTTGTTTTCTGCACGCATCTCATAGAACCACAAATATTATGCTCTTTCCAAATCTCCATTATTAGCACCACGCATTCGTTTCACTCTCGGTAACTCAATTCCAAATGCAGCAACATTGCGAATTTTGTCCTTGTCTTTGATAATAGTTGATAATGTGGATCTAGGGACTCCGGATCTCACTGCTATTATACATTCTTTCCGATATCCATGACCAACTTCATCTAATATAGAAAGTTTCGTACTCAAATCAGTAGTTCGTACTAACTCAGACTGCTTACGTTTATTCATCGTGACGGGCTGAGCTAACTCTGCAGGTTTCGCTTCTGTTTACTACTTCGAGTTCGTGTTAACGAGAAAATTTGACTCGATGGGGCCGGAAAATCGTTAGAGGTTCAAGTAAAAAAAATTCGTGTTAAGTCTGAAATCGACCACAAGAGCCCATGCAGTTTTTGCGAGGCAAGAATTTTGTTCGGGTTTGCGAAAAATTTGTATTGAAGTTGTTCGTGTTAACTATAAAAGGCCGTATTTCACGTTCACAATATTTTCCCAACTACGTTATGATACGGTGGCCGCAGCAAAAATCAATACATTTTACGCGCGCAAAATCATGCTCGCAAGATGTCCTTCTGCAGCACTCAGTTGAATGTGAGATTCGTGATGAAGATCAGAAGTTCTAGCATGTTCAATCTGGAACGAATCAAGCAAAGTCACTGATCGCCTCACTCGTTAACTACAGGTTTCACTCGAGATGGAGATATTTCACGCGGTTTATTGATTTTCACAATTATATTACAACAATCCGGATCAATTATGAAAACGGTATTTTGGATTGAGCGATTTGTCGGCGGGTCGTGTTCAGATAAGTGACCGCTCGACTCGGTCTACCAAGTCTAGTACTCGCGTCAAAAATTCGCCCCATTTTTATCATGGAAATAGCACAGGATCCATGAGATTCTTAGATGGTGGTCTTTGAACGGCGTCCATTCGGAGGTTGCGAGATATTCCGAATTTCAGGAAAAAACCTCCTCCGTCGTCAAAATTTCCACTCACAAGGGGAGGACTAGGTGTCCGGATCACCAATCTTGTCTCATTTTTCCACGGTTTTGTACTAGCTCAAATATGAAGAATCCAGAGTCACTCTGTCAAATTGATCTCCTACCCAAAGATGCAAGAACTGAGATCGACATTGCTCATAGGCTCATGTTAAAAAGTTAGATACACCAGCAACGTTGATGTTTTTGGTTGTAGCTCTGAACAAAAGGCCGATTTGACGGAGTTACTCTGGATTCTTCATATACCGGGTGGTAAAAAACTGTAAAAAAAAATTTGTTCTAGACTGGTGATCCGAATACGTGGTCCTCCCCTCCTTAGTCTCAGGCGCGGTCCCAAGGGAGGACGGTAGGGGCGTTCGCCCCCCCCTCCCAGCCAAAAATTTTGTACAGGAGAGATAGGAAAGCGCGACATCGATGTTTGCATTGATCGCCCCCCCCCCAGAAGTCAAAATTGACCCCCCCCCCCCAAAGTTGGTCTCTAGGAACTGGGACCGCCCCTGCTTAGTCTTTCTATGTATACTCTCTCCGTATCCATCAGTGAGAATCCACTGAACTTCAGTGCATTACGGATCAACTTTGACTGATGACTTCAGTGCATATGCACTGAAGTCATCAGTGACCCTCACTGAAATTTCAGTGACCTCGAGGGTCGGACGGGTCCTGATCACTGAAGTTTCAGTGAGGGTCACTGAAGAATCAGTGAGATAATTCACTGAAACTTCAGTGACGTCGGGGGTCGGACGGGTCCTGATCACTGAAGTTTCAGTGAGTGTCACTGAAGCTTCAGTGAGTATCACTGATTGATCAGTGAGCTTCACTGATTCACCAGTGAGAATTTCCACTGAAATTTCAGCGAATATGATTTGCCGGGACCCTTAAAAAACTGAAAATTACCTTGAACTTGCTCGTCTGCTGTCTCGCTTTTGCTTTTTCTATTTGCATTGGCAATGATCAAACAGAGAAAAAACATAATCCGAACCCCCAACGTGCCCTAGAAATTGATGAAAAATCGAGAAAGCAAGAGTGATGGAAATTTCAGTTACTATCATGACTTCATGAGTTTTCCAAGCAATGGTTATCCTTGTCAAAAAAATGAAGCTTCGCAACTATACATCCCTGAAAATTGCATCGAATCGGTGTCTTCAATCAGTTAGACACTTTACTAAATTGTACTTGCCGACATTGTCAGGAGTAGGATTCATTCTGATTATTTTGGAGGTATAAGATGAATTGAATGGGGAAAATTGAAGCAGGAGTTTGTCACTTATAGCAAAATCATAACTCAAGCATCCAAAAGGCAATTCATGATGTCAATTTCAAGTTCTACATAATGAAACTTTCATAAGAAAAAAAAGGTCTACATAATGAAATCGTAAGAAATTCAGAATTATATGGTTCTCAAGTCATGATTGTGCTATAGGTAAGAAACTCGCACTTATAGTAATAATGAAATACTCAGATTCATTCATGAACTTTATTATCTTGATTAAATAAATGTTGACAAAAACAAAAAATCAGTGGTGGCAGAATTGCTCGATGTTACTGAAACATCTGAAGAAAAAACACCTTGTCAAATCAATCAAAAACTGCATATGCATCAGCGCCATCAGATGCATATGCAAGTTCTACTATAATGAATCCAATCAAACGCCTGCGAGAACACATTACATCACTTATCTTTTTTTTTTTTTTCTTTTTATTTGAAGCATATGAGTCCATGAAGGACTATTCAGCTATACAGAATCTGTACATATTCTTATATCTAAATTAAACTAACTTGTTACAAGATTTCAAAAATTCAACTATATATTGACATGCTTTGACATTCGGAATTTCAATTATATTCTTAATTTGTAATGGTAGATGAAGATTTATGTTTCGTAATTTCTTAAGCAAATTCGATCTCTCATCATTGCACAAGTTACACTGCCAAATTACATGATTCAGATCTCCACCATATTTGTCACATAGACATTTAGAACTTTTTATAATTTTGACCCTGGCCAAAGAGGCCGCCAAGTTGTAATGATTGGACCGCCATCTATTTATAGAGACTATGATCTCCCGTAGAGCATTTACTTTGGTGAACCACGGCTTTGACTTTCCTTCGTGAAACAACTCAAAATATAATTTTCCTGTTTTTTGCCCCTCTTCTTCTATTGTTCTGCAAGGAGCTTCATGAGCCTGTTTCTTGTGATACGCTTGGAAGTCTGTGAAAGGAATCGCAATTGATAAATCTACAGGTAAATCTGTTGCAAGCTTGGCAAGTTCATCAGCTCTTTCGTTGCCGACGATTCCAATATGGGATGGAATCCAGCAGATAGAAATAGACATGAGAGGGTGTGCTGCTTTGATTTCATTGTACAGCCTCTTAATTTCAAGAATGAATTTATTCACATTGACCTTTGTGGTCGGACATTTTATACTCTGAATCACGCTGAGACTATCCGAAAATATTGTGTAGTTATTATGAGGGTTGGAGTATATAATATTTATTGCTTCATATATAGCAACACATTCTGCTGTATACACCGAGGCTTTGTTATCGAGAGATTTCGTGATTTCAAGCTCCAGGTCTGGGCAGTGACAGGCAACACCTACTTGTTCATTCGAAATTTTACTCCCGTCTGTATATATCGCGCGTATATTGTTCAACCAAATGAATGATTCTATCAGCTGATTCGGATCTGAGCTGTTTCTAATTTCTTGCCCTAACTCTGTGTTAACAGGTACACATGTATTCAACGTGCTGTATTCATATCTATACATATTATAGTTTTCCAAGGATTCTATTGAATCTTACGGTAGCGCTTCAATACATTCTTGTAGCAATCGAACTTTTTTCTGTTTGCACAAACTTTTCTTCGTGATGAAGTCATACATGAAAGAATTTTTATTGGAAACAGATCTACGTATAAAATTATTACAAAGGTTTTTCGCCCGTTCTTCAATCAATAGTAACTTTGATTCAGCAAGAATCACATTATTGGGCGTGCTAACACGAACCCAAGAGCTTTTCGAATAGCTGACCGTTGTATTTTCTCAAGATCGTCAATTGCTTGCTGTTTTATTGGAAAGTAAGCAAAACATCCGTAGTCCAAAATAGATCTTACAAAACTTTTGTACAAAATAAGCAGGGTATCGGGTGATGAGCCCCACCAAGTACCGCAGAGGTATTCAATTATATTGGAAGCACGAGTACAACTTTTTTTTACTTTATCAATTTGTTGCGTGGAAGACAATTTATAATCACATATGATGCCAAGGAATCGTGCTGTCTCGCTTGACTTGATTCGATATCCCCCAATTTGGATTTCAGTTTGACCAGGAGTGAAGCTATTTTTACTGAAATGTATCACAACTGTTTTATGTGGCGCTAAGTCCAATCCAAGTTGAAACAAATTATCCTGAATGAGTGATAAAGTTCTTTGAAAAAGTTCAACTGGTTTGCAAGAGCGTGTCATTTTCAAGAAGATAGCAACATCGTCAGCGAATTGAAGTATCGAAATACTCTTGGGTAAATTTTTCCCAATGTCCTTAACATAGATTGAGTAGAGCAGGGGACTCAAAACTCTACCCTGATGAACGCCTTTACCTGAGAGTCTGTACTGTTGGCCCAACAAATCTGTGTATATTCTCCCTTCATGAATCAAAAATTTCACAAATTTTACAAGATTCTCCGGGCAACCAATTTCTGCTAATTTATCCATGAGTAAACCGGAGACAACGCTGTCAAAAGTTGCGTTTACATCGAGGAAGCCGGCCAGAACGTCCTGCGATTTGGCGAAGGCTTGATCAATATGCAAAGTGAGATATGCAAGATTATCGGCGCACGACTTGCCTTTTCGAAACCCTGATTGGCTTTTCGGTAAAATATCACACGACTCACACCACCACTGCAATCTATTTTTAACAAGTCCCTCAAATAATTTACAAATGCAAGATGTTAGAGAAATCGGCCTGACACCGTTGTTACTTTTTTCAATGAAGTGGACATATGAGTCCTTCCACTCTTCAGGATACGCATAAGTTCGATACATCTCATTGAATATATCCAAAAGCAAAAGCTTGTATTGGAGCGGGAGTCTCTTTAAAGTCGAATAATCTATCCCGTCCATGCCTGGCGATGACTTGTCATTCGCCATGTTTAGTACCGTATTGAACTCTACAAAATCGAAACTTGCACTAAGAAATTCGTTCTCAGCGCATTCAGGGATTCTATTTGGATCAGTATGTACCCACGGAGGGCTGATTTTGAACGTGGCATTCTTTATTGCCTCTTCTGTTTGTAAATTTTTATCGCTGTGCGATTGATTGATTTTCACCCATCTGTTTTTGAATACCTTACATTTTGACCAGACATAATTTGGGTTAGTTCTAAAATTTATAGATTCAGCAAATTTTCTAAAAGAGTCCCGTTTCTTTCTCCTGAATGTTTTCGTAGTGTTACGGGCGCAAGCTATACAGGCGCCTGCACTTCAAGTGTATCGCATATAAGGACCGCCGCTTGGTGCGGCCGGACTAGCTCAGTCAACAGCGTGTCAGTCTCTTGATCAAGAGGTCGCCGGATCGTTTCCCGGCGGCCGCACTTTTTATTCAGTGCATGACGGAGAATAAAATCATAACAACTGGTGTCAGAAAGCGGAACGAACCCCGCCCACAAGTGGACAGCCAACTCGGAGGATAATCAACGATGATGATTAGGTGGCGCTGCCCACGCGTAGACCTGCTGTACCGACAAGATGGACTCGGGATCTACATAGACGACAATTAGAAGACAATGACATTAAGTTCAGACGATGAGGACATCGTCGACTCTGCCCAGGGGGTGTGTTACGGGCGCAAGCTATACAGGCGCCTGCACTTCAAGTGTATCGCATATAAGGACCGCCGCTTGGTGCGGCCGGACTAGCTCAGTCAACAGCGTGTCAGTCTCTTGATCAAGAGGTCGCCGGATCGTTTCCCGGCGGCCGCATTTTTTATTCAGTGCATGACGGAGAATAAAATCATAACAGTAGCAATCGCGGCTAATTTGTAGTATTCAATGAGATCATTCAACTCATGCGTACGTTTCCACTTTTTAAAAGCTTTACTTCGATTATCTTTTACCTCATTACACTCTTCATCCCACCATGGAGCGGGATTCCTGTGTATCTTACGATTGACTTTTTTCTTTTTCGGAGTTGAAAATTGAGTAGCAGATGTAATGATATTAATGAATGTTTTCATCTTTTCATTTGCTGGAGATTCATCATATTCAAGAGAAAAGAAAATTTCGTAATTCTCTTCAAGATAATTTTCGAAGTTATCCCAGTTCGTGCGGAAGGTGTGGAGTCTGAATGTTTTTTTCTCATAAATATCTCTTACAACTCCTACATTACATATAATTGATTAGTGGTCAGAGCCCCAAGTCTCATCCATCACAGTCACATCAATTTCTTGTGCTATATCCATCGTTGAGAAAATTAAATCAATATTCGAGTGTTTGTTTTGTCTAAAGTCAGACCTAGTGATTGCATCATTATTATGAAGAAATAAATCATGATTCTCTATACTGTTCTTCAAACTATCACCATTACTATCGGTATAATTACAATTCCAAATAACATTGTGAGCGTTAAAGTCGCCCATGAGCAGAGTCGCTCTGTTGTCATCTATGTTATTGATAATGGTATCCCATTGAGCTTGGCTGAGAGTGCGATGGATGTGACTTGGGGTTCTATAGCACGCTATGATGTCTAATGGTGGGTTTGTATGTGTGAGACGAATACCGCAAACTTCGACAGAAATATGAGGGGCCTGAATATTATTTATTTCTTGGAAAGGAATATTCTTACGCACTAAAATGATGATTCCGCCACCTGTCGAGTAGTCTCTATTCTTCTTGTACTGCACGTATCCAGTTGCAAATATAGTTTTATCTTCTTCTGTAAGCCAGGATTCCACACATACGAAGATGTCCACTCCCGCTAAAATTCTTGGAAGTTCTTGTACACGTTTTTTGATGCTTCGAGGATTCCAAAATAGAACTCGAAGAGGCATCGGTTTGTTCTCCATTGAATCTTCCGTAGTTGAATGATTACTACTCGATGATGATTGCGCCATTTCAATTGTCCGTTAGTATTTTTTCCCTCGTTTCGAGACCATCGGATGTTGTGTCATTCACATCATTCTTATCGGAATCTTTGGTAGTGAGTTTTTTCTTCATTTTAGTGATTCTGCTTTTCAAAACTGGATCGGTAAGGTGATCGTACACTCCACTCAACATTTCATCTAGTGAGTCAAAATTTTCGATGAATTCTGCTGCTGTAGATCGAACATCTGGATTCCCATGGGTTTTGAGGAGAAATGAAGCAAAATCTTCGTAATTGAGAGGATGCTTCAAATCTTGACTCATGATATAGTTACGTGCTGGCTCTAGTTGGCGATCGATGTCGGTGCTGTTCGCTTGTCTCTTGATTTTTTTTCTTTTTTCTGCTTTCAGTTGCCTCCTTTTGGGTTTCATCGGAGAGCGTTGGATTCAAGTCCTCCGCACTGCATACAGTTGCAGTGTCTGAAGGAGGTCTTTTATCAATTGCTCCATATCCGAATTCACATTCTCTGTCACAACTTGTGAAGTAATTTCCTGGGAAACTGCTTCTGATCTTTCGGGTGTTGATGATGCGTTTGGTGGGGTCTCTACATTCTTGCAGTGTCTGGCTGCGTGCCCTTCCTCCTTGCAGAGGTAGCACACAAGTTTTTCGTGAGAAAGGTGGATTCAAAAAGATGAATTATTCACCTGGATATTCATGTTGCCTGGAAGTTTTTCCAAATCCTCGGGGTTTAGAAATACTTGGCGCCAAAAGCTCATCATATGGGCATAACCTTGAACATTTACACTGCACTTGATTTGAGAAATTTGCGAGACTGGAGTTATCCCAACTTTCTTGAGTTCTTCCAAAATCACAACATTGGGTATGCTGGGTCTAACGTTGGAAATAATAATACGTATAGCTCTAGAAATCAATGGGCGAAGTGGTAGAGATTGAGAACCGACTTTGATTTCTGTCTTGCTATCCACTAGTTTGTTTACAAGATCTTCACTCGATAAATAGAAACATATTCTGTTGCTCGATATACGTGAAAGGTAATGAATATTCTGTGGGTTAATTAATGAGCCTAGAGCTAAAGCATAATCTTGTATACTGTGACCTCCAACTGCATCCACTATCACTGCTTGTTCGTCTGTTGGACACTGAGCTTGCTGCACAATTCGAGAAAAAGTAACTCGAGGATTAGACTGAGTAGTTGAGCTTGCCATACTGCACATGTGGCACACTGATCCCTGGCGGGATACTGGTACCGTGCCCAAGAGTGCAACAGGCACAAAATTTACTCGTAGGTATTGGTTTTGCAACCAAGCTGGTATTCACGCACTGACATGAAAATCGCCGAAAATTATAGCCGCGGTACAATCGAATTATCGCAGGGCACACCGTTTGTAAACACGTCTGCTCTCTGTGACTGCTCGATCTAAACTCCACATCACTTATCTATGACAAGTCCCGGATTTTCTCATTATCACATCTTAAAACAATAAGATAGAAAATAAAGAAATCACGAATGCTTTCTGTGAACGCAACAAAGTTTCATACTGCTGATATCGACAGACAGTAAGCTTGATGAACTGAATGCATGTCCATCTGCCTGATACGCGCAGCAGGAGATGAACATGAGAAAATTGTACAACTTTGGTGGGTACAACGGATTCAGAACTTGATACAATTCAAAAAGCAATCAATTTCTCAATGAATCAATCATCAATTAATCAACTAAACAGCTCGTTTGGGACTGTACCCATTGATGACAGGTATTTACACCTGTTTACTTTATCCACTAGCTCTGAGTAAAGAAGAAAAAATCATATTGTATGATAATCTAGTAGAAAAATAGAGGAGTTTGACTGCTCATGAGGCAGAATAATTCATTATACCGAGATTTGTGTAGATTGTCTCAAAATACTTGAAAAAAAAACTGGAATCATCACTCGATTATACAGATTTCAGTGTGAAACTGACTTCGGAAAAGTTTTTTTCTGAAATTGATCACAAAAAAATGTCCATCAAAATTTGATCCACATAAATAAACTTTGTTTGGCAGAGCGGTGTCAATTTTGTGCGACAACTCTTATTCTTCCATGAAAAGAAGTATTTGATGTTGTAGTTCCAGCTTTAAAGCTATTTTCTCTTACAAACTAGAATTTCAATACTTTGTGGAGTTTGGGTAGATTCAACCACAGTCTAGCTCACACGCTTTTTCAAATGTTCCAGCTCTCTTATGAAATGATTTTATATTACAATCACCCGGGTCTTCCCCAAAAATAGATAAGACATTCCTCGAAAAAAATGCCCTCTTGGCAATTGTTGTCTATTTTCTATCTGAGAAGTGACTGAATGATTTTTAATCGAACAATAGAGGGCGGAGATTTAGATCACTACTGCATCCACAAAGTATCGAATTAGAGCTTCCCAAACGATAGTCCCAAACGAGCTGTTTAGTTGATTTTTTTTTTTTTTTTTTTTTTTTTTTCATTTACGCAATTTCAATCTCTCTACGGGATTATTTTGCGGACTTGTTAAGTGTACGTGTTGTGTGTGTAAACTGTGTAGGTGTCAGTGTAGAATCCTCTGCATTTGCCCGGGATTGATTAGCCCGTGAGGCAGGGGAAAACTTCTTTGTGAAGAAGAAAACCCGCCCCAGAGAATCCGGTGCATTTATCGCGCCACTAATTGGGCCTAGATCTCTCGCAACCACGAGGATCTAGTATTAGCCCTTGCAACCGCAAGGGCTAATACCGAATCAGTGACACTTCACACCTCCCGAACACATTGCAAGGTCGTAAGCTACAGCCAACAGATCAGAAAAATCAGCAAATTTGGGTTTGTTAGACCGGGATGGAGATCGGTCACACCGGTCACCCATCCAAGTACTAACCGCGCCCAACGTTGCTTAACTTCAATGATCGGAAGAGCTGGCGCTCCACGACCCCGGCACTGCGTCGGTGTGTTTAGTTGATTAATTGATGATTGATTCATTGAGAAATTGATTGCTTCTTGAATTGTATCAAGTTCTAAATCCGGTGTACCCACCAAAGTTGTACAATTTTCTCATGTTCATCTCCTGCTGCGCGTATCAGGCAGATGGACATGCATTCAGTTCATCAAGCTTACTGTCTGTCGATAACAGCAGTATGAAACTTTGTTGCGTTCACAGAAAGCATTCGTGATTTCTTTATTTTCTATCTTATTGTTTTAAGATGTGATAATGAGAAAATCCGGGACTTGTCATGGATAAGTGATGTAATGTGTTCTCGCAGGCGTTTGATTGGATTCATTATAGTAGGAGTTGCATATGCATCTGATGGCGCTGATGCATATGCAGTTTTTGATTGATTTGACAAGGTGTTTTTTCTTCAGATGTTTCAGTAACATCGAGCAATTCTGCCACCACTGATTTTTTGTTTTTGTCAACATTTATTTAATCAAGATAATAAAGTTCATGAATGAATCTGAGTATTTCATTATTACTATAAGTGCGAGTTTCTTACCTATAGCACAATCATGACTTGAGAACCATATAATTCTGAATTTCTTACGATTTCATTATGTAGACCTTTTTTTTCTTATGAAAGTTTCATTATGTAGAACTTGAAATTGACATCATGAATTGCCTTTTGGATGCTTGAGTTATGATTTTGCTATAAGTGACAAACTCCTGCTTCAATTTTCCCCATTCAATTCATCTTATACCTCCAAAATAATCAGAATGAATCCTACTCCTGACAATGTCGGCAAGTACAATTTAGTAAAGTGTCTAACTGATTGAAGACACCGATTCGATGCAATTTTCAGGGATGTATAGTTGCGAAGCTTCATTTTTTTGACAAGGATAACCATTGCTTGGAAAACTCATGAAGTCATGATAGTAACTAAAATTTCCATCACTCTTGCTTTCTCGATTTTTCATCAATTTCTAGGGCACGTTGGGGGTTCGGATTATGTTTTTTCTCTGTTTGATCATTGCCAATGCAAATAGAAAAAGCAAAAGCGAGACAGCAGACGAGCAAGTTCAAGGTAATTTTCAGTTTTTTAAGGGTCCCGGCAAATCATATTCGCTGAAATTTCAGTGGAAATTCTCACTGGTGAATCAGTGAAGCTCACTGATCAATCAGTGATACTCACTGAAGCTTCAGTGACACTCACTGAAACTTCAGTGATCAGGACCCGTCCGACCCCCGACGTCACTGAAGTTTCAGTGAATTATCTCACTGATTCTTCAGTGACCCTCACTGAAACTTCAGTGATCAGGACCCGTCCGACCCTCGAGGTCACTGAAATTTCAGTGAGGGTCACTGATGACTTCAGTGCATATGCACTGAAGTCCCAGTGCATATGCACTGAAGTCATCAGTCAAAGTTGATCCGTTATGCACTGAAGTTCAGTGGATTCTCACTGATGGATACGGAGAGAGTAGGTTTGGATTCCTAACAAGGTTTCGAGATTTTTTCCCTTGATACAATATTTAGCCTGAGCATCCGAGCAATTGCAGGTTTTGAAGCCTCCTGAGTTGTGGAATGAAATTTACTGTTCTTCAACCAAATTTTCAACGAAACGAATTTGCTCCATCACAATCTATAGCTCAAAATTCAACCTCATTGATTCATTTTCAACCACGTTGGTTGGAATCATCGATTCACGCGTGTGACTAAATCCCAACTAGACTGTTCAAATCCAACCACCATAGAGTTGAAGATTATGGTTGAAAATCAATGAATCGTTTACACCGAAGATTTGGATGAAAATTGGAAGTATCTGGGAAATTGCGGGAGTTTTTCGCGACTCAGATAGAAACTTGACTAGTAAGGAGAAATTTGGTCTTAAATTCGGATTTTAAATGATTCTACCAGCATATAATACAAAAAATTTCCTGTGACAATGCATATCGACACCTCTCTACCCCATTCGAAGACGTTGTACCAGCCAATTTGCTGTTGATACCCGTCGAACCCCTCCTATTAATCCGCAGGCTAATCGAGAAGTTGACGTATCTCGAATTTTTCGATATCTCAAGTTCTGTTTTGATTCTGAACTTTGATGTTATAGTTGTGATGTTGTGGTCTGATGATGTTTTGATATCGACGTATTATGTTAACACAGAGAGTCGTAGGGTTGAGGTTATAGAGACATACAGTTTTGCTTCCATCATCTCTGTCTAGAGGAATGATCATCAGCGACCAAATGTGATCAATACTCGCTTTGGAAAGGAGAACTTCACACACGTTCGAATGGCGAGAGAGAGATTCACCGTGAGCATTTCAAGATCCTAACTTATCTTTTCTCTGCCACTTTTCCATTACCTTGAAAAAGATAAGACATGTGAAAACACAATAAGGTAAGCTCGAATATATCTATCTTCTATGGTCTCTAAGGCTCAATATTTGATTTTCCACATTCACTGGAATGATGTTTGATTTTGAATCCTTGATATCAACGTGCTTTTTTCTGAAATTTTGTTGAAAATTCTCGGATATATCTATTAACAATTAATCATGGGTGATGAAAATGTGCCAATGAAAAGACAAGGAATGGTGAAAGGGAGACTAATACTATATAAATTTTAAAAATCGTTTATATAATCTTTGCAAAAGAGTCAATTCTGGGAGAAACTAATATCAGTGTTGATCTTAGCAGTCAGATTTCCAACGTTTGATTCAATGGTTTATGAGCAATATTCGTGCAATCCAGAGCATTCGTAGATAATGAGGTTGATATGGTAGATTCTGGATTCTGATTTAGCAACCTTCTTATGGTGTTCAAATATTTCTCGAAGCATCAAGAGTTCTCGTAGGTAATTGACATTCTACAAACACTCGAAGAACGATCAAGATAAATCGTTGGATGATGTCATCGTGGTCATTTCTGTAAATATTACAAACCCAGTTGCTATGCAATTACGTTTCAGAAGAGAAAGAGACAAATTCTCCAAAGAATTTACACGAAAGCTCAACGCTTTTGCACGTTTTTCTCACGGATGATTTCATCCCGAGACGCCTCACTTCAGCCCCGTCGCAAACTTAGATATTTCTTCAGTGCACGAAGTGAAAAAGAAGAACGAGGGTTCAAACCTGTGGGTTTGATTGTATTTGCGTGCCTACATCTTGTGCGGAATTTACAAAATTTTTTATAATTCATTCAATTTGGGACACTTGGGGCGCTTGGTTATTTGTATGTGTAACAGAAAGATTTTTCAAACGTGGAAATTGCCAAATCTGAGAAAACACTAATATCTCAAGGCTATGAGTGCAGATCCACAGAATGAAAATGTACTATCCACAAATTACCAGGTGGCATTCACGGGTCTCGATTCGAACAAAAGGATTTGATCTAATGCTTTATGCAATAGTTCCTTCAACTTGTGTGATGAATGTTATTACTTTTCCCTTGGTGATCCCAGGAGTCAGCGCGCTTGCGCGCTTGAAGAGTTTCTAGTGGTTATTAACGAAACAGACATACGAAAAAGCGCCATGTCTCAGATTGTTTTATTGGCTCTTCCATTCAATAGTTTCAACCACCCATGGGACCCCAGAAGAATTTCCCAGGCATTTGAGGCACATTTCAATTTATCCTTTCAATCACCTCCAACAACAAAATGTGGGTCTTTTTTCAGAGTAATTCCACGCGAAACAGACCGACGAAAAAGGATCATGTCTCGGGTATTTTTCTACGCATCTTTAATCGATTCTATGGTCCAAAGAATGGACTTCAAATGCCTATGAGGTCCAGAAAAATTATTTTGGGCCCATGGCGAGAATTTTTAAAAGTGATAAAAAATCCTTTTTTTCAAAACCCCAACAACTTTTTTTCACTAAAATGCAAACAAGTCGAGTTTGCTTGCCGATAGAGACACGCGATTTACTGCATCCGAAAAGTCTTTAAAAATCTATCGAAAAGCATTCCTAATAGAACTCGATTTTGAGGTTACGTACACTATTGTCGAGTAAAAAGTCGAAAAAAACAAAAGCATTGATTTCTCGAAAAGCCATTTTTTTTATTTCTGAAAATTTGAAAATTGATGTAAAATTATGTGCTCTTCCAGAAAAAAATGGTCCCGATAATTTTTTTTGAGTCCTAAAGCCTATTTTTGCTACTTTTCGCAAATCAGTTTTTCAAGCGATGGAAAATCGTCTGTTTTCTGCGCATGCGCAGGGATTTGGATTCTTGGAACCAATTTCATTAGAAAGCCAAGAAAATTTCCTTCAGAATAACCACTTGACAAAGTCAATTCCATCAATTTGACTCGGAGCTACAACGTATGAAAGATGAAACTTCAGCCCGAGTGCATCGATAGGCAAAGGCCATTGTCCGCGGGATCTCAGTCACTGCTGTCTCCCACCACCTCTTGGTCGTTGCCGACATCCAGTGGTCTTCTGCACGTTGTAGCTTCGGTCTCAATTGATAGAATTGACTCTGTCAAGTGGTCATTGTAAAAGAAATTTTCTTGGCTTTCTGATGCAATTGGTTTCAAGAACCCAAATTCCTGCACATGCGCAGGGAATAGACGATTTCCCATCGCCTGATAAACTGATTTGCAAAAAATAGCAAAAATAGGCTTTAGGACTCAGGAACAGTGATCGGGACCATTTTTTTCTGAAAGAGCACATGATTTTACATCAATTATCAAATTTTCAAAAATAAAAAAGGATGGCTTCTCGAGAAACCAATGTTTTTGTGTTTTTCGACTTTTTACTCGACAACTATGTACGTAACCTCGAAATCAAGTCCTAGGAATGTTTACGATAGATTTTTTGAAGACCTTCCGAATGCCGTAAACCACGTGTCTCTATCTGCAAGCAAACTCGACTTATTTGCATTTTAGTGAAAAAAAGTTGCTGAAATTTTGAAAAAAAGGATTTTTCATCATTTTCAAAAATTCTCACCATGGGCCCAAAAATTTTTTCTTGGACCTCATAGTAGGTTTAAAGTCCATTTCTCTGGACCATAGAATCGATTAAAAATACTTAGAAAAATACCCGAGACATGACCCTTTTTCGTCGGTCTGTTTCGCGTGGAATTACTCTTCAATAAAATTCACATTTCTCGGATCATATGAGAGATAAGTACTGGGCTGCGGTTTGCAGCATTTCAAAGGGCATAAAAAATCCTATAGAAATCGGTCTTGGAAAAATTGATTTTGAGATCATGGGCGGCTTGAGTAGGCAAGAGAATTGTTACTACAAAAATATTGAGAGCCATTCCTTCTATTACTTCAAAGTTTGAAATTTGATGTAAAATGTTACTTTCTTTCAAGAAAGAGTGGTCCTGAACATTTTTTTGCGTCCCAAGGCCTGTTTTTGCTATTCCCCGCAAATCTATTCTCTAGGTGATTGAAAATCGTCTGTTTTCTGCGCATGCGCAGGAAAGATAGCTACTTTGTGAAGTCAGTTTCATCAACTGGGACCGGAACTGCAACATGAAGAAGAAAACCCTCAGCTTGGGTGTGAAGTGTAGGCACACGCCATCCTGCGCGGATTTTTTCTAGCACTCCCTCCGGTTCCTCCGACATTCCTCCCGAGATCCAGTGCATGGAATTGACCTCGCCAAGTGGTCATTTCAAAGGAAATTCTCTTTGCTTTTTTATGAAATTGGTTCCAGGAGTTCCAATTTCTGCGCATGCGTAGAAAACAGACAAATGAGACAATTTGCAATCGCTTAGAAGATGGATTCACAGAAAATAGCAAAAACAGGCCCAAGGGCCTCGACAGAAAGTGCGCGTTTGCTCTTTTCCCCGCCTTTTTCTCTCACTTATCCCCCCCCCCCGCAAAGTCGGCTTCGGACGTTGTGGCAAGATGGAAGAATGAGAGAAAAAGAGCAAATGGCCACTTTCTGTCGAGGCCCTTAGGATGCGGAAAAAGTGTTGGAACTACTTATTTCTGAAAGAACACAACATTTTGCATCAAATCTCGAATTTTCAAGGAATAAGAAAATGGCTTTATGAGAAATTGATATTTTGTATTTTTCATTCTCTTGCTCACTAAAGCCGCCCATAACCTCAAAATTAATTTCACAAGATTGATTTCGATAGAATTTTCAAAGACCATACCGCATCTCCATATCTCCCGTGTAATTCGAGATGAATTTTGTTGAAACAGAGACCCAAATTTTGTTGTTGGAGACTATTGAAAAGGATAAATCAATATGTGCCCCGCGTACCTGGAAAATTTTGATGGAGTTCCGTGGGTGGTGAAAACTTCATAACTTATATCATAGAATCGAATGGAAAAGCCAAGAAAGCAATCTGAGACATCCCTTTTTCGTAGATCTGTTTTACGTGGAATGACTCATATGCCAATGAAAATACATAATTAAATGGCGTTCCCACATTCTTTGCTCGTATTTTGAGAGCGGTTTAGCTAGGATTTCAATTCAAAAAGATCTCAAATCTATGCAACATAACGGAAAAAACCGTCATCGGTTCTGGTTGACACTTTTGGGCCACTTGTTCAACGTTCCCAACCAGCGTATACTATTATCTTGCTCTAGTAGGAATTGAGGTAGTGCTCCCGGAGATGACCGAACAGTCGCAGAATTTCACTCATACTGGTTAATCTCTCGGAGTCACTGGACCAAAATGTTATCCCCTGTAAAGTTATTTTCTATAAAATACTCGTGTTGACGAGGAAATTCCACTAAGCATGTAAAAAAAATGGCTCATGAAGAGGAAGGTAAACAGAATATCACACAAATTATTGCGCTCCGTGACACCTTACATTGACCCAGTGTAATTTTAAGGATTTTTCTAGTGCTTCCCTCTCTGCGCCCTATTGCTGTCTTATTTCACCGCTGAAAATTCTCAAAATTTTCGGTATTGACAAAAATTCCGTTATCAGTTTTGACCTATCTAACCCCCTTTTTGGCTCAGGGTGAGAATATCTCCGGCTAGAGAACTTAACAAATCTAGATTTATTCTTAGCTTTTTGAAGGATGCAAAAATGTATACCATAGACTATGAATGTGAGTGAGCATAAATACTTATTATATCAAATGGCCACTGGTATAGCCATCACAACCTTAGGTCCTCGAGTTTCTCGAGAATATTTTACTGAAGATTAGTTCTTACGCAATTCTACGGTTGGAATTTATAATCGATCCTCGAATGGGCTGAAGCATTCAAGAAAGTGAAATCAATGAAGGTTAGACTTTCTGCATATTGCTGTACAATTAGAATCTTGATCTACCTTCTACTCACATTGCTCACTTGAGTGCTAAATGAAGACTTTACCTCTAGTTCACTATAGTATTTATAACACGTTTCTCAACGTACTTCCATGCGGAACTTGGTCATCCCCAAAATTTTTACTCAATCCTTCCCTTCTTCATCTATTTTTCCTCCGAGTCTTTTCCCTGTGCTAGTCTAGATATTCGTTTTCTCTCAGATTTCTTCCTCCAATGGATGAAAGAGTGGGATAGGGTTGGTGGCACGGTCAGGAAATGAAGAAGAATGGATGGCCCCTCTCTATCTCTATCCTTCTGCCATTCTTTCCATCTCTTCTCTCCTCCGTCCCCACTTGCTTTCGTCCTTTTTAGATGGCGATGGTCAACTTTTTCTATAGCCTAGATTTTTTTCCTTTTCCTTTCCTCTTTTTCCCTCATACTTGCTGGCTATTTTTCTTTCTTACACCACTGAGCAAATTTTAGTTTCGCTGTTCAACTTTTTGCCCTCGTTTTATACTCTACACTACTATGTGTTTATGCGGCTGCTCTTTTAGAGAATAATTGGTATTTTGAAGGCATATATTTCAAGCTCGAAAGTTCATAATGGAAAATAACTTTTTCGCTAATTTGAGGTTTTAAAAGTTTTGCACTTTTGGGTAGCTCGTAAAATATGTGTGTTTGTTTCAGAAAGAACGAGGGCCATTTTTTAGAGGTTGAACATTCTTCGTTCAATCAAGTGAGCTAATGGCTCACTGTTCTCTAGGGCCCATTCATCATTATCAGAAGTGCTTCCAGATGGGACAATTTTACTGACAATGAGCTCTTTGAATTTCCCTGTCATCTTATCAATCGATTCATCCATCGGTAAGATGACAAGAAGATACAAAAAATCCAAAAAGATAGACGGGAGATACAGACATATTACCCTGATCAAAATCACGTCCAAATGGCTACTTGAGTTGCGTTGCAGTGGTAAACTTCCATTACTCTCCCACCCACTTTGAAATGCCCAGGTAATTGGAAGAGATGAGCGAAACATGCGCAATATTGTCGAAAAATTATACCTTTTGAAAACCGTTTGACGATACTCAAAGGTTTATGGGTCGAGTTGAATAAATCTAAGTCGATCCATGACAACCTCAACCTCAAAGCTGAATCTCTAGAAGGATTTAAACGATTACATATGACTGCGTATCAGGTTCACGACCAACTTAATGAGTTGATTGTCTGAGTTATAATAATGGTACAGCCGTCGCATAGTGGTGCGACAAAGATAATAAAAATCGTCTCCGCGCAAATTCTTGACTGATTCTCCGGATTGTGAAGAAAATTCTCTTGATTCTTCCACGCTCTACGAGATGGTACTGCCACTTTTTGGATGAAAATCATCCTAGGAAATGAAGAATGCTCTGATTGTTGGACTGTAAAAGATTAGCAGTGCATTGCTTCTCCCTGTCTTAAAAATTCCAGCGAATATTTTCATAATTTCCCCTTAAGATAATCGATGATGACATCATGTAGAATGATCCTCAATTGTTTTTGAACTTTCACCGATCCACACAGACATCTCGAATCTGTGATTTTGGGGGCCTCTGGACCGTTTCCGAACGGTTCTTTGGTCTAAGAATGCTCTAAAAGTATCTTAGTGGCGACATTCATAGCTCTCTTTTGTGACATTTGATGATAAGTATCGTGTGAAATCGTATCCCAAGGTTCTGTGAGCCACCGCAATTGGTGTTTTCATAAAAATGTAGTTCCTTGTGAATTTTCAAAGACTCACGTTACTATACATGTCAACATTTTGCAACTTGCTCGGTTGCACCTCTCCTCAAAGATCTATTGTTTCTTGGGAAAATGTTCCCAAATCCAATTTATAGAATTCAGTTGGACGTAAAACCTGATGCAGAGAGGCGAGTTCCAGTCATTTTTTAGAACATCCTCAATGCGATCTAGCTCCAGCCAGATCGAAGACAGCCAAGTTCCACAAAGAATGGATATACTTACAGATATCTATCGCCGGGTCCCATGATTGATCACCCGCGCCTGGTGGTTAATTATTATTATTACCCAATTAAAGTAGGATTTGGGTCAACCGTACGTGACGGTTATAGAGGACTGCTCACTCAAGATTTATGGATTCTCAACGACATTTGAGGCCTTGTAAAAATAGATGAGAAGTTTGGAAGCACTTGGGTCGACAGGTCTTTGTGCGATCATTGCAGTGTGACTCTTTATATAACAAAGCTAATTGAAGTTATCGCTAATCTCTCAAGGAAGTACCGCACCTAAGAGATTTAACGCTGAGACTTTGATGGAACTCGGGACACGTTGATTTTAATGGTAAAAGACTTTATATAAATTTTGGTGAACTTCGCCTACGCGAGACAAAAGTTATGACTAATCCATTTTCGGACATTTAACACGTGGTCTTATGGGAGGTGACAGTTTTTTAGCGGTATCAGGGAACTCAACGCTGAGTTTTTGACGGGAATTCTTTCATAGATACAAAAACCTCTGAAGTTATCGTAAATTTTTTTTCAGAAGGATTGCCTACCTTATTTATGTAAAAAAACACTTTTGATGGGAATCAGACTTGGAGTCATGAATATGTCACGATTAAGACAAAATGTCAAATCTTGTCGATTCATATTTCCAGAACCGTGACTGTTGGGCTTACAAAAATTTACCGGGAGCTTTAAATGATTGTAACCCAACTATTAGAATAGTTATGGCGGGATTCTTTTCAAGTGGTAATGCAGGAATTCTCTCACAAGTACTCAAGATATCCTGTTGACGTATCAAAGATCAAATTCCATGGGTGTAAGTGATTGAGTTACAAATCTGATTTCGGAAAATTCGTGGGGAAAGCGCTAAGTTTCCATCAGCCACACTGGTGCCGATATCGAAGATTCCTTCTGCTTCTTCTCGATTTTCGGCTATAACTCGTCGTTGCTAACGAAGGCAGCTGACTATCGCTAAGAGCGCGAGCTGTCGGTATGAAGATTGAAACAAATTGTACTAGGAGAGTCCAGAGGAGGAATAATGTGGTTCACGAATTTGGCTAAACCTTGTTGGGAAAAATTTTGTGTAAGCACCTAAAGACAATTCTAACGCTCAAGCGTTTGTGAGCCTCAGGCTATATGTATGACTTCTGCATTGCAACCAATCTCTTTTTCCAAATAATACATTTTGACAAGTATGCGTTTTTTTTCCATGAACCTATTAATTTCCACAAGTCTTCCACTGTAAAGGTGATAATGCACTTGGATCAGCTGTATGACATAGTTTCAACTCGTCAAATAAGTGGAATCAAAGAAACCATGCCGAATCTTTTCAAAATCAACAATTCTTATAGGGGTTGTGAAGCATGGTTTTAATCTGTGAAAGAAATGGAATGAATCTGAAATCATGTAGAGTATTTCTCGAAAAAGGTCAAAATCATCAGGACCAAGAGAGGGTGGAGAAAGACTGACGATGAGTTTGTATCCCCTGAATCGGATATATTCGTAATACATCTCGAAAGCGACGAATAACTGAGGCCTTGCTTCCATTATTCGTTGTTCGTTGAATCCAGAATATGAATGAAAAAAATTGTAATAATGGAAGGCAGTTCAGTCAAAAATCTTGGTAATTATTTTTGAAATTTGATATTATTCGATTAAGATATAAAAAGAATCACTCGTTACTACCCCATGTGACATGTAGCTCAAAAATGTTATAGTGTTAGACTCTGCGGCTTTGGGTATCGTGTTGATGCTGGAAAGGAACGATTTCTAATGTTTCAGGAACGTTTCTGGCCCGCACGCCCTGGACCATCTTGATTAGAGCGTTTGATGATCCCATCCTATGTGAAGATTGCCATACATGGCAATGAATTCAAAAGTTGAGATCACACGTAACCACGAGGAAATATTCATGATACAGCGTCATTTGATAGAGCAAGATGGACAATCACGAGGGGGCACTAGGAAAGAGTTCATCAGGATTTGGAAATAATTTATGTCACAAACGTTTCCCATCCGATATCGGTCTTACCGCGGTAAAAAAAACTGGGTGGAAATGTTAACTGTCAATATTAGACTTTATTTCAAAAAATGCCTAATGCTGGGTAATTTTGTAGTGTGAACGCTTCTGCGAAAATATGTATATTATTGCTATTCGTTTCAGATAGAATTTTATTTTCAGCCCATGAGTCACATTTCAATGAAAGTTTATGAGTCATTCGTAAATTTTCATCGTTATAAGACTGCTTTATAATTAATTTTTGATTCTGATCTCAACCGATGATATTTTGATATTGTGGCCACAAAAAATCTCATAAATACAAAAAGGGGAGCAAACCCTTCAATGTTGAAATTTTTTCGATTCATACTTTATATTATCTCCTGCCTTGGCATTCGGAATGATGACCAGCCCCCACTTAGATAATGTAATATTACAATAACTTAATTACAATACTTCTACACATTTCCTTTCGACCAAGCTGAGCTGAGAGAGACCCGTAACTCAGAAATTCACGATAAAATTTCAGATGAAACGAATTGCAATGATAGACATACTTCTGCAGAAGCGTTTACACTGCAAAAATATCAGGCATTAGGAATTTTTCGAGATAGAGTCTAATATTGAAAGTTAACATTTTCACATAGTTTTTTTTTCACCTCGGTAAGACCGATCCCGGATGGGTGTGATCCTCATCCACAAAATTATCGGCCAAATGAACCAAATCGAGAGACCTACTGGTCTGTGACGATAAAAAATATCGAAAAAGCGAGATAGTAGAAAAAAAAATTCGACCACAGACTCGAACCTGCAATCTCGAGTGTGGGGCGAACATTCTACCATTGGACCGTTCGCACCTATTTTTTGTAACACCCAAATGCTATATCGGAGCTGCGGACCCCCATAAGGGATCGAGGGCTGAAAAGTTATGATGAATTATTATCAGTCTATTGATGAATGATTGGAGCAAGAAGTACACAATGTCGGTGACTCAAACTACTTACCGGATATTATTATTTGATAAAACAAAGCACAGGTTTTTCGGGCGAATAAATATTGCCGTACCCACGTTACTCCATCCAATACCCGCCCCCCGCCGACTACCCTCCGTTACCCGCTAACTTCTCTCTCGTTACCCTCCACTTTCCACATTTACTCGCAGTTTACGGTATCCGCAGACGTTACTGCGGGTAGCGAGGGTAGCGATTGGATAGTAGCGCGCAGGTATTTCACTAACGAGAACACCCAGGGGTTGTGGAACACGGATTTTGCTGAAACTCTGGGGATAGTCTCCTTTTACCGTCAAAAGATGAAACCCAGCACAGCATTTGCAAATGCCCAACCGTTTTCGAGCTGCAGCTTATAACATTAGCATTACGAGTATATCTATACATATTTTCTTTGAAAATGGGCTTATATGGGCAATACTAATGTCGTAGGCTGTAGCTTGAAAATGGTTGTGCATTTGCAAGTGTGGCTCTGGGTTTCATCTTTTGGCGGTAAAAGGAGACTATTCCCAGAGTTTCAGTCAAATCCGTGCCCCACAACCCAGAGAAATTGAAACCTACGGATATAACTGCGGTAAAATGGCTGATCAGTTTCACAAAAATGTTGTTAACTCTTCAGGCAGAAGTTTTCCTTTACATGTATAAGGTGAGAGAATGATAAACTGTCTCGCTATTCCGACCTCAATCACTTTGAGCTTCGACTACAATTTTTTGCTTAGAAAAATTTCCCTGCCACGCGTGCAGGCACTACTACAAACAGCGCAAACTGCAAGCTCCTTCGCCGCGCTCTCGTATGGGCGATTTGTTCGTATTGACTATGCATTATGCATAATATATGTATGCTCTGATTTGCAAACTCGCAGAATGTGATTCAAGATTACATTTGGACGTATATGAGGGTCAATCCAACCCTCGGTAGTCGAGCCGGCTATTGCCGAGTCACACGTAAAGATGGCTCTCAATGGAAATGAGAAAAATGTCGAGTTCTACGTGTATGAAAATTTGCTCGCTCGCAGCTATAGTGGTGCGCGAAACACAAAGTAGGAGTCGATGCTGGCGTGTCTGCATACAATCACAAATCATAATGAAGCGTATATTACCTGCGTTTTACGTTGGAGTAAGTTTGTAATTACTTTGGAGACATTTTTAAGGTTAACCTTGGAAATTTTTTTAATTGTTTCTGATTCCATAATCGAAGTTATTTTCATCCTAGTTTTCAATAATATTCCATCAACATTATAAACAGCCGACTTACCTAAAAACTCACGGACACCAGATGAAACTTGTGATAATCATAATGGCCGATGCTAGCCTCACGTACGGCCCGCAACGATTCCGCGTTCCTTATACGTGCCGTTTATAAGCGATGCCCGGTGATTTCCTCGACTGTCGCGATATATTATTGGTGCGGTCAAAATTCGAGCAATAGTTAGTGTAGGAAAGCCGTAGGCATGATGTTCGTCTTGATTGTTTGTCGGATTATCAAAAAGTAGGCTTGATTGCAAAACAAATACCAGCTAGTGTATATGTGTGTGTAGTGCTTATGCATAGGTCGTCTGTCTCTCTCGCTCCAATGATGATATTCCCATTCGATTCGTCGCAGCGACATGTCACTGTATGTCACTGTATGTAAATATTGTCTGCTGTGCTCGGCAAAGATGATAGAGATTCCGGCGACAATTTAAATGCTTTCCAAGTATTCGATCAGATCATCTCTGATGCTATCCAAGATCGAAAATTCCCTGAGCTACGGATTTTCATACATTCATGGGCACAGATATATGAGGAAAATCTTAATAACACCTCTGATATGTACTGACATAGAATTAATTTTCTACTAAATACGAGTACCTATATATTCATGCATACATACGATCGACACAAGGATAAGCATATGCACTTGAAAATTAAAAAATCGTTCCTAAAATGCTGACAAACCGGGATGGGGGGGGGGTACACATTAAAATATTGTGCAGTTATGAGGAACCCAAGATTAATAACGAAAAAGATACTTCTTTAGGTTCTGTATAAAATTCTGATAAACCAGGAGGGGAGGGGGGCATGAGATAAAAACAATAAGCTGTAAGTACTGATGAACCACACTGGAAAATTTTCCCATCATCAGTAAAAAATCTAGGATTCGGATTTTATTTCCGCGGTGTATCAACTTTCTTTGCATATTTTCAGGAGAAAATGTGATTGATGAAAAAGAAAAAAAAAATTTTACGTGGTCGAGAATTGAACCCCAGGCCGACAAAACTAAAGGCGGACGTGCTAACCACTCTGCTACCGTTACACTTGTGGTGGATAATCACAAAAATATGTCTTAATCCGCAGGCATCCAAAGAGAGCTCAGGTTTTGGATTATAGAATGAGGGTTGTACTCTGAGATCATATTTTAAATGTTTATTTACGAAGAATTCCGGGAAGAAAAGAGATGGGCTTAACGTTACTTGCCAGAACAGACGTAGCCTCGCACCTAGCGCTGCCCCGCGCGCAAAGGAACGCTAGGAACGTGGGCCATACGTGCCTCTATCATCTCCCATAATCATAATATATAGATCTTCGAATAAAAATATATTTTCTTCTAAATTCTTGAAGTTACATCAGTCGTTTCAGCCACCAATAAGAGGGGCTGCTGAACACATCCAAAACCACCAGAAGATGTCATTTTTTCTTACTTTCAGAGGGATTGTTACGAAAATCTGTTGTGTTGAATTAGGCCCAAACAGTCGACATCCTAGCCTGGTAAAAGAACATGACACACAGGTTTCCACTCGTCATGGACGATTGTCTGCCGCGAAGGGCCACTCTTAACCAATACAAATTACGGGATAGCGCGAATCAAAAAAATGCATTCCACAAATGTTTATGAAAATTTGTTAATAAAAATTTATGGCCTAATTTCCCGACTCCCCACCATCGGTGATCGGATTGAGTGAGTCAAAATACATGGTAACCAGCACTTCGCGCTTCTCCATAATAACTAGCCCCTGCTTGGCCACTGGACCAGCACTGCACCTGCGCCCGCGGACCAATGGTAGTGGCCACCCGATCGGAAACTTTCTAGGGGCACCCGGACCAAAGATCAGCTCCCTGTCAGGTTCTGGCAGGGGTACCCCTACAATCTGATCTGGGTGCGGCAGGGCTTGGCGACCGTTTTTGATCAGCTTCCTATCCGTTTCTACTTCGGCTACCCGGACTTAGGGTTACCCGGATCAAACCCTTAGCCACCCCTGTCGTCGATTGAAGAAATTGAATTTCTCAGTGAGCCGTTTAAAGCTCATACTCATCAACTTCGTCACCGCACGCGTAACTAAATACTTGAGTAATTATGCGTGCAATTCATTATGATTAAATTTTTCATTTGTCAAAATAATAAGGGTTGATTCCTCTCCTTATTACATTATATCGACGGCTTCTACGAAGAGTAACACATTTCTTATCAACGACGAAGACTAACACATTTTCTTGTCAACGACGAAGAGTAACACATTTTCTCATCAACGACGAAGACTAACACATTTTCTTATGAACGACGAAGAGTAACACTTTTGTATGAATGACGAAGCGGGTTGCCTGTCCTGCAGGGGTCGAATACAAGTATTGGAGCTGAATGAACTGATGAATGGACGGATGCGTAGATGGGATGGACGGGATGGATGGATGATTAGATGGATGGAAGGATAGTTTGGATGGATGGGTCGGATGGATGGTATGGATGGATGGATGGGTCGGATGGATGGTATGGATGGATGGATGGGTCGGATGGGTCGGATGGATGGTATGGATGGATGGATGGGTCGGATGGATGGATGGATGGTTTGGATGGATGGGTCGGATGGATGGATGGATGGATTGATGGAATGGAACGGAACGGACCGGAATGGAACTGAATGGAACCAAATGGAATAGGATGGAACAGGATGGAACGGAATGAAAGGGAATGAAGAGGTGTGGACCGGAACGGAACGGACCGGAATGGAACTGAATGGAAACAAATGAAATAGGTTGGAACGGAATGGAATGGAAGGGAATGAAGAGCCGTGCAACGGAACGGAACGAACCGGACCGGAATGGAACTGAGTGGAATTGGACAGAATGGAACGGAATGGACCGGAACTTTGTTTTCCACTCCGTTCCATTCCGTACGTCCCGTTCCATTCCCATCGTTTCCGGTCCCTTCCGTTCCATTCGTTCATGGTCCATTCCGTTCCATTTCCTTCCATTCCTTTCAATTCCGCTCCATTCCATTCTGTTCCATCCCAGTCCGTTCCATTCCATCAATCCATCCATGCATCCATCCATACCATCTATCCGACCCATCCATCCATCCATCCATCCATCCATCCATCCATCCATCCATCCATCCATCCATCCATCCATCCATCCATCCATCCATCCATCCATCCATCCATCCATCCATCCATCCATCCATCCATCCATCCATCCATCCATCCATCCATCCATCCATCCATCCATCCATCCATCCATCCATCCATCCATCCATCCATCCATCCATCCATCCATCCATCCATCCATCCATCCATCCATCCATCCATCCATCCATCCATCCATCCATCCATCCATCCATCCATCCATCCATCCATCCATCCATCCATCCATCCATCCATCCATCCATCCATCCATCCATCCATCCATCCATCCATCCATCCATCCATCCATCCATCCATCCATCCATCCATCCATCCATCCATCCATCCATCCATCCATCCATCCATCCATCCATCCATCCATCCATCCATCCATCCATCCATCCATCCATCCATCCATCCATCCATCCATCCATCCATCCATCCATCCATCCATCCATCCATCCATCCATCCATCCATCCATCCATCCATCCATCCATCCATCCATCCATCCATCCATCCATCCATCCATCCATCCATCCATCCATCCATCCATCCATCCATCCATCCATCCATCCATCCATCCATCCATCCATCCATCCATCCATCCATCCATCCATCCATCCATCCATCCATCCATCCATCCATCCATCCATCCATCCATCCATCCATCCATCCATCCATCCATCCATCCATCCATCCATCCATCCATCCATCCATCCATCCATCCATCCATCCATCCATCCATCCATCCATCCATCCATCCATCCATCCATCCATCCATCCATCCATCCATCCATCCATCCATCCATCCATCCATCCATCCATCCATCCATCCATCCATCCATCCATCCATCCATCCATCCATCCATCCATCCATCCATCCATCCATCCATCCATCCATCCATCCATCCATCCATCCATCCATCCATCCATCCATCCATCCATCCATCCATCCATCCATCCATCCATCCATCCATCCATCCATCCATCCATCCATCCATCCATCCATCCATCCATCCATCCATCCATCCATCCATCCATCCATCCATCCATCCATCCATCCATCCATCCATCCATCCATCCATCCATCCATCCATCCATCCATCCATCCATCCATCCATCCATCCATCCATCCATCCATCCATCCATCCATCCATCCATCCATCCATCCATCCATCCATCCATCCATCCATCCATCCATCCATCCATCCATCCATCCATCCATCCATCCATCCATCCATCCATCCATCCATCCATCCATCCATCCATCCATCCATCCATCCATCCATCCATCCATCCATCCATCCATCCATCCATCCATCCATCCATCCATCCATCCATCCATCCATCCATCCATCCATCCATCCATCCATCCATCCATCCATCCATCCATCCATCCATCCATCCATCCATCCATCCATCCATCCATCCATCCATCCATCCATCCATCCATCCATCCATCCATCCATCCATCCATCCATCCATCCATCCATCCATCCATCCATCCATCCATCCATCCATCCATCCATCCATCCATCCATCCATCCATCCATCCATCCATCCATCCATCCATCCATCCATCCATCCATCCATCCATCCATCCATCCATCCATCCATCCATCCATCCATCCATCCATCCATCCATCCATCCATCCATCCATCCATCCATCCATCCATCCATCCATCCATCCATCCATCCATCCATCCATCCATCCATCCATCCATCCATCCATCCATCCATCCATCCATCCATCCATCCATCCATCCATCCATCCATCCATCCATCCATCCATCCATCCATCCATCCATCCATCCATCCATCCATCCATCCATCCATCCATCCATCCATCCATCCATCCATCCATCCATCCATCCATCCATCCATCCATCCATCCATCCATCCATCCATCCATCCATCCATCCATCCATCCATCCATCCATCCATCCATCCATCCATCCATCCATCCATCCATCCATCCATCCATCCATCCATCCATCCATCCATCCATCCATCCATCCATCCATCCATCCATCCATCCATCCATCCATCCATCCATCCATCCATCCATCCATCCATCCATCCATCCATCCATCCATCCATCCATCCATCCATCCATCCATCCATCCATCCATCCATCCATCCATCCATCCATCCATCCATCCATCCATCCATCCATCCATCCATCCATCCATCCATCCATCCATCCATCCATCCATCCATCCATCCATCCATCCATCCATCCATCCATCCATCCATCCATCCATCCATCCATCCATCCATCCATCCATCCATCCATCCATCCATCCATCCATCCATCCATCCATCCATCCATCCATCCATCCATCCATCCATCCATCCATCCATCCATCCATCCATCCATCCATCCATCCATCCATCCATCCATCCATCCATCCATCCATCCATCCATCCATCCATCCATCCATCCATCCATCCATCCATCCATCCATCCATCCATCCATCCATCCATCCATCCATCCATCCATCCATCCATCCATCCATCCATCCATCCATCCATCCATCCATCCATCCATCCATCCATCCATACCATCCATCCGACCCATCCATCCAAACCATCCTTCGATCCATACCATCCATTCACCCATCCATCCATCCCATCCATCTCATCTACGCATCCGTCTATTCATCAATTCATTCAGCTTCAATACTTGTATTCGACCCCTGCAGGACAGGCAACCCGCTTCATCATTCATACAAAAGTGTTACTCTTCGTCGTTCATAAGAAAATGTGTTAGTCTTCGTCGTTGATGAGAAAATGTGTTAGTCTTCGTCGTTGATAAGCGGCTATGTGTTACTCTTCGTAGGAGCCGTCGAATATGCTCTCTTATATATGATACCGTAAAATCAGGTGATTCGGTCCGAGTGGCTAATTCGCGGACCATTTTTTTGTCCATGAGGCCACGAGGCAAGTTTTTATTCAGAAATTACACGAGTTCTCATTTTATAGCTCTACTAGGTCTCATCTTCAAAATGAGCAGTATAATGAGTGATTTCACAAGACAAAAAGTGGCCCGAATTACCCACCTGGACCTAATTACCCAATTTTACGGTAAAGAAAAAATATCAAAAGGTAATTCAAATTCATACACAATCTACCCAATCGTTTCTATACCCCTACTATCAAAAGGCACGAGCCTTCCACAACTTTCAAAGTCAAACGCATCTTCATTTTTTTATTAATGAAAAAAAGACTGACATTTTTTATCAGGCATTGGTAGGGAAACGGATTGGGCAGCCCTAAGTCCGGGTGGCCGGATCAAGCCGGATAGGGAACTGATCAAAAACGGTCGCCCAGACTCCGATATCCGGACAGGGACCTTGTAGGATTCAGGGTTACCCGAATAGAGAGCTGATCAAAGCCCTAACAAAGTTTCCAATCGGGCACTAACCGCTTTCGTTTCAATAAATGATCCGGGATAGCGCGAACGCAGTCCCGACTACCAAAAATTTTACGCCCGAGATATCCACATTAGGGATATTCGCAAGGGTCAACCCAACCGTAGTGCAATGGAAGGGCCTCGCCCTGGGGGAACCGCCTTCATGATCACGGTAACCCCTGCGCCAGGTAAGTATGCTTTCATCAGCTCTGGGACCCCCTACTGTATGAACAAGCACGCTGATTCACTTGCGAGAGCGAGAGCCCCTATCAAGCAGCGTGGAGTCGATTTGGCATTGAGCATCTGGCGGCCATTGCGTGAACCACTCCTCTTGAGGCGCGCGAAAGTATAGACCGGTTTGAATGTTGGGCTGGCTGATGACATGCAGGCTCAACGCTGTACCGCTTGAGCACGACTTGAGCCCAAGCCTATTCAACTCGCGATTATGTTATGATGATGAGACTGCTGTTTTTTGTGCTGCTCTGATGAACTTTGGCTTCTCGATCATCTTATTTCATACAACTTTTATGCTGATTAGATTCCTCAAATGAACGGCCCTGCGAGAAATTTTTTCGCAGCTCGATACTTTTGTATGGGCAGTTGAGGCTCATTGTGTGTAAGTAGCAATATTTAGGATGCGCAAGACACTCCTGTGGTATATACCTTACTTTACAAGTCAATCCGCTAATTTTGTTACAATCGTATACGATCATTCACTAATTTCGACTGACATGAATTAAGAAGGCGATGAACCATTTTGAGCATTAAAGAGTTTTCGAAATACTCATTAGTAGTTTTAGATAATAAATAGTTCACGGTTCATCCTTGGAAACTAGTCAAGCTATATTTCAGTGAGAACTGTCTCGAAAAATATCGTCGCAATCCGTTCATATGCCTCATCGCCGATAGAATCCATTATAAACATGAGTGGTTCAGAATCAGAGTAGACTTATTGTACATTCGCTTTTGAACAATGTAAGAAGTTAGCCTAAGAATTCCCCATGTTTAGGCGTATTTGGATTCATCCTCTGCAGAAGATTTTTGCCATCTTTCCTAGCACGGTCCTCAACTTGATGGATGATTCCCGAATGGCTTACATCCATGATTAATTCGTGGTAAATCGCGGAATAAACGAGTCTCAAAAGTGGACTTGGTAAATTATGACTCTAAACGATTCATATATTGACCGCCTACCACTCTGGTTCTCTAGGATTTTGAAATGAATTAATATACAGGAGTCCCTAGTTTTACGCGAATCTAGTTATACACTTTGGACTTGTTTGCGTCACACCCCATATACTTTTTTGCGGAAGGAGTCTTATTTCACCCAGATTCGTCTCCTTTGACGACTTAACTCCCTTCCAACTTCAGAAAATTCCAACATATATACCGGTCGGAGTGATGTGAGAGATCTCAACATCCCCAGAGTCCGGCTCAAAGCCACTGAATACTCCTTTCAGTATCGTGGTGCCAGGCTCTGGAACTCTCTACCGCCCCTTCTGCGCAGCTCACCCTCATTATCATCATTCAAACTCGCTTTAAAGTCTCATTTCTTCATGCTTGACTCCCGGGGCTCCCCGATCATCCCAGATGTATTGGAATGAGCATTCTCAGCAAGATAGAAAAAGGTATATATTTCATTAGTGCAACCCTGTCTTTTTTTTTATATTTATTAAGTGACGTGTCATATCTGTGATAAACTAAGACTGCTAGAAGCGCTGACCAAATATCTATACTTATTATATTGTAGCCAGAATTTTTCTTATTTCTTTGCAAATGGTATTTTTAATGTGTGCATCTAGTAGTGAAATACTCTGACAATATGTTTACATATGTGATGATTATCTGGTTTTTGCCTATTGGCAGAATAATAAACGTATCTATCTATCTATCTATCTATCTATACAATCCATCTGAGGTTGTACAGCTTTTCCCGGTATGTATACATCTTTATAATTTCAGTGAAAGCAGTCTCAATCAAGTTCTGACTTCTTCGAGAAGGAAATCAAAAACACTGACAAGTGAGAGAGATGAGTGGACTATTTTTTGTCTGTTTGAGCAAAAATTGTCGGTTCATCAAAATGCATCACTGTAAGAAACTTTTTGCAAAAAAATGCGACCAGCGGTTGAATGGAAATTTTAATTAGCTGGCTGATTATGCTGGTTGGAAATGATGATCTTACAGACTTAACTCAAGAGCAAGGTCTTATTTTACGCGGTTTCCTTCGACGCGGTACTTCTTCGGAACTTATTCTTCAGGTAAAAAAAGGGATTCCTTTGTCCATTTTTCCTCGTGTTTATGATCTCGTGTACATGGCTTAGATAAAAAATTCAGGTTTCGATAGCGCTCGTGTCCGGATGAGTGACATTCATTGAATTTTAACCTCTTTGGTTGAAATAATCAAATCAACTATGTGGTTATTGGATCTCGACCCCACTGCTCGACTATTCAACCAAAGTATGTAGTTGAAAATTTTGTTCGAAGTTCATAAAACGTTCCACAGAGTAAGAATTCCGAGTCAAAGACAGCAATAAGTAAGTATCTTGTATCGTCAAGATAACTTTTCTGTCAATTAAGCTCTCAAAATTTTCATGAACATCAAACAAACATCGATTCGATCAATTTTTTTTCCTGAATCAATTCAAATTTCTTGAACGCCGCTCCATTCATATAATCGTCTAAACTATTTTATCTTGATGGAGTTGAATTATTTGAAGCTTTTTCCTCAAGATTGAGCAAAAATACGATAAGGGAATTATATCACGTGCTCCAGCTTTTAAACTCAATATCTTGAGTTCGGCATACTTTCTGCAGTTGTGAGCGAAAATTTATTTTAAACAAAACCAAACATTTGCAAATCCGAATCAGTCGTTTCCAATGCAAACATTGTATACTACGCAGCTATTTTGAGTTGAGTGATCGCATCCTTCTAGAATATTCGAATTAACATCTGCGATACATCATATAAAATATGAGGTTACAGTTAGCATGTAAAATTTGGAAATCAACCTCGCTCAAGTGATGATGAAATATCGATTATCAATAAACTTCTAACATCTGCGCTGGCTACTGTTCCTTATCTTGTTCCAGGACGTATTGCAGTATGTATGTACTTCAGAGGGAATATTATAATTAGGAATAGAATTTCATTTACAGCAGTGATTCAATTTTGAATTTTTATCTATTCCACACGCTGTCACTTATATTTGAATTATCATATAATAATGAGCTATTGCAATGAAAATAATTGCCATACATACGTTCCGTCAGCCAAAATTATGAATGCCTTGTTACTAATATGTATCGGGTAATGATCCTGTATTCGTTAAATTTTGCCCGAACCTCATATGTGCTGTTCCGAATCCAAGTCTATGGACTGCATCCACACCTGAAAAGTGCGAAAAATAAGCTGAATAGTTATTCCAGTTTCAATGGATTTGAAGTTATCTTTCACAGAAGTGTCTATTGATCTTTCCTTCATTGTTTTCTTCGACTTAGTATTTAGTATTCATTTAGGAAAATTCACGGGCCTATTGGTCCAATATAATCACCCACGCATACAGTACCGTTCAAAAGTTCTCGATGGGTCATCCCTCGAGTACCCTGATTTGCAACAGCGATAAGTCGAATTTTTTTCGAATATTTTTGAACGTCTTACACGCTGCTGAAAAAACAGAAAATTTTAAAATTTTTTACTTCCATTGAGACACCTGCAGTTTTAATGCGAATGATGATACGTCAATTCTGAAAAAAAGCATCTTGTAGAACGGAAAAAATGCTTTGTATATCCATTTTTTGATTATTTTTCACCTCCCGTGTATGAAGACGTGCGAGCTGGTCAAATCCCCAAAATCATGGTTTTTCACCGTTTTCTGTGCTGTTTCTGGTGATGAACAGTCATTTTGGATATCTAGACAGCTCGTACATTCTCACACGCGGTACGTAAAAAATAATCAAAGAATGGCTACACGTGGAATTTTTTCCGCTCTACAAGATGCTTTTTTCAGAATTGCCGTATCCTCATCCGCGTCAAAACTGCAGGTGTCTCAATGAAAGTAAAACATTTTTAGATTTTCTATTTTTTCATCAGCGTGTAGGACGTTCAAAAAAATTCGATAAAAATCATCCAAACCCAGTAAAAGTTAGTATTTTTTCTGCTCTTTGAGATGCTTTCCTGAAAATTTCCGTACAACGCATAGAATTCGACTTATCGCTGTTGCAAATCAGGGTACTTGAGGGATCACCCATCGAGAACTTTTGAACGGTACTGTATACATTTATAAAAAAAATATATATTAATGGAACAATGGTAAACAAGGCGAAAAAGAATATAACAGAATATGAAAGTTCAGAATTTAAAATCTCTGCATCATTTATGAGCTAGGGGTTACACAGAACTCTGATCTTGGACTTTAATGTAATATCACTCATTTCAAGGACATCACCAGGTAGAGAATTCGACTTGAGAAGAAATTTCCAAACGCCATTGATAGTTTGGTCGTACGAGTACCGCGGAATGGATGAGTCTCATAAGTAAACTATAGGCTTATTCGATGGAGATCAGACCGGTCTGACTGACGCAACTGCCCTGATCTAATGTGACTGAACGCGCATTCGACCGCGGTTTAACCTGACCAGATCAGACCAGCTGCTCCTCCGTCAGATGCTCCACCATGCTTAACCCTGCTTAACCACAACTTATCTCAATGTAAACAATCCGAGGAATGCAATTTCTTGTGTATTGGCGTAGATCTATTCTCACAATCGTTGAATGAGCCCTTACAGCAACACTTTTATCATGAAATGTCATAGTTGAGCATGTGTAAGGGGAAGTGAATGGTCTGACTTAGTCAGGCTAAACTCCGCCGAACGCGCGTTCGGTCAGGTTATATCAAGGCAGTCACATCAGTCAGACCGGTCTGATCTCCATGATCGAATAAACCTCATATAATAAGTAGAGCATCAGGTCTGCGGAACACGGATCTTGATGAAACTCTGGGAATTATCTCGTTTCGGTAGGAAATCAATTTATCTCGAAGGGTTTGATCCAATTTGCCTTCTATCTCGAGATACAGCCATGGAGGTTAGCATTGTCAGTATATCTATATATGTGTGATTTTAACATGGGCCTACATGGACAATGCTAATCTTCATGGCTGCATCTCAGTATAGGAGGCCTATTAAATCAAACCTTTTGAGATAACTTCATTTCTTACCGAAACGAGGTAATTCCCAGAGTTTCATCAAGATCCGTATTCCACAATCCTGATGCTCTCTTTGTAAGTCCACTTGGATTCTGATCAGCTCACTTATCATACGTTTTATGCGAATACTATGATCACATACTCCTTGTAAGGTTCACCTTGTCACGAATAAAAAAATAGTACATCAATGTTATAATACTCATTCTCCACGTCAAAGACATTAGAGGTCAAAGTGTGTTCTAACCAATGTAGAACAACACTGTCAATTTTTTATCAAGGGCCAAGGCAACCGGACAATCATATAGTCCCTACCATAAATAATGGAACGCGAAGGGTCTCACTCAAACAGTAATATTTCCGATTTGATTGGTCGTACGGGAAATGTGGAAGAAGGGTTCCGAAGAGCACAAGAAAATCTATCACTTCATGGGTTGGTTGAAAATCAGAAAAAATCTTCCTTCAATCAATCACCTACAATTTTGACGGGAGTGATTCGATCACAAAAATACCCACAGGATCTTGTAGATCGTTTAAAAATCTAAAAATTTGGTTCATTGTAAAATTTCCGTGCGACCCTTCCCGTCAGACTTACGAGCTCCGATAAAGAAAACTTTGTATTAACATAGGGTGCTTATGGAGATACCGAGCCTGGCACCTGTTTAATTTTCTCTCGCTCTATTCTGGGGCAAAATTGGATTTAAAAAATATGATGGCACATGATTTCGACGTAAAATTATCTCATCTTTCATTTTATTTCATCAGATTTTGTCAAAGATTTGAGGTAGCAACGATTTCTTGAAATTTGATGTGAAAATCGATAAATTTCGTGTTTCGCTCTTATAGGTCACATTTGAGACAAAATCTGATGAAATGTTCTGAGAGATGGGATCATTTTACGTCGAAATCATGTGCCATGATATTATTTTAATCCAATTTTGCCCCAGAATAAAGCGAGAGAAAATTAAACAGGTGCCAGGCTCGGTATCTCCATAAGCACCCTATGTTAGTACAAAGTTTTCTTTCGAAGCTCGTAAGTCAGACGGGAAAGGTCGTACGGAAATTTTATAGAGTACGAAATTTTTAGATTTTTTGAACGATCTACAGGGTCCTGTGAGTATTTTTGTGATCGAGTCACTCCCGTTAAAATTATAGGTGATTGATTGACGGAGAATTTTTTCTGATTTTCAACCACGTGTACGGGCACTTAGAAAGCACGTGAAAAATCATCAAAACCCATGAATTGATAGATTTTTTTGTGTTCTTCAAAACCCTTTCCTCAGAATTTCCTTGCGACCAATCAAATCGGAAAAATCACTGTTTGAGTGAGGCCCTACGCGTTCCATTATTCATGGTAGGGACTGTACTTGACTATCAAAGTCTTCATAAAAGTCAGCTCATGTTCCATGGCCCACAGACAGCTCATCTTTGGGCTCTTTTGGTAGTTTCGATGACTGTGACGACTAATTCTGAGCTCAGAACTGTTTCATTTAAAGTAATCATGATAATCTTGGTAAGAAGAATAAGACAATAGATACATTCATTAATCAAAAATCGAACATGTGGCTCGTATTACCGTCAGAAGTGGAAGAGCTATGATCAATAATGAGAGTAGCAAACTCATACTAAAGTCCTCGAAAATTTTTGGGAATCAGTACGAACATGTCAGCTTTGTACACCAGGAATATTCGATGAAAATCATCAATTCCACTAGCGAGATGAATTTGACTGCTAATATCTATGAAACGGACATTTTTGCTCTCATACGCAATCCCCAAATCATGAATTTGAAGATACTTGTGTAAACTTCGGAATTGTATTGCCTCAATAATGGCTGGCATACAGTCGTTGCACCACATTATGAGTGGAATCTCCACACATCTCAATTATCTCAGTTTATACTGATCAATGTATCGGCCGATTCCTGATCGGATCATCACATACTATCAAAGTGCATCTTTGAATAGTATCCATCAGGATAAAATGAGAAAAAGAGGAATGAATCAAATATAGAAGGCAGAAGAAGAGAGAATTTCACCCATATACCATACCAGTTGGAGTAAGAGAGGGAGAAAGCACGAGCCTTTGGAAGAAAAAGTATGCGAATGAAGACAAGAGGGATACTTATATCCAGTCGGTTCGCGCAGTCCAACACAGCTGCATCGAATGTCCACCCGATCAAGCAATGCGTTGACGAAACATCTTTTAAATCAGGCCCATCTTCTATTATCTTCATTCGACTCTCTTTATTTCCAATTCGGTGTGAAGAGTTGGACTTTTGGCGAATAGTTAGCTGTGAAAGAGGATCAAAAGGGTCCTCGAGCAGAAGTTTCCTACGCTGAAGTGTGTGTTACAAAATTCTTAATGAATAAGAATAGTGTGTGCAGGATGTGATTCTAGTGCCTTCGCGATCCCAGTGTTTTTAGTGTCTACTTGACTAGTTTGTGTCTACTGGATAGCGGTATTGAGTCAGTCACATGACAATGCTGATCTGATTATGATGGTAAGTGTCGAGCTCATGGGACCCGAGATGCAGAGACAAATCATTTTACGCTCAATTGTCGTCGACATTAATGGCGATCGATAATGATTCGGAATGAACAGAGTTCAAGAAAATTGAGTTCCGTCGCCAAGTAGTACTTGGGAGCCATTTACCAACTACGAATACACATTTGCGAAGTTTTTGACCCACACCCAAGTTTTATTAGTCTGCATCCCAACGGGTAGGTCTATTTCATTTGAATGTCCTTGTAAAGCTCAACTATAACAGCAAAAGATTCCAAATTTCAAATTACTTCTGTGATCGAATCATAAATCAAGAGGAACCGCAGCGTGCAAGCTTCATCCTTCTTCAGGATGTGTTTGAATTCCGTAAGATTGAGACGAGATATTTCTGGAGTCTGTTTATCCCGTTCACTACAAAATTGTCACCGATATCAGAAGTGCTATTCTCTTCATCAAAATATGTTTCTGGGGTGAAAAAACGATGAAGAATCGAAAATTAGAATTCACAAAGATTTAAGTTTTTTTATTTTTTTCTCTCGAGTATAATTCTACATTAAGACCCCATGGGTATCTTAATTTTGTTCCTTGTGGCAACAGAGATTTTTCGGAATTTCTTTTAGATTTTTCGATGCATTACAAAAAACCCGTCACGAATCATTGGAAATCGACCATGTCCTCTGGAGGAGACAAAGTACTGAATGAATCATAGAGCTTTCACATCCAAGAAGGATAATACAATGAAAATACAAGAATATTTTCTCAATATGTGAATCGCTCTATGTAGCCGAGGCCGTGATCCTCCCCCCGCCCCACCTCAGCTCATCGTAATTTCGAAAAATGTTATTAAACCCCCCCCCCCCTTCCCAATCCTCACTGTCTACGAAGTTATGTGGATGGCCCTTCAATTGTTTGGAACGTCGGGTGGCACTAATGTTTTACAAGAGCGCGCCTTATTTTGTCTCATAAAAAATCTTCCCACGATATGGGAGGGGGGGGGGGGAGGTCGTGGCTACCTCTTATAAGCAGGGCTTCAAAATCCTGTATGTATAAGAATGAGAGAACTCGGAATTGAAGGAGGAGTGACCAGTCAACGTATGGACACTTGATTCACTGAGTGATTGATTAAAAATTATGTCCAATTTGGAAGCTGTCCTTGAACCTCATCTCAGCCGTGTCGGGGCCATGTCGAGGAGAGATCATTTGTGTATGTTTAGAGATAAATTTTTACCCATACAATCGAAATACATGCGTACCTTTCCGTTTCAAGTGAAAACATAAAGACAGCATTCAATTTTCTGGACAGAGTTCCCTGCATAGACAAATGGCCGTGGATAATCAAAATTCTACAAGAATCTCTCGCGTGAAGCCAAATCCTGGTACTCCCCTTGTTCTCAATACAATAAATAATGGAATAGAACGTACTTTAAGATATAAGTTCACAGGATCTAGGCAAGACTACAAATGAGCATTGCATACTCGACCAAATACTCAAAAAATTCGACGCGATGAGGTTCGCTATTATTCTAGCACTATTAAAAGCCCTCATGTTGCCCTTTATAGTCTTATTCTATCCATCCACCTTTATACGTGCATCTCATTATTCTTCCATATTATTCCAGGTGGGTGTTGAACGCCTCTTCATCTACTTGTTCCAATGTCTCTGATACTTATACTCCATCCCTGCCAGTACCCTTTTGATTGAAAATTCATTCACCCGCCCTCTCCGCCTCTGTCTTAGAGTGATTTTTTCTTTAATGTACACGACCAGTTGGCTATTTGTATGGACCCAAAAAGAGGAAGGTTCAACAATGAAAGTTCAATGTTTCTGGACTCATTTATGGGAAGTGACTCTATTTTAATTCATTTTGTAGCTTCTCTCATAAACTTTGTGGGCTCGTTGGGGGTTTTCCTGTGCTACGCGTCATTTGTTGGCTATGTCAAATCAAAGCCTTGGAAAATTGCCCAATTCTCTGCGAAATCAACGAGAAATAGTGAATCGAATAGATATGAAAAACATCCAAAAACACAAGTCAAGGGGTTCAAAATCCATTTTTGAGAGTTATTTCGGGTTATTACTGGTGTATTCCTGGTACAAAATATGACTGGTCCTTTGAAGGATGATCACTCTCAAAAAATGGACCAGTCTTTAGAAAATTATGAGGTTATAACCCATATTCAGAATCAAACAGTTCCATAAACGGATTTTGAAACTCTTGACCTTTTCCTACTTATGCTCTTTGAATCATTATGAATCATCAGATTATAATGTGTGATTTGCAGAGGGTTTGAATTGAGCTCCAACTTTGATATTCCAAAATTCCCATTTCAAACAGCAAAAATCCTCCAAGTTGCATGAATAGAACTCTAACGAGCACTTGAAGGACTTGAAATAAATAACAAAATGTGATGAAGTAGAGTTATCTTAGATCAACGTGAACAAAGAAATTCGAAATTGGACCTTTTCTTTGTAGATGTGAGTATAAAAAATATATTGACAAGTTCTGTACCTTCCCTCACTTATACTGTAGCATCACATAATTCTTTCCTCGAAAAAATATGTGAACTTGCAAGTCTTTCAAAAAGAAAGACTGACGAATGCATGTCTGATTTGCTACTTCAACTCTCTGCGCACTTTTTTTTATACTGCAAATACACATCCTTCTAGCCTGAGGCGATCGCATTTCTTCTGATCTGATGCCGGCATAACTTGTATACCCACTTGACTTGGGTTGTATGGGCACACACAAAATTTTCTTCCTCTGATACAGGGGTGTATCTTCGAGCAAAATGATTTCATTCTCAAGTCCTAAAACTGACGTTGACTCCTCCATTATACAAGGGATGCACGTGTCTCTCATGAATGATTGAATCTAATTTCAACAAAAGCTAATCAAGAGCAATCCTTGGAGTAAAGTATTGCTAGCGATAGAATTTAATATTGGATTTTTCGAGGTAAAACTTCTTGATATGCTGATTATGCGCAAGTGGAAAGACCGGTGACTAATAGATGTAACCACTAATTTACGAATATTTGGTAAAAAAAAAAAAAATGACTGTAAGCCTGTATGCATCGACTAGATCAGGATTCTTGAGATTTGCAACCGTGAAGTTTTAGGACTGTTTTTATGTGGAAACTCAAATTAACTCAGGAATTCAGTTTGGGGGGAGCGGTCGTATACTGCCCATGTCAAATTTTCTGCTTTAAAAAGGGGGGGAGGGGGTCGCTCCTTCGGCCTATCTCTGGATCCGCTAGTGGGTGATGATGGTGTTTGTTCTTTGCCCTTGAAATACACAATTAGACGAGGAAGGTAGTTTGGTGATCATGATTTTCAATCAGCAGCCCTCAGAAATAAAAAATAATAACGCTCAAACAAGGTGACGAATTCAACATAATTTCTACGCCCAAATACATTCGAAATCAAACCCAAAATCGTCGAAAAAATTCATCTCATCTAAACGTTTTACTTATCTTGAAAACCATTAAAAAGCAGTTCCGAGGTTCGAAGTCATCTCAAATCACTTTATTCATTTTATGTCCCACGCCTCCTTGCGTCTAGGGGCATGTTATGATGTCTGTAAATTAATCAGCATGAAACTCGTGTTATTCTGTTACAATTCCTCGAACGTAAAGAAAGATTCGCAATGTGTGCACCATCGTCAGAACTACGAAGACGCTAATTCTGCACTTTATACACTCTTCACTGAAGCTATAAGTTTGCCTTCAAATCGTGCGATATTTCATTTTCCTGCACACGCGTGAGTAATCTGGCTACTGCATTTCTGACTCTCGGATTTCTCTTTTAAACAAAGGACCCGAGCAAAGCAGGCACTCATAAATGCGACATCGATTGAGATTTTTTCTTCATTTTGCACCGCAATCTTTCGACTACCGATGTTCAAGGTTAACCATAATTGCATAAGAAAAAAATTCACGCAATCTAAATTAATAAAATTCGCAATTGCAACGATGAAACATCTTGACAAGGAGTCACAAACTCGACTTTTATACTCTGCTGATGAGTTTGAACCACATAAATTCATCAAATCATATAACTATGAAAAATGAAAGTACATACAGTATACTTAGTATATAGCGAGCAAGCTCATGAAAGATAAAGCCGAGGCTCGGCACAGAGTAGTATTCACTCTCAGCATTGGATTACATTCATATGTGTATAACTGAAAACATGCACAATCAGCTTTTGCAAGTGCACAATTCTTTCGTGAAGGTAGAATTTTTTCTATTTATATTCGAAGTCAAAAGACGAGTCTGGGCCTTATCTCTGTATCGGTGTATTAATTTTCATTGGTAGTTCACTTATTTATGATTTACCTTTACCATGACATATATGGTGAATACCGTGACAGCGCCAATTCGAATTGGGCGCGAAATACAATAAACACGACACGCATGAATGGGGCTTAGACCAAGAAATTGAAGTAAAGTGTACTAAGGTGAAAATTTTTGTATTCCAATTTTCCAGCGTGATAATCTATGATTACCCATTTATTTGAAAAGTCGACTGTAATTGAATGTGACACCGAGCAGCTATTTAGCATTTGAACTGGACATTTTGATACAGAATATATATATATATATATATATATATATATATATATATATATATATTCTGATCTTAAATCAACGATCACACGACCATCGGTCCCGCATTCTTTCTACTACCAAGCATGAATAACCGGACTCAGATGTGCATTCGGAATGAATGTATCGCAATTGATGATCCTTAACATAAAAGTCTTTTATGATCATGAGAAATCTGCTTTATATAGACTCACTTGGAAGAAACCGAATGCGTTGAATGATTTTATTATCCTAATTATACTCATCAGAAACTTCTTTCAATTGAACTCGATTGGTGCACAGCTACTGCATCACACACCGAAATGAATAAAAATTTCATATTGAAATAATAAACAGTCAGACTAGCATCAATATATCTGTGAGAAGCCTAATAGACAGTGTGAAGTGAATAAGAGTTAATGAGTGGCACCGCCGGATTTCAACATCTAATGCACTCTAATAAATAATAATCATACATGACTCAAGTGATGTTTTTGAGGATAATTTTCCAGCCTCGAAAATTTTCTTGTATAGGATACTGTATCTCATGTAGTTCTGAGTCATCGATTTTTCAGTATTGCACTTAAATCGCAATTCCCGGCGTGGTTCTAGAAGCATACGCGAAAATAGTCCGAATGAAATATATAGGAGTGAGACATGAAAACTTTTGTGCAATAATCCTGAAGATGATATGGTGGTAATTTTAACTATTATTGAGCTCGTTCAGGATGTTTTTCATAAGCTTCATGATGAATAATGCACCGATGTGAGTTGAGGCTGTTTTAAGGTAAAAAAATCAATTTTTACGAAGGGTAAAACATACTCAGTGCCCCCTCGAGTGCCCCAATACGACTCTCCGAGCAAGGTAAATATACTATTTTTGATCTCATCAGTGCAGCTGAAAGCAAATTTTCCGAATCTAGCAAAGTGGAAGGGATCGGGACTTTGGTCGTACTATGCCAGAAATACCCCATTTCATACTCGTTTGATGCTCGCATTGCATGCGATAGTAAATCCTTATTTTCGATTAATAAAATAAAGTGAAAAGAGGATGAGCAAATATCCACGAACCGTCGATCGGATCAGTTACAATGAAATCTGTCTAAATCAGGCACCCTTCGGTTTCAGAGAAAAACAACCAATATAATAAGCAGGTGTCCAATATGCAGAGGGCATTTAACACGTAGAGGGTACTTTTGGTTCCACATAAGAGTGACCAAATTACAATTAAACAGATTTTGAACCATTAGCCGAGATATAGAGTGCCCAATTCAACAAATCTCACTGTACACAAATTTTTTCCAAGCTCCACTTCTGTTACACCACAATTACGAGCCAAAATTTCCGAACAAAAATGAGCCATCACCATAATGATATAAAATATAGCAAGCAACCATCGTGTACATATTTGAATGCATCAGAATGTGCGAATAATGATTTAAGGTGAAAAAGGGGGACAACTTGAATCTATGACAACCAAAAAAAACACTCCCGGAAAAATTGATACCTTGTATTCTCACTATACGCATTACAGGAATCTGCATTGCTATAAAGTTAACGAGCCTCATTGAAAGTATCGATAAATTTGATATGAACAAGACACCTATATATGGGCTATGAACTCGTGGATGCAAAGCAAAAATATGTATGCACAGTTCATTTGCATCGTTGAGTTGTAAAGAGAATCGGGAGAGCTCATTAGTATAGCCCATGGAGACCCTGGAGGGCCTATATACTTTGACTCGCTTCGAATTCTTGGAACGACGATTTTCTGGCGGTATTCTCTCCAGCTACTGTATGATAAAGTGGAATATTGGTAGAAGGTATCCAGCTGTCCTCCTAACTTGATTCTTCCATTATCCTTCGAATGTAGAGGTTACGCTGTTGTACTTTTTAGTTTGTCGCTGAGTAATTTTCGGTAGATTTTGACGCTTGATAAGCTCGCATTCATAGCAGAAGGTTATCAGGTTCTTCCATTTTTTTTGAGACTTATTTTTTTTGTCGATTTTGTAATATTTTGGATTGGTACGGATCTGTGACATCTTTTTCATTCGTTGTATATGAGAGCGAAATTTGTGGTTTGGAACGTGCTGCAATGAATTGAAGCGTTGTGGACTACTGCCGATCGAAATAACGTTGAACTGTGCAGCTTGGATAGTGGCAGGGAGTGATCAAGTCTTCGTGCTGAAGATGAACTGAATTTAAACTGCTGAGATTTGTAGGTTTAGCCACAATATTCATGCAGGGTACGTTGATGAAAAAATACCACGATTCACTTTGGGTACTACAAATCCAGATTCGGAATTGAATAAGGCAAATAATCATTATTGAATCACGTAATCGTCTCAATCGAGCATTTTGGTTATTTGGGGGCCATCCACAAACTACGTGGACGCATTCTAGATATTTCCGACTCCGACCCCCACCGCCACCCCAGTAGTTCACCGTCAGCTATTTGAAAATACGACGCCCGTCCTGAAAAAATTATGTAGGTTTTTGAAAAATTATACTAAAATTCTTCTGGAACAAGCTACTGAAACGTCATATCCAGCATCAATTTCATTACTCCAAGCTCTAAAACCTCATTGAAAGGTCAATCTCATGAAATATTGTGATGGATGGTTTCAACAAAAGATCATCTAATAAAGAATGAAAATGGTGATTTTTGGAAATCTAGTTTGAGAAGCCTTTCTTTTCCATACCTGGGATAGAACATGCTCGCATTTTTAGATAGGAAAAAGACTTTCCCGTAGAAATCACCCAATATCATACTCTATGAGATGAAATTTCGAATTTGATTACAGTTTGCGAGAGCAAAATCTGTGCTCGGTAGGAATCGCAATTCAAGTGCCTTTTTCCAGTGAATATCTCAGTCATCTTAAACCTAGAAAAGATGATCCAGGAAAATGATAATAGAGGGATTTTTACTCTTCAAAAGGGATGGTTCAGTAGAAAAATGACACAATTTTCTTTGTTACATAGATCGGCAATTCGAAGTTGACACCGCGGACCCCTCCGCTCCCCTGTAGTTTTTAGTTTCTTTTTTTTCTTCACTACTAGGGACTAAAAGACGCGTTTTACTCCCCCTTCGCGGAGCGTAAATGACGCGAGTTTTCGTCCCCTCGTAGTAAAAAATGAAATACGCAACTGGGGAGTAAAGAGGACGCCACCTTTCGGTTTTCATCGCTCTCGGCTACGCCTCACATTGGGGCCGAGAAGTTCTTGAATAATTCGCTTTTCGTGAATCTGCAACTAAAAGACATACGCGTAGATGCAGGAGGATGTTCTCATCCATCCAAGAGTCTTCTATTTGCGCATATGTCAATTGGTTGCAAATTCACGTAATGGCGAATTCTTCAAGAGCTCCTTGGCCCCACTGTGCACCTCGAGCGCTAATATCCACCCGGGAGGGACTCGTCCTCTTTTACTTCCTAGTTGCGTAATGTACTATTTTTCTTGAATATATCTAGAGCACTCCCTCTTCCTCTAGTTGTCTATGTACTTTGTGATCGACCCTTTGTGTGATAGCATCTAAAGGAAATCGATTTAGTGCTCATAATTATCGATCAAGAATGCAAAATTGATCACGATACCAGCTGATGCAATTTTGATGATACTGTTGTAATCATCATCAGAACATAAGTCCGTTAGCCTGATTCACAACGGAAGATTTGGAGACTTGAGGAAGCCTTTCGTTTCTTTTTTTTCGAGCTTTGTCTCTTACCAACTTCCCGGAAATTTCAGCCGTTACAATTATTCCAAACGAAAAGATCTGCATTCTTATATAAATTGCAAGGACAGAAATTATAAAGAGATTAAGAATACACTCGTCATTATAACAGGTATAGAAATAGCTATTCTTATAACTCACTACCCGTCAATTTTGAATAAAATACTACTTGACGCTCGGCTGATTTGAATATGTATTCTAACACCAGGCGGATAACTCACGCGTGAACCATCTTCCGGTAAATTTTTAGATCGATATCAAGGATTCTTCGAATATCAGATAAGAATTCTTTATGTAATCGGAAACGTGATCAAATTCTATGAGATAGCTACTTGCCATAAACGAAAAGGCTGACTTGATATATTATTTTGGAAATTCGCATGCAAAAAGCTGAGAACTTAATGAATGATTTCGGTCGAGCCCCAAAATCCAAATTCAAATAAGCCTGGATGAAACTCTCCGAACTCCTCTCGATCTATCACTTATCTCATCTTCAACAAATAAGTTGATAAAAACCAAATCTCAAAATTCTTGAAGACTCCACGGATGGCGATTATACAGCACCAAATTCTTGCACATTGTCGGCATCAAAGAGAAAAGATTTGATGACATGATTTTTTACCACTAAAGACTGAAATACGCGTTTTACTCCCACCTCGCGGAACGTAAATGACGCGAGTTTTTGTTGCCTCGTATTAAAGAGTGAAATACGCAACTGGAGAGTAAAGAAGACGACCAACTCTCGGGTTCTTATCGCTCTCGGCTGCGCTTCAAGCGCTAATATCCCCCTCGGAAGGGACTCGTCCTCTTTTCTTCCCAGTTGCGTAATATACTAATACTACTAGATGGTGAAAATATGACGTTGGAATTTGATGTTCGAAGATGGCTGACCATTAGGGTCCCTAGAAAGGGGTCGAGACATATGGTCCGCCATACTTTGCCCAGCCCGTGTTATTTACTATACCTATATTTTGACTCCGTCGATATAGGTATAGTAAATAACACGGGATTTGGGCATAATAGGCGGACTGAAACACCGTGTCTCGACCTCCTTCAAGGGACCCTAGCTGACCATGTACACGCCCATTCTCAACGGTATCTCATCCTTCTATGTCAGACCTACTATCTTTAGGGTGCGGCCATATTGAACCTATACCAGCTGTGAGTGCAACAAGGACGCAACATTTCACGCTACTCTAACCTCCTTGTCGCACTCATGGCTTATCGCACGTTCGCGCCAAATGTTTTGTTGCGTGTGGCCGCTGCCTTACGATATGAAATGAAAGAATGAATAGGTTTATTCGATTTTGCTGGTTCGGACCGGTCGGAGCGCTCCGAACTCTCGGACCTCTCTCTCTTACTCATTGCATTAGAAAGAGAGGTCCGAGAGTCAGAGCGCTCCGACCAGCATAATCGAATAAATCTAATGAGAGTTCGGTGGTCTTGCACAAGATGTAACAAGGTCGGAGTGTGTGTGGTTGAATAAATATACACAAATAAACGATTTTCATGTAACGGGTGAGGAAATTTGTGCGTATGAAAATTTCTGAATAGACTGTTCTCTCAATTCATCCCGTATTTTAAGATAACATTTTTTTTAAATACAAAACTAATCAAAGAATAGACTTGTCAATTATTCAACTGAAAGTGGAAAAATGAGCCAATATCTCGTTTCTCACTCACGCGACTGAATTCCAGGTGTAAAATTATTAACTTAGCTCATTTGCCTATCTCCAGACAGTCATCAAACAGACATCATGATGATTTGAGTGACTGAATGAGTATCATTTCAATTCATATATACGCGAGCCACGTGGTTGATTCAGTCTGACTTCATGTCTCACCTCATTCACGTTCTTCTATCAAATAATCCAGAAACAACAGATTTATCAGATGAAACAAGTGAATCTCTGTGTAAATGACCAAGATGGCTATCATTTCGTTTACATAGACACGACTCATTTATAGCCTCGTTAATTGATTCGGGTCTTAGTATGTCAAATACCAAGACCCAAATATATAAGAACATAGTTTGAATTTGTATGAAAAAATTCGTGTGCATTCGAGAAACGCTTTAGGAACGGAGTTTTAGGGTTGAATCTAGTGTGGTATCTGTTTATACGACTTTGAGAAAGATAGGAAAAAATTAACTGACAATTAATAGAGTAGTTTGCATTACTTTTCAAGTAAGAATTATCAATGTGAGAATAACTGCTGCACTTTTACCTTGAATCAGCTCCTCAAAGGCTTATGGTAGCAGACATGAAAGAACACAGCTCGTGCATATTCAAATAATCGACACTAGGGTGGGCCGAAAATTCATTTTTCTCGGGAATCGCTTCGCGCTAGTAAAATTTCACTGTCTTTTGATGAGAAAATACGGAAATCTTTTCGCTGCATGCTTAAAAATGAGTTTTTCAGGTATAGCAAGAGCCTCGAAGATTGAGGAAAATGGAGGAAAACGTGTTTTTCGAACCTTTTTTGCTACTATTTCGCATGAAACTTCGGTGCATCTCCACATTTTGATACGTGCTTTAGCTCATTTTGAAGCTTGGTCCAAAACCAATAAAATGAGCTAAGGTACTTTCTACTTGAGTAACGTGGACTAAAGTTGTTGTAAATCTACGGAAGATGGTTTTCCGACCTTTTTCTTACGTTTTTCATCCGCGATCATAAGGAAGCTATGGGTTATGTAGCCATCCGACAAATGGAACTCTGGCCAGATTGTTACGCTTAAGTTTTCACAGTTTGCATCATTTTGCGTTTGAATGAGGGAAGTCAGCTCCAAAATGCCGAGGAATGAGATCTTGTGATGGAGCAAAAGTTTGAGAGATCTTGAGAAAATTAAGAAAAACATGACATTTTGATGGCCCTTTCGAAAGTGATGCGATAGAACGCAGACTATTTTCTTTGCCTGAGTCGCCATGTAAACGACGTATTCTTATGTATTTTCACCGGTAGAAACCAAAAACGAGGTCCACTTCGGCCTCAAGGATCAAGGGTCTTTATAACTCGCGAGATACCGATTCTGGCTAAGGAACTACACTTTCCCAGAAAACGCCCAAATCCGTTCAAATTGCTGTGCTGCTGAAAAGAGCACTTCGAAAGACCTTGATCACTCATGGAACTATGTTTTCCTACGTATTTTTTCCTCCTGGAAACGATCTTGGTGTTCCCATCGGGCTTGGATGCGTCAAATTGAAGCACTGAGTAGTTGATGGCCGATATGTCCAACCTGTGTATAAGGATAGGTAGTCCATGCATAAGATAGGACGAAAATCTTCCGTCTTGATCTGCTCATTACTTGGATTCGACGCATCCCGGCTTGATGAAAACACCGGGATCGTTTTCAGGAGGACAAAATACATAGGAAAACATAGCCCTATGAGCGATCAAGGTCCAATTGAATGCTATTCTCAGCAGCGCAGCGATTTGAATGGATTTGGGCATTTTCCGGGAAAATGTAGTTCTATAGACAGAATCAGATATCGTGGAAGTTAGCCGGGATAAATTGTTTTCCCACGTAGAATCTATCTTGGGCCTTGTCCACCGAGGAAACCGATTTGTCGGGCTACGGGCACATCCAATAGACCCCTCTGGGGTATTTTCAGTCATCTCCGAGCATGCACAAGATGGGATTCGCATGTATTGTGGGTCTTTCCACGATTTTTTCCACAATTCGAGGACATTAAAGTGGGAATAGCACCACGACAGGATTGTGTCCACACCTAGAATTGACCAACTGATGTTGAAACATCAAATAACTACCCTCACGCAGTATTTCTAGACACTTGGGTGTATGCGCGAGTAAGGATTTGCCCACTTTCCGTCCTAAACAAAGGGTTTTCCGATGGTTCCATCACGTTGTACGAATGTGAGACTATCGTGAGGTAATCGTGAGATCGATTACCGCCGTTGTGGAGCCATTCAGATCAATTCGCAAGCCCGAAAGTCAATTTATCGAGAAACATTCGATGAGTTAGCGGGATTCCAGGACAGAATGTCGGCCGTGTTTTGATAACTTTAAGGTGAGACTTGATACTCGATTTGGACATAAAATCACCGTTTCAGCCGGGGAAAATAATTTACCCCGGCTAACATCTCACGGACAAAAAAGCTCAACACAGGCTCCCGCATGCTCAGAGGTGGGGGTAAAATATTGGAAATTATAGTTATACGTTGTGAATATACTTTCTGATTGTTTTCTCGGGCAGACAGGACCTCACGATAGTCTCACATTCGTACAATGTGATGGAACCATCGGAAAACCCTTCGTTTGGGACGATAAGTGGGTAAATTCTAACGCGCGCATACACTCAAGTGTCTAAAAATACTGCAAAAGGGTAGTTATTTCATGTTTCAACATCATTTGGTCAATTCTAGGTGTGGACACAATCCTGTCGTGGTGCTATTCCCACTTTAATGTCCTCGAATTGTGGAAAAAATCGTGCAATGACCCATAAAACATGCGATTCCCATCTTGATCATGCTCGGAGATGACTGAAAATACCGCAGAGGGGTCTATCGGATGTCCCCGTAGCCTGACAAATCGGTTTCCCCGGTAGACAAGGCCCCAGATAGATTCTACGGGGCAAAATAATTCCCCCCTGGCTAACTTCCACGATATCAGAATCGGTATCTCGCGAGTTATAAAGACCCTTGATCCTTGAGGCCGAAGTGGACCTCGTTTTTGGTTTCTACCGGTGAAAATACAGAAGAATAAAAAGTTAAGTTCGAAAAGTGTAACCTGAATACAGAAGAATACGTCGTTTACATGGCGACTCAGGCAAAGAAAATAGTCTGCGCTCTGACGCATCACTTTCGTAAGGACCATCAAAATGTCATGGTATTCTTGATTTTCTCAAGATCTCTCAAACTTTTGCTCCATCCCAAGATCTCATTCCTCGGCATTTTGGAGCTGACTTCCCTCATTCAAACGCAAAATGAGGCAAACTGTGAAAACTTAAGCGTAACAATCTGGCCAGAGTTCCATTTGTCGGATGGCTACATAACCCATAGCTTCCTTATGATCGCGGATGAAAAACGTAAGAAAAAGGTCGGAAAACCATCTTCCGTAGATTTACAACAACTTTAGTCCACGTTACTCAAGTAGAAAGTACCTTAGCTCATTTTATTGGTTTTGGCCAGGCTTCAGAATTAGCTGAAGCACGTATCAAAATGTGAAGATTCACCGAAGTTTCATGCGAAACAGTAGCAAAAATGGTGCGAAAACACGTTTTCCTCCATTTTCCTCAATCTTCGAGGCTCTTGCTCCACCTGGAAAACTCATTTTTAAGCATGCAGTGAGAAGATTTCCGTATTCTCTGATCAAAAGACAGTGAAATTTCAGTAGCGCGAAGCGATTCCCGAGAAAAATGGATTTTCGGCCCACCCTAGTCGACACTCCATAAAGTCATAAAAGCTCAGAATCAAAGGAGGAGCGACAATTCTTTTGGAATTCATTGATTATTACAAGGATTGTGTCGCGATCCAATAAATCTGTGTACTCATGAGATGAATTATAAGAAAATCTCATTCCCTGAGACTCTACACTTTGTTCAGAAAGTACATACCTAGATACATACATACATATCCCTCCGGAGCAGATTATGGCTTGTAGCGCTGAACGTACATAGTAGCCTATATAGTGCCATTTTGACATAAATTTTCGATTTTTTGCAGTTTTGAGACGTTTTTCGACAAAATTCGTCAGCTTTACTTGGCAAGCACTTGCAATCCAAGTAGAATGAAGCTAACCGAGTGGAATAACATTGATCGGATGGTCTTAGAAAATTTTCAACGCACGGAGCGGTTAGTTTTAGTTGAATTCAAGGGTCGGAACGGGACCAGAACTGCAGAAATACAGTCCTAAAATCAGAGATTTCACAAGGATCGGTTTCTCCTAAACTCACTTTTTACCGCAGTTTTCGAGTTCTCCTGCGCATGCGTGATTTTCTACGATTTTGATAATACTTTCAATCGATAGCCCGCGCAATTTCCTTCAAAATGACCACTGCTGGGAGTCAATTCGATGCAATGAGACCGGAGTTAAAATAATTAAGAGCCGAGCCAAAATTTGTCCGTCAGCATCTCGCGTCTCGGGTTGCCTATCGGCAGGGGGTGAAGGGCGATGGGTGGCCGTATGGGTCATGGTTGGGTCATGGGTGGGTGGGGTGGTGGGTGAGTGGTCAGGTGGGTTGGTTGGTGGATGGATGGAGTGGAAATCACTAAAGTTCAAGTGATACATTTCAGTGGAATTTTTCACTAAAAATCAGTGAAAATTTCACCAAAATCCCAGTAGAAATTTCACTAATATTCCAGTGAAAATCGCTTGAATTTTAGTGGAAATTCTACTGAGATTTCAATGAAAATCGTTGAAAATCGTTCAAGTTTCAATGAAACTTTCACTGAAATTCCCGTGGAAATTTCTAGAGTTTCAGTGAAACTACATTTTCAGTGAAATTCCTGTGGGAATTTCTAGAGTTTCAGTAAAACTTCCACTGAAATTTCAGTAAAAATTGCTCAAGTTTCCACCGTCTATTAGATTCGAGTAGCTGTCTATTGTAGTATAATTGCATCATCGGATGTAAATAACTATTTCGAAATTAGTGAATTAATTGAGTCAAACGAGATGGGCAATAAGGGTATACATGTTATTCATTGCTGAAGAGAGAAATATCCTTCGTTATTAGTTTTTCATCTAGGTACAAATCATAAGTGGGATAGGATTCATAAGGTGAATAATCGTAAATTTCGCAATATCCTTCCAACAAATTAAATTAATTAAGCGAAATTTCCAGATTCTTACTGGAGATTCAGGAACCTCACTATGAACAACATTACACCAACTCAATAGTTCTCAATCACAGTTACTAGGTTACATCAAGGAAATTATTTTTCCCGAATCCACTGTATTATGAAATCTCAACGTTACATTGTTGAACTACAGAAGCATTTCAGGGGCTCATACCATATCAGAGACACTTCCAAGCCGGACGAGCGTTAGCGAGGTAGGCAATAACGCCAGTAGTGGATTATTTTGGATGAGGTGAAGTCCAAGATGGAAATCCGTGCAAATTGGTCGAGATCGCCTGCGATGCTGTTTATCTTGTTCAGCATGTTTCTCTGGTTCCCCTGCACCAAATCGACTTCGCCAAGGGGTCATTTTGAAGGAAATTGTCTGAGCTATCGAAGTGAGTAGGCTACGGAGTGGTAATTTGATGGTGAGTTATGAAAAATTGAACATTTGATAGTTTTTAATCGAATAAAAACGTTTTTCCAACTGTTGTGCGTAACTATACTGTTACTTATACCGTGTTTCAGAAGGTGTGTACATGCCTTAACAGGGAGTTAGAGAAAATTTCGTATTTTCAGAAAAGTTTTTCAAAAAGTTTTGTAATAGTTATCAGATTTTGTAACTTCCGATAGAAAAAGTCACTTTAATCATTACGTTCGTAATGTTTGGAATTTGGCGGCAATTGTTTGTTGTGTAATGTTTCGCCTCTAATCATTACATAACAATATGTAACATTACTGTAGTGCTTTCGAGGTTATGAGGTATTTTATGTGTATTGAATACAGGAAAGAGCTCGAAATCATCCCGGCAGCATAATACGGCGAGTTGGAAAAAATTTCTCAACTTAGCGTACGCTAGACCCAAGATTGGGACTTCACTTCGATCATGGAAATTTCTCGCGTGCGCGAGAATTCCCACACTGAGTGTACGCGAAGACCGGAATCAGAAGCCTATGTCGGCCGTGGAGAATACTCGCGTGCGCGAAAAAATTCTCAACTCAGCGCACGCGAAACCCAACATCAGGAGCTTCTCTCATCCATGGGAAATTCTCGCGTGCGCGAAAAATTCACAACTCAGAGCACGCGAGGCCCGCAGTTTACCTCGACCATAGCAATTTCTCGCGTGCGCGAACATCTTCTAACTGAGCGTACGCGGAGCTCAGGATCAGGAGCTTATCTTGTCCGTAGAAAATTCCCGCGTGCGCAGAAAAATTCTCAACTTAGCTCCCGCGATACCCAACATCAGAAGCTCCTCTCGGCCGCAGAAAATTCCCGCGTGCGCGAGGAATTTCTAACTGAGCGTACAGGTAACTCAAGTGTCAGGTATCATTTTCATCAAGGAAATTTCTTGCGTGCGCGAGACCCAATACCAAGAGCTCCTCTCGGTTGTCTCGCGTGCGCGAGAAATTTCCAACTTAGCGTGCGGGCGGCCAAACATCAGATGTCTATCTTGGTCTCGCGTGCGCTAAGCTGTGAAATTATTCGCGCACGCGAGAATTTCCCACAACCGAGAGGAGCTTCTGATTTTGGGACCCGCGTAGGCTAAATTGGGGAACTTGTCACTCCTGCGAGAATTTTCCACGGCCGAGATAAGCTCCAGATTTTGAGCTTCGCGTACGCTCAGCTGGAAGATGCTCGCGTACGCTCAGTTGGAAGATGCTCGCGCACACGAGAAATTGCCATGGTCGAGGTGAACTGTGGGCCTCGCGTGCTCTGAGTTGAGAATTTTTTCGCGCACGCGAGAATTTCCCATGGATGAGAGAAGCTCCTAACATTGGGTTTCGCGTGCGCTGAGCTAAGGATTTTTTCGCGCACGCGAGTATTCTCCACGGCCGACATAGGCTTCTGATTCCGGTCTTCGCGTACACTAAGTGTGGGAATTCTCGCGCACGCTAGAAATTCTTATGGTCGAGGTCGAGGTGAATCGCTTAAGTTTCGATGTTGAGCCTCGCGCACGCTAAGTTGAGAATTTTTCGCGGACGCGTGAATTTTTCATGACCGAGCGGAGCTTCTTATGTTGAATCTTGCATAGGCTGAGTTGGAAAACTCTCCCGGACGCAGGAATTCCCATGATCAAAGTGGAGTCCCAAACTTGGGTATAGCGTACGCTAAGTTGGTAAATTCTTTCCAACTCGCCGTATTATGCTGCCGGGATGATTTCGAGCTCTTTCCTCTATTCAATACACATAAAACACCTCATAACCCCGAAGTCATTACACTAATGTTACATATTGTTATGTAATGATTAGAGGCGAAACATTACACAACAAACAATTGCCGCCAAATTCCAAACATTACAAACGTAATGATTAAAGTGACTTTTTCTATCGGAAGTTACAAAATCTGATAACTATTACAAAACTTTTTGAAAAACTTTTCTGAAAATACAAAATTTTTTCTAACCCCCTGTTACGGCATGTACACACCTTCTGAAACACGGTGTACCAACCACTTAACAAACCGCAATCTACTTATTTTGATAGCTCAGACAATTTCCTTTGAAATGACCCCTTGGCGAAGTCGATTAGACGCAGGGACACCAGAGTAACACGCTGGACAAAATCGAAAGCATCGCAGGCGATCTCGACCAATTTGCACGGATTTCCATCTTGGACTCCACCTCATCCAAAATGATTCACTACTCCGGTCCCATTGCATCGAATTGACTTCCAGCAGTGGTCATTTTGAAGGAAATCGCGCGGGCTATCGATTGAAAATATTATCAAAACCGTAGAAAATCACGCATGCATATATAATGAATAAAAAATCGTCAAGTTATAATACAAGATATAATAATAGTAGTGATCATTGAAGCAATTTTACACCACAGAAATCATATAATATGTCGGACATTGCAGTGAAAATTTGCTAAAATTTGAGAGGCATTTGGCAGATTGAGTCTTTCATATCATTATGCAGCCATTTATGACACAAACTAATGCTGAAAAGGATGGATCGCCCAGGGAGCACCGATGATCTGTCATCACGAGTAGTGCCTCTGAGAAAACTCGCTCTGCGGGGACTGACGTTGGCATAGGTAATACGTCTCTTGCCGTACGAGATAAAAGTGCTTTTCTCGGGTTGACTGCATCTCCACTAGTCCAAGACATTGGTAGAACCAGGCTCCTTTCTTGCTCGTTGAAACGCTTGATCCTCGGCTTCGATCTCCTTCGGTCTCGATTTCGAGACGAGGTTCAAGCCGAGACGATCGCATTGTCTCCGAGATTTATTCAAGATCGAGACGAGACGAGATCATTTTGCCAGTTTCCGAGACGAGACGAGATGGGGTACGAATCTCGGCTCGTCTTGATCTTGTGAAGCCCCAATTGTGATGCTTTCCCACTATATCTTATTCCTCAGTTTATCCCATTTCGAGCTCCAGAGACCATTCAAAAGACGGAGATATAACTAAATAAGAGAAGTGGTTCAAACTACTTTCCTTCCTTTGTGAAGCTGAGTACTGCCCATGTAAATCACGCCAAGAATAAAAAAGTGCGGTCAATTTTTCCTAAAGCCAGAAATTCGTAGAACTCAATTCTGGAGATTTCAAATTCGTAAATCTCAATTACAAAAGACGAATATGTGAGGGACCCAGAGAAGTGCACATACATCCAATTTGGAGGTACAAAATAATTTGGAGTGCCCGGAAGGCAAAAATTAGGGACCACCAAGATGCAGATGATTGAATATTTGGGAACTAGGATTGAGAGAGGCAACGTTTTAAAGGAATACCTACGAAATTTCACCAATCCGAATTTTAGCCAAATTTAATCTTCACCTTGTGAGTGCCAGTACCCAAAATTTTGACGAAGAGTTTCAATAAAAGGAAATCACCACTTCATATTATTTGAAGGATCGCGCTTCTCTCCGGCCGGTATAGCAGGAGACATCTCTCTTCCCCGGCCGAGAGCAAGCTGCTCAATGTGTAGACTTACACATCCTTATGTAAATTCGTATATGTACTACTTCGTCTAAAGACCGAAATTTCCATAAGTTTCTACCACGAATTTTTTACACAGAACATCATCAAATTAAAAAGTTTCTTTCCCTATAGATAAGCTTGTTTTCTAAGCTATCTAGTGTATTTATCCTTGTCTCATGAAAAAGTCAATTTTAGTCTCATATTCCATTTTGCAAACTCTGTTTGCTTGTAAAATTCATAAGATGAAAAGTAATTGAATGAATTCTAATTTTCGGAGATTTGAGGTCGAGTTTACGATGATATTCCAGTATTCATCCGTTATAAAAAAGGTCCCATTGCATGAAATTGGGCATTGTTGTAAATATGTGAATAATTACTCGAAAATAGTTTCTAGAGTAAATCAAGTTTTTTCCGTCATTACTAAAGTATTAAATAACAAGAAAATGTAAAAAGAAACGAAAAATTCACTTTAATTTAATGATTCTCAATAAAAGATAAAGACACGTGCTTCTTGAATGTTCTCGAACATAATCTTTTGATTTATTACAAGAAAATGTGAAAAGCTGAATTTAGGTTTGGTATAGAATTAGAGGTATTTTTTCACGACAATTTGAATGGTGATAAGAGATCCTGGAAAGAACCATGGAAAATTCAAGGATCCAGAGGAAGTCTTCGTTTTTCTTTCATTCTATTATCTAAATACTCATCTACCATACGATACATATGTACTGTACAGTCAAAAGACCAAGTATGAATACAGGCTCATCAGGCCATTGGGGCCGGCTTATGCTCAGTAATTTCAGAGTTGTGTCGAGCTTGGTCTCTTGGCTATTAATGTCCTCATGTATTGAGATTTTGAATGAATATCATCTGATTTTCATATATTTTGAGTATTAATGTGTACTCGAAATTGATACAGTCTCGATGCAGCTCAGAGATGCGATTTGGGTGGAGGAACGGCCCTAAGTACCCGTCCTCATGATAAATCGGACGTCTGATCCAACCCCACACAGATATCCTAGATTGGTGGTTCGGTGGCCCTAAGTACCCAGCACCCACATCTACGTATATCTGAGACATCCCAGGTGTATGACTTTTAAAGGATGATATGTGAGTGTCCCTAAGTACCCACCCCATTCACCTTTTAAAGTCATTGAATTTCGCTCGTCAGATTTCATTTCGTCCAAGGGCCTAAATACCCTAGGATGGGTAAAATTTGACGGAGAAATAAAAAGTTGATCGCACTGAAGCCCATTATTATTTTATGAATATACGCACACCTCTATCGAGGTATCCCTTTGACAATTTTGATGATCCGGATCTCTCCCGAGATCCAGAGCCTATATATCTTTACCCTCACAACCTTTTCGGGCATTCTAAATTTCCATGCGTTTGAGGTCTTGACATTTCAAATGACTCCCCCTCCGCATCTTCGATCCCCGAATATTTGTTTTTTTTAATGCTGCATATCAAATTTGGGTCTCTTTGAATTTATGGTAACTCGGGGTTTTGCTTTCCCAATTTTAGTTTCGTAAAAGAATAACTGCAGTACCAATGTAACAGATTGTGATATGAAAACGCTTGAGCGTTCGAATTTTAATGTTAGATCAGATAGATCTGGAGATATTTCAGATCGTCAGACAAAGATGAATGAGCTTTCACCGCGGACAGAAGAGTCTATAGACCAGTGAAGACTAACCCCTTCAAAAAGGTTCAAGAGAAGTTCCCACCACTTCTCAAAAATTGGAACACCAAAAGTTATCCAGGAAAAAAATTCCATCCGTACTTTTTTACTCTTCTAAACACCACCTTAGCGAAAGGTTACGGCCTACCAAAAATTCATAAAGAAAATATTCCACTCCGACCAATAGTTCCTACAATTAATAGTCCAACTCATCATCTTTCTTCGATTCTTTCCAAAGAAGTAAAAAAAGTTCCTGAATCCTACACTAAAAATAGTCAAGAACTAAAGAAAAAATCGGAAGAGTTTAATATCTCGCAAGACCATCATATGCTTATACCTCTAGATGTTAGCTCGTTGTTCACTAATATTCCTTGCCGCTTAGTCCTGGAAAATCTCGATAGACGGTTCAGTCAAATTCATAGTCATTGGAAAATTCCATTTGAGGAAATTCGAGAAGGCGTGAAAGTCATTTTTGATAATACCTTTTATCGTTTTGATTCAGAATATTATAAGCAACTCGAAGGTGGCCCAATGGGTTCACCCATCTCACCTCTTTTTGAAAAAACTGTCTCACCTTTTGTAAAAATTGGTGAGATCCATCTCAAAACCCATCTCACCTCTTTTGTAAAAGCTATCCAGCTTCATATGTGGGTGAAAGTAAAAGATCCTTATCGACCAGACTCGATGAGCATATCAAAATGAAAAATCCCAACACAGTAGTTCTACTCCATATGAAAGAACTTGGACTCGAATTTGACTGGCCGCATGTCGAAATGCTAGACCGTGAACCTCATTTTCATGGAAGATTGCTTACAAGGAGCACCCAGGGGTTGTGAGGCATGGATTCGGCTGAAAGTCTGGGGATAGTCTCCTTTTACCGCCAAAAGATGAAACCCAGAGCCACACTTGCAAATGCACAACCATTTTCGAGCTATAGCCTATGACATTACCATTGCCCATACGGGCTCATGTTCAAGAAAGATGCGTATAGATATACTCGTAATGCTGATGTTATAGGCTGCAGCTCGAAAACGGTTGGGCATTTGCAAGTGCTGTGCTGGGTTTCATCTTTTGACGGTAAAAGGAGACTATCCCCAGAGTTTCAGCCAAATCCGTGTTCCACAACCCCTGGGTGTTCCTCGTTAGTGAGATGATTTCCATCCACTCAAACAATAATAATATCAATTTCAAAATAATATCAATTTCAAAACTAATTCTAGAAACCTCAACAGATTGTACAGTTCTATTCTAAAATAAGTGTATCGAAATTCACTAGTAAGGTCACGACCGAATCTCCTTTTCTTGTCTTTTGTTCTTACTATCTCTCTCTTAGTCATACGCATACCCCTACTACCTGTACCGTAGACATAGTCTCATAACAGCTCGAGCACTGCTTCATCGCATTGTCTCACTCACTTGTCACACACCTGACGTGAAGGTAGAATATTTTTGTTCTACCGATCAAATATCAATTATGTAACAAATGCGTAGAAATTAGCATTGATGTTATGTATTTGAGCGTCTCCCAAAAAATAATTTTACTAATAACCTGTGATAATGATTGTGACATATGCTGATTATATTTTTAGCCTGAAGAAGTCAGTGAATTCGACTGCACGAAACGTCGCAAATAGGTATATGAAGAAATTCTCAAAACATGTATTTTGTTCATCTAAACAATTCCAGTCCTCCAAGATCGATTGGAAGAATTTTACACAATTTAATGTTGGATATGATCTCTCGGTGTAGGAACGAGATAATTCACAAAAGTTTGCCAAAATTCATGATCGGGATGTGGAACAACCCCTGGAAGAGATCTGTAGACGGAATCTAGAGAACCAATGAGCAGGAAACGCAATGAAGAATCTGAGGTAGTTCTGAATATAAATTGTGTTTATTAACATGGTTATACAAAGGTATCTTAAATACAACTCATTTTCACATTTTCATCTCTCTGCAATCATACATTGACAACAAGTCAGCTCAGTCTTGGTCACACTTGGATTAGGAATTCCCTCACTTGTGTGATCAACATTTTTTCATCCACACACTAACGTACGCGTTCATGAACTTAATATTAGTTCCATTAACTTAGACTCTACAAAAATTCCTCGGAGATATTTACATATGATCAGGTACATAGTATTGCTATGGAGTAGCGTAATCGATATGAAAATCATATCGATTACGTCTCATAACGACGAAGGATATTTGAGTTGTATACATTGGAAATAAACAGTACGGTTGAAGCTGTCGGTATTTAATACAGTCAAGATCGTGCCTTCCGAGTCTTTGCTCAAACCAATGAGATGAGAGATTGATGGTGATAAAATCAATTCAAAGATATTGAAAGCGTACAATCCTAATCAAATTTTTAGATTTCATAAACTTTTTCATTCACAAGTGTTAGTTTCTGTGATTTTTATTAGTTCTCGCTGCACTGTTGATCGGAAGACCAGGGAAGTTGATGTAGGGGGAAATGAAAAAAAGCCCTGAGGGGTGTGTTACTACTTGGTCCCTTTGTCTTTTTCCCGGAAGAATGAAAATTATCTAACGGGAAAATTCTAAATAGAGTCAATTTTCCGAATTTTCCATTCTATTTGCTAAGTAAAAGATCGTCTGGTTCGCCATTTCTCGTTACTTCCGTGATTTCTTATTGGTAACTTGGAAGGGATGAGTTGTATCGATGAAAATGTACAATAATTTCTTGTAGATTTTCACCAAGATCTACAAGATGATGTGCTTCTGCTAATTGAAAACCGGACCCTCCCCGAATAATAGAAACAATTTCGGGGTTAAATGCAAGGAATCCACACATTCGTTTGACATTTCTCTTCTACCTGGAAATCTTGCTGTGGCTGTCCCTCGTTTTTGGATTATTTATCCAAATCTTTCATTTGAAGCACACGATCTTGTAGATCTCCGAATAATCTACAAGAAATTAGTCCCCACATTTTTCGATAAAAATCATTCCTTCCAAGTTGTTGGGGAGAAACCATGAAAGGGGCAAAAGACCTCGGAAGATCCTAGTTCTCATGAATCATTGATGATGGAAAAATTGAAAGACTGACCTTGTTCCAACATTCTCCGACAAATGTATTCAATTAGCGACGGGATTGGCTGTGGAGCTATGTAGAATCATACCCTAAAGGAATTCTCTCCTCCACCCCCCCCCCCTCCTCCCACTTCAAATTTCCCGGTCCTCTGACCCACTGTAACTGATTTTGAATCATTTCATGATAGTTATCTACTGAGAGTTGATTCATTGAACACTGATAAGTGCATTTCCACTACTTTTCAAACTGTTGATTGAGAAAGTACTTAAGTCGATACTCAAGAATTCGGGTGACTTCAAAAGCTTACGTTTAGCAGTAACATATACATATAAGTTTCCTCAGACCTAGCTTTTCCACATTCTGAAGACAAAATACTGAACATTCGTAAATGGGATTTGAATCACAATATACTTGGTATCTTGACTGGTCGTGGAATATCGATAGGAATTGAAAGAACCTTTGGGTGAACTCTCTTTCATTAAGGCCGAGGTAATAGCTGCTCTATACACTTATTGTATTGATTAAAAGTTCCTGCTCTTTGATGAGTTACAATTCAATATTAACTCTCGGCTAAAACCTTCACCAGAGGCGCGATTCTTCACAGATCCCAAACCAATAATTGTGAACTTGCATTCTCGAGATGACATTTTATGCATGGGTGTATAGTGTGCATCAATTGCTTTACTTCGATTGAAAATTATCGAAGATTGATGAACCTTCATGTAATCATTTGGGATGTGATATCAGGGTCAAACATGGCCGCCGCATGCCCCGAGCTCAACACGGGTCTGTTACTAGACAGCGCCATCTACGGCTAGTCGAGAACTATTGCATGCCTCCAGGATTTAACATGGATGTCACATCCTATTACTAGAGTATTGTTGAAGAGATGTGAATGATGTAAGCCACCAAAAACTCTCACGTGTAAGTGATCATCGAGGAACATCTTATATTCCTTCAGGGCAATATTCCAGTAGTTTTCTCACGGGGCAGACATTGAGACAGCATTGATTCACAATATTATTATGCTCGTCATCGTCGGTTGAACTGGCTTCACGTTTCACCCGATTGAGCACACTTCTTTTTCGTCTATAGCGTAAATGTTGAAGATTTGGATCCTTGCATAATACCATAATAGCGTCACTGAGTCGCTTGCTGCATACTTTATCATTTCTGTTATCCAACGCTTTACCTGCTGGATCAGAAGGGTTGATCAATTCCCCTTTAACACTACTCCGATCGATGGTGAGATTCAGAATCATCGCTAACGCTGCTATCATTGAGAAGTACACAACTCTTTGTAGCATTTTTCTTTGACTCTTGGTATTCCTGGAATCAAAAAGTTATTATCCATTTCATAATATTCCAAACAGAAGGTATGAGCTATCAAAATATGAGCTACTCCATCTTTGAATCAAAAATCTAGATGAAGTGGTTCCCCGTGGTAGTTCCACGCAAAATAGCCTCTACGGGAGAAGGTTACTCCTTAAATCTATTCATCAGCATCTTCATACAATTCGACAGCAAGGTGTGTGATTGTTCCATTATCTATAAAGCTCCATGAAAATTTTTCAGGTATTTCAGGCGTATTTCATTTCATTCTGTTGAATAACCTCACACCAAAAAAATCGGGTCTTCATTGCACTCAAATTCATATGTCTATCTTGGATCCAGCAAGAGATACAAGGTTGCGATTTTCGTCATTCAGAAGTACCTGGGAATAGTATATTTCCGTACTGAGCGCGGTAGCCCATTTTGGGCACTAGGACAGTTTTAATAACAGTTTAAAAAAGTAAGGACATGTCCTCCAGTGCCCAAAATGGGCTTGCAAGCGAGGTGCGGATATATTTTTTCATTACGAGAACCCTAAAATCCTATTTAAACGCGGCATTTTTAGGTTAGAGTAATGAAAAACCTGTTTTGAGGCTGTACACGTTTTCTCATTAAGAGTTCTCTGATGAAGAGAGTGCTCGAGAGAGTGGAAAACACAATAATTTGATTCTCAGAATGCTCATTCTTTTCTCCATGAAAAATTGATATTCAGCGTTGAAGAGGGAAGACGCATTATAATTCGTCCACTAGAGATTGGGTTGCCGTTATACAGGCATTTTTCTCAGGAATAGCCACTGTTGGAACTAGAACAACCATCAAGTCACGGAACTGTGTTCATATTATCTAGTTTCTACTTTTTCCCAATCATCAAATGTCGAGAAAATGCAAGGATGAGTAGAACAGCCTCAAACATACACAGTAGAAGAAATTTTTGGTAAACTTCATCAACTGGTTGACATTTTTATTCTGCCAGGTGGTTGAGAATTTAATCAACTAGTGGAATTTCTCATACAACAAGATTTACATGTGTCAACCAGCTCATTGAGTTTTCAAGCGAATGGTTGAATTTTCTGGTCGAAAATTCGACGAATTTTCACAGGGTAGGTATTTCGAGTCAAACTGAGTGGCGAGGAGTGATATATGAGCCGTGAGTATTGCAAAAGTCCTAGCCATAACAATGCTCGGTAGCTTTCTCATACCTGTGTGCAGGCGAGCCGAAAATCGTGTTGGATCTCTAAGAATCTATTCGATGGAAATAGTTTTTTTTCCTAAGTCTGACAAGTTCATTGTTTTATGATTGAAAATCACTCTGGCTCGAGTCTCGATTCAGGTCGTAGTCCGATAGTTTTCTATTTGATTGGGAAAAATTCAATAACCCTCAGAGTTACAGAAACAGCAGACTGCAGTCTTGCACGAGCTTGCAGAGCCAAAGAGTAATATCACCATATTTTATATTCCAGATCAAAAAATCGAATGAGAGTGCTTAAAAAAATCTGAAGCACGACCTTCCTTCGGAGAGCTATTCCACGCGGAATCACTCAAATGGGACTCGAATCAAGCACCAACCTCAAACTTACCTCCAAGTTGATGATGATTAAACTGTAGATGGATAGATAGGTTGATTTTCCGTCAGACACAGAGAACAATAATGAAGGCACGAGAAGCACTATCACTGTGATCTACGAACTATTCTCAGCAAAACTGTTTTTAGCTGTGAGTATCGATACACGTTTTTCTGCTTTTATATATGAATATCTGCTCCGTGTATTTGCTCACTTGCTATGTATGATTCTATTGAATTTGCTTTTGAATGAATTCTCTATACTCAAGCATGGTCTTCGTAAATATCCTGCAGACTTTATTGATCTGGCTGATCGTTCTACCTCAAGTTAACTGAGCACAACTGACTCCTACCAGTCTTTTTCCATCTTTATCATTAACTTCATTGAACAGGTGCGCTGGAAATGGTGAGGTGATAACTTCATTTTGACTCGAGATTGGAATCAGTTTTGCCACACTCGAATCAGAGTGATATCAATGAATTTTGAGAAAAGTGAAGTTTAAAAGAAATTTGTGGGGAGTATTACGTATTCAAACACTGAATTATTGCGAAATTTTGAGCGCTGTTTGATACACGACTTTGTGAATTTAACTGTTTAATCATGTTCACATCTGACTTGGGATATGGATCGGATTCTGTCTCTCTAGGACGGGTTCTGTTATCGATTTTATGGAACTGTGAAATTGACAGAAGCACATGCAAGTTGGTCCCTGATGAAGTTGATTTGAGGGATTATCATGAGAGTTGTGACTGGTTTCGGAAAGTGAAAGAGTTCAAGATGTTAAATCCGCGAGCTTAGGGGTGTCCGACCGCTGTTTGACCCATATATTTGATACCATGGGCTCGCCCATTTTTCGAAATCAGTCACAGCTCTGGTTGAAGTGCACTAAATATGACTTCATCAATGAATTATTTTGAAGTTTGAATTCTTTTGGAGTTCTTATTTTGAAGAAAATTCTACCAACTATCGTCTAAAAGTATTTTTAGAGGCGTCGAACCATGCGCATGCGCAAGAAAAGCCAATAACTGAGGGAATTCGAAAAAATATCGCGGAATGTTTTACCTTTGTTTCGGGCCATAAAGAAGCCCCCTGGAGAGTGATGAATTTTATTAACAAATTTTGAGAAATAAACGGACGCCCTAATATACAGGTATCACTACATATGTATGTGGCTACATCTCGAGATGTGAGGTTCATTGGACGAGTACTCTAAACCTCCATCCTTCACCGAAACAAGATAACAACAAACATTTTGGCCGAATCCGTGACCCACGAGTTTGGTGCTTCCTTGATCGGTTTTACGTATTCTGCATTCGTGTTCATCAGATGCAAACTCATTTGCATACATTTAGCACTGCAGAGTTTTCCACGCATGACTTTGGACTCAACGAAATGAACGAAAAGGAGAAAAAATAATAGGAGAGTGAGAGGCTATTGATAATTATGCGTGGAAAATGGTATTGCAGCTGCAGAAATTCAAGCGCATTGATGTGCCACGAAGCAGTACTTAGACAATAATGATGGCATTCATACGTAGATTGATGAAAACGCATTTATTCGTTTCAGCACTTCCACAGTAACGCTCTGCCTTGTTCTCATCAGAAATAACGTACTGTGTTTACCCAACCCGTTGGTTGTGCACTCGTAAGTTACTCATTCCATTCGAATTCCCACAACTCAAGTTTATAAATCAGAGTCATTTCCACGAGAGACCTCAATTTCTGAAATGAACTGTATAGCATACCCCGGGAGACTTCGATTTCATCAGTTGAAATCGACACAGACGGAACCTCGTGAATACCTAGATTCAAATCCTGTCACGCACCACTGCGAATTTTCATTATTGCCTATTCGGTGTTCACGATGGTTTTGAGCGCAACTGAAACTGTAGAACGAAAAACTGGTGATATTTTTCGCGCAGAAGCTGTCCTGAAGAGATCTATACAAACTAAGTAGATGAAACGTCGGTAAGAATAAATTATTTCCATCTAAGTAAGAATTTTCCATCGGTTCCTTGCTCCCTCACTCCTCAAAGATCAATGAAAAAACACCTAAACTGGATCTGAAACTTCAGGTACCGCAGAATAATCTCAAGAAGAGGCTAAAACTACGTTAATGAAGAAAAAAATAAAAAAAAGACCACTCAAATGGATGATTTATTAAATAATGGATTCGCGCTTGAATATCTTACTCATATACAATCTGTTTCAGAAGGTGTGTACATATTGTAACCGGGGGGTAGCAAAAAAATTGTAAATTTCATTCGTCTATTCAAAATTTTTTGTAAACCCTCGTGGTTTTTGTAACTTTTACTCAAAATTTGGCATTTCGCTTGTAATGCTAAGCGTGTAATGATTAGCAGTTAATCATTACACAAAAGCATTACATCGAATATTTGTGTTGTCTGCTATTGTTGTTTTGACGCGATGTGCCGTGTTTCCGACTCGTGCGTAGATGCCGAGTAAGATATTTTTTCGCGAGATTTCACGGAGCGTGTGTTGCATCGAATTTAGACTGCAGTGAACGCGAGTGTGATGGAGTCCTGCAGTGCTGGGCAGTGATGGCAGTGTATCGGCAGTGGCGGCGGCGGCTGCACGCACGCACTGCATCATCATCATGGAGTTACTTTTTTCACGCAATGCTTTTTGTTGTGTTGTCTATCGTGCTGTGGGCGAGGCGTGTATCAGTCTGATTGTGATGTGTTATTGGATGTTTGCGGGCGATCGCCTGCAAATCATTGAATCAGACAACTGATGCAGCGGAAGAAATGCCCATAAGCATGTTGTGTCTTCTGCTACAGCTGATCTTGGTGCGTCCGTTAGCAGCCGGCTTTTAATGGAGTTCGTTTTATGTCGTTTACCTCCAACTCCGAGTTTATGGTTGATCCACAGAGTCTACGAGAAACAGCTGTAGTGTAACGGGTGGAGTTATCAGATAAGTATTATTTATGTAACTAAAAGACGATCTTCCCTATTTTGAGAATGATTCTTTGTTCCTTTTCTTACTCTTTCAGTTTCATGTGGCGTGAGTGATTGACTATGACAAATGCTGTGTGGCCTGTCGAATGAGGATTGTCATAACTTCATTGCTTGTGCTGTCAATTGATGCACTTGGTGTCTTGAGTCTCTGTGAGTAAAACCTTAATGAATCTCCTACCTGGCATCCTCTCAGCCTCTATTGTGACTGTATCAATTTTTTTTTTTTTTTCGTAGTCTCTTTGTTCAATCGACGAGATGAGTCCAAAGCCTTTGTTTTATGTCATCTGTCTCACAATCTCAAGTGCTGGCCCGAGGAAATTCGTCGCGTGCGCGAGAATTTCCTAACTAAGCGTACGCGAAGTACCCAATATCAGGTAGCTATTGTCGGCCTTTGTTAGTTTCTCGCATGCGCGATGAATTACCAACTTAGGGTACGCGCCCCAAATGAAGGAGTTCACATCGGCCGTGGAAAATTTTCGCGTGCGCGAGATATTTCCAGTTTGGCTCACGCGAGACCTAACATCACTTGGCCGTGTAAGATTCCACGTGCGCGAGGAATTTCCAATTTGGTGTACGCGACGCCCGAGTTTTGGGAGTTCACATGGACGCTGGCGCGAGACTTCATTTAACTTAACTCACGCGAGGATCACGTTAAGGAGTTTACATCGACAATGGATGATGCTCGCGTGTGTAAAAAATTTCCAACATAGCGTACGTGAGGTCCAAGTGAGCCCGGGGAAATTTATCGCGTGCGCGAGAATCTTTCAACTTAGCATACGGAAAAGACCCAACATCAGAAGCTTATTCCGGCCTCAATACTTCGTTGCGTGCGCGAAAAAATACTAACTCAGCGTACGCGGGACCCAAGTTCACGAGTCCACAACGACCGTGGAAGATTCACGCGTGTGCGTAGAAATTCTAAACTTAGCATACGCGAGACGTAAGGATAGGAGTTTACATCTGCTGTGGGGAATTCTCGCATGCGCGGTGATACTCCAACTTAGCGCACGCGAGGCCCATATGCGAGAGTTCACATCGGCCATGGAAGGTCCTCGCGTGCGTGAAAATTCCTCGAGCTTGAGAAAATTTTTCGCGCCCGCGAGAATTTTCCAATTCTGCGTACGCGAAGGACTCAACATCAGAAGCTTTTCTCGGCTCTTGATATGCCCCTGCGTGCGCAAAAAATTCCCAACTTAGCGCACCCAGACCGAAGTTTAGGAGTTTAACTCGGCCGTTGAAAATTCTCGCGTGCGCGAGAGATTCTCATCTCAGCGCACGCGAAGCCCAGGTTTGATACATCGGACATGAAAGATTCTCGCGTACGCGATAAGTTTCCAACTTAGCGTACGCGAGGCCCAGCATCGAAATTGGGCAGTTCACCTCAACCATGAGAAATTTTTGCAGGCGCGAGAATTCCCAAGCTCCGAAAATTTGTCGCGTGCGCGAGAATTTCCCAAATTAGCGTACGCGAAAGACTATCATCAATAGTTCTTCTCGGCCGTGGTGAATTCTCGCGTGTTAGATAAATTCCCAACTTAGCGTATGCGAGGCCCAAGTTTTGAAGTTCACATCGGCCATGGAGAATTTTCGCGTAAGCAAAAATACTCAACTTGGCTCACGCGAGACCCAACATTAGTAGCTTCTCTCAGCCGTGGAAAATGCTCGCGTGCGCGAAAAAATTCCAATTTTTCGTACGCGAGACACAATTTTTGGGAGTTTACATCGGCCATGGGAGATTCTCGCGTGCGCGAATAATCTCCAACATAGTGTACGCAAAATCCCAGTGAGCCCGGGGGAATTCATCGCGTGCGCGAAAATTTTCAACTCAGTGAAAAAAGTGTTTTGAGTAATTCCACTTGAAGTGTTTTCTGCGAGTTTGCGAAAGGGGTGGGCCCAACATATTCTTATTGGGACATTTTTGACAACTTTAGTCTGCCGCAACATTTCCCAATGTACTTGAGCTCATGTTATAGTTTGTTTCAAGACCTCTAGAACAACCTCAAGTATGTCTAATTGAAATGATCCAATGGAGAAAAACGATGTTAAGCGGCGTGAAAGCGCATAAGGAGTATAACATGCATCGATGCGAGATCAGGCTGTTTTGTAGCGCGGGAATCAATTTTTCTCGAGTGCAACGACGGACAAATATTCCCAGTGCCCCAAAACGGCCCGTCAAGCGAGGTCCATAATACTGTTTTTGGTGTCAGGGTGACTAAGCGCCAATTTTCCTAACTAAGCCGGGAGGAAAGATGGCTGTTTAGTTGCACGATGCCAAAAATTGTTTTTATTGGCATGCGTCCCCATACGTAGCTCTTTGCCGGTCCAAAACACTATTTTTGACTTATTTGGCCGCGATAAATACGTTCCAAGTGGTAAAAAAGTGGTACTGCACGCTCTTCCGAGATAACCACAAGGGGGGCATGTTGGGTACACACCACTTTGGCATTCATGTTTCGCAAACGATCTCCGTATTTTGCTTATAAAATTGCTCTGAATCCGAGATTTGCAAGTTTGCAATAAGAATTCTGAAGGTATTGGAAAAAGAAATTGAATGCGACAAAGCCCGTTGTGATTGGTCAAGTCAGAAACTTGACAGCCCACATCTGCCACCGAAGGTTCTTGCGTGCGCGGGAATTCCTCGGGCCCGGGACAATTCATCGCGTGCGCGAGAATTTTCGAAATAAGCGTACGCAAAGTACCCAACATTAGGTAGGTATTTTCGGCCTTTGTTAGTTTATCGCGTGTGCGATGAACTTTTAACTTAGTTTACGCGTGCTCAAGTTGAGGAGTTCACATTGGCCGTGGGAAATTCTCGCGTGCGCGAAAAATTTCCAACTTAGCGTACGCAAGGCCTAATTTGATGGTCTACATCGGCCATCAAGGGTTCTCACGTGCGCATGAATTCCCCGAGCCCGGAAAAATTCGTTGCGTGCGCGAGAGTTTTTCAACTTACCGTACGCGTAGTACCCAACACCAGTGGCTTTTCTCGGTTTCTGAAAGTTTCTCGCGTGCGTGATGAACTTCCAACTCAGCGTATGAGAGGCCTAAGTTGAGGAGTTCACATCGGCCATGGAAAATCCTCGCGTGCGCAAAAAAATTCCCAACTTGGCGCACGCGAGTTCGAACGTTAGTCGCTCCTCTCAGCCATGGAAAATCCTCGCGTGCGCAAAAAATTTCCAATTCAGCGTACGCGAGACCCAAGTTTGATGGTCCACGTTGGCCACCGAAGGTTCTCGCGTGCGTGGGAATTCCCCGGGCCCGGGGAAATTCGTCGTGTCCGGGAAAATTTCCGAACTTAGCGTACGCGAAATACCCAACTTCAGAATATCTTCTCGGCCATGGTGGGTTTCTTCGTGCGCGGAAAATTTCCAACTTCGCGTACGCGAGCCCCAAGTTTGAGAGTCTACATCGGCTACTGAAGGTTCTCGCATGCGCGGGAATTTTCCGGTCCCGGAAAAATTTGTCGCGTCTGCGAGAATCTTCCAACTCAGCGTACGCGAAAAGCCTAACATTTGAAACTCCTCTCGACCATGATAAGTCCTTGCGTGCGCGATAAATTACTTACCCAGCGCACGTGAGACCCAAGTTTAGGTGTTCATATCGGCCATGGAAAATTCTCGCGTGCGTGAACAATTTCCAACTCAGTGTACGCGAGGCCTAAGTGAGCCCGGGAAGATTCGTGGCATGCGCGAGAATGTTTCAACTTAGCGTACGTGAAAGACTTAACATTAGAAGCTCCTCTCGGCCATGGTGAGTATTCGCGTGCGCAAAAAATCTTTAACTCCGGGTACGCGGAAGGGTAGGTGCTCACTTCGGCCATAGTAAATTCTCGCGTGCGCGAAGTTGGAGATTTTTCGCGCATTCCAGACCTAACATCAAAAGCTTATTTCGGCCGTTGAAAATTTCTCGCGTGCGCGAAAGAATTCCAATTTAGCGTGCATACGCGAGACCCAAGTTTGGGAGTTCACATCGGGCAGCAAAGGTTCTCGCGAAGGTTTCTCTTTGCTGAAGAATCTACATCTTCCCATGCTGTGCGCGGCGGCCGGGCACCTCCGCAACAAGCCCTTGTTGCTGAGGTGCCCGCGTCCACAGCTCGGTCTGGCGGCTGAGAAACTTCCCACACCGTTCCCGCGGATCTCCTGATGCCAGATGATGATTTGAAAAGGTTTCATACGTGACCATTGCGATGTCGCAATTGTGCGAAGTTATGCAAAAAAATTGTTAGTAATAATTTTGAATAAACAAATTTGAAAGGCGCCCAATTGTCGAAAATGATATGCGAAAAATGGTCGTTTTCCCCACAGTGAGCCCATCCACGCTCATTAGTGGCCGATGCCACAATTTTCTCTCTGCTGAAGAATCTACATCTTCCCATGCTGTGCGCGGCGGCCGGGCACCTCCGCAACAAGCCCTTGTTGCTGAGGTGCCCGCGTCCACAGCTCGGTCTGGCGGCTGAGAAACTTCCCACACCGTTCCCGCGGATCTCCTGATGCCAGATGATGATTTTAAAAGGTTTCATACGTGACCATTGCGATGTCGCAATTGTGCGAAGTTATGCAAAAAAATTGTTAGTAATAATTTTGAATAAACAAATTTGAAAGGCGCCCAATTGTCGAAAATGATATGCGATAAATGGTCGTTTTCCCCACAGAGAGCCCATCCACGCTCATTAGTGGCCGATGCCACAATTTTCTCTTTGCTGAAGAATCTACATCTTCCCATGCTGTGCGCGGCGGCCGGGCACCTCCGCAACAAGCCCTTGTTGCTGAGGTGCCCGCGTCCACAGCTCGGTCTGGCGGCTGAGAAACTTCCCACACCGTTCCCGCGGATCTCCTGATGCCAGATGATGATTTTAAAAGGTTTCATACGTGACCATTGCGATGTCGCAATTGTGCGAAGTTATGCAAAAAAATTGTTAGTAATAATTTTGAATAAACAAATTTGAAAGGCGCCCAATTGTCGAAAATAATATGCGAAAAATGATCGTTTTCCCCACAGTGAGCCCATCCACGCTCATTAGTGGCCGACGCCACAATTTTCTCTTTGCTGACGAATCTACATCTTCCCATGCTGTGCGCGGCGGCCGGGCACCTCCGCAACAAGCCCTTGTTGCTGAGGTGCCCGCGTCCACAGCTCGGTCTGGCGGCTGAGAAACTTCCCACACCGTTCCCGCGGATCTCCTGATTCTCCATGGCCGATGTGAACTTCAAAACTTGGGCCTCGCATACGCTAAGTTGGGAATTTATCTAACACGCGAGAATTCACCACGGCCGAGAAGAACTATTGATGATAGTCTTTCGCGTACGCTAATTTGGGAAATTCTCGCGCACGCGACAAATTTTCGGAGCTTGGGAATTCTCGCGCCTGCGAAAATTTCTCATGGTTGAGGTGAACTGCCCAATTTCGATGCTGGGCCTCGCGTACGCTAAGTTGGAAACTTATCGCGTACGCGAGAATCTTTCATGTCCGATGTATCAAACCTGGGCATCGCGTGCGCTGAGATGAGAATCTCTCGCCCATCCGAGAATTTTCAACGGCCGAGTTAAACTCCTAAACTTCGGTCTGGGTGCGCTAAGTTGGGAATTTTTTGCGCACGCAGGGGCATATCAAGAGCCGAGAAAAGCTTCTGATGTTGAGTCCTCCGCGTACGCAGAATTGGAAAATTCTCGCGGACGCGAAAAATTTTCTCAAGCTCGAGGAATTTTCACGCATGCGAGGACCTTCCATGGCCGATGTGAACTCTCGCATTTGGGCCTCGCGTGCGCTAAGTTGGAGTATCACCGCGCATGCGAGAATTCCCCACAGCAGATGTAAACTCCTATCCTTACGTCTCGCGTATGCTAAGTTTAGAATTTCTACGCACACGCGTGAATCTTCCACGGTCGTTGTGGACTCGTGAACTTGGGTCCCGCGTACGCTGAGTTAGTATTCTTTCGCGCACGCAACGAAGTATTGAGGCCGGAATAAGCTTCTGATGTTGGGTCTTTTCCGTATGCTAAGTTGAAAGATTCTCGCGCACGCGATAAATTTCCCCGGGCTCACTTGGACCTCGCGTACGCTATGTTGGAAATTTTTTACACACGCGAGCATTATCCATGGTCGATGTAAACTCCTTAACGTGATCCTCGCGTGAGTTAAGTTAAATGAAGTCTCGCGCCAGCGTCCATGTGAACTCCCAAAACTCGGGCGTCGCGTACACCAAATTGGAAATTCCTCGCGCACGTGGAATCTTACACGGCCAAGTGATGTTAGGTCTCGCGTGAGCCAAACTGGAAATATCTCGCGCACGCGAAAATTTTCCACGGCCGATGTGAACTCCTTCATTTGGGGCGCGTACCCTAAGTTGGTAATTCATCGCGCACGCGAGAAACTAACAAAGGCCGACAATAGCTACCTGATATTGGGTACTTCGCGTACGCTTAGTTGGGAAATTCTCGCGCACGCGACGAATTTCCTCGGGCCAGCACTTGAGATTGTGAGACAGATGACATAAAACAAAGGCTTTGGACTCATCTCGTCGATTGAACAAAGAGACTGCGAAGAAAAAAAATTGATACAGTCACAATAGAGGCTGAGAGGATGCCAGGTAGGAAATTCATTAAGGTTTTACTCACAGAGACTCAAGACACCAAGTGCATCAATTGACAGCACAAGCAATGAAGTTATGACAATCCTCATTCGACAGGCCACACAGCATTTGTCATAGTCAATCACTCACGCCACATGAAACTGAAAGAGTGAGAAAAGGAACAAAGAATCATTTTCAAAATAGGGAAGATCGTCTTTTAGTTACATAAATAATACTTATCTGATATCTCCACCCGTTACACTACAGCTGTTTCTCGTAGACTCTGTGGATCAACAATAAACTCGGAGTTGGAGGTAAACGACATAAAACGAACTCCATTAAAAGCCGGCTGCTAACGGACGCACCAAGATCAGCTGTAGCAGAAGACACAACATGCTTATGGGCATTTCTTCCGCTGCATCAGTTGTCTGATTCAATGATTTGCAGGCGATCGCCCGCAAACATCTAATAACACATCACAATCAGACTGATACACGCCTCGCCCACAGCACGATAAACAACACAACAAAAAGCATTTCGTGAAAAAAATAACTCCATTATGATGATGCAGTGCGTGCGTGCAGCCGCCGCCGCCACTGCCGATACACTGCCATCACTGCCCAGCACTGCAGGACTCCATCACACTCGCGTTCACTGCAGTCTAAATTCGATGTAACACACGCTCCGTGAAATCTCGCGAAAAAATATCTTACTCGGCATCTACGCACGAGTCGGAAACACGGCACATCGCGTGAAAACAACAATAGCAGACAACACAAATATTCGATGCAATGCTTTTGTGTAATGATTAACAGCTAATCATTACACGCTTAGCATTACAAGCGAAATGCCAAATTTTGAGTAAAAGTCACAAAAACCACGAGGGTTTACAAAAAATTTTGAATAGACGAATGAAATTTACAATTTTTTTGCTACCCCCCGGTTACAATATGTACACACCTTCTGAAACAGATTGTATACAGTCAATTTACTCATTCCAAAATAGAATCGTGACTCTGTCTGCCTTGAGTACAGACACAGTGCTCGAAGAATGTTATATAAGATTAACCGTGCGTCTGTGAGAATGCCGCAAAGATATGGTTCAAATAAGCATGGCAAGTCTATTTTCAGACCTCGGTTCAAGATATAAGCTTCAGGGTAAGTAGTTTCATCAATTATATAAAGAAAAAAGCTTCTATCCAAACCTCCAATTCTATTTAACTAAGAATGCTCTCGAAACCTGAAAGAGGAATCGACGCTCATCTTGCGATCTAATCCGTTCATTGTAAATACAAAGTCAACCAAGCAATTAAGAACAAAGTGCAATATATTTCCTCGCGCGTAAAATTCTTCTGAAAATTTGAAAAAAAGGCTCATAATTTTGGGATCAGTGCACCAAACTGCTACAATTTAATGAGCACAATTTAATACCAATCTCGATAAAATATTTTTGTTGGATTCGCAGAAAAATGTTACGCGCGGGGAAATATACTGCACTCTATTTTTTGTTGCACGGTTGATGTTGTTTTCACAATGGACTGATTTTATCGCAAGATGGGGCCTCGATCCTTCTTTTAAGTCTGTGAAAACTTGGGAAGGGGAGCGCTCTTACATATTCGTAGTGGAAATTTCCACGTCTTTCATGCATGGAAGTGCCGATTTCTTTACTCCCAAATTCAATATTGATAACTTCAACGAGATATTCATGTCGTGTTATGAATTTCACGCAGAAGTTGACTGGATTTCGACATTTTTTTATTCTTCCTGTCGTGAAACCTAGGAACCAATACATAGAGGCTCCTTACCTTGGTTATATGGCTAACACATTCAACACGAATTAGATTGTTTACAAAAATATGGTTGAACACGGGTATATGTAGACCGACTTCCCACTTTATATAATAAAGCTGATATGACTGAAACAACTCCGAGACAAGCATCAGAGTATCGACTCGATTAGACAAGTGAATCCATCTCAAGGTAAAAAACTCATATATTGCGTACATGTTTGACACATTATACCGCTCATTGACTTTGAGCGCGTTATATGAATTCGTTTTGTCTGTACCTCGTGATCACTGAATAGACAATATTTCTATCCTCATCTAGACATTGGACAGGTGTGATATATGAACTAAAAAATTTGAGTTCATTGAATCCGTTCGTGCGAGAATAATATCCTGGAATTCTACCGTATGTCTTCTATACATCTTTGGTATCTATTATTCATGCGTCATGAACTCGCAATTCTTTCTGGAGCTCACTCTTATCCGACTTGTGGAAACTCAGAGTTTCCACGGCGGAGGTAGGTTCCATGTATGAGTAATTCCGCGCGAAAGCGGACCACGAATTGTAGACATATCTCAGGTTGTTTTTCCACTATTTTTAATAGATTCTATGGTCCAAAAAATGAACTTTTCATCCTCCATGGGGTAAAAAAGAAATTTTTTGTTTCCGTGGGGAATATCTTTGTGATAGTGTTTTTAGAAAAAAATACCAATCTTTTTTCAGTAAAATGGGTGTAGTTCCGACTTGAGGTAAGATACGACCACGCAAATAGTGGCATTCGAAAGGGCTTTCAAAAATCTATCGAGATATGTTTCGAAAATTTTTTTTTGAGGCTACGGACGCCCCCTATGAGCAAAAAGGTGAAAAACAGAAAAAATTCATTTCCTCAAAAACCTAATTTTCTAAAAATCTGGAAATCCATATTTCGATGTAAAATTGCGTGTTCTTCCAGAAAAAAGTGGTCCCGATCTGTGTTTTTGGGATTTACGCTGTTTTTTTCACGTTTTATCAATATTCTCAGCCTTTTCGGTTGAAAAATGAATTTTTCTGCGCATGCGCAGGAATTCAGACTGCTGAAACCAATTCCATTGAAAAGCCAAGGAAATTTCCTCCAGAATGACTATACTTGGTGAAGTCGATTCGATGTACTGGGACCAAAGTTAGAAGGTCTAAAAAATGATGACACTTCTACTCGAGTCATGATAGTAATGGGAAGTACGGAGAAGATCTGCATTTACCCCTCTTGAGGATGCTTCATCATTAATGTGATGTAACTTTGGGCCAGGTAGATAAAATTGACTTCGCCAAGTAGTCATTTTGAAGGAAATTTCCTTGACTTTTCAATGGAATTGGTTTCAGCAGTCTGAATTCCTGCGCATGCGCAGAAAAATTCATTTTTCAACCGAAAAGGCTGAGAATATTGATAAAACGTGAAAAAAACAGCGTAGATCCCAAAAACACAGATCGGGACCACTTTTTTCTGGAAGAACACGCAATTTTACATCGAAATATGGATTTCCAGATTTTTAGAAAATTAGGTTTTTGAGGAAATGAATTTTTTCTGTTTTTCACCTTTTTGCTCATAGGGGGCGTCCGTAGCCTCAAAAAAAATTTTTCGAAACATATTTCGATAGATTTTTGAAAGACCTTTCGAATGCCACTATTTGCGTGGTCGTATCTTACCTCAAGTCGGAACTACACCCATTTTACTAAAAAAAGATTGGGATTTTTTCCTAAAAACACTATCACGAAGATATTTCCCACGGAAACAAAAAATTTCTTTTTCACCCCATAGAGGGTGAAAAGTTCATTTTTTGGACCATAGAATCGATTAGAAATGTCGAGAAAAGATTTTGAAACATGTTTGCAATTCGTGGTCCGCTTTCGCGCGGAATTACTCGTATGAGAGTTTCCGCGAAACGTCCAAGTTGATGATTACTGCTGTATTCTAGGATTATTTTGAGCTACTGGAAACGTGGAAGAGACGCATCATACAGCGTTTGCCATCATTCAATACTTACTTTATTCACTTTTGCTGTGATGCGTTCTGGTTTGTCAACAGCACAGAGCAACGCTGATTTTTGGGTAATTCACGAGCGACTCCACGCTTTTATTCAATTGATGATGCTGTACTTGAAAAATTTTACCCGAACAAAGATTTGATAAAATTTTATGTTCATTTACTGAGCTTATATTCCTAGAAATTGTCTGATTTAGAGGTTTCCGTGGCTTTCGATATTAGCTGTATATTGTCAATGCAACCGAGTTCTATGGGAAAATTGACTCCAGCTATTGTTTGTTGGAATGATGAATCATCGTGGGCGGAACAGAACATGCCAGAAGAGGTTTCTGAATTCAAAAACAAGACAGACTAACTGGCCCAGACTGGGCGCGGTCGGGCAGTTGGGATGGAGAAATTTGGAGTATATAAGAAGTCAGGCGCCTGCGCGGCCGGTCATAGCCATTAATTTATGTACATTTAATGTTCATCTAGAATGGTCAAAAAGTGTGTCGATCTATCTGCATCTTTTATGGGCATAAAATGGACATATATCCCTTACATCTCCTCAAACTAGGCTCTGTCCATCTCAACTTCCCATTTTGTATACATAATATCGACATTTTTTGTCCAGTGAAACTGGAGCACTTAAAATGTACATTAGTTGGATTCCCGTCCATCTTTAATGGATTCATTTCTACCAGGGAAATTTACCACCATTTGGTCTCTAACTGTGCCATGATCCAAGGAAATTTCTCACAGCTCCAAAGCTTACAAAGTTGTCGTGCTACTAGCTATGGAAATGGCTATTTTTTTATGGCATACTCAGACGAGCACAAGGCATAGGTGTCGAATGTTGTGCTCTCGTTACTTTATCACGGGAGTAACATAAAGGCGTTGGTCTGAATTGCTACTGTAGATCGATATTCTCGTGATGAGCTAAGGAAAAAAGTTTGATTCCCGACAGTGAGCAAGATAAAAAGCCTCTCAATGTTATCGCGGATTTCTTGATGTTAACATAATATATGGCTGAAATAGAAACGAGATAACACTAAAGGATTGATATCCTTACAATACAGGAAACCAAATGCATTGAAAGGGATCAAATCAGAATGGGCGAGTACCCATTCTTTCATGGGGGTACCAACGTCTATGTATTGGGCACGGTATCTCAGTCAAAAACGTTGCCATAGTTCACGTTAAGAATGTTATAGCAATAGACGAGAGAATATCCATTTTACAATTCGAAGCGCGCATGTTCGAGTACACCATCTTCAATGTACATGCTCCGACAAAAGACAAAGATAGCACTACCGAAGACACACTCTTCGCTAACCTATCAGCACATTGAAGCTATCGGAAACTGTCAGACAAAAATTGTAGTTGGAGACTTCAACGCGAGAATCGGACAAGATCCTGACTTCTGAGACATTATCTGTACCGAGATCCTCCACACAGTTAGCAACGACAATGGCATCAGAGCCACACTTCGCGAGCGGAAATGACATGATCATCAGAAGCACTTGGTTCCATCGCAAAAACATCCATAAAATCATTTGGACATCCCCCGAGGGCTCGACGCGTAACAAATTTGACCATATACTCATCAATCAAAGGAGACAGTCGTGCACCACGAAAATTATATCATACAGGGGAGCGGATGGCAACTCGGGTCACCATTGAACGATGAGCTGCGTCCGAGACAAGTTAAACTCTTTACCATCCAATCCCAAGCGTCGGATGCCCCATATTCTCTCTATAAAGTGAAACCCCCGGAAATTCAGACCCAATTCCAAGAATACATAGAACAAAATTTGGGAGAAACGGATTGCTAGATGCGGGAATATCTCTAACACATTCCCCAGTAAATATCGAAACGTAAAATTTACCCCGGCTACTTCACCCCGGCTAACTTCCACGATATGTTTTTTCCCGTGTGCTCAATCAATGAGTATTCTACAAGTCAGCTATGTTGGATAATATTTGGGTTGATCAAAATCAACTCAGGAGTCAAATATAATTATGTTCAGTACTTACACGCACACATTGCGCCACAAGTGAAGATACGAAATTTTTAAGTCCCAAAAAACTATTGAGATCTAGTATGTTTCTCTATCCTGATAGCTTCGGGAACGTACAATAAGGGTTTCATGAAATCTTCATGATTTTCCAATCGAGCACTTCACCAGAGAAGCTGACTCATTAAGAGGATGTCGGATACCGACATTGTTGAATTTCCAAACCATTCGATAAATTTTTTAGATATCGCAATTTTGATGAGTAATGCCGATTCCGTTTGGTCAATAGAATCGGCGTTACTTATTAGATTTGTGATATTGCAAGAATTCATCGAACCGTTTCTGAACTCGCCAATGTTGGTAAGTGTGCAAATAGGACAGGACTCCGACATTCCCTCAAGGTCTTTATCACATCGTCATCTAAAATGGCCTTCAAACAAAGATACATTTGTGAGCGCCACGTGTCATTTCTGAGCTAGTTTTGCGACAGACATGTCTATATACACCACAGAACAGAAAAACATACCCCTCGATGACTTATCAAATTCAAAATCATTGACGCAATGGAAATTCAAATCTATAAGGGAGTGGAAAACACTTGTCAGTATCCAAACAAGCATATTTGAGAGCATATTAATAGGAAACCCTGAGTACACAGGTGAACACTTGTCTACTCCAAAATTTCTTCAACTTCTAAACCCGATCCCAGAGCCGCGTTAATAGCCCACGAATTAAGACAGGATACCTTTCATTCCAATTGAACGAAGCCGATTAGGTCCAAGGTCACGTGGAACTCAGTTTTTGAGGGTTCTGTATGTCATTGTATGTGATCAATTCAGAATTGAAACTTGCGGCTTTCATATGTATTTCTTGAATGCAATATATTCCGAGAAATCGATTGCTCAAAAGATTGAAATCATTGATCAATGACAAGATATTTCATTGAAGGAGTTCGAGGTTTGACCCCAGAATATAACCAAAACAGTGAAAAATCACTCTCAAGCTGCAAAAATTTGGAAACTTTTGTTAGCCCGAATCACTTATATCATCATCTATTGACGTAGTAGTGACATTTTGAAATTCGTCACAATGATAAAATGTATGTGGACTTTAAATAAACATGCGCATTAGGCAAGTGGAGTATACTAACCCTATTTTGAGTTTTCCTTATGAAGATTGAAGAAGTCACTTCCCTCATTTGATCATCGCCAATAACAAGCCATATCATTGACGTATTGCATGGAAAGATGAGTTTATCCTCGAACAAGATGTCAATAGAAACGATTAAAGTACCATTTGCTCTCGAATTCGAATTTTTTGGAATTCTAGTCCATTTATGATGCATACTAACCAGGGTTTGACAAATAACGCTAGTTTCGTTATGGTGCGTTATTAACGAAACTCTCGGAGATCTGTTATGGTATTTGTTATTTCGTTAAATAATTGGTAGAATTCCGTTATGTTTCTCGTTACGTTACTAGAACAACGTTAAAATCATAACGAATTGAATTTCGTTTCGTTACGAGTTTCGGTATTTTTAACGAAACGTATAACGAAATTCGTGTGGATAACGTTATTCGAAACTAACGAAACTAATAACGAAATTGAGTAACGTAATTTCCAAGACATTTCGTTAAAGTTTTCCGTTACTTTAACACAACGAAATTCTTCTCCAAGTTTCGTTACGTTATTTTTTCCATTACATTCACAGCCGCTAATGAATTCTGACTCATTTCTGAGTGAATGCAATATCACACTCTCTGAAAATGACGGTATCTCGGATTCTATGCGTCGTAGGAGAATTTTGAAAAAAGTATCTCCGAATACTTGGTTGTACCCACCAACCTAGTCTACCTCTGGCGCATTAGGAATCAGTCATATCCGATCTTTTCTATTTAAGGCCCTCGTGGGGCAAAAGTTCGTCCTGATCACTTGGCGAAAGAAAAAGAACGGAACAAAATACAATTTCCATTTCGTTACGTTACTCGCGGAAGTAACGTAACGAAATCAATTATAATGTGAATAACGTTACTCGAATACCGTAACGAAATTCCAATACTTGAATTTCGTTTCGTTATTGATAACGTTATTCACATAAGAGTCGAATTTCGTTATTATAGAATAACGTTTTTAATAACAAAACGAAATCCAAGGATTGGAGCTTCGTTACGTTATTGTATTATGTTAGTGACATTACGTTACGGTATTCGGTCATGTTATCCTAACGTAACGAAACTACCTCTTAATTTCGTTTTTTGTCATAATAACGTAACATAACGAAATCGATAACGCAATTTTGTTATGTTACTTGTCAAACCCTGATACTAACTATCGGTCAATTTTCAGGGTTAGTATTTGACCTCTGCAGCTGGAATAGAATCCTAGTACGGGGGCTCATACTCGACGAATGAAATAAATTGTGTTCCGAGTTGAACAAAAAATACAACAAACTTGAAAGATTCTGTCCAAGACTAGTTATATACAGGTGATATTTGGGTAAGCCACGCTCTGCGAACATCACACACTATTAGAAAAAAAGGCCACGGGACAATATTAGTAGCCCCGTGAAAACGGGAGATTTTTGGACTCTGCAACAGGTCATTTTGTAGCTTTTAACATCTAGTTTCTGAATCTTTTTCCCTCGAGATGCCTCAGAGTGGTCTGTGAGGGTGACATCCTCTAGAACGAAAAAATGTGCGAAAAACCGACCAAAAAAGTGGTTTTACTCGAAGGGGATGCATTTTGAGCTGAAAGTGAAGATAACCAAAATTGTAGATTTTTGTCCGACAAATCGAAAACCATTAGCAGTATTTCAGAAAGTTCACATTTTAGAGGGGTTTTTGGTCGTTTTGGGGGGGGTTTTGGGGGATTTTGGGGGGGTTTTGGACACTCACGGAGAATTTGACCACGTCACTCGAAAGAACGGGAAATTTTACTTCGAAATGTGTGTTTTTAAAAATTTCCGGATTTTTGTGAAATTATTCCTAGCGGGACATACAGATTCAGACCAAATTTCATCTATTTAGTCAAGACTGAGCCAACAATCATGATTTGAATCAGGGTTTTGCGAGTTCTGCAATAATGAGAATCATTTGAGTGTATTGTGGTGTCAATAACCTACAATTTGCGCCCAAGCAGACCTCTCTACATTTCCGCCAAGGACTGGGAGACTCGATTTTACCCGGGCCTCTGCGATTTTTCACCTAATTTCATCACAACATCGAGATTTGAACCTGGGTTCCGCGAGTTCTGCAATAACAAAAGTCATTTGAGTGTATTGTGGTGTCAATTACCTACAATTTGCGCCCAAGCAGAGCTCTGTACGTTGCCGCCAACGACTAGGAGACTCGATTTTAGCCGGACCTCTACGATTTTTCACCTATATTCATCACAAGATCGAGATTTGAATCTAGGTTCCGCGAGTTCTGCAATCACAAAAGTCATTTGAGTGTACTGCGGTGTCAATTACCTCCATTTTGCGCCTAAGCAGAACTCTGTACATTGCTGCCAAGGCCCAGGAGGACCGATATTGTGATCAACGAATTCCATCACAAGATTCATCACGATTCTTTCACTATATTGATCACGAGTAGACCGAAAATCTCTATCTGAATCTGAGTTTCGCGAGTTCTGCAATAATGACAGTTGTTCAAGTGTATTTCCGTGTCAATTACTCGTCATTCGCGCCCAAATAGAGCTCTATACGTTGCTGCAAAGGCCCAGGAGAACCGAAATCCCAAGATTTATCACGATTCTTCACCTACATGGATCACGAGTAGGTTAATCGATTCGAATCTAGATTCTGTTAGTTCTGCAATAAAGAGAATCGTTCGAGTGTATTGTGGTGTCAATTACCTATCATTTGCACCCAAGCAGAGCTATGTACATTGCCGGCAAGGACTGGGAGACTCGATTTTACCCGGGTCTCTGCGATTTTTCACCTATATTCATCACAAGATCGAGATTTGAATCTGGGTTCCGCGAGTTCTGCAATAACAGAGGTCATTCGAGTATATTGTGGAGTCAATTACCTACCATTTGCGCCCAAGTAGAGCTCTGTACATTGCCGCCAACGACTAGGAGACTCGATTTTAGCCGGACCTCTACGATTTTTCACCTATATTCATCACAAGATCGAGATTTGAATCTAGGTTCCGCGAGTTCTGCAATCACAAAAGTCATTTGAGTGTACTGCGGTGTCAATTACCTCCATTTTGCGCCTAAGCAGAACTCTGTACATTGCTGCCAAGGCCCAGGAGGACCGATATTGTGATCAACGAATTCCATCACAAGATTCATCACGATTCTTTCACTATATTGATCACGAGTAGACCGAAAATCTCTGTCTGAATCTGAGTTTCGCGAGTTCTGCAATAATGACAGTTGTTCAAGTGTATTTCCGTGTCAATTACTCGTCATTCGCGCCCAAATAGAGCTCTATACGTTGCTGCAAAGGCCCAGGAGAACCGAAATCCCAAGATTTATCACGATTCTTCACCTACATGGATCACGAGTAGGTTAATCGATTCGAATCTAGATTCTGTTAGTTCTGCAATAAAGAGAATCGTTCGAGTGTATTGTGGTGTCAATTACCTATCATTTGCACCCAAGCAGAGCTATGTACATTGCCGGCAAGGACTGGGAGACTCGATTTTACCCGGGTCTCTGCGATTTTTCACCTATATTCATCACAAGATCGAGATTTGAATCTGGGTTCCGCGAGTTCTGCAATAACAGAGGTCATTCGAGTATATTGTGGAGTCAATTACCTACCATTTGCGCCCAAGCAGAGCTCTGTACGTTGCCGCCAACGACTAGGAGACTCGATTTTAGCCGGACCTCTACGATTTTTCACCTATATTCATCACAAGATCGAGATTTGAATCTAGGTTCCGCGAGTTCTGCAATCACAAAAGTCATTTGAGTGTACTGCGGTGTCAATTACCTCCATTTTGCGCCTAAGCAGAACTCTGTACATTGCTGCCAAGGCCCAGGAGGACCGATATTGTGATCAACGAATTCCATCACAAGATTCATCACGATTCTTTCACTATATTGATCACGAGTAGACCGAAAATCTCTGTCTGAATCTGAGTTTCGCGAGTTCTGCAATAATGACAGTTGTTCAAGTGTATTTCCGTGTCAATTACTCGTCATTCGCGCCCAAATAGAGCTCTATACGTTGCTGCAAAGGCCCAGGAGAACCGAAATCCCAAGATTTATCACGATTCTTCACCTACATGGATCACGAGTAGGTTAATCGATTCGAATCTAGATTCTGTTAGTTCTGCAATAAAGAGAATCGTTCGAGTGTATTGTGGTGTCAATTACCTATCATTTGCACCCAAGCAGAGCTATGTACATTGCCGGCAAGGACTGGGAGACTCGATTTTACCCGGGTCTCTGCGATTTTTCACCTATATTCATCACAAGATCGAGATTTGAATCTGGGTTCCGCGAGTTCTGCAATAACAGAGGTCATTCGAGTATATTGTGGAGTCAATTACCTACCATTTGCGCCCAAGTAGAGCTCTGTACATTGCCGCCAAGGCCCACGGGGGCCGATATTGTGATCAACGAACTCCATCACAACATTCATCACGATTCTTTCACTATATTGATCACGAGTAGGCCGGAAATCTCTATCTGAATCTGAGCTTCGCGAGTTCTGCATCAATGATAGTCGTTCAAGTTTATTTCCGTGTCATTCACTCGTCATTTGCGCCCAAAAAGAACTCTATACATTGCCGCGAAGGCCCAGGAGAACCGATACCCTAAGATTTATCACGATTCTTCACCTACGTTGATCACGAGTCAGTGAACAATCTTTATCTGAATCTGGGTTCCATGAGTTCTGCAAGGATTAGAAATGTTTCGATGTATTGTTGTGTTAAATACCTATCATTCGCACCTAAATATAGCTCTGGTTCTTGCCGCCGAGAATCAGGGGACTCAATTTCACCCAAGTTGCACGATACTCTATCTAATTACACTTTTCGAACTTGAATCGTCCTCTTTCATGAATCGATGATATCAAATCCGCAAACCGGCATTTGGAGGACCAATTTTCATCTCTCTATTGCTGACCTCGGATTTGAGGCCATTTTTGATGAGAAATTATCGATCGTGATTTGATCGTCAAGATGTCAATCAAAGAAAAGATGCATTTGAATGGCATCGTGAAAAAAATGCCTCGAACTAGGATCGAACTGGGGGCCTCCTTCTCACCGGGAAAGACACTCTCCCAGCTGAGCTGTCCAGGGCTCGATCTCTGTTTCGATGTCACTCTTATACACTCCAAATGCCGATTTACGGATTTAATATCATTGATGGATAAGAGAGGACGATTCAAGTTCCAAAAGTGTAATTTGAATTCCGCGCCGCGGCTGAAATACTGGCGCTAATGTATAAGAGTGACATCGAGACAAAGACCTATCGAGCCCTGGATAGCTCAGCTGGTAGAATGTCTTTCCCGGTGAGAAGAAGGCTCCCAGTTCGATCCTGTGTCCAGGCATTTTTTTCACGATGTCGATCGAATGCATTTTTTCTTCGATTAACATCTTGACGATCAAACCCCGATCAATAATTTCCTCATCAAAAATGGCCTCAAATCCGAAGTCACCAATGGAGAAATGAGAATTAGTCCTCCAAATGCCGATTTACGAATTTCATATCATTGATTCATGAAAGAGCACGATTCAAGTTCGAAAAGTGTAATTAGATAGAGAATCGTGCAACTTAGGTGAAATTGAGTCCCCTGATTCTCGACGGCAAGAACCAGAGCTATATTTAGGTGCGAATGATAGGTATTTAACACAACAATACATCGAAACATTTCTAATCCTTGCAGAACTCATGGAACCCAGATTCAGATAAAGATTGTTCACTGACTCGTGATCAACGTAGGTGAAGAATCGTGATAAATCTTAGGGTATCGGTTCTCCTGGGCCTTCGCGGCAATGTATAGAGTTCTTTTTGGGCGCAAATGACGAGTGAATGACACGGAAATAAACTTGAACGACTATCATTGATGCAGAACTCGCGAAGCTCAGATTCAGATAGAGATTTCCGGCCTACTCGTGATCAATATAGTGAAAGAATCGTGATGAATGTTGTGATGGAGTTCGTTGATCACAATATCGGCCCCCGTGGGCCTCGGCGGCAATGTACAGAGCTCTACTCGGGCGCAAATGGTAGGTAATTGACTCCACAATATACTCGAATGACCTCTGTTATTGCAGAACTCGCGGAACCCAGATTCAAATCTCGATCTTGTGATGAATATAGGTGAAAAATCGCAGAGACCCGGGTAAAATCGAGTCTCCCAGTCCTTGCCGGCAATGTACATAGCTCTGCTTGGGTGCAAATGATAGGTAATTGACACCACAATACACTCAAACGATTCTCTTTATTGCAGAACTAACAGAATCTAGATTCGAATCGATTAACCTACTCGTGATCCATGTAGGTGAAGAATCGTGATAAATCTTGGGATTTCGGTTCTCCTGGGCCTTTGCAGCAATGTATAGAGCTCTATTTGGGCGCGAATGACGAGTAATTGACACGGAAATACACTTGAACAACTGTCATTATTGCAGAACTCGCGAAACTCAGATTCAGACAGAGATTTTCGGTCTACTCGTGATCAATATAGTGAAAGAATCGTGATGAATCTTGTGATGGAATTCGTTGATCGCAATATCGGTCCTCCTGGGCCTTGGCGGTAATGTACAGAGATTTGCGCCTAAGCAGGCGATCCTGATAGCTACGTTCCCAAAGCTATCAGGATAGACGAACATACCAGATCTCAATAGTTTTCCGGGACTTAGAAATTTCGTATCTTCACTTGTGGCGCAATGTGTGCGTGTAAATACTGAACATAATCATGTTTGACTCCTGAGTTGATTCTTATCAACCCAAATATTATCCAATATAGCTGCCTTGTAGAATACTCATTGATTGAGCACACGGGAAAAAACATATCGTGGAAGTTAGCCGGGATGAAGTAGCCGGTGTAAATTATTTTCCCGCGCAGAATCTATCTTGGGCCTTGTCCATCGGGGGAATCGATTTGTCAGCCTGCGGACACATCCAATAGACCCCTCTGCGGTACTTTCAGCCATCTCCGAGCATGCGCAAGATGGGAATCGCATGTTTTGTGGGTCATTGCACGATTCTTTCGAAAATTCGAGGACATAAAGAGGGGATAGCACCACGACAGGATTGTGTCCACACCTAGAATTGACCAACTGATGTTGAAACATCAAATAACTACCCTCACGCAGTATTTCTAGACACTTGGGTGTATGCGCGAGTAAGGATTTGCCCACTTTCCGTCCTAAACGAAGGGTTTTCCGATAGTTCCATCACATTGTACGAATGTGAGACTATCGTGAGGTAATCGTGAGATCGATTACGGCCATTGTAGAGCCATTCAGAGCAATTCGCAAGCCCGAAAGACAATTCATCGAGAAGCATTCGAGCAGTTTCTGGAATTCCAGGACAGAATGTCGGCTGTGTTTTGACAACTTCAAGGTGAGACTTGATACTCGATTTGTACATAGTATTACCGTTTCATAACCCAATTTTGATATTTGATCGGTGATGAATCAAGACTGAATGAATATCTCGGTAAGCTACAGGATTGAAATGTGCAACTAAAATTTAGGACATGACACGGTGAGGACATATTGACCACTCTGGGTAAGCTCGCGTGTCTAGGAATACTGCTCGAGGGTATTTATTTGATGTTTAAACATCATTTGGTCAATTCTAGGTAAGGACACAATCCTGTCGAGGTGCTATTCCCACTTTATGTCCGCGGATTATGGGAAAAATCGTGGAATGACCCTCAAAATATGCAATCCCCATCTTGTGCATGCTCGGAGATGACTGGAAATACCGCAAAGAGGTCTATCGGATGTGCTTGGAGCCTGACAAATCAGTTTTCCCGGTGGACAAGGCCCCAGATAGATTCTACGTCTGAAAATAGTGTACCCCGGCTAACTTCTCACGGACGAAAAAGCTCAACACAGGTTCCCGCATACTCTGAGGTTGGGGGGGGGGGAACTATTGGAAATTATAGTTATACGTTGTGAATATACTTTCTGATTGTTTTCTCGGGCAGACAGGACCTCACGATAGTCTCACATTCGTACAATGTGATGGAATCATCGAAAAACCCTTCGTTTGGGACGAAAAGTGGGTGAATTCTCACTCGCGCATACACTCAAGTGTCTAAAAATACTGCGAGAGGGTATTTATTTGATGTTTAAACATCATTTGGTCAATTCTAGGTGTGGACACAATCCTGTCGTGGTGCTATTCCCACTTTAATGTCCTGGAATTGTGGAAAAAATCGTGCAATGACCCATAAAACATGCGATTCCCATATTGTGCATGCTCGGAGGTGACTGAAAATACCGCAGAAGGGTCCATTGGATGTGTCCGCAACCTGACAAATCGGTTTCCCCGGTGGACAAGGCTCCAGATAGATTTTGCGCGGGAAAATAATTTACCCCGGCTACTTCACCCCGGATAACTTCCACGATATGGAAAAAACAATTTGTTGGGTTTACTAACTTCTGTTTGTTAGACTCGTGTTCTCGAATTAACAAACTAGTTTGTTCGATTTAAAAACTACAGATTGCTAAATCTATAATGAAGATGTGCATTGTTAAATTTACAAAAATGTTAAACAAACCATTGCGCAAATTTCGTCACTACCCGAGTGCAGGTTGATGCTGGAACCTCAATAATCTTCTAAAATGTGCGGATATCGAAACCGTTTTGAACCAAAACAAAATGGCAGAAGCTAACGCCATCGCTCGTATATTGAGTGAGAATCCAGGGATGTAAGGTAAAAGTGCCTAATATGACCCCACACTTTTTTTTGCTCATATTTTTGGCACATCTCAATATTCTCCATTGTACCTCTACTCATTCTAATAAAGCCTGTTTTGAGACCTTCAAAATGAGCTGAAGTACGTTTTGTTTTGCGGAATTGGAGCCGAGCTATCTTCATTTTTGACAAGTGGCAAAAATTTTGATCAGTTATCGCAAATTCTTTGCTCATAAGCACACACTCACATATACACAGACCCAAGCCTGATCTGCTGTTGGTCATCGTTGTATTCCTTGATTGTAAATCACACAATTCATCTCCTCGTATTTGCAAGTATCCAATTTGAGTACGTAAAGATTGTATAGAGGGACTTTGAAAATCTCTTATGCTCCAGCAAGAGTCAAAACAGTGCAATAACTAATACAAGCTATAACTCGAATCAACCGGTACTGAAAAAGAAACATTAGAAATCATAGACTTGGAACTTCGAACTATATCAGCAGATCGATATTCACTATCGGGTGACCCAAAATATTCAAATCAAAAATCGAGATATCGGTTGCAATGATTCGCTTTTGGTTACTATCTTTTTATGTTCGATGATTCTCTGGAATTAGCTTACTAATGCCTTAAAAAATGAGTAAATTCTTGATGCTAATGAAGATTAATCACTCTCAACTTTCGAATAAGAGTGTGCGCACTTGTGGATGATTTTCAAATCACGTGTCGAATGAGTGAGACTATAATTGTGTGTACACAGACGTCTGAAATAACTTTTTCACCCAAATCGTTGAACTTGATGTTTCTCTTAGAGTTTGTTTTGCTAATTCTTAACGACCTTGTCTTAATGTTGATTAATATAACAAATACGTAATGGATTAAATCTTCAGCGCAAGTTACCTACAAGAAATTTTTCACTGAAGGCTTTGCTTGGGGCTCAATTATATTGTATCATCTACTGATTGTATCAGTGATTTGATTTGATTCGATTTCCGATCAAATTTTCTCCTAAAAAATTAACTACATAGGAATGATTCAGTGTACCATCAGTGAGGAGCTAGTACATCACGAATTATGACATGATTGTCTTGGGACCTGCAGATTGAGATGAGCCAAGTTTTCCTAGGAAGATCAATGCCGATATCCAGATTTTCTTCGTTCATTTTTTCGAGTACCAGTTTTGTTCCATCGAATTTCTTTCATTATCAAGATACATGCTGGTAAAAAATCTCCAACGTAAAACAGCCACCTTGAATAGTATGGCATAAAACAATGCTAATACGCATCATAATTTTACCGAAAGTCATATAATTTGACCCAATAATTCCAGAAATTCCACAGAGATGATTGATATAAATTTGCCTTTGCGCTACTTGCGCTGTTGAGCATTGAAGTCACAAATGTTTGAATAAATGCAAAGCGACCGTCGCTCAGCCGGTTAGGTAACACGGAAAGGCACGGGCTCGAATCCCAACCGGGTCAACATGGAACTCAGTTGATGAGAATGTCATGGCTGTCCCGGGTCGAAATAAGTAAGTATTCTGCACCTGGAATACACACCATGGTGCACCATATGCATACACACTTTAGAATGCACGAACACATAATGAAAATTCAAGTATGCCGCAATATCATCAAGCAACTAAACTTGTGTAATGGCTAAAGTCACATTTGCCATCTGGTGCAAAAAGATATAGCTAAAAAAATTAGAAGAATAAAAATAAGAAGTCCGAATGTTTATACCCACCTTTGATGCCTTTGTCACAAAAATATCGAATTTCATCGTACATTGAAACTACACACATGTATACTCATTCTTTCATTCTTATATTTCTGCAAAGTATTTATTTTGTAATGATACCAAATCGAAGACTCGCCAAACATCCTCTTGAGGGAAGACGAGTGAATATTTCTTCACATTTATATCAAGCACATTGGCAATCAAGAAAATTAACATACTCTTCGATCGATAATGAAATAATCGATTATATCAATCCATCACTCGTGTGGAAACTCAAATATTCACTCATTGATTTGATCAGTTGAACAAGCAACTTTTATATTTTCACCGGCAGATGGAGGAGCTAGTGATATCCAGTCGTAATTTTGCTGCCTTGCGACATTTTGGCTAAAAACATTGGCTTCAATGTATCAAAGATAGAGATAAATACTCCTATACCGCTCCATGATTCGTGTGCCACTTGAAACTTCACTACTCATGCAAAATATGCAACGGGTAGTTCAGTATAATAATAGTCAATGTTGTATCAAGCCAAGATATGCATTGTTATTGTATCGACTGCTATTAATTTCCCCTAAGAATCTAGTTCCTTTAAGCACGCATGGCTTTGAATTCTCAATCTTTCATTCAATTTCAATTTCATATTAACAGATCAAGGTACGTGTCCTGAACCTGCTCCAATTGCTTGAGTCCTGCTCATAAGTTGGGAGTTTTTAAATATTCTTCAATGAAAAATTTCCCCTGCATTTGCTACGACTCTTTACAACTATTTCGGACGGTAGGCTTAAAGAAGTTTAGTGATAACAGGAAGAGAAGGAATGATTTGGAGCTCAGATTATGAAGCCAAGTCACGCCCAAACAAAATGAAGATGCCATGAGTAGTTTATACAGATTTGCTGAAATTCTTCAGAACACTTTTAACAATCAAATCCAAATACAACATCCAATCTCACAAAATCTGAAATGGTTTTCCTTCATCCTCAAAATGCCGAGACGAAATCACCATGCTTATTTTACCCTTGTCTAGATTAAGTTTAGCTGATCTGACGAAGATTTTCTTCATTTTCAACAATCAACGTATGAGCAAAAACCATCAATTCACACATCGAAGCCTTTCCTGGAGTTTTTAACGAAGTTTGTAGTACGATCGCTACGAGTTTCCCGTCTCAATTATTACTGCTGTGCAGAAGCGAATAGCCTAATGATTTACTCAAGTATCAGTGTCATAACCAAGGGGTTGCGTGGAAGAATGGGCGTACTACGAAAAGGTCATCTTGAGGAAATCGATAAAAACTTGACCAAAGTCGCCAGAGGCATGATTGAGTAGAACAACCTGCCTTATCTCAAAGAGGGTGGCATCCTCAAAATATCAGTACAAGCATCGGAGAGTTAGAGTCAATTCCATGGATTTTACAGTCATTTTGGAAAATGTAAGTACGCCCTTTTTCCTAATCACGGCCGAATCTTCGGTGCACTTGTCGTACAAAGAAATGAATCAAATTCCAAAATCAAGTCCAACCAATCTCAAAATTCATGATCATGCAAGCTAGTGAGCCTAAAGTAGGCTCACTAATGCAGGCTAGTCCAGAGTCCCCGCAGGACCGCAACCATGACACGCACCGGCGTACTTTCGAGTTGCGGCTGCGTGCAATGATTCCGAGAGCGGTATCATTGTTTATAAGCTTTTATTGGCATTAAATGCGTTACTCAGATAGTAGCCCACCTGGGAAATCTCATAACACGATACCACGCAAAGTTTTATGGCATTTCGTTCATTAGGCACCGAGAAAAACTTGAAGCCAATTTTTTGGTGGGACAGAGAGCGTCCTTGCCTATGCCGATTTAATCCTCAATAACATAACAGTTTTGGCCAAAATCAGATACTAGGCCCCCTGTGGATTGGAATTTTCTGTCGAATGAGCCCTCCCACGCCCGAAAATTCTGAATCTAGCTCGCAAAAAACTTGAACTAGTGTGAGCATCGAGCAGTATGACTTGCTCAGCGAGCCAAAGAACTACGATTTTCTGGAGATATAGAATGAATCCCCGGGTGTGGAACAACTCATTCGATGGGAAATGTCATGGTGTTTCAGTTGCTATATCTCGTTTGGGTTGGAAATGTGAGGTTGAAATACTATAAGGCAAAAAAGTGGTTCATAATCTCCCATCGCACATGCAGTACGACCAAAGCGCCATCTATCGAGCAAAATATCCGGATTCTTTACGGACTAGCCTTGATGGTATCCACTGAAAGATGTTTCATACCGGTACAGTTGTTCGACCTATACTCAGGAGCTCCGTACTGACAAAAAGCTCGATGTGGAGGCCCAAAGGCCAAAACATGTTCTCATGGTTCAAACCTATAAGAATGAGTTTTCGTGCCAAAGCGAATTTTTCGAAAATGTTTTCATTGGAATTCTCGACCTTTTTCCGAATCGCGCCAACTGACTCCCTTTTTTCCCGAAAGTTACGCCCTTTTGGATTTGGCTCGCTTTTTCAGAATTTGAACGTGTCAGTTGAGCCCTTTTTCCATTTTCCCGAGAAGAGATCGGAGAAATCACGAGGGCGTCATGAAGTTTACGCCTTTTTGAATTCTTCTTTCTGCAGTTACGCCCTCTTGGGCGTTTTTTCTGCAGATACTCCCTTTTTCCATATTTTCGAGGACTGATCGCAGTAGTCATGCCTTTTTGAATTTTTCCTCAATGCAGTCAAGTCTCTTTTGGAAATTGGTGATGGATTAGATCGGAATGAACTTCCAAAAGTTCCCAAATGATTTTTTTTTCATCTTCATTTATTGAAAAAATAGGTTTTCCGGAGTTATCTTGCCCATAACTCCTTTGCCCAACATAAAGCAATCCTATACATTCCACCAAAAAATAAAAAAATTGAGTTCTCGCTACTGTACTTTGCTTGTAACCTTGACCTGCTTTGACCGATTTTGATTTCCAAAACAGCATTTGAGGAGTGACTCCAAAACTTATTGGCTAACTTTTGGTGGGAACGCTTCACGTTTTTTATACACACTTCCGGGCTAGAACACTTACAAATCGAAAATTTGATCACTCTACCCTTCTTTTCACAACTGTGTGATGATGAACTGCATGTATATGAGTTTTCAGCTTCTATCAATGATCCTCAAGCACCCAGGGATTTTTTTACTCTCGCAAAAATCACAAAGAACTTGAAGAAAACGTTTCCCCTCTACAAAATTTCCTCATATAGAATTTTGCTACCCCATTGTACTCGTAAGACTGAATCAATCTGGAGGCATTCTTTCCAGTGTCACGTTGAATGATAACTGCTCAAATATAAGGAGAAATTCATTTAGAGAGCAGATTTTGTATTCTCAATCAGTATTTGTTCGCAGAAGACGCTTATTACGTTGATAATTAGGAAATAGCACGTGCGACTTTTTCTACATCTCTGGAACTACTTTTGATCGATAACTGGCCTGCTTCTCGCAAAGGACATCTTTTGCCGAAGTTGATCTGGAGCAGTTGGAGTGGAGTGGGCAGCTGTCGGACGAATAATGAAATTTCTAGTTATAGGACCCGTGAGTCCTAGGCTAGCTTAGAAATGCCTTTCAGATATGGATGCGTGCGTTTCTGGTGCTATTGTATCAAATTGAGCTCAGCAATGATAATTTTGGAGGGAATCGAAGAGGGTCACCGATTAGAAACTAATTTTGGCCCGAAATCTACCTATTTGCGCAAAAAATTTACATGTAACGAATCGTGGCTCAGTTCTCTGTAGTTTCGTTCTATTGATTGTTGAGTTCCTGGACATCAATGCGGATTTTGGTCATTAAATTAAGTTCGAATAGATAGACTCATCTTTCCTTCTTTTTCTACGGTTCAACTGCTCCAGATCAATTTCGGCAAGAGACATTCTAAGGAAATTAGATTAGCCACCAAATGAAAATACACTAACAAGGAGAGGTTCAACCTTGCGAGTCCTGGATTCGTCCCAAACTTTGGAAGTTATCTCATTTTGTTGAACAATGAAGGTATCTTGAAGAATTTAATCCATTCCTACCCTGAAATATGGCTGTGGAGATTAGCATTGGCGATATAGGGCCATGTTGAAAAGTTGTACTACTACTAATGCTAATCTCCATAGCTGTACCTCAAGATAATTGGCCTATGTGGCTGAATGCTTCGAGATACCTGTATTTTTCACCAAAAGGAGATGATTCCCAGAGATTGTGACAAATGCAAGACCCACAAAGTTGGACCTCTCCTTGTAAAAACAAAATAATGCCACCGGAACAATATGACCGTATTGTCACGTGGTATTGCCAAAGAGATTATATACCAATAGAGGAGGCATGGGCCCCTTTTCAGTGAGAGTGCGCACGATGAGAGAGATGGTTCGGTTAGGCTGCTTTCTCTGTCTAATTGTCAAGTGGCTGTACAGCTTTAGCTCGCCTCTCCTTCTTCCTACTCCTCTTACTCTGGTGGACCGTTTCCATTCAAAAATCTGAGCCAAGAAAGATGAGTGCTTGCCGAATCCAGAAAGAAGAGGAGAAAGAGGGGCCGGACACGAGCACAGGGGCATTTGTAAAGGCGCGCAGACCACGACTTATGTGAGAGAGAACGCTGCCTGACCGGCCTTTCCCTCTCTTTCTATTGGTCTCTCACATCCACTTACAGCGGCCCCTATCCCGTGCCTCCTCTATTGGTATATAATCTCTTTGGGTATTGCCATCAGACCAATACTGGATTATCACCACAGCAAAATGATTTTGGTATTGCATCAATTTGGCATGAATAACCTGAAAATCATTAGATTATAGTTCTCCCATCAACGGTATCGTTCCGTAGAAAAACTGGTAGTTTTTGTTGCGAAACAGTCGTATTGTAACTGTGACCATCGATTATCAGGGCTAGGTAAATAATCAACAATCAACAGTCAACAACCATCAGCTAACATTCAACAGTCAACGATCAACAGTCAACAATCAACAGTCAATAATCAACAGCCAAAATCAACAGTCGTTCGCATCGTCATCACCACGAATCACCAACCCACCCAACCATCCGGCTACCTACACTCCCCTCCATCTATCCTATCTCCGACCCACCAACCCATCGACCCAACCACCCACTCATCCACCAACCCATTTCTTCCTCCACCCACCCACCAGCCCATCCACACATCAACCCATCCGTGACCCATACAGACACCCAATATACTTCACTTCACCCTTTCCACATAGGTAACCCGATACGAGGGATTCGGACGTACAATTTTGGACTGGAGCTTAATTATTTTGATAATTGATAATACAAACTTTTTCTACATAGCCACGTTGTCGAACATTCAATCTGGAATGAGAGAATTCTCATAAGAAAGCAAGCGCTGTTAATCTTCCTCCGTTAAGAAACCGGTTTGCCCTGCCCCTTTCTCCGCAATCAATTATATTATTATCATCATCAAAAGATACACTGTGAAAAATGTGCAACGTTTTTTTCAACTACGGAAGTGAAAAATGTTTCAACCACATAGTTGAACCGGTTTTTCAACTACGTAGTTGAAATTTGTTTCAACTCAGCAGTTGAAAAATATTTCATCAACGTAGTTGAAATTCAACTATATGAGTAGAAAAATGTCTGCGGTGAAGTTCGGAAATAATTGCGTCCAATATGTTGGTCATGGAGGTAACATCAATGTGTATAATTTGTTACTCTCCTCGCTTGGGTTTGACTACTGTTTGTAAAGTACTAATTGTACCTTAAGATGCACAATGGCAAAAGTTCATACGAGTGAGACTGGTGATGTAAGATCATTGATCATACAGTGCTTCCATTCTACATGCTCATCAAAAAAAGAGTGAGTGATGTCAAAAATTTAGCAGTGTCATACGGAATTATCCACAAAAAATTTGGGAGACTTTTCTCTCTATCGACTGTAGATCCGGATACTGATTAAATACTGCGAGTGTTCAAGAAACTTTAGCCGCGCAAGCGATCGCAAATGTGCGCTATGTTTACCTGAAGAATCTCACGTTGCTATTTTTCCGAGAGTTTTGGATTTGAATATTTTCATAATAGTATTATTATTATTCACGGAGACGATCCGATTTTCATCTTTCCCTCATTTTATTGCAAAAATTACAGACGTTGCCTTTTCTTTCAAGGATTCGCTAAGATTCTTCCACCATATTCATTCATTTGTTCTCAGTTGGGTTTGAGCTTCATGCCACACCCTCAAAAAATCAGGATGATGAATGCCAATTAGAGCTAACCGATCTCGTCAGACATTATCCCAAGAATCGACTCGTGAGGAAGAATGCAACTCAGGTAGTTGAACTTCAATGCGGTTTTTGAAATAGTATATTACTGTACTAGGCAGGGAAGGAATATTGACTTTCGTATACCGGGTCCCTGCCTTTCGGCTCAACCCCGGTTGCCCCCATGGGCGCGGGGCAGGGATACGCCCTGCCAGCGCGTCGGGTTGGAGGATGACCAACACCGAGCCAGGCTCGGTGATGGCTCAGTCCTCCGCTCCGGCTACCGACTTTCGAGTACGGCCCCCAGCACAAGGCCGATGCCCACCCCTCGGTGGGGGGTTTTGGGACTCTTTTAGGCTTCCTGAGAGCCCAAAGAGCCCCTCGGGATGATGGATGAGTCTTACGGGCTGGCATTGTTATCGCCCGAGGGCGATCCCAATTTGAGTCCCTAGACTCACCCACTCCCGTGGTGCCGGATGGAGATGTGCGGTCTCCTCGCTCCGGCGGGTGGTAACTGGGGCCGGAGGGTCGTCACACCCCAGGGATGAGGCGCCATGCCCCAACCCCCCTTGCGGTTTCCGAGAGAAGTCAAAGCGCCGAGCACCGTACTAGGCAGGGAAGTTGGATTTCCCTGACTTTGTGATGATAACGCCGAGGCGAATCCGAGGCATTGATATCACACGGTCACGGGCATCTCACTTCTCTGCCGTGTGCTGTATACTATTTTTTTCTTATTCGCGGCCCGAAAGTACGTCGAAACTTTAATAAAGTAATACAGAAGTCCGCATTTAACCTCACTTTTCCAAATGCTCAAACGAAATTTCGAAGGGGTGGCAATAAAGCAGACGACCTTACAGCTTTTACTCACTGCGACTTGTGATGTGATATGCTCGTCCGCCCGATTTTTGCAAAAGGGAGGCGTTAGCCGAGCTTTTGCTGATTGGGGCGGACGCAAGCAGAAAAATAACAAAGTGAAATGTATTGTGCAGGATTTGAATGGATGCTAAATGCTATTATCATGATCAGCATGGGTCTTGTTACAAGTGAGTTTTATTTGCGTTTCTTGGCTTGTCATAGCCCATAACTCTCGGCACTGCGTATTTATATCATTCGTGTCGTGGAGCATGAGAAATTCTGCTCCACAATCACCCCATGAAAGATTCTTTCTCGGCAGCGATATTTCTGCATCAGAGGGATACTGTCCGTCCAATTATATCATCATCAATAAACGCTTGTAAACATAATTTCTATAGGTTATGTCTCTTGTGTATGTTTTGCATGCATTTCCTTTGCATCGCACGCACGTGGAGAGCAGCGGCAGCCCTATGAAGGCAGCAAAAATCGACAGCCGACTAGAGCGCTGCGCCGGCAGCAAAAGTCGCTCTTCCGCGACCGAAATGAGGCACGGAAGGACGTACTTTTGTGCCAGGAGGAAGAAAAAGTTTTCATTACTCTAACCTCAAAATCCCGCGTTTAAATAGGATTTTAGGATTCTCGTAATGAAAAAATATATCCGCACCTCGCTTGCAAGCCCATTTCGGGCACTGGAGGACATGTCTGTCTCGCTTCGCTCGACAGACAAACTGTCCTAGTGCCCAAAATAGGCTACCGCGCTCAGTACGGAAATATATTATTTCAATTCCGTAGTTGAATTCAGATTCAACCACGGAATTGAAATTCAACTACAGTTAGTTGAAATTTCTTCCAACTACCGTAGTTGAGTCGGTTTTTCAAATACTGTAGTTGAATATTTGGTTGAAACCCATTGCCATTCTTTACAGTGTACACATCCTAGAGTCCCACACTACTTCTAGGAATCTGACTCAGACTGTTTGGATCCTCGAGATTGAGCTGGTTCTGAGTTATGCAGTCTTTTTTTATAAAACCAAGATAGACTTCACCTACGGAGATATGATTGGGAGTCTATCTCTGTGTTATTTTGGATGACAGAAACATCCAATATCTTCAACTTCCTAGACCAAAGCACTCTTTGTATCACATCCTGCCGTAAGACTGGGTGGGGGATGTGGCGAGCTCTCATCTCGCGAGCTAAAACACACATTCACTGGTCCTACATCGGACCAGAGTCATAACCCTGGCACGCGTTTTTCAGTAAAGATGTTCCGGCCAACTGTACACTATTCAGATTTATTCTCTTGAATATCCAACTCGTGACCGAGTAGTGCGTGGATGAGTCACCACGTGATTAATATTATGATTGAAATCGTGGTACCCCCAGATTTAGTTATAGTACTAAAACGATGGTCTTTGTTTCTACAAATACATATTTGTTGTGATATACTCGTCAAATTCGATTCGGCTTCATGAGCTCTTAACTAATTTGCAATTGTATTTCATTGGAGTAGAGAGGCAACAGTGTCCAGTGAAAAAATTTGAAGAAGATTAGCGTGGACCTCACGAGAGATTTTTCATTTTTGACATTCTCTGATTCTACGGGTTGTTTCATTAGTCCATCGTGAGTTCATTCTTACGTAATCAAGCGGAAAATGAGACATGAATTCAACACAAAACATTCTTTGGAGCTCATTATATGAAGAATTTTATATTATCTGGAACGTATCGATAGAATCGTGTTCTGTATATTTGATTGATAGCGTCCTTGTAACAAGGTTTTATGTCCCGATAAAGAAAAAGAGTAAGTTTCTAACGATTCATGGCGGAATTTTCAAACTATGCAGGGATAATACTTTTTGAACGATGTATCAACTTGAAAATGATAGAATCAATAGGAGAATTTTCTATATGGAACCGAAAGAAGCCTCAGCAAGGAAGAGCTCTGTCTTTTCTTAGTTTGGAATTTACGTAGGACGGGGGAGTTCCCCGGAAATATTAATGAAAGCAAGTGGATAAACCATGTAATAACACACGCCAGTACTGCCATTTGTGACTACTTATTATAATCGATATTGAAGTAATCGTCACTGCAAATATCACACTAGATCATGACTCATTTCAACATTCAGTTACATTGATTGTTCGCATCATTTACTTTACTGTTATATCGATTTTTTTCCAAAGAATGAAGACTCTTGAGTGTGGATGATCTGGTAGGTTGCACACGAATGACCTGGTTACACCAAAAGCCACACATCTAAAATAACTGTACATTGAAGTTTATCTCATTCTATTGCCATGTTAGCGTACTTCGTGTCGGCAAAAGATGGGAACAAAACTACTGTGACGTTGAAAACAGGAGAAATTGAAGCTCTTCAAAAAATCTATTTTGTCGTACCAGTTTTACTCACCATTGCTTTTAACGAGCGTATTAAATCATTTCGTTTACACAGTTCAGTAGTTATACGAATGATTGAAATTGTCCTTGATGATAACATGCTAGATTCCATAACTAGTGTATGAATAATGTCTAATTGTTACACATGAACACGTTGTGGGTAGTCGATGATATCATTTTTAAATGCTACAGTTCGTAAATAGGCATCTTGCATTTTTTTGGAAAGTGGTTTGGCAAATTCGAGCAAATTGAGATAGGTAGGGTGCAATTCGAAAAAAAATCCCCAAAAATTTTTCTCATCTCGCGCAAGTTGTTTGAAAGTCTGATGACTTGCGCTGTGTGACGTCACTCCGACAAAGTCGCCGACTGCCGCTATTGTATGGCGTCTTGCAATTTCTTTGATCCCTCCAGAAAAAGGCATGTCAAACTAGAGCAAATCGAGACAAGTATTGTGCAATTGAAGAAAAAATCCCAAAAATTTTCTTCGTCTTGCGCAAATTATTTGACAGAAAGATGACTTGCACCGTTTGAAGTCATAGGGACACAATCCTCTGTCTTTCAAACAACTTGCGCAAGATGAAAAAAAATTTTGGGAATTTCTTTCCAATTGCACCTTACTCATCTCGAAAAAGAGAGATGCAATTGCTAAATCTTTTTTTTTTGGGGGGGGGGAGTCAAAAAAATGCAAGATGCGTATTGTAACAGTTTTTGTGCAACATAGAACAAACTTTTATTCGGCAGATTGAATGACACCTCAATTACCATATAACTCATCGATAAAATAAACGAAACTACTTTTACGTAAAATCATTGATTTGACCTTCAAAGTTGTTCAAAATTTCAATCCAGAATACTTTATTTGCATTCATACTAAATGATAACATCAATGGCAGTGTATGATACTATGTGAACTTGATACGTATCTGTCTTTTGATATTTGAAATCCACAACAACATTGATGTTTTTTGTGCACCGATACAAAACAGATATGGAACTTGATCAATTTCTCAGAAATATAGTTTATTTCCTTTATGCTCTAAATATTGATGATGACAAAAAAAATATATCATTGAGCAGTCTTCACACAACCCGTTCACTATTTTGTCCCCTCTAGGGGACAAAATCGATTTCCAATAACTTATGATAGTTTTCTTGTATTGGATCGAAAGAATCTGGAAAATTCTGAAAAGTACATATTTTCAGAAGGAACATGGTGGAACATCAATGGGGTCTCAAATTGGAATGATGAGAAAGAAAAGAATAAGGAGCGAAAAATATGAATAATTGTAATTTCTCTATTTTTCACAATTTTTCCACCTCAGAAACATATTTTGATCAGAGAAATAGCACTCCTGACACCAGGGGTAATTCTGTGTTAAACAGAACAATGGTGTTTCAGGTACCAAAACTTTTATTCTCCATGAGTTCATTTTTTGATTTTGATCACAAAGCTCAAAACTTGAACTTGATACAATGCGAGGTTTCATATCATCGAATTTCCTCGATAGGTACACCATAAACTTTCCAGTTTTGATCAAGATGTTGCTTTATTAACCCGTTGCCCCCACTGGGGGTCCACTGGACCCCAGGCCAACTTTGACGGGTAATTCAGCCCGTTAAAAGTTCGAAAATCGCACTTGTGGGGCCATCTCTCGTCAGTTCGGATGTGTTACTATACAGCCGCGTCGGTTTGGAGGCCCGGCGACTCATCAGTGTGCTGTGAGCAGTCGACAAAGCAAGTGCGTAGTAGCCGTGGGGTCCAACGGACCCCAGGTGGGTGGAACGTGACCTTTCTGTATTTTTCCGTGTGCAGTGATTTTCTCATTTTCGCGTTTTTTGGCCGCTTCAGAGCGTAAGTACAACTTGTCCACCGGTAAATAAATGATTTTGAAGTTCTTTTCCTGCACACTGCGAATATTGCTTGCAGATGGCGTACAACCTACGAAGGCGAAATATCGCGGAGATCCTACGTGAAGAAGACGAAAATGAGGAGTATGTCGATGCTCAAGCATCTGATTCAGAAGAGTAGGTCGTGGGATCAATTCTAGATTGCCAATGAAAAAGTGCTTAGATGGACTTGTTCTGCACTTGATAACGCCCTTACTGGAAAAGCGTTATGAGGTCCCCTCACTTCAATCATATCTGAAGGCAGGCATTGGGTCAATTTTGAAGAAACACGTTGAACCTCAGGCTCTTCGTGAAGATGTGAGGCCTGAATTTGATAAAAAAAAGCGCTGTATGCTATGCCCAAGAGTGGGGGATCGAAAAAGTAAGATGAAATGCCCGTCTTGCCTTCGCCCCATGTGCGATGACCATCGAGTTTGGCTATGCAACGATTGTGGCGGTACAATATGACTTTTTATAAAATTTTGGACTTTGTAAGACTGTTTTATACTTTTTATATCTTATTCCAATAAAGATTGATGCAAAAATAGTCTTTGCCAATTGTTTATACCCCTCAAATGCCCCATGAAGAGTGATTACCTGACTATGTTCCAATTTCCGAATTTTACGTTTTTTCCCCTCAGTAATTCTTCGGAATAAATATATTTTTTTTCAGATTCGTGAATGATATCAATCTTACCTATCACTGTAGTATCTCCTGCGTAGAATCGCACAAGAATTTTTGAAAAAGGTCAAATATTGACGAAATGGCGAATTTTTTCCGTAAAATTGCCGATTTTTGCACTAGTTTTGTAAATTACCAAAATTATAGAACAATACGTCAAAAAACTTGATGAAACCTATCAGATACTTTGATCATGATGATAATGTTCACGTCCGTGCAAGATTTGAATCGATATCCCCATTTACGCGTGAATAATGAGCTAATTTCTGCGTGGGGTCCAATGGACCCCCTGTGGGGGCAACGTCATTTTCCGGAGGTGTGGGGGCAACGGGTTAAATGGGATCACATTTGGCTGCTTCTCAGTCCACGAAACCATGTCCCAATCTATCTCTTTTGGCTAAGAAGTTTTGAAAATATACCTAGATAAACCCTGAAATCCGCAACTTAGTTGGGTCCTCTCAAAAATGATAAAAATTACACAGCTCTACCGCAATTTCATCAACACCAGACCAACCGAAATCCATGTTTTTATTCTACAGATGGAGAACTGCGCTTACGAGGATGAGGCGAACAAATCAGCACACGAAGACGTCATCCTTTGTTCCGAACAGAATCAACAACATTCTCGAAGTGCTCATGATGACCAAGGATCTCAACAAGTCGACCCGAATACTCTACCAAATGCTCCGATCGTTTTCTTCTCCCATGAAACTGAGCATCAGTCTCAGGAACATCGACATCATGACGTCAACTCGAGGCAACGTCAACAACAGCAGCAGTTTTGTTCTGAAGGTCACGTGTACGAAGACATCCTATACAATTTTAGAAGAGTGGAGACTACTCCTGAAATAGGTTGTTTTAAGAGAAACCTGACTCTGCCTTTGAGACGTGAATGCAATATTCCTAGTAGAGGTCTACGGTCATCTGTAAACATCAATAGAGAACAGAAGCAAAAAATGAGCAATAATAGAGCGTCGTCGCTCAAGGCAGACCAGCCCGTTTGTACTGAGCTCGATGACATCAATTCTCTTAAAAACTGGTAAGGATTTGTTCGACTTCAGTATGATATTGAGACTTCATTCTAATCATCTATTACCTCGGACACTGGAAGAAAAGAGCGATAGTCCCATTTCCCGCTATCTGAATATGACTCAATTTAATGTTGAAATGATGCCTGTACCATTCTTCCAAATGTATGGGCATGAATAGTTTTTTGGGGGGGGGGGGCTGGTAGGTACGCCACAATGTATGGTTTAATGATATTCACGTAGTAATGAGAGTAACGAGATAGTTTGTTTGAAAAGTGAACTGGGTGGAAATGGCAATCAATGGGTTTTCTTCCCGTTCGCGGCAAAATCCAGCGATTCCAATTCCCATTCAGTTGACGTAGAGTTAACAAACTATCTCGTCACTCTCATTGCTACGTGAATGTCATTAAACGATACATCATTTTTAGATTACAATCTATGATAGTAAGGTTAGTAAGCAGAAATGGCGATAATTGACCTTTTCTTACCGCGCCCGAGGGAATTAATGATTAGAATAAGGTCCCAGGAGAGGTTCTTGCGAATCTTTCAGAGAAAATTTACACACAACTTCGGTCAACAGTATGGAGTTGTTCATGACGATCTTATGCGTTATAACCGTGGAAAAACTGTACGATCTGTAATCAGTTTTCTTTCAATTTTCATTACAAAAGATCAAAGTCAGGAACGAAGTTCAAAGCCATAGCCAGAAGAACGAGCTGTCCATCTTCGCAAGAATTTTGAAATTTATATTAAATTTTGAAGGGTCCAAAGAACTTGGGATCAAACTATCCCATCAAAGAATTTTCCGATGCTCAAACGGCATATTTTCGTAAGAAAATTATCAGATGAAGTTTCACGATGGAGTCAGGAGTGCGCAAGGAGCAGTCTCTGTTGCACATTCATACGTAAAGGTATAATGGAACACTAATCGACATGACAAATAGATATCAGCCTCGTTATTATTCAATGAATTGATCATTTCACATGCATCATCACGCTGGATGGCAACCTGAGATAGTGTAACGTCTTGAAATTTTTATTTTCATGGTTATTCGTCATTGACATGTTGTTTCTACATCACGGTTTCCATTTTATTCACAATATAACATAGAAAAGTATCGTAATTATTGAAAAAAATTCGAACGTTTTACAAATAATACAGGATAATATTTTTCAATACAATTATATAACAAACACTTTAATGTCATCCAGATGGTTCTCAAAACTTATTAAAATAGATTTTGATATAAAATATTCATATTTTATTCATCTGCACGATGAACTAATCAGACAGAACTCCATATCCGCAGGCTCCTTGCATGCTCGCAATTTTTTCGCATTATCACCGCTTTTCTAGGAATATTTTAGTACCGAGAATATAATCATTTCGATTATGGTTATTCAAATTTTCTATCAAACAGGTCAAAAATTCTGCTCAACGAATTCTGTGTTGCACCAAGAAGTAGCAAGAAAGTTACATATAACTGCTAGTCGTCACCACGAGTTACTTTTTTTCAGGATGCTACACTTTTTACCATTACTGTCGCATTTAGCCCAGACTAGTTTATACTTCTTTCCACTGTCGTCTACTGACATTTCATCCTCGGGGGGTGGACTGGGTCGAACTGTTACATTCTCAGTGCCTAATATCCTTTTCTTTTGATTTATTCTGTATAAGCGAGGGTATTCTTCCACATCAACGGGTATCAGAATCCGTGTTACAGCGTAACATTCTGTAAAACATGACATTCGATATTATCATGTCCATGCATTTTTATTACAAAATAAATTCCTTTGCTAGTCAATTCTTTGATGGGCCGATATTAATTTCCATCAGTGATCTCGCGAATATTGATATTAGTAGTTTTTTTTATACAATCTGTTACAGAAGGTGTGTACATAATAATATAACCGGGGGGTAGCAAAAAAATTGTAAATTTTATTCGTGCATTTCAAATTTTTTGTAAACCCTCGTGGTTCTTGTAACTCTTCAGCAAAGTATGGCATTTGAGTGTAACGTTGGACGTGTAATAATTAGTCATCTTCTGCTGTTTAGTTTCGCGTCCGCGAGGCTGGACCTCGCGCGCGCGAGAATCTCTATCCGGCAACGTGCTGATTCGCGTACGCGGATACAGGGATCCCCCGAGCTCGCGAGTCATCATTACGTTCGCGTACGCGAGTCTCGGATTGCTCGCGTACGCGAGGGATTCCTGTATCTGCGTACGCGAATCAGCACGCTGCCGGATAGAGATTCTCGCGCGCGCGAGGTCCAGCCTCGCGTACGCGAAACTAAACAGCAGAAGAAAACTAATCATTACACGTCTAGCGTTACACTCAAATCCATACTTTGCGTGAGCGTTACAAAAACTTCGAGGGCAAAAAAAAAATTTGAAATGCACGAATAAAATTTACAATTTTTTTGCTACACCCCGGTTACAGTATGTACACACCTTCTGAAACAGATTGTATAGCTAGACACGGTTATTTTTCACGGATTTCTCTCATATCACACTTTAATTCATTCACTATTTAATTCATCGTTTTCAAAAATTATCATGATATAAATTAATTGCTTGATATCAAGCAGCTCATGGACGAGTAAAGAATTGAAAGAGGAGATACACGGAATATTTCAGAATCAACTTCCAATTTCTCTTCAGTTTGGCTCGGAAAAAATATGAAAGTTTACATTGTTTGGAAACTCACCTGAAGCTAAGACGCAGACGACAAGAAAAATAAGCAAGCACGAGTTCTTCATGATGAGGTTGATTCTCTGATGATATTTAACTTGTTCAATACTGTGTGATCTTTAAAGAGACGGTTTCGTTTATGATACACAGGCGCTACCTGAGCCGTGTTATATAGCAGTCGAAATGTCTTCAATTCTAACACACTTCAATGCCAATGTGTTACAAGTAATAAGATGAGCTCAATTCAATGCTTCGATACTGTTTCAAGATTCTTCGTATTAAGCTGTCACACCTAACGCGTAAAATTTGGTAACAATGCGATATCGAGAACTGTTTGTTATTGTGTTATTGATTGAGAGCGAGGGCACGGGAAAATGAATAATAGTTGTACGGCGCCATCGATGCTGTCGTTATGTTGAAAAAATAGTTCTTGGTTCCAAAATTCTAGAACTTCCCGAATGGATTCTGATTTTATCGTTCGGATGATTCTAGATCTTTTCATTCATCAAAGATGAATTCACCAATGAATGAAATCTTCCAGGAAAAATGTGGTTTCGTGATAGAATGAGAATAGAACCGCACATAATGGCGATTGCACATTATATAAAAGTGGATTTTGAAACACGTGAAATTCTCATCAAAGTGGCCCATGTCAATATAGTCTCCAATACGGTGTTGTTAATTCATGATCTTTTATCTTTTCATCCCAAAAATAACTATTGAAAGTAACTCACATCACCACTTCTTTATTTACCGAGATGAGATGAAATATTGTTTGTATTATTGAAAACATAGAATCGTTTACGAGCGGCTCCTTCACTATATTTCGGTGTACACGGAAAGAAAACCCTTGCTAAAGGACAATGCCGAAATTGAACGGGCGGAAAAATATGAATATAATATAGGAAATATGAATATAGGAATAGATATGAATATAGGAAATCTCCTAGCCTGCATCGTCCATCGATCCTGGCCAGGGACTAGGTGTCATGGGGCATAATAAATAGAATAGGCATAAACCAATAAAAAAACATCGATGATTTTGTCAGGCTTATATAGAATTGATAAAGTACCAAAATTTTGACAGTGCGATCCAAGGTATGATTCTTGCTACCGCGGTTGTGAAGCATGTATGTAATGTAAGTCGACGATCTTATAAAATTTTCATTTTCTAATCTACTTCAAATGATTATATTATCAACACCTTTGGCTATTTCAAAGCGCGTGAGTTTCATAGAAATCGATTCTAAATCAAACATCATCTATGTTTCAATTGCGTGAGTTTTCAGACTATAGGTACGAGAATAATTGAAAAGTCTAGACATGCGTTATAATTTTCCAGATGATTCTATTTCATGTTATCGAAATGATGAAATGTACATGATCAGAACGAAAAAAAAACTGCGTCTTAAGATGTTCTATGGGTGATAAACAAACTACGCTCATGATAAAACATTCGGTGATGATTTTTGGATAATAACTTTGAATCATGCGTGGAAAATTCCTTGTTCAACACGAGGTCAGGAAATCAAGCGTATCATTTCAACAGACATATTGTCAATACATACTGATGTGAGAGAATTTGAGATACACAATACTATCATCAATCCAAAACCAATTTCACAATTCTATGGAAGCCATCCAGATTCTCCGAAATACCGGTTCTGAGAGTCAGATATCTCTTTCAAATGATTTGAGTGAAATTCCTTTTGAGAAAAAAATGTTGTGCGCTCAAAAGAGTGTTTTGCGCCATTAGATACTCAAGGCAGAGTTCATTTAGTAGATACAAAATTACAATTATTAGAACTGTATAACGAAAAATCAAATCATCGCTCTTGACAATTCTAACTAACTGTATAACCTGAGGGGAGGGTATCACAATTGAACTCCTCCCCGACCCCTTCCCTTATTCACTACTGAATTTAACTATACTAAAGTAGTAACATGGAACAAAACCCGAGGATCTCTTGATCAATGTGAATGCAAGTTCTTAGAAAAACAATGTTCCCCGAATCGCTTATGTTTGGTCTCGATAACCAGTTCAATAAGAAAAAGGCTGTATACTCACGTGGGCCTAATAAGAAAAGTTCGACCATCTTAATTCTGAGATGCTGAAGATCCTGATGTTTGATGATGATTGTACTCAGAAATTAATCAAATATTCATGAATAATGTGTGCTTCGAAGGATTAATTCAGTGTCGAAGTCAACCCATTTATCTCCAAAAAGTAAGATGAAGTACTACAAAAAATGTTCTGACTTCTGATGAGATGGTAATTTTTTTCAATACTCTGGCACAAAGCCAAATCCGCTATTTGTCAAACCCACAGTAGCGAAATTCAGAAAGCGTTATCTTAGATTTCGGGTCGTTTTGTATAGCTTTGGAATGAAAATAAATAAAAGTGCGAAATAAAGAACTAATGCGGTCGTGGGTTCCTTCCCTTTGCGCAATATTCATAACACGAAATCTCAAAAGTTTATTGAACGAGTGCATAACAATAGAAAATCTGATTTGCTGGTTGTAAACAATCTTTATTCATCTAATTTTTTTCCAGGGAGAGCGGACGCGATGAAAGCCTATGCAGTGGATCGGTCAGCTCATCAGAACGACCGAATCGTCGGCGTCGCAAACGAGATTGTAAACACTGTAGAAATAAAACTGCATCTACAGCTACGATAATATCACCCAAACCGACACAAGACAATTATCAAATTCAAGAATGTCAACTATATGGTCAAATGGAACCGCAGTTAGACCAGTTGCATAACCAGAGTTCACAGTTGGATCTTGAACCTTATAAACTGGATAAACAGTATGTACCATTTGCAAATGATCACAATGCACCACCATTAGTTTATGCCATTGGATGCAATGCTGCAGACTGTACAGCCGACCTTGGTGAGTTTCTGATAATTTTGTCCGTGGCATTAGTTAATGATGAATATGAAGTCAAGAAATCTGGATTTCTGCGGATATTCTGCCGGGAAGTATGTTTTGTATCGAGGTTTTCATTTGTACGTAATTTTAATAGCTTCAATAATCAATCAGAGATAACTTCTTTACTGGTAACGGTCTTGGGGAGATTGGCCGTTTGTTGAAAATTATTGGTTGAGAGATAATGATAATGTGAACTCTCCCTTTGCCCGCTCACTAACAGTGTCCACACATGTAAACATGGCCGAATACTAACATTGTGACAACTTTTAAGGCGATGCGGTCACCGTGCACCGTGTATATTCGCACTTTTCTCCGATATTCTTGCGATTTGGACTAAACGACGAGAAGACGAATACTTATCACCATCTAACTCGAGTTCGTCTTCTCGTCGGTTTGCTCAAATTGCAAGAATATCGGAGAAAAGTGGAAATAACTCGAGCGCAGGCACCTCCTAACCTATAATATAGGCACATTGTAATTCTCACATTTATCATATTTTCTTACGATTTGAGCTAAACGACGAGAAGACGAACTCAAGTTAGATGATAATAAGTATTCGTCTTCTCGTCGTTTAGCCCAAATCGCAAGAGAATTGGATGAAAGTGCGAATAACTTTCAGCGTGCACGGTGACCGTATCGCCTTAATTGAGGCGTGGTAGAGATCTGAAGAAATTCTCAAAAGTTTCAGGCAATGATGCCAGAATAATATTCAGATAGCAACGAAGCCTCTATATGCTCCTTTTGGAGAGAAATGGAAGGAACTATAAAAATTTTCAATTTCATAATTTCGCCATTTTTTTGTCATTTGGCACCTAGTTATTCACTTGTTTCGTATCAGAACATTTTTCCGAGGCTAGGATAGTGGTTCAGATTAGATGAATTAATGAACACCTCCAATATTAGTGGACACCTTTTAATGACGGACATAATTTTCGACCGGCAGAAACATAACCGCAGAAAATGTACCTCTGATTACTGGACACCTCCGGATAGCGGACACTTTTGATGCGACCAAAGGTGTCCGCTACTACGAAATTTTACTGGTATTACCTTTATTCCTTTTCGCCAATTTTTAAGCCAACGATTCTCAAATACCGACCGAACAACTCAAAATTTAGAGGAAGTAAAATTCTCCGTATCCGATGGCTCTTTAATGGTAACAAACTTCAACCCATTTCACAAAAGTATTTAAAGAGTTCAGGAATATCTTGGCAATATTAAAATATGGAAAAAATAGGTGGCGTAGACTAACCCTCGACGATACCTACGTTTTCCAGAATATTCAAAAAGATTTCTCCATTTTTCGGGTTCGCATAAGTAAGAAATCGCCGAGAATATCCAGTTCAATACAAAATCGCCCCTAGTATCGGAAACTACTATTATTCAATTAGAATGTGTTTCTAGGTCGAGAAAAATGGTGAAACATTCTCGTTCATTATTTTTTTCTCTCGCATAAACCCATATTGATACCCCATAGTGTTCCATTTTATTCCTTGTAGTGACAGAGATTTTCCAGATTTTTTCAGAGTTTTTGTTGCATTGCAAAAAAAATATCACGAATCATTGGAAATAGATAATGTTCCCATGGAGGGGACAAATCAGTGAACGGAATAATATTGCATTGAGTAAAACCCGAAGTAAAACCGGGGCCGAACATTTTTCATTCGACTAATCTCCAAAACCTTCAAATTTCGATTTTTAAAGTTGCAGATGTCAATTAATCTGATGCAATTTTAGATTTTATATGCAGATTTTATATGCAGATTTTATGAATCACCATTTTGTGAAAAATGAAGGCTAACATTGGAGTGTACCCAACATGGCCCTATGTGGTTATCTCAAAAGGATGTGCGACATGACTACAGTAAAACCTGTCTAATTCGGGCACCTCCGGTTCCAGTCCGACGCGCCCATAATAGGCAGGTGCCGGAATTATAGGGTCTGATTCAAAATTATAGAAATTACAAGTTTCGAGAGAACTTATTTTAAACCATACAATTCTGGAATAAGTGAAATACATTAATGAGAACTCAGAACTCTCATATGTTGAATGTCAAGATTCATAATTATTCAAATTCGGGATTTTAAAATTCGGTATGATAGTGATTCAGGAATCCAAGATCCGGAACATACTCAGATCGAGGGTCTGCATACTCAGAACTTTGAATTTGAAAATCTCAAAGGTTGACGGATCTCTAGGAAAGGCTCAAAAATACCCTTGGTCAAAGTAAACATCTTATACTCCAGAACTCAAGGTCAGTGACTTAATAGCTGTGGATGATCACAAATTAGCTGTTGTGAATTTTAGAATCGAACAACACGGATGTCGAAATTATACCCTCAATTGACTCATTATAATCTTTCGTTAAATATTTGAATATGTAGTTTAATAATAATCTTCTCGATTCGTCAAACTGACGCAAAATTTAGAAGATTGATGATCTTTGCTTTTCTCAATAAGGAAAAGTCTCTCTCAAGCTCATTTTGAGTTTGACATAAGTTTTCGACATGCATACTTAGCTAATTCGCCAACTGGAGTGGGTGCCCTGAATTCACAGGTTCCTTTAACATGTGACATCATATGTTCGAGATCTCGAAAACCGTCCATAGTAGGGAGGTGCCCAAATTTTAGAGGTGCCCAAATTATAGAGAAAGAATACCGTTTGCGCTTATGGAATGAAATTCGGTTCCACGGGAAAGCGCCCGTAATCGGGAGGTGCCCGAATTTTGGAGGTGCCCATAGAGACAGGTTTTACTGTATTTTGATCGTACTCAGAACGTGTTTCTTACGACGAAATAAGACGGAAATAATGATTTCGTCCGATTAAAAAGTTGGAAACGGTTTTGGGCACTTTACCGCCGACTACTTACATTGTTTTAAAGATGGGGGCTTGTTGGGTACACTCTTTCGCTAACTCGCAAAAAATCACTTTCTGGAAAATTGAGATAGCTCGGCTTTAGTTTATCACAGTTACTTAGTTTATCCTACTTTAGCTCATTTCAAAGTTCTTGAAACAAGCTTTAAAATGAATACGCTTATCTTAGTTTCTGTGCTCTTTACTGAGACTGAACATCTCGCTGAACATGGAATTCGTACTCATTTGTGGTTTTCTTTGACTAGCCTGTGCGAAGTGATTTCGTAGAAGACATTCAGCTCATGCGTTCTTCGCGATCATGAGTAACGAATAACGAAGTACAATGATTATGTCTCTTAACTGCAATTTATTAGAAATATCAACTCATTGAAAGAGCAAACCCCAAGATAAGAGTATTGTATTGAAGAAATGAATAATGGCAAATTTACGTTTGCGTATCAAGAAGCCATATGTGTATCAGATAGTGATGTCTCACAATGGGTGGTTGACACGTTCCTGCAAAACTCAAACAATAACAAATGCATGTGTTCTAATAATGCGTGTGGTTTCAATATGCTATGATATGTACTACATACAACAGGAGTTTGAATACATTAACCCTTTCAAATAATCGAGTAAACACGAGCGTATGTATTTGTAGTGAGTGTTGAATGGACTATTATCAGAGAATATTAGTTTTATAGAACCAATACCTATGGCTCACGAATACTCAATCAAACAATTTGAGCTTACTCGCCTATTACATATCTACCCGCGTAAAAAAACGATTCGGTTTGGCTCTTGTTTGGGAAATGTTTTCTCCTCTCAAACATTGGCCCAAACTTAAAAAATGAGACAACCCCAAACTTGGTGATAATGATCAAGTTTGGCGTACAAAGATGTGGACAACTTCGTGAAAGTTTCTCACAAGTTTGGGGAAATTTTGGGAGATGAAAAACCAAACTTGGCCTTCAAGATCGGTCGTGGCGTACAAACTTGCGGCCAACTTCTCCAAACTTGTCCGCAAGTTTGGGAAAACTTTGGGAAACGAAAATGAAGAGAGACGGTTGGCGAGTGAGGTGGTTCAATGGTGCGTTCGGTTTTGCAAATTTGCCGAAGCTTCCCGTTCAATCTCCAACCATAGTCGCGGCATGGCAGGTCCACCGAATTCAAGAGCTCCTCAAGATGTGCAATTGATCTGAAACACAAAAGAAAATTCTTCCACAAAGTATCGTGTCATTCTCTCTCGATTGCGGATATCTCTATCTAATAAGAATTTGAATAGAGATTTTCCAAAAGAGCCTCAAAGAATGAGGTTACGTTTTTCGAGACAGATCCGCTGAAATTGCGTCAACACTGAAATACTGATCTGAAACAAAATCCTGCTGGCCGATAGTGTCGCTCAGGCCCTGCCATTCCTGTTACGAGCGCCCGAGTGATTTTTCTCGAGTTATTTTTGAAGAATGTTTATCCGCGGGACAGGAATGGCAGGGCCTGAGCGACACTATCGGCCAGCAGGATTTTGTTTCAGATCAGTATTTCAGTGTTGACGCAATTTTAGCGGATCTGTCTCGAAAAACGTAACCTCATTCTTTGAGGCTCTTTTGGAAAATCTCTATTCAAATTCTTATTAGATAGAGATATCCGCAATCGAGAGAGAATGACACGATACTTTGTGGAAGAATTTTCTTTTGTGTTTCAGATCAATTGCACAGCTTGAGGAGCTCTTGAATTCGGTGGACCTGCCATGCCGCGACTATGGTTGAAGATTGAACGGGAAGCTTCGGCAAATTTGCAAAACCGAACGCCCCATTGAACCACCTCACTCGCCAACCGTCTCTCTTCATTTTTGTTTCCCAAAGTTTTCCCAAACTTGCGGACAAGTTTGGAGAACTTGGCCGCAAGTTTGTACGCCACGACCGATCGTGAAGGCCAAGTTTGGTTTTTCATCTCCCAAAATTTCCCCAAACTTGTGAGAAACTTCCAGGAAGTTGTCCGTATCTTTGTACGCCAAATTTGATCGTTATGACCAAGTTTAGGGTTGTCTCATTTTTTAAGTTTGGGCCAATGTTTGGGAGGGGAAAACATTTCCCAAACAAGAGCCAAACCAAATTATTTTTACGCGTATATGTATGTACAATATTCAGCAAAATGGATGAATTGTAAATGGTGAGCAATTCGAACAGGAAACCATATGTAAAACATACGACTCCATGAACATATATGATCATGGAATCTGAGAATTCGATGGTCATATATGATCATACGTAAAACCGCTTTTATCGTTTTATTTTTATTCCAGAATGTTGTGATATAGTGGTTCAAACTTATTCTAACATCAATACGTCATGACACTGATCATATACTACTGAAAAAAATCTTCCCAGGAGTCGGTGTCAAGTTCCCAAAAACTGACATTTCGACGAAAAATGATATTTGATGTGGATTTTTTCTTTTCAGTACTTCAAATGTTCAAAACCTGAGAATGACTTCGGGAAAAATTTTTCTGAGTAATATTCGATCACCACCGTAAAGTATTGATGTTGTAAATTAGTATATGACACCTTTCCGGAATGAGAATGACAAATTTCGAAACCGATTTTAATTATGATCATAATTGGAATCTTATGTTCTACATGGGATACACGTACTAGAAATAATTGGGCCAAATTTTTTTCTTCTCCATCCGTTTCGATATCCTATAAATCGAAATCGATCGACAAACATATTCATTGGCAAAAATTCCTCCGATTTTGGTGGGCAGATGGAAAATTCCTCTATGAATTCCTTTTAGACAAATTTTTATAATCATCTCCAACAAAATTGCCATAACTCAGTTACGAGGTGGACAGGGGCAGACGATTCAGCAGATTCTGTAGATGAAATAAGAGCCATAAAGAGTCGCTGATAGATTCGTATACATAACCTAATTTTTAAAATTCTCCTTAGACATATGATCTTAGTGTAACGAGAAATATTTTTTCCCCAAATCGGGCTATTATTATCCACAAATAGTTGGATAATAGTCATTCCCTTCGATATCGCGTACATACATCTGTGCTTGTGCAAAGCATCTCAATTTCATCATTTCTGTAAATATGAACGAATCAACTCCAATCATGCTATCTCAAAATGGAAGAATTTCACAAATCTGTTTTAAATATCAATCCCAAGTGAGTGCTTAGGCCACACATGTCCACGTGGTTCTGAAAGTACAGTTGTAAATAAAATATTTGAATGGATCAAGTAGATATAATTTGGTTCTGAAAAAGTATTACAAAGGCTCGTTGATTTACGTTCATGGCTCATACAGTTGGAACAACTCGATCAACACTTGAGGTTCTTGGCTACTGATCGGGCTGTTGGGTGGATAATCAAATATTCCGAAAAATTTACATGTCTGATTGTTTTAACAAGTTTCGTTATATGTCGTGGAAATTATCGAATACGTTGCTTGTTGCGTTGAAAATCATGCACAAAGTCATACTTGTATAAAATGCGAGGGGCTGTCGATCGAGATCGTTGCTTATCGTACATACAATGTCTTATTGTGATCAATCAGATTCCCGTCAATCGACCTAAAATTCCATGCCATCTCATGAAAGTCAATGAGTTCATTAATTATAATATACTATTTACTATGCATACGAGAGTCATGAAAAACATCGCCAATGATTCGTCACAGCTCTTTAATCAAAATCTTGCATATCATGATGAGTATAAGCGTGATGGAATGGTCCACCAAAATTTCGAATCAGGACCAAATAATGTTAAAGGACAAAAATGAGAACCAAATGTTACACCGTGAATTGATCCCGATTCAATTCAATTCAATCTGAATCTGATTCAATTTTTTAATGTAAGTTTCACATCCCAGTCTTGAGGGATTTTGATTGGGATACTTGGGAGGTAGCATCTCGAGATGGAGCTATTTTTTGAAAAATGACCGTCAGTTTGACCTGGGAAACCAAATTTTGTATCGCAAACATTTTTGAGGCAGCAAAATACTGCTGGAAACAGTAACAACGCTATTTGAACTATAAGACAATCATCAACAATATGATCGGTAGCCATATAGGAATCGGTGTAACCATATCTTCGAATATTATATTGACCAAACCATATTTTTTCTGACCATTTGACTGATGTAGCTAATGGAGTCGACTGCGGGAACACTGTGGAGGACACAGACACTATCTCACTCCATGTTGCACACTTGCAGCAACAACAACATCAGCAGCAAATTCCACAAACATCGGTCGAGAGAAGTGTCATAGGGTCAACGAAGAAGGGTCGAATCAGAGCAGCTGGTATGAAAGTGAACTCGATTTACGCACCTGAACACTGGCAGCACAATGAAATGAAAGAGACAAGTTGCAGCCTGATTTTTGATGATCACACGATCCAAGACTGTGATTCATCTTTCCAGGTAATGATACACAGTTATGCTGTAGAACATTGTAAAAATTCTCTCGACATGAACCAACTTGTTCATAATATAAACTCGTAACACTGAATACTGCACGGTACTTGGAGTGGATCTTATAATTACTCATGCTATTACGGCAATGTTCCCTGCATCTTCCAAGCCAAAGATTCATGTAGAATCAGTTCCTCCTTGAACAGCTTCTGCTACCCTGTCGTGTGGATTTGAGTAGACTCTACTGCCTGGGTAGCTTCTTCAATCATTGGATTGGGATTCTCAGCTCCTGGTCGATACTGATAATTGAATGTAGAGAAGGTAAACCAAATACAATTCTTACAAAATTTTGAGATGAATCCATTTAACCTGATATTCTAAATTTCTATATCTTGTGCAAAGATGAAGGAGATTTCTAATAGGCAAAATGACCAATCGTTTACCTCCGATTCTAATAAAGAACATTGTACTTATCATGGGCCACAAGATTATAGTATAGAGGAAGTATCAATTTCCGTCGTCTGATCTAATCCGTAAGGAAGCAGGCAAGATAATACGGGAGTTCCCAACAACTGTTCATGGATATAGGAATGACATATTTGTACACCAGTAAAAGCTTTGATCTTGATGGTGATATGCCTCAACCTTGAAAAGACATAGTTCAACACATGTATCGATTCAAATTCTATCAAACTAAGATTAATAGACGAAATGATCTCTCATCGATTCCATCGGCGATGAGACATGTAAACAGACTGCGACGGTATTTTTGGAGACAGTTCTCACTGAAATATAGCTTGACCAGTTTCCAAGGATGAACCGTGAACTATTTATTACCTAAAACTACTAATGAGTATTTCGAAAACTCTTTAATGCTCAAAATGGTTCATTGCCTTCTTAATTCATGTCAGTCGAAATTAGTGAATGATCGTATACGATTGTAACAAAATTAGCGGATTGACTTGTAAAGTAAGGTATATACCACAGGAGTGTCTTGCGCATCCTAAATATTGCTACTTACACACAATGAGCCTCAACTGCCCATACAAAAGTATCGAGCTGCGAAAAAATTTCTCGCAGGGCCGTTCATTTGAGGAATCTAATCAGCATAAAAGTTGTATGAAATAAGATGATCGAGAAGCCAAAGTTCATCAGCGCAGCACAAAATCAGCAGTCTCATCATAACATAATCGCGAGTTGAATGGGCTCAAGTCATGCTCAATAAGCGGTACAGCGTTGAGCCTGCATGTCACCAGCCAGCCCAACATTTGAACCAGTCGATACTTTCGCGCGCCTTGAGGGGAGTGGTTCACGCAATGGCCGCCAGATGCTCAATGCCAAATCGACTCCACGCTGCTTGATAGGGGCTCTCGCTCTCGCAAGTGAATCGGCGTGCTTGTTCATACAGAACGGGGTCCCAGAGCGTGTGCAAGCATACTTACCTGGCGCAGGGGTTACCGTGATCATGAAGGCGGTTCCCCCAGGGCGAGGCCCTTCCATTGCACTACGGTTGGGTTGACCCTTGCGAATATCCCTAATGTGGATATCTCGGGCGTAAAATTTTTGGTAGTCGGGACTGCGTTCGCGCTATCCCGGATCATACAATGAAAGTCAAGCAGCCAGCGGCTCCACGTCACTCGTGGACCACTGGAGGCCACCGCACATGTATTCCTGAGTAGCGATCATCCTAAGTACGTGTACGATAAGGTTCACAGCACGAGGCACGCCGGTGTAACCTTGCATAACATCCTTCCCGGGGACATTGGTGATAATGAAACACTTATAGGTCGGTACCGGGCCGCCCCTCCGGGCGACTCGCCAATTTGATAAGTATACTCGGAAAATGTTCAACTAATCATCTATCGTTTCTGAAAATTATTTTAGCGATTTAATGCAGAAAACAATTTGGTTAAATTTAGATTCTAGTTCAAGCCCAAGCACGTTGAGGGATTGAATTTCTCTCCAAAAAGTGATTCTGGTGAGAGAAACTGGCTAAACACTGTACAAAAGGACGTTTTTGAGCTTGAACGATAGGTGGTACATCCGATAATTGGAAGAAACAAGAATTGTTACAAAATTGGTACGTGGCGTGAATGAATAATGAATCATGCAATTCTCACGCCTTTTGTCATTTTTTTATTATCCCTCATCAAAATCAAAATCGACGTGGTTTAAAAAAACTCGCTAAAACTGTTCATGATAGGCTCAAAAGTTTCACTATGAGATTGAATGAATTTGGAGGAGAAAAGGTCTCTTCGTATTTTTTCCTAGGTTAATCACACCCGAGTAATGAAAATGGCCAATTTCGCGACTCTTGACCCTGAATGCATTCATGAAAGCGCCGCATTGAGGATGGAAAGTTACGAAATTAGCCGTCGTCATTACTCGAAAACGATCAAACCTAGAGAAAAATGTCAAGAGACCTTTTCTGCTTCCCAAATTCACTCAAAGGAGTTGGGAAAAAAGGTTGAGCCTATTGTAAACGATTCTAGCAAATTTGTTCTAACAAATCCGATTCAGGCTTAGATGAGAAATAACCCCGAAGAGATGCAGTTTGCGAGGAAAGGTGATCGAATCAATTTTGTAGATCTTTTGAAGACCCACGGATAATTTTTCCACAAGTTTTCCCGAATATTCGATATTTCCCGACTTATGGCGGATAACTCGAAAAATACGTGAGAAATTGCATGTTTTTTTTTTTGTTTATTCATCCCACGCCCTAATTTTTAAACAATAACTCGTATTACTATCGATCATTGCATACACTATCTGTCGTTTGAGCCCAAAGTCGTCGAGTTATGCCGAGTTTAGCCATTTGGTGATAGAGTTATATCCGGGATTGATAATGTATAATACTGGCTGTATATTCTTATATGTTTCTGTCAGTCCAAGTTTTATCCATGTAGGGGGAAGGAGGGGGTCCGCATAGACTATGTATAGTATTTGTATAGCATTAGTGTAACTCAGTGTACAGTGCACTATGCATAATTTACATTAAATTTAGAAAATGCGACATAAGGCGTGATACTATACCACACTGAGAAAAAATTCTTGGTCGTACGGCATTACGTTTTGTCGTACGACCAAAATAATATAGCGTGCTGGCCTTTATAACAGGTTATAAAGGTCTGACAACGATACCGATTTTGTTGCCGCATCAAGTCACAAGAACGATCTGGTATTGCTGTCAGAGCAAAATGAATAATGTCAATATGACTAAATAATCGTATAGCCAATAGAGATTTTGGATTGCGAGAAGCGGGCGAACAGATTTTGGTTATGATCTCGAAGGAAAACAAAAGTCGATCAAATTAAATACCTAAGTCCTCCGAAATTATTGCAATGCAAATAACGCAACCCTGCGCGATAATGTCTTGGAATGCGTGTTCCAAATTCTCATTCCTGTAGTAACCGTCAAATTTCAGAGCAAGATATCCCTGTCAAACCGTCAACTAATTGAATCATCGAGGACATAGATAGCCCGAGAATTAATGATATGATTTCATACGTTGAACGATGACGAACTAATTTTATACACCAATGCTGAATGGATAAATAGTTTGAATGTGTGGTTAGAATGAGAAGCAGGAATGCAAAGGTGGCTGAGATAATCACGCAAAATTGAGCCTTGCCATCAGACGTACACTTGAAAATATCACAATATCTTCCTAGGCCCCAAGCCTTCAACATCTCGGAGACCCAGTCACTCTCCGAGCCCCGCATCGATGCACATCCATATTTTGGAGCGACAGCAATGCACGTAGACAATATCGCGATACTCGATATATTAGTCACAAACACTTTGTAACTATTCTGTTACGAGAGCTTTCCAACTTTTTGACCAGAACGATATCGGTGGGGTTATCATGACTATCCGAAGATTTTTGAAGGTTACCGATACTAGATTGTTGTCATAACAAAACATAATGCTGTGATGGCAATACCGTATTGGTCTGACGGCAATACCAGGCAACAATACAGTTGTATTGTTCAGACGGCAATATTTTATTCTCAGTGTAGTTATCGGTAGAAATGCGAACCTTCGCCTGGCTAAGTTGGCGCAGCAAAAATCTAATATTCTCAAGCCTCACTATTATGCATGGGTTGCTGCATAGTCAGTACCTCAAATACCCCATACTATACATGGGTCAATTCGGAAATTGGAGATTGCACAGTGCCATGCGTGATCGATCAAACTCAATTGTGCGTTGCAAAGAGATTGTTCCTTGACGAGATTTATGAGGATGCAGAGATTTTTTGATCTTACGTCGCGCTGCCTTTAAACCGTGGTGCAGGGATGGAAGCGCCGGGCGATTTAAATCAATCCTCTGGAATCGAGCGATGGTCTTTCAGGGGTATGGGGTCGCATTCACTAAACCGAGGGTTAGAGTTTGATCCGCGGTTTAGGCGCTGTAGTCGCCGTGGCCAGATTATGAGTTTGGGTCTTTGGTGTTCTGCTGCGCTGGTATGATGCAGAGACTTTAGTTCATTTATTGGCCGCACCGACTAGAGCGCCTAAACCGCGGATCGACTCTAACGTCTAACCCTCGGTTTAGAAACGACTATGAATACCAGAGTGAATCCGAATCTGACATTGCCGAGCCAATAAATTGTAACGCGTGGACGGCTGCGGGATGGAGGCACGAGACAACAAATAACGAACTTATAGACCCTAGTCGTATTATGGGGTCTAAACACGGATCTGACGGATCTAATGTTGCGCAGGCTCTCAATTGTCATATATGGGCAGCTGCGGGGATGGGAGCACGGCCCCATCATAATCGGTCCTCTGAATCTGAGCGATTGTGTTTTGGAGGTACCTCGAGGTCGCTGAGCACGAATCTGACATCGCGCGGCCTCCTCATTGTAACCCATGGGTAGCTTCGTGGATGGAGACGCAGACCGATCGGAATCAATCGATGGCAGCCAAGCTAGCGTGTTCCTAGGATATTTCGGCGATGATAAACACAAACTCCTTGAGTGATATTTCAATCAGTCTAATTACGCGCAGTCTATTTGCACGCCCATCGCAGTGGCTGTCGAAGAAAATATATAAAGAATGAACACACCTCATACGAGTATTGATGAAGGCAATCACCTTGTTCTTATGATATTTTTTCAAAACAAAGGCTTGCATTGTCACACAGTACGATGCTTGTTCAGCTTACTGTGTGGATGATTGCGATAGCCATTGATTCTGTCAAAGTATTCGCCAATCGATTATTTTTAGGTAAATAAGGTGACTGTGCCTAATTTGCCCCCATTCCCTAATTTGCCCCCATTCCCTAATTTGCCCCCATTCAAGTTCTCAAATGTATGCACCCGCAGAACCTGACGAGCATTTTTTTCACGTTTGTTACGTTAAAATATGAAAAAATAAACATTCTAGACCTATCCTCTATGACCCGCGCATTTCTTACAACGAAAAATTAGTTTTCGGTACTTTTGACTTCTTTTTTGTTAGTCACTAAAAGCTATGCCAAACAAAATTGATGTGATAAATTCCAACGTACCTTAATTCATTTTCTTGGTCTTTGTCCCAACTTTAGAATGCTTTTTGCAGAATTGCAAAATTCGATTTTTAGCCAATTCTACGCTCATATTACGAGAAAAAGTGCAGTGTTCCTAATTTGCCCCTATAGTCTTTTTCCAAACTCATTCCTCGGTCCATTAAGATGCACCAATTTACCTCAAAAAGTTTTAAAGGCAGTAAAAAAAGCTACAAAATGAGCTAAAGTACGTCTTATTTCGAGGTCTGGGAGCCGAAATATCCCGATTGTACGAAAAACCCGTATAATCTCATGAAAATAGGCCTCTTTTCCCTGTGGGGGCAAATTAGGAACACTGTTGAAAACTCGCAAAAAATCTTCTTTCGCGAAAATCAAGATATGTCGGGTCCAATTTGTTGAAATTGAACGTACCTGAGTTCATTTAAAAGGTTTTGGAACAAGCTTCAAAATGAGCTAAAGTACGTTGAAAAATATAGAGATAAGTTGAAATGGCGAGCAAAACAAAAGTAGTGGGGGCAAATTAGGCACACTTACCTTATTCCTTGCTCGAATGCTCTTGCTACCGTCCACAAACCGGTTGGAGGAATTGCAGAGCAAATCAAGCCCGAGCTCCGGGTCAAGATCCTTGAAGATTTGTTTTTTCGACCCTGGAGTTGGAATCGATCCCGGATCAGACTTGTACAAGAGCATACTGCAGACAGAGAGACGTCAGGAGAGATAGCCATCTCAACGATTACAGAGTATTATACTCACAGTTTGAAGCCGAGGGTGCACCGGATCATCTCGAATTGCGAGATGAGCGGATGCTACAGATAAAATTCCACTTCCGTCTTAAAGGACGGAAGTGAAACTATACTTTTTACGAATCTTGTGACCGACTCTACAATCCTCCGCCTCCTTTCCTCTTCTTCTTGATCGATGTCGTCTTCACCAGGGTCCAGGTCTTCGCCTAGAACTTGCTCGGCAATGGCCTTGGGTGGCAAATGCTTTTGATACTTGGCATCCATCAGTGCAATTCTGGAGCAGATAACGAGCTCGCATCGATCATTCAATTAACTTGTTGTAAGTTTTCCGTAAACGAAGATATTTCGGACATCATATGCAAGAAGAAAAAAGGACATGATAATTGCTGATGGTCCTTCGACAACTTTGCCTCAACAAATCTTACATCCGCTCACCGAAGTATTTTAACATAGCAAAATTGGCGGAATACCTCGAAAGCGACGACTGCTAAAGAATTTTCAAGTTCGCTCCAGCAAATATGAAATGCAGAATTGAGATTTGACCTGGTGGTCATCTGCGAATTTCATTGCAGCAAGTTTGACAATCGAGAGTACAGCAGTTTGACATCCGATATGACAGATTATCTTAGTTCGCCCGTGCTAGCCCGACGGAACTTGCATCGCCTCGATAAGGCAAGCTCATTGCTAGATAAATCAGTTTTCTGAAATCACTAATCAAATGAGTACTCTTTTCTCTCAAATTGAATGAATCTCGCAAGATTAGCCAGATGTCTACTAGCTAGGTTGGAAATGCTGGTTGACAGAGAAGCTTTGATTACAAAAATTAAGGTAGGCGTATATCCTTCCGTTAAACATGATTGAACTCGTGGTATGTAAAGAGGGATGGAAAAGAGAATCCCCCATCCATAATAAATTTTAAGGGAGAACTGATCAATATCGCAGCAGATACTCATACGAAAGGATTGTAGATTTAGATTTTGTAATGGCTAAAATCGGAATTTTCACTGGAGCCAATGATTTTGTTGTGTCAGCAGACAGAATCAAATTTCTGTTGAAAAAGTGGGTACATGTTGTCGAAACTCCTTGGAACAGAAAAGGAGGTAACGTACAGGCTGACATCAATGGATATTATAAGCCCATTGGGGACACAAATCAATCAGAATGTTACGAAATGCACTTTCAACATCAAGAACTAAAATAACAACGAATCCATCCTTAGAAAGTGATCTGGTAATGTCCGTCGATGGAGCAGCTAAGCAATCTATATAGAATTTGTACCTTCTTTTTTTTAGAGAACTTACGGGTCATCGTCGACAGCATCTCCAAGTTGTGACAATCCGGCCAGCCTGGGATACAGTGAAAGAGATATTGGCCTAACAGGGCCCCTTCAGAAACCAAAATTGAGCTTTCACCGACATGGTTGGGGTTTTTATCTAAAATATCCGTTTCCTCACACCATGTGCACAAAGTCCACCATCTTGTTGCTCATCGTCGTGCTTACCCTTCTCGGCGTAGGTGGGGTAGCCATTTACATCGTCTTTGGTAAGTCAATTCATTCCATGACGTACCTGTAATTTGCAAAACTACCCTTTAAAGATGTCTAATTTCAATCTGGTTCATTGAATGTGAGTCGTATCTGAATTTGAATTTCGATCATTCTGCATTCCCTGGACAAATTATGTGAATATCCAGAATAGGAACAGTTGGGTACAATTTGCCAGAAAAATCCAATTTTAATGGTAATGGCGTAATCCTCTGTTTAATATGGCTCCTTTTTTGTTGATGCAAGTTCGACGACTAATTTCTCTTGCTTAGGTATCGGATTGACCTACTACCTTTATACATTCTCTATCAAAACATTCAGTTTTTCCTTTGTTTCTCTATTTTTATACAATACTCAGCAGTCTTTTCTGTAGCTTTCCAGAGATAGTAAAACCCCTACAAGACCTGCTGATTTTGGCCAACCACCTTACTCTAACTCCTCTAGTCAAGTCTACCTACGATGTAATCAAAGAATTGAAATTTGCACATGTATCTTCAATTTTTATCATCTTACTGCACTCCGATCAACACTAGTTCCAATGTTTTTTTGGAAGTTTCCACGCACAGTGGGTCTAAGATAATTTTTTCGAAGTCGTCGTCACCTAAACTCCCAGTCATCAAAACATTTTCCGGCCGATCGGCCGAGAATCTGCGTGGAGACGAATTCTGAAACGAATTTTGGTACTGATTCTGGAAACCCCCTGTGATTGATTCTCCTTTTCCGAATACTCACGGTGAACGGAATCATGATGGGATCAGAGGAATCTCACCAATTTCCGTAAATTGACCGAGTTGGCATATTTGTGACCTTGAACTTCTAACCAAATTTTGGTTGCCTCAGAACCGGAAAAGCTGCAAGTGATCCAGCAATACCTGCGCTCAGACACTGGGGGCTTCAATAACAGTGGTGAAGTAGACGGAGAAGAAACTACCGAGAACGAGATAAACTTTGGTTCGAGTAGACATACTCAAGAACTGATGTCCTCAACAGTGCGATACCTATTAACTCCGCTGCTCGAGTTTCGCGACGAACGAGAAAGTTCATCGTCCATCAATAGCAACATCGTGCCTAGTTTCAACGTCAATGAACCACCCAAGTTTCACGATACGAGGCCAAGCTCAGAACCTCCTATCAGCCCAATTACTTCTACGACCTTCGCCGGGAGGTCGGGCAACATCTCCACAGTTAGCACAAACACCACCCCGAACACTACTGCATCGATAAAGTGAGAAAAACAAATGGCCACGCTTTCCACAATATTTCAATTATTGTATTTAAGAACTCTAATTGATCCCGGTACATTTTAATCTCTTTTCCCGAGTCTCTTCATAATAATTAATCTCAGTACTCATTATTTTTACCCCGACTTTAGTAACTACTGATAAATTCAGTCTCCTACTTCATCTTGCACATTCGTAAAACGAGTCGTTAGGCGATTGAAAAGACGATCACACAGTCTATCCATTATATTATTTCTGATTTTTGAGCGTGTAGCTTACTCAGACAGAAATGCTAAGATAAGTATCATGAGGGTAACTGGACACCAATGAAGTTTTTCAATCAGTCTAAGATTCGTCCATACAATGTTTCGGGACTTGCTTTCACGGGAACCAATGTACTTTTTTCCGCTCTCATAGAATGAGCCATTTCCTGAATCATTACCTGAATTAATTGTACAATTATCTCCGAATACCAAAGCCAAATCGATACAGAACTTCATACCACTATCGCTTTTTTCAAGATCCTTCATATATTTCAGTATAACTACGAGTTTGCCTTGGGTACCGTCGGTCACCTACAGCAGCAATAGCAGCAGCAAGATCGTCGATTCCAAGAATCGTCGACCGTGTTCCATGTGCGATCCGGATGAGGTGTGTGTGGCAAAAACAGCAGACGAGTCGCCGTACTGTCAAATTCCGATGGTTTGGTCGGACAAATCAGAGTGTGGTGGCCTATGCGATCTCAGTACTCAAACGTGCCATAAGATCGACAAACTTTCGTATAGGTAACCAAAAAAAATCTGTTCTTTTACAAGTGCCCCTTTATATTTTATGGAAAAACTTCACGGCAACTGAAAGAAGAACAATCTGGATTCTCTCAGACTACAGTTTCAACAGTCATAGGAAAAATACAATAATTTGGAAAATTCGGCAATTCAAGTGGCTAGACTGATCACGCGGTACCTACCATTCGTATTTGTATGGAATATTCGTATCAACATTAGGGCAGAAGGGACAGTGTCCCGAGGCCCGAAGTAATAGTCGCGTTCAGTTAAAGTTTAGTTTAGGCCGGGGCGCCACAATCATGTTTATCTCAGGCTTATCTTTGACTAAACGCGACTATTACTTCGGGTCCTACACTCGTTCGATAAATTGTAAATAAAGTAAGTGTACCCAACTTGCTCCCATTAAGCCATTTTCTCAACAATTCTGGTCCACCTCAACATTTTCCAACGCACTCTAGCTCACTTTGAAGCTTGTTCTGAGGCCTTCAAAATGAGCTAACAAACGTTCAATTCCAAATCACTCGAGCCAAGCCTATCTTAATTTTCCCAAAAAGTGATATCTTAGAGTTTACAAAAGGGTGTACCCACTTGCCCCTATTGAGCAATTTTACAACAACTTTGGTCTGTTCCAACATTTCCCAACGTACTTTGACTCAATTTAAAGCTTGTTATAAGACCTTTAAAATGACCTGGAGTACGTCTAATTCCGATCATCTGGAGCTGACCTATCTTGATTTTTCTGAAAAAATCGGCGGTACAGTGCATAGTATCGTTTTTATCGCCGTGCAATCACGCTTGGAGTTTTTCGTCGGTCCTTAATACTATTTCCTACCTATTGCCTATATTGACGTGATGAACATGTTCCGAGTGGTAAAAAACGTCGTACTGCACGCCTTGCCGAGACAACCGTATGGGGACATGTTGGGTACACTCTGGTGCTCGCCCTCTTATTTTACAAATCATCTCCGTGTTTTGCACAGAAAATATCTCCAAATCGTAGTTTTGCTATTCTGCAAAGAGAATTTTTGAGGTCTTGATGAAAGAAATCGAATGCGCTAAAATACGTTGAGGTTGGCTGAGTTAAAAAAATGTGGCAGTGGTTTACTGAACGCAATTTCCACGGTGATTTCTTAGCTGCGCAATCACGAAAAATGAAAAAATCACTTCATAATTTCTGGGAAACGCATAAACGGTTCGGGGTCGACCCAAACCGCTCATTTTCTCTTCTTTCAACATAACAAATGTAAAAAAAATTATGAGGGAGGTCAACGAACGTCCATTCTTGAGATCGGCATATGGGGGCAAGTTGGGTACACTTACCTTACTGATATTTCTAAGAGTTTGTGATAGATGAACTTTGAAGCATCAATTTTCATACTCTTAGGAGCTAAAACCGACGAAATAAAAGTGATTATAGCGCGAATTCATCAATTACTTTCGTTTCATTTTTTGATGGAAACCAGTCTTTACTGATATGAGTGTGGATTTTTAGCATAAGGCACTGAAGTGAGCTTTGAATGATTTGATTCATTTTGGAGTTAAAGCTATTGTTTGCCGCATATAGGTATTTCAAGCAGAAAACCAATATCTCATGTTTTATGATTGTGTTCAAGGTGTGTGGAAATGGAGCAGGTATGTCTCGATGATGAATGGACATGCCTGAATGTATTTTGTATACCTCTGGTCAAACGCTGTGATGGCCAAATGAACTGTTACGACCACTCCGACGAATTTAATTGCGGTGAGTTGAGATTTACATTGTTCTTCTCAATAACAATATCGTCATTCATTTTGAAGTCCATACTTTTTGTTACTTAGTTCCTAAATTCCATGGGTTTTGAATTTTCAAATACTATCGGGCTTGGTAGGTTGAGATTGAACTGCCAGTCATTCGAAAGAATGAAAGCCACCAGTTCACTTTTTGCATTCGAGCTCAGACTCATTGTATCAATCAATTCGGTATTAGCAGCAGTTGAAATGTTCATTCAGTGTTCTGAGTTCTTTTCTGTTTAAGAGTGAATATCAATCGATTTTTATAATTTAATCCTTTAGATTGACTTGCTTGCAGAATGATTGTAATTAATATTACTATCATTGGCTTCATTACTACTTTCAGATATTTATTCAATGAGAGGGGAGTGTCCAATTAGTATATCATCAGAAAATACCAACAAAGCCACTGAAAACCTTTTCTACTATATACTTTCCATCATATACTTCTGTATATACTTCCCATAATGCACTGATCGATCTTTTTTATTTTGTGTTTTCAACAGAATGTAATTTAGAAACACATTTCCATTGTGGTAATCAAACTTCGTGCCTCCCCCTAGCAATGAAATGTGATGGTGCTGTTGATTGTTACGACGCTTCAGACGAAGAAAATTGTTCAAATAGTGAGTTTTCTTTATAATTAAAACATTCTGATGATGAATGATCTGAAACACCAGGCGTAGTCAAGCTTCCATTATCAAATTTTTTAGATTATGGATAATCAATCACTCGAAGATTTGATCTTTGAGCCATAAAGATCATTTGAATACATTGAATTATCTTTGGTGTCCTCACGGGCACTTATAGATCCGAATTCGACCACCAATAAGGTGGCTTATTTTTCACAAACAATAAATAAGGAGGGGCAAAGGATTTGAATCATCAATCTTCACCAAAATTTTCCTACAAGTTTGTATGACATGAAATATGAAGAATTTGGCGAGTACCTCCGGCAAAAAAATCCTGTTTGGCAATACAGCCATTTCATAGCCCCTATATGTCATACAAATTTGTAAATGCTGAAGTTATGCCTCGATTTTTGCTTTTTATTTTCGGGCAAGGGGTTTGTATACCCTATTGGATCATACAAAACTACAGATACATTTTGATGAAGATTGGTTATCTGAGATCCTGGATACTCCTCTAGTGATCATTCAGTGATGCTTCATGCTTCATCGAAGATGTAATGCTGTGCAGTATGTGTATGGGAAGATAAAAATAAGAGCCACCAAGAATATTTGAGTCTGTTACGCAATTGAGGGGGTGGGTGGAAAAGGGCGTAAGCGCCATTATGCCCTTTTTCCGGACATCGCTTTTCTTGAGCCCCTATACCAAGGTCTACCACCCCGAGTACCACCCCCTGAAGTCCGTTTATCGTAAGACCTCAAAAACCGTCGGGCAGACAAAAGGGCGTAACCACCATTACGCCCTTTCATCTGCACGATAAAAGGGCGTAAGTGCAATGATAGAATGTTGAACGGGCGTAACTGCTATAATAAGATGTTAAAAGGTCGTAACTGCTGTGATAACATTTCAAAAGCAGGGTTTAATTTTTGCTCAGTCCAACAGGATTTGGAATAAGGGCTTAAGTACCTGACTGATTAGATTCAAAAGGGCGTAATTACTCTGTAACAGGGCGTAAGTGAGGGCGGATCTGGGAAAAGGGCCTAATTACCGAGGAAAAATTTTATAAAAATTCTCCAGAACCTGGAAACGTTTTTCCACCTAATATAACGATGAAAACATGTTGTTTCACCTTCAAATTGAGTGTTTTTACCCTTCCCTAAGAAAAAATTTCTCGTCATTCTCACACGACTGATGGAAGCTTTTCGTGTCCATAGAACCCTGGAGCATGAATCGAACCACCCCCTAGCAATCAGATATTTTTCAAAACATGCCCAGGAACACACTCAAAAAATTTGGTGACAATTGGACTTGATCGCGAGATTCAAATCCACTTTTTGTGAGGAAAGAAGGCCGAAATCTGACCCTGTATTCGGAAAAAGGGCGTAATTGTTTTTTTGAAATTGCTGAAAAGAGCTCGGAATCAAATTTCATCCCCTGGCTCGGGTTGGGCTATTTCGAGAATGTTATTTTCTTCGAAATAAGTCAGATCAACTCGTCCAATTATGTCTGTAGGGGTTTTTATCAAGCTTTTATTGATTTTCTCAAAATCATCGTTTTGCAATTACGCCCTTTTTCCACCCACCCCATCAATTTCAATGATCACACGTGCTCACCGTGTCATTTGATGACTTCTGTAGAGCTTGGTGTTTGGAATAAGAGAGTTTTCTTTATGAAAGCGAACAATATGGTAATTATGATTCTTCAATATTCAGAGTGCGAGTCAACGAATGAACGCATGTGTTCCAATAAGCAACAGTGCTACCTGAGAAGGCGATTTTGCGATGGTTACAAGGACTGCAATGACGGCTCCGACGAGCCTAACGGCTGTCAGCTTGGGAAGTGTAATGAGCATGAATTTACTTGTCGGTGAGTAAGTATGTACTTACATGATTCTTTTACGATTTGCATTCTTTTTTACTTTTGACGACCGATGAGTCGGAACTAAGATCAGTCAAACAGCTTTTCAACAAACTCCAATTTTGTGAAATCTTGCCAGCTCATGTGGAATAAATTAGTAGTAGTCGTTGTGTAGTACTAAAGATTATCAATAAATCTAAACCAAAGGTTTTTGCACATGGTCTGCTAATAAGTCATGACGATGAAGAGTCAAGATTCATCGTTATTCTTAGAAGATAAAAGTTTCAACAGTCCACTTCGAAACTCCAAATTCTGTCGTACTTTTTTCTCAAAACAATTCGACCGATTTGCTATACCGACGTCGTTACGCCATTCATTCAAAGTATAAGATATTGGAAAGAAACAAAAATGAAATGGGGCGCTTTTATAAATTATTATTTATGACTCTCAGCTATTCCAAGGTATCGGTCTTTCATTCGGACTAGCATCGTCTTTTCTATCTCCTCTTTTGATCATATACCATTCTTTGCGCGATATTTATTATCTCGATCTGGATTTATTGCAATAAATGAATATCATACCATTGGAAAAACAGCTGTAAAAGTAATGAAAAAAGGTACACTATATTGAGATGTGATGAAAATATTCGTATCATTCTAATTCAAGATTGCTGCGATCTGTAATGGACCAATTGTTTCCATATTGAAAAATACTACTCCTTGACCTGCATGGTGGCTAATAAGGACTCAATTTTCTCGCTCTGCTTGAAAAATAAAACCACGGACTATATCGATACGCGAATGCTGATAGAAATCCAAATCATTCGTGTCAGCTTGGTCCTCAAAATCTGCTCGACTCATGAGAAACATGTGAGAAACACGGGCGTGCAATGCCCATTTTCGCACCGGTGTCATTTAATCCCAGTCAAGTATGCAGTAATGAAGTATAATATCGCAAAGATTTATGCGCCTACGCGTCTGGAAGATCTAACCAGTTCTCTGAGGTCGCTCATCTGTCGTCGAGTGACTGCTGGACACCAACCCTATACACGATATACATCATACATGTAATGAAAAAAAAGAATAGCTGTACCCCCTCGGGCTTTTCTGCTTTCCCGCAAACTATTTTACATTCCACTGAGCTCAATGTAGATACCGAAGATTGGAAGAGTGTAATTCTGATTTTGAGACTCGGCCTTGATACCATATTGAAAACATTTTCGTACAGTAAAAATTCATGATAGAACGGTCATTGCCATCTTGTCAATTTTTTTTCAAATTGCTATCGCAATGACTCAACAAGCCCTGACCAAAATACAAACCAACAAAAGCAATGGACTCTCTTTCATTCTACCAGACTACGATTGCAATTTCCATTCCGATCGTATTGCTATTGAAGGTTTTTCGTGCTCTCTGAGCATAAAATGAATGAAAATAAGCTAATAATAATTCACTCAAAAACCATTGGAGTTCTAGATTGTGGAATGTGGCACAGAGGAGTACTTGGTGAATGCGTCGAACCTGACGCTTCCCACCTAACATTGTTTTTCTGGAAGCGTGAGGTCCGACATAAATGGAAACGTATTCCTTGTCACCCAGAACATTGTTCGAATATCATCAAAACATTTTCTTGATTTTTCAGGAATGGTAGGTGCATCGATAAGACTTTGAAGTGTAACAGTAATGACGAATGTGGGGACCGCAGCGATGAGCAACATTGCAAATTGTGAAAATGGCACATATATGTAAAACTGCTATAGTTCTGCACCTCACCATACTTGCGAATGATATGTTTTAGTACAGATCTTCACAGTATTTAAAAGAGAGACGATGCCAATCATCGTTTCATTTTTGTATTAAGTCACTTTTGGAGTCATCATTTGTAAAGCCATGTATTTTTTGAAAATTTCGAGACAGAGACAGTCGGAGATATGCCGATACTGAGATGTTACTTTGTAAGGATACATAATGTAGAGAGTACGCAATGAATTTCGTACTCGGTGAAGTGCTATAGAATGCTTAGAGAAATCCGATTATTGAGATTTCTTTATTCACACAAGACATGATTTCGTACTTGGATGTAGTTTAGAAAAATGAGCAATTGAAACCATGACAATCCTGCTCCATTGACTCGCAATACACTTTTGTAGTGAATTTTATTAACCGATTAACGCTTGAAATTACGCTTTTATGACATAATTTTGGGGCTCGCTTTTGAGTGCAAAATAACCCTCAAAAAAATTCGAAATGCATGTTCAACGTAAAATTGTCTGATTTTTCGAAGTCTAGGACGAAAATTTTCGTCTGAGCCAAACCTAGAGAGTCACATTTAATTTTTGCAAAAAATACGAAATCGCACGGAGAGCATTTGGACCCCCGAAATCGGTAGCTATGACTCTAGTTCAAAAACCGTGTCATTGGGTCCTCAAATACAAAATCTAAGGATCAGAGGAATTTAAAAATACGTATCTGGGCTCAAGATATCGACCGAAACAAAAAGTATTATTGGGACGCCTTCTCGTTATCATTAAAACCTCTCGCCCTTTTCAATCCCTATGCTGGGCATCAAAAAGCTTCTAAACATCACGTGACAAGTTTTCGACGTAAAATTGTCTGTTCTTCCAGATTTTGTGATTAGAATTAGGATTGGATAATGTTTGAAGCGAGAAAAGTCCGTATTTTCATCGAAATCTATCTTTTATAGAATAATTTTCATTTCGAATCTATTGTTATCGTGAAAATCGGTACAATGTCACTCGAGCCATCAAAATATCAAGCAGACTTCTTGTCTAAGTATAATAATATTAGTATGCATCATTAACATCTGTAACAGCACCAAACCGGACAAGCTTTCGACCGTGTAACTATCCTTCTGGACGAACAGACAGTCATACTTCGAAAACATGCTATATGATTTCTTCCCAGCAGTTCGGTGTTCAGAATTAAGACGATCAAAAGGCGTTCCAAACTCTATTTTTAAATTCGGTCGATATCTTGGTCCAAGATTCGTATTTGAAAATATTTCTGACCCATACATGTTGTTCAGGACCTAATGACACGTTTTTTTGAGCTCCCTGAGCCATAGCTATCAATTGGGAGGGGGGGGGGGTCAAAATGCCGTCCAAACACGATTAGGAGACATGTCTGTCCTAGTGCCCAGAATGGGCTACCGCGCTCAGTACGGAAATTAGTACATTACGCGTCGAGTGCTGGAAACATTTTTTCCTTCGGAAACCAAGCTGCACGTGGGCGATGGCACCGTCCAGCTTGGTTTTCCCGAAGGAAAAATGTTTCCGCACGAGACGCGTATGCAGTTTTATACGTCTGTACGCAGAAACACGCTGTTTTACGTATGGACGTATAAATACTATTATTTGCGAAAAATTTAATGTGGCTCTTCAGGATCACCTCATACGAAAATTTTCATCACATATTTCGAAAGTTTAGACAATTTTACATTGTGGGCTATTTCGCACTCAAAAGCGAGCCCCAAGATTATGTCATTAAAATGTCATTTCAGGCGTTAATGGGTTAAAAAAGAAAATAACTTCAAACATATACCTCAAGTCAATACTTACTCGCCTTTGAGATGGTTGAATTATCATAAGCTCAGTGATTCTTGCTGCTAAGGATAAGTTTCTCTTCCTACGACTTAGAATAAATTTCTTCTGATACGATCACAATGTATGTACATATGAGTAGTTCTGTGGAAACTTTAGAATAATGTTTGCCGGCTTCTACGAACTCTTGGTATTTCTTGGTGTTCTTTTTGGCGCAATCATTAGTTTTACGGTCCAGGTTTGCCCAAGAAAATTATCTTCGGAGAAGGGGCAAAAATGTCAGTTTCGTGTCACGTCGCTTTTCTTTTTTTTTTCGCATTTACGAGTAAGAAGGGCCATGGCGGGGCTCGTTTGGGATTCGGTCAGGCAAATACATCAATTAACACAGTATAAGCACCAAATTCCATCGCTATAAGAGCACAAAGACCACTTTTTGTGTGCATGGCGAGCACGTGAATCAATTGCGATTAAAATCTTACCCACTCACTTTTCTTCTATAAAAGTGTATTTGCCTCATCCCACGCCTTCCCGCGCCAAATTTTTCTCAAAGTTCATCGTCAGGTGCAACTTTGCCGTACCCCGAAGTATCGAAAAGGATTCATTTTCACACTTTAGGGGGTACTTTTTCGTGAAAATCTACTCTAGCTAAATGTCTTGGTCAGTTCGGTGTCCTACTATTGCGACCCTTCAACGCGAGGCTGCACAGGACCTAGCCAGTTTTTTAAAAGTATTTGGTAGATAAATGAGAACCCCAAAATCTCAAGATTGTAGCTTGAACCGTTTGGCCGGGAGATCAATTCTAGTGGCAAATGTGAGGTTTCGAGTCACGCTCAAAATATCAGGTTCCGTGTTAACACTACCGCGTCATTCGTGTAATTCTCATGGCCCCGACGAGTGGAAATGCTTTTATTCGCGTGTGAGTTAAATTACACTCTACATGTTCGAAAGAGTCGAAAAATACATCTTAGAACTTTCCGAAGTGAGATTTGGGCCATTTGGGGCTGGCACATTTTCGGCCTCCAAATATCAAAGTTTCAACGGAACTACTCATACATGAAGCAAGGACGCAAAATGGTGACAAATTGAAGTTACTAACTCAAGTATAAATGATTTTGAATAAAGAGAATAATTGACTTCGAATAAAGAGAACACCAATGATCTTCAAGCTTCATCAGACTATGGTTCAACCTCCACAATCCGAGTTTTCAGGAATCGGATCTCCATCTTTCGATCCGTTGAATTCTCAACTTCAGTAATGGAACGAAGATTACAACTGCATTGTAGAAAAATTGACGGCAAATCTCTATCTTTTCTGAAATGGGATATAAAAGATTCTGGCTTGGAAGCTAGAGACCGGGGTCGGATCGACAGTGCACTCACTTAACAATTTCAATCTTAGGGTACAACAAGCAAAATTTGAATTGCGTTACTTTTACCATTCCTGAACTATTACTTCAAAATTTTATATGGAAAAGTTTCTAATGCTTCGTGTCCGCTTATGGGTGGGTATATAGTCTTTTTCCACAGATGAGCTTCATGTTGAATATAATAGTTTAAGAGGATCTTTAGCCGATCGTGCAGTGGACATAGAATGAGAGGCACTTTGAAATAAATCTCACTATGACTTATATTATATGAATATTTACCTATTCACACAAAATTACATAAACCTCAATTCGTTACAATTTAAAAATTTTCTCATTATGATTTCATTTTTATAAAAATTCGTCTGGTTCTCTTGGTGCATCAAGATCTCGGTAATGGATGACGGGCCTGAATTCTCCACCTCCACTGTAATTCAGCATCAACAGAAATGGGAAATTTGTTAGTTGAATACAAATTCCGACGTCTCGTTAGGAAATACTTTAAAGAAGATCTCCAGAGTAGTTGTCAAACCAATGATTTTCAAACATGAAAATTAACACGAAATTTAATAACAAGAAAATTATTCTTGATTCTCGCGTGATGGATTCACATCACTCAAATGAAAATTGTAAAATCGAGACATTGTACATAAATCTTTCAAAACTCTGAACGGTTAAAAAAAACTCGTTACAAATTCAGTTTGCTCGTAATAGATATTTAGTAACAGAATTTTAGATTCTATTGCACGTTGATGGGTGAAAAAGTCCAGTTGAGAAATTTTAGAATAAATCAACATCCCGGTGATCCAAGTCATTATAACTAATAATTGGTCTGCCTGCTGAATCCAATGCATCCCTGGAAATATACCATTGTACCACATTTAATGTGACGATCCAGCAGTTCATATATATCTCTGACAATCTACACGTGATTGTGAGAAATTATTCGGAGTGACTTCATAAGACTAGAGATGTCAAATGTATCAGTTGAAACTGCAGAAACTACGACAATACTTCAGATCGCTCAAAGTTACTGATTCAATTATTGCGTTGTAATTTCGTCTTGAGAAAAGTTCTTCCGTGCCAAATCTCAAAAATACTAGGGTAATACTATAATAGAGACTATCGCGCGATACAAAGACAGCAGGGCAAGGTTGAGTCTACTCAACTGATATACTGATCAAAATTATGAAAAGCATAATATTTCGCGAATCTTACCGTCCTCTGTTGTAGCCTCGATTGGATCTGGGCATGCTAAAACCTCCGCCAAATCCACCTCCAAAACCACCTCCATATCCTGCACGGTTGCCACCGAAATTGCCACCAAAGTTGCCTCCAAATCTGCCAGCAGCCCGAGAGCTTAAATAAATGGACAAATGGTTTTCTATTTCATTGCTTTTTTTGGAGGGACCGAATCAGTGCAACAATGCAAGCTTCTATGACAATGCAGGACAAGGTATCATCTCTGCTACCTTGAGACAAAGGCTGATGATCATTCATCGAATAACCACGAAAAATCCAGAGCCAGGAGGATCACTTTTTTCTATCTACTCTATTTACTGATTCTTTTATAGTTGTACCAATACGATAAGACATCGTGAGAGGCTCAAGTATTCAGACAGAGGCCGATTCAAAAGCAAAAGATGGAACTCTGTATCAACTACTTGCAGCATGATGCTTTACAACAAAGGGTGCCAAAAGTTATGCGAATATTTTTCTAGACCATTTATTAACGAATGAACAAGCACATGGTGGTGCTTGAGTTCTTGAAAAAGTAAAAATCTCAAGTTGGCGAAAATAGTTTTATGACATTTTTCTATTACGATCACGATAAAGTTTCTATCTGAATGGCATTTAGGACTACGATTTTCGAATAATTTGCCATCCTTGTAATTAATACATATTTACCGACGCGCATCGTTTACAGCATCATGAGCATAGTCAATTTGAATGTAAGACAATGACATTGATCTTCAGCAATCCACAAGTGTTCTCAAGTCAAAATGATCATTGGTATATGGATTGATATGATAGTATGTTTCGTTCAAAGGATAAAGTCAGACTGAATTTTCAATCAACAATGTGTTGTAACAGCAAAATATTAGGAGCACACTGTTGCACACAGAGCATCCACCTACATATTCGAGTGGTGCAAAATTGTGTTTATAACTCAAAAACAACAGAACTAATGGAAAATATAAGAGTTTTTTTGCTGCGTGAACCGAAGCATTTCAACTGGCTTGCATACGTGCAATATGGAACCTAAATATGTTAAGGACGTACCGCACCAGTTGAGGGGGGAATTTTTTCTACCTGAACAGAATCGCGTGATGACTATTCTAATAGTTGGGTTACGATCAATTGAAGCTCCCGGCGAATTTGTGTAAACCCAGCAGTGATGGTTTTGGTAAAATGAATCGACATTTTGTCTTAATCTTGACATATTCGTGACTTCATGTCTTATTTTTATCGAAAATCTCTTTTTTACACAAATGAGGTATGCAGTCGTTTAGAAAAGAAGTTTACGATAACTTCAGAGGCTTTTGTATCTATGAAAGAATTTCTGTCAAAAACTCAGCGTTGAGTTTCCTGATAAAGAAAAATAACTGACACCTCTCATAAGACCACGTGTTAAGTGACCGATAATGGATTAGCCATAACATTTGGCCCGGGTAGGCAAAGTTCACCAAAATTTACATGAAGTCTCTTGACACTAAAATCAACGTGCGTGACGAGTTTCATCAAAATCTCAGCGTTAAATCTCTTAGGTGCCGTACTTCCTTAACTGATACTCTTTTCATTACTGATTTTCTATTTTTATAATTTCGTGAATTGAAGTTGATAGTTCGAGAAATTGGGAAAGTCGATGTACCATTGATTTTCGGTCCCTCCGTGGTATTTGATACATGATTTTAGAAACGTCGTCAAAAGACGCAACTCATTTGTGTGATTGTAACAAGGAGATTTTTCAATCGCTTCATTAATTGCAAATAAAAAGGTATCTCAATGGCTCAAGAATACATATGAAAACTCTCTCAAAAGTGTAGAATTGTACCAGCAGACCATACAAAGATTTTGGTGAGTAATGTTTCGATTGGCGAGATGTGCGAGTGGACCGATGTTGCCTCGCCTAAATTTTCGAACATTATAATACTACAGTTGCTAAAGAAAGTTCACATGTTGACCTTAAGAGGAATTTACAAGTGGCAATATTCGACCAATATCCAATTCCAAATTTCTTGAGCAACAGTTAGCACTTGGAGGTTTCTCATCACGTGTCTGTGGTACTCAAAATTCAGAACATTTTGCGGATGTTATTTTGGTACAAATTCCATCTCAAATTTGAACAAGCGTTGCGATTGTCTTCGATGCGTTTATCAGCAAAATTTTGCGAGAAGCCGTGAAGAATCTATTTAGAATAATGAAGACCTGTCCGAGCACAAGCGCATATAAGCGAATAGTAAACAGAGATTGTATCAAAACTCACCCTCCAGAATTGAAGGATGCAAAACCATCCCTTGCAGCTTCTCTCGGTGGAGCTTTGCTTCCAGGATGTTCTGGCAACTGAGGTCTCTTAGGATCCTTCAGATAATTGTTGAAATATTCAGCTTCAGCCTTGACTTCGGCAACCTTTTCAGCGTGCTTATTGAAGATATGCTTGCGAATAAAATCGGGACCCTTGAATTTTTTTCCACTAAGCGGGCACAGCCATTTGTCTTTCGAAAGTTCTTGCGTGTTGGCTTGGACGAACTTCTCTACTTCGCTGTAATGTGTAAATTAGAAGTAAATACAATCAAATTACAGTTGTGGCGTAATACTATTTATGATGATCTCTTGAGAAGAAACGTGAGACGGTCAGCGAACGACGCAAAGCGTTTGTACAACAATTATTTTACTGACAAAAATAGTATGGGATTTCATGTAGATAGAACTACACGGGAACGATTCACGAAGATGTCTTTATGAATCCTTCATAATTTCACATACTGAGAAGAACAAACGCTAGAAAAATGAGGAATGACTCTTACCTCTCCGCACTCTTAGCACCCAGTTTTTCGAAGTCGGAAGTGCTCACAGTCGCAATTGGAGCCAGGAAAGCAGACATTTTGGTTTCAAAATTCTTGAAGTACTCGAGAAGTTCACTGCTTGGAACTTTATTAGCCGGAGCTGGTCCTCTTACATGCATGATTCCGCATCGGTTTGGCATTTCATCTTCATTTGGATATTCGCAGTGATTATAGTAATCAATTGAATGCACTATTCTAAGATATAATATCAGCTTATCGAGCACCTGGAAATTGATCACTGTAGTTAGTTTCCATCAAGCTCCCACCAACAAATTGATGCTGGATCAACTAGTCAAGATTTCGAATTGTGAATTGCACGTGACTTGGAAACTTATAGAGGTATTAAATACTCTCATCAAAAGGCAAGGGCTCAAAATTCGAGTGTAAAAAATATTGAAACAAGAACTTTCAAACATTAATTGAAGCTATAAAGATGATGTTTGATAAATTTACTCACCTTCATTAAAACTGGGTCTCTTTCAATTTTCTCCTCTCCTTCGCCAGATAACTGTCCTTCTTCATGATCAGCTGACACACCAAGTAGTTCTTCTTCCTCCGCGGAAGCTTCTTCAATTAGGTAATCCGTGATATTTTTCAACACTGGGTTCTTAGATGATAACCCAAAGTTCTGAAAGAAAAAAAGTTTGCCGGCTTCATAATCACGTTTATTTCACATGTATTTAAACTTAGAGGCTATACTCGGTGATGAGCTAAATACTACTTCAAATTGATAAGCCAATTTTACTCGAGGCGTATATGGTAGGACGCTTGAAGACAGCTTGCGTCAATACTTGGATATGATACTAAAGTCCGTTTCATCACTTCGTTAAAACCAAAAATTTAGAGTCTGTAGAAAGTGCGATGGAGCTTCGACCAATGCAACCAACAAGCACTACCTACGAGTATTAGGTCGATTCGAATCAGGAGCACGATTTCACGAATAACAAGACGGGAGCCTCAATGTATATCATAATTTCGTTATGACACGGCGTTGCCAAAATGTATGAGAAATCTTGTGGGCTTAGAGGTGCAATAATGGAATGCTGATAGCGGGGTTTCATTCCACTCTTTTACTATACTATATATTGTTCAATAAAAAAGGAAAGCGATAACGTAATATTACTCAACGTAAATTCAAAGTTGTGACCAAACTACGGATATTTGACAAACTCTGACTGGTACAGGAGCAAATGAAAGGAAATTTTTCTGTACGGGACACATAAGACGAGTTCAATTTGAAATCTAGGATGTAGAGATTCAACACTTACTGCTTGTTCTACTTCATGAGGAGTGGGTTCCGCCTTGGAATCACCATCTTGAGCAGTATCCTTCTTCTCTTCAATCCACAAACCACTACGGTTATCTAAATTATGTACAATTTTCGCACTCAATTTGATGTCATTCCTTACGATCTGTTTATGACAAGTAACACCATTGACAGTCCGAATGCGCCGAGAAAGATCACGATTTACAATGGCTCCAAGTTCACAGTCCCTAAGCTGAAAATACACAGCTTTAGTGAAAAAAATATTTCGTCGAAAATGGATTAATAGAAACAAAACCGATAAAGCTGAATTAATTTACCCTTATATTGTTAAGATTCCAGCATATTTCTTTGATGTTGACTTGTCTTTCGAATGATACCCATCCTCTGCGAAACCACCTTCGCTCTGGTTGTGGATCTGCAATAGCTACCCGGAGAAAACCGGGGAATCTCTTGCACATCTAAGGACAAAGTGGAGAACTCTCCATTATACAATATTCATGTAAATGATGAAGAGTTTATTACTCAATGGATGACCTCGTGATCTACACCATCGGGATCACCGGTAAGTTACTACAATAAGACTCATAGGAGACATTAAAGAGACTTCTTAAATGATACAATGGCGTGCTAATCATTATTGAGAGCGCGTGTATTGCAGCATGACCTGTAGCAATGTTAAAAGTGGGAAATTTTCTCAACAAGGAATTCATCACTGAAATTATGGAAAGTTGCCGACTACTGAAAAAACCATGATATGGAAATCGAATTATACTCACGGCTTCAACTTCTGCTTTCGTGATTGTAGGAGCCAAATTTCTTAAGAAAATGCTGCTTGTTTTGTGCAATGCTCGGAGCTCTTTTTCACTTTCCTGACCAGCCAAATCAATGATGCCAGACTCAGATCGTCTCTTTTTACGTGACTCTGATTCGTTTTTCTCTTTTGGTTCATCTTTCTCCCCATCCTCTTTGGGTGCGTCATTTTCAGCCTTATCTTCTGGTTCTTTTTCCTTTTCTTCTTCTTGTGCTGGCTCTTCATCTTTCTTTTCCGTTTCTTCTGGATCCTTATCCAGAACAGCTAGAACAAAAATTAGCCATGCACTGATGAAATCTATCACCTTCTTTTACAACTGACGTTCCAGAATTATTTTCATGAGAAACACAAGAGTAAATTTCTTGTAAATTAGCGAGTCATTGTGGAGTCATCAATGGGACATTCAATCTATCTCATCTTCATAATTCATTGCATAATTAAAAAATGTAAGATCAAGATAAAATCTTTGACTTACGTGGAGGACCGGGTGGTGTTCTAGGCTTGTCATCATCTGCGCTATCAGAAGAACTGCTACTGCTACTGCTGCTAGTACTACTACTGCTGTCAGCTCTTTTACGCTTTTTTGAAGATGGCTCCTCAACCTTCTCCTCTTTTTCCTCAACTACTTTTTCTCCTTCTGTTTCTTCCTTGGAGGTATCTTTTTCCTCTTCGTCATCATCTTCTTTCTCTTTCTCATTCTCTTTTTCTTTTTCTTCTTCGTCTTTCTCATTTGCTTCCGCATCTTCTTTTTCGTGATCCTCGGTCGTCGAATTTTTCTCCGAATCATGAGCTGGTGCCTTTTCGTTTTTCTCTTGATCCTCTACATCTTTCATTTCCACATCACCGTTTGGCTTGTCGTCTTTCTGTGTACCATTTTTTTCTTCATTTGATTTTTCATTTTCGTCCGTTTTCTCAACTTTCACTTTCACTAAAATTAATCGCAATGTATTTTTAAATGAAAAAAATTGATATGCTAATTTCTACAGTCGATCAATAGACGTGTCATGATGTACGGAAGTCGAAAAACCCAAATAAAACTCATAAGCTAATTATTCAGCGCATCAAACGCAAGAACATAAAATTAGTCAAATAATACAATTAGGAATTGGAAGGAACAACGAAAGACTTCAGAATAGAATATCGTGCATGCTACTCAAAAGAGTAGAAATATGATCAACCAACCAGATTCCTTTGCACCTTTTGTTTCATCTTCTTTCTTGATATGAACCTCTTTCGTCTCCTTAGCAGGAGGTGCTGGGGGTTTGATGTCCAAAACTTTGAGATCTTCTTCAGTGCCTCCTTCCAACTTAATCACAACTGTATCAAGCAAATGCAGAAGAGCATCCTGTTGTTCAATATCGACAGATACTTTGTCTATTTCGTTTTTCTCAAGAAGCTCCAAGAACACTTCTACGCGTTTCTGCAAATCAATTGTGCTATGAGTTGACACGAATCTTAATAATTCTCGAAAAAATTTTGCCACAGATTCAAACAACTGTATGAAAACGTGCTTAAAATGGGTAAAATTATAGAGCATGAATAAATATTTCTGCGCACCTTTAAAGCAGCTAGCTGCTCGTCCTTCCTTTTGACTGACTCTTCTGGATGATACTTTATTTTGAACCTAGTGAAATTGAACGATACCATCAGAAACCGATAGATTTATATTAAATACCAGGACTTGATAGAAGAGAACATGAAATTGTATGAGATCACATTGTAATTGGCAACAATATTTGTACAGTATCAAAACTCGCAAAATTCAATTGACCTTGAACAATTAGACCATTCTCAAGATGTATCTTCAGATTTCTCAAGTACTTGTTGGCAACTCTCAGAGATGGTACCTGCATTCATATTCCCTCATTGTTATGAAATTTAAAAGGTACTGCGGTGAGACACTTTCTACATATTTGATCAATCAATATGGGTAAATTCACTGAAGCATTTGTTAGTTGGACTTCATTTTGGAATTCCTGACTTTACTTGAGGACTGTTGCAAACAGGGTGATCATAATGATCAACCTGTTGCATACCCATTAGTGCCTTTTTGTTCACTGGAGACTCTGATTTGGTTTTGATTAAAATCTTTCATCATTAAACTCGAAACTTTGGTGAGCTAAGAATAGAATGCAGGAGGTCTCAAAGATATTCAATGTTCTCTCAAATTTGGGAAAACATTCCCAAAATTTGGTTTACCATTGCAGTTTTCCATGATTACAGTGCCGTTCTCAAAACATATAATGATGGTTTTCAGTGATGCACAATTCCATCAAACGTGAGAATGATAGTGTATCAAAAATTCAATTCGTGTTCGAAATAAATTTACAACATTAGGTCAATGTGATCCGTTATATGATGGATCCTCACCTGTGGCACCTTGCATTGTCATAGCTCGATGCTCAATTTTGTTCAAGTTTCAAGCAATATATTTTATCGCGGTTTCAAGTTTTCCCTAATCATGTAAACGGGTTAAGAACGCGACCTAAATCGCGAGCATCGGCTAGGCTTTGCGCGCCTAGGATGCTATATTTTTCTTGATCTGGCTTTTAGCTCTGATCATATGCAGGACATAACGGAAGCTAAGCTAAAAACGAATCCTATCATTTTTTCGTGATATTTGGTTCTCTTGCTTCAATGACAAGTGTGATGGTTCGCTCATCCACATGAATAATCAAATTATTCATGCACGAATTAATATTTGGACGAGGCGAGACCCGTGCGATGGCTGATTGCTGTAGGAATAGACAGACATCTGTTCACAATTCAGTTAGATAATCAACCTTTAATCTTTGAAAACCTCAGTATTATTGCTCTGGATCAATCAATCTAGCGCATATGAAGTATTCTAAAATTCGAGATAGAATGTTATGAGTAGAGATTTTGCATGATTCTCCCTCTAGCACTTTCTTGTTGACATTTGGTTCAGAGAGAATCAAAATTGAAGAAACCGAATGAGTATTCAGTTGCTCGTTGGATATTGAAAAGGGACAGCTGTACCATTAGAGAATTTTCTTTTAATAGAAAGGTTTCTAAGCAGTACAAACGTTAACAGTATCACGGAATTTGAGCGTAAATAACTTGTTTGATTTGTAAGGTATGATTCATGAAAATGTATTGGGAAAATCATATTTATAAACTATTAGCGGTAGATATAAAACAAAGATTTCAATAACAACAGAATGAAACAGAACAAAATTAAAGGTTGTATGTCTAGGACGAAATTGTTTTATTTCGAATTGTATGAAAAAAGAAATGATACTTACCATTCCTCGTCCTTATGAGCAATAAAAAACTCATTGAGTTGCAGCCTTTTGAACTCTAGTTTGTACTCATTGTAGCGTTTGATGGCCTCTTCATCTGTGATTGAATCTTCTTGGGTTACCAAAAAGGCCTTGAAGGTCATCATGGGTGGTTGAGTCTCAACATTTGAGTTGCTGAAGTTATTGGAGTCACGGCTGCAAGAGAAATTTCCTCTATATTCATTCAAAATTGATAAGGATATACTAATATGTCGCTGGATTCCACACAAGAGTTAAAATGCTTCATTGCAGAGCAACTTTTCTCTATTTCCTTTCAGTAATTATAAGACAGAGAATATCGCGTTAGTAAATAAGCAGATAGAAATTTCATTTTACCGGTCTTCAATTTCATGTCCATTGACATGAAAACAAATATACAAGCTCATGCAATCAGATCAATAACTACCAAATTTACTGTTGTGATATACAGCAGAGATTATGCACTTCGAATATTACTCACTGAATCATGAAGAGAAATCAGTTCATCAGTAACATATTTCTCTCTCTGATAAGGAGCAATACATAACATAGAAAAAATGTTCACACCAGTTGGACAACCAGAGTTGAGATTATTGGATTCACTACAGAAAAATGCAAAATAAACTATATCTTGTTTGTTCAAGAACACTTTGCAATAATAACACTTTTCAACTTTGAAAAACTTAGAAGAGGAAATAAATTAACCTCATCTTTGCCAATAGTTGGGGAGTCCAACGACTCCTCCCTCTAAAATGTCTTCCACGAAACATGGTAATTCAAATTAGTCCAACATTAAATAATTTCAACCCAGATTGAGCAAAGTTTCAAAGGTTAGTCACAATAATGACTCTATAGACTCCGTATGCAAGGATCAGTTACAATACACAATCGCACAGAATCAAATCCAAAAATTGCCGGTAACGATTCGCCTGTTTCTGCATAACCGCATGTTTACAAAAAACAAAAGAACAAGGGATACTATATGATTGTATATACCTGCTGTTGTTGTTACTATGGTTACTGAAATGATGATTTGTGTGATGATGTGCAGCAAAGTGGTCCTGACCCCAACCAGCTCCACGACCCCCAACACCACCACCCTCGGATTCACGTCCATAGTAGTCACCGTAGCCATGACCTCCACGTGGTGGCCGGTCTTCCCAATCGCTGCGCATTCGCTTCATGGGAGGTCCCATATCCTGGGAACGTGCAGGACTATAACGGTCTCGGCCTCCGCCTCCACGGTAATCACGGTAATCCGGACGTGCTCTGTTCCTACTAAATAGTTATTTGTATAGTAAGATTCCTTTGATGTGATACATGATGGCTTCGTACATTGATAGATGTAGTGATTTATTGAGATTCATAATACCATCAGGAACAATCAAATATGAAGCAATTATATCAAACGGGTGTTTGGCAAACAGTATTAAATCGCTCAGTGGGAACCTTTTTGATTTGATCTATTTCGACACAATTTTCAAGGTATTTATGATATTTGATTGATGGAAAGAATTAAATGCATAATAAGCCTGTCTAGTTGATGTTTGGTCCATGATTTCAAGATCAAAAGAACTATTCTTGACATCAAAAGAAAATTTAATTACAAGATGAATGGAGGACTTGACTAAGGTCAATCACAACAGCATAGTGTCATAATCTGCTGAAAGAATCATGATTACTCATGAATATTGTGATTCAAACTCACCTATCTGACCACTCATCTCCTCCTCCTCGCCGTCGGTCTTCCCTACGCTCTCTGTAAGACTCTGTTCTTTCACCTCTAAACTTATCTCTTCGTTTGCGATCGTATTCATCTTCTGAGTCTGCCATGTTCACGAAGGGAAGTTACAGCCTCTGAAATGTAACAATCTAATATCAATATTTGATTGAATAGTGTCGCTGAATCAAATAATTAGCTTTTGAAGGTAAGAAAGGAAAAATTGTTCAGAGTTTCAATATATCAAGAAAATATGAAGGGAAACAGCATTTCATACAGGAGCAAAGTACATCTTCATGTACATTTTCATTTTTGACGATGCATTACTAACAAGCACAAATAACGTCATTCAAGAGTCACAACTTTGACACACATTTCTGAAATCTTCCCAGTCAGAACAAGTCAGAACTATTAGTTGCCTTAGAACGCATCCCCGTCAAGTTCATTCACTCATTACCATACGCTCAATCACACAACTCGTAATTGGGCCAAAACAACAAAACTATTTTCAGCACGAAATGAATATTTACTTTGGCTTTGGGTGAATTTCGTATGCCGCAAATAACACTGCCCAATCCACTGTGCGGTCGCACGGAAATTGGGAATGAAGATAACATACTTAACTGATTCGGAGTAAATGGGAGCCGGATGAGCAAGCCATCGTCAATCGTGGAGTAATAAGGACGCGTTGTGATTGTGATCATAATCGGGCAGACATATCTGACTCACCTATATTTGAAGTACTGGAAATTTTCTCACTGGCCGGTGTTTTTCCAACACCTCAACAGCTTGACCAAATTTTACAGAAGAATTATACACAGTTTGTCTTGAATCAGCTTACAAACTAAGCCGGAAAATGATCGATGATGTGGTCTACTTGCGCTTGCGCATACTTGGCGTCTGCAAGGCAAGTGCGCCAAGAAGTGAACAAAGACTGAACTTAGCTATAGAAATAGAACGCTAATCCCCACTCTCACTACTGTCTGCTAGCTTCGTGTTGGAGTTTTTGGCGCCGATAGTTCAAACCGTTCAAACGCGTAACTCCCTGAGGCTGCAACTTATAATATATGTCAACCGACTTTTATACCTCTTTTATACCGCATATCATGATGATTTGATTCATTTTTATTCAAATACGATTCCATGAGGTTTGGTACAAGGGTATCACTCTCACTCTCTCATCAAAGAATCTCAAAGAATTTACTCTGTTACTGTCACTGGCGTTTGAGTGAATTTTCCGATAAATTGTAAGAGATGGGATGTACTCTTGCTTGCGCTCCAAAGCGATAGTACACTTACTCTTGATGTTTTTGCGAATGGAATGAACAAAATTAAACCCCTCGAAAATCAGAATTGCCCACAACGATCATTCAGATGAAACATTGAATGGAATTCTCATGGGACTAGGTATTTTGTTCTGGGACTTACACGGAAAGTGTTATGGCCTTACATTTCGACGAGCGAGCTCCAAATCACTCAATTGAAATTTTCCCACACGTATTCTATCGGAATACAGTTGGGAATAAATTTCCAAATCGATCCGTCTACGCGTCTTTTTTATTTTCAAAGATTAAAGGACAAAATGTCACTTCCATGGATTGTGATAGTTGAAATTCCAAACATACTCTTAGTGCTATAGCGTCGGAGTGAGAGGCTCTGAGGGTATGCTCACATTTTTTCTTCAAAGTAAAATACTAAACCAACTATTTTTCATAGATTTTATGATCACAGTGCTCAGATTAGACCCCGACCCATGCATCTCTTTCTTTGAATTTCCACTAAAAATGAGACATTCCTTTAAAACAACAACAGCGCATCCCAAATTCTGTCTAGAGGACTCTGTCACGAACAAAATTTCAAGGATACATATCAAACAAAGAAAAGACCTTGATACAAAGTTCCCAGTGCTGCATGTAAATTTGTGGCCGAAAATGAGCCATGTAATCGACTTTTTCACGATTTTGTCAGTTCCATGGACACCACTCTACCCCACTAAAAATCTCGGAGAAAACAATTTTTTCCTCTGAAGTTTCATAGGATTAGATAAAATCTACGTGGATGAGTTTCTATATCAATTACTTTATTTTTACAGGCGATTTTGAGGGCGAAACGTCAGTTTCATATATTTTAGCTCCATGGATTCAGAAACTGTTCCCCAGCATAAGAGACGAATTCCAAGGTCATATGGTTCCACGAGAAAATGTCAGTTTCGTGCACTACTTTGGAAAAAGCGGACTAACAATGGAAAAAATCCCGTCAAACATCGTTTTGCGAGTAACTTTAATTTTTCTCAATCGTTCTCCGGTTTGGTTAAAACATACCAGAAATGACTGTAAAAAGTTTGAGTCAACCGAAACGAGACTCGGGTCAAGTTTTGTTTTGTTATAGAAAACTTCGGTAGAATTTTCGGAATGCATATCCAACCAGTGAACAAATTATTGAAAAAAATGAATTCCGTATGATTAGGTACCTAACTATATCCTATTCAATTCAAGTCTACGGGGATATAGGAAAAAAATAGTACCTCATTTAAATGATTTGATATTGATTTATCGGGTGCTTTTGCTACAAATAAACGAATCATTCCTGATGCAATACAGTAAAAGTCCACGTCTCATACTGAGCTCAAGTGTTAGCCTCTCTGATCCACGAATAAGTGCGTATCATTTTGAGAGCTCTTGTGATTCGAATCCTGTATCAGTCATCTGGTCACAAATCTGTGAGAAGAAAAGCGTCGTATCAATCGAGTTCAATAATCTCGAAGTGTTAAGAAATTAAGGTCAAACGTCTGCATGAAATCCATCGTTCAATGCAACCTATTTATATCTATCGTGAGAATAGATCATATATATATTGTGACTGACTAGACGTTGTGATTGGAATGAAACTTCCCCGACATCGTAATAGTTCCTTGAACACTATCAAGGAATGCTAGATTTTTTTGCCTGTTAGCGGTTTTAAGAGTTCATTTGATACGGAAAACCGAATAATTCTTATCCGAGTACCACACTGATATCGCGAACGGTCATGATCTATACTCAAGAGATTCCCTCGACAGAATGAAAAATTTGACTGCTGCAGCAAACAAGTTTTACTTTGGCGTTTCAATTTTGTTGATGGATACCATTTGGATTTTTCAGAAATTGAAATTGTTTTTGCTTCCTTTCTGTTTTTCTATCGTCATGAAGTAGACCACTGTAATGCACCTCGGATATTTTCGTGTGATTTTATATCCAAATAATCAGGCTAAAAGGTGTGGGAACCTTACCAAGATGATCAGAATTTGTTTATTGAAATCAACTTTGGGCCAAACCTAGAAGAGCAGTTGACAGACTCGCATTATTAAATGATCAAACAAACAACTTTGAATATTATAAGGAATACCATGTGAGAAATTCACATGTTGGCAAACCAACCCGCATCGAATCATTCGGCGATAGTCTGGGAATAAAGTAAACTTACTGATAAGAATACGTATAGATGAAATTCAAAACATGATTGTATGATGTAAGCTATGTTTCCTATTCTATAGAAGACTAAGTCGGAAGATTATTAGGTCAGTGTGAATGAGTAATGATCTAATGATCCACGTCGTCTAATTTATATGTCAGGAAATATAGTCTAGTTGACATGAGGTCAAATTTGGCGTGAAAGCAGAAATCTTGGCCATTTCGAGCGGAAAAAAGTTCAAGAATTCTCTCAATTATCAGAAAAACATAAGTTCCCTCCATTTTCTTTCAACACAAAACATCTTAAGTTGTCCGTTAACGCTATGAGACTGCCCTAGTATTATCTGTTTTTTTCTTCGAAAACGGCAATATTATCATACCGCTCTGGGCCGGACGATTTTTCCAATTTTTTGACAGACCATCAGAACGGTATAAATGCGCATATTCGATACCCTGTGCGTCAAAGTGTACTTGGCGCACACTTTATAAGCTTCACCAAGAAAGTATAACTCGATACACAGAGGTAAAATCTGTATTTCGCATTCTCGTTATGATTCTAATCTCGAAACCCATATCATTCGGATGCAAAAATTCTTATGCTCTTGTATCATCGAAATCTACTGCTTTGAAATTCTGTTAGCAAACATTAAAATTTTGTTGACAGTTTAGATAGAATTTGGAACATGAGTATGTCCTTACAGAAAATAACTCAGTATCTCTGATTGAACGTTGGATATCTCATCGAAGATATCTCATTCATACGCACCGATAGTTTCCAGAAAACCGATCACTTTGCAGGGAACATACCATTACAGCCTTTATTCATCTTGCACATAATCGTCCACTTTTATCACGCCTACGGAAAACTCAATTATCCATTCAGTATCGATCGACAGATCTACCCATTGACTAGGATGTACGCAAAGATGCACAAGACTTTGAATAATTGACTTGTACACGATTCTTATCGGATCTTTTTCGTCACCGATCAGAAGACGGATATACGCAAAGTGCAAGCAAGTTGTTATTTCTTGCCTCATCGCTTTTAATAATCTTTTTCTATCTTATTAAATCATCATAGATGTTACAGCAACCTACGGAAATGTTGCTCATCTTCCATTGGAGGGGTATTCACTATAAGAGCGACTACTTGCACTATTGATCTGACATTTAGTAAGTTTTAATCGGTCATTGAATTTACCTCCAAGCTTTTGACAGAAGTTGCTGAATTCTCTGTGATTTTTAATTGTGTTTCTTTTAAAATGTGCCCCTCAATTGGGGCCTCTTTGGTCCTGACAGTAGTTATCGTCACCTACGTGCAAAGTTTTCCAGCAGGTGATTCTCTTAATACTGTGTTTTTAGTGCATCCGCTAGTGAATTATAGTGAGCGTGTCATGAGTGAAATCAAAATGAGATCAGGAAAGTGACTTGAAATTGCCAATCATTATGATTGAATCAACTTCCGAAAAGAGCTAACGCTCACTCTCTACACCCGTTCATCATTCGAAACAATGAATTTGTCTCTTACTTTTTTCCAGTCAAATGATCTCTCTCTGAAAAAATATTAAGATCTCACTCCTCATTCTTCAAACTCATTCATGGTGCCGAATGCCACGAATAAAAACTGGTAACGTTAGATCCTCTTCACATTTATTCAACTTAGCGCGGACAAAAGTTCTAAAATACGAACACAAGTGATGTACATGGAAGAAATGTCAACCCCAATACCGGGAAGTTATCAAAAAGAGATCTATTTCATTCACTCTTTCTGTAAAAGTCTAAGACAATGTTATGTTGCAACGAAAATATCTATAAATTTTTCTTCGTAGGTCTTATCACTGAAAAAAATCTGACATATTTACCGTAATCCATAACACACATAGGAGTTTCTCTGGATAAAATCATTCAGCTAAGCAGGACCTCCTTTTCGAAAGATTTTTCGCCCGCTCACAAGTGGAACACCAACCTTGTGGGTCTTGGATCTTGACGAAAATTTGGGAATCGACTTGTTTTGGAAAGAAATGAAGGTACCCAGAAGAGTTTTGTCTAATGGGCCTCCTATCCCGAGATACAGCTATGGAAATTAACATTGTCCATATAGGCCCATGTTAAAATGACACATATATAGATATACTGACCATGTTGACCTCCATGGCTGTATCTCAGGATTGGAGGCCCCTTGGACGAAACCCTCTTGGGAACCTTCATTTCTCACCAAAACAAGAAGATTCCCAAAGTTTCGTCAAGATCCAGGACCCACAAGGTTGGTGCTCCCCTCGTCAGTGGTACCTAATAATCTCTGGGCATGTCGATAAGTAAGTGTTAAGATAGATTGGGAACTTTGAGAACTAGTTCCCCATACTTGAACCAAGCATCTGAATAAACTCCTACTATACAGTTTTTTTCTTCCTCATCTATATCCGACATCAGTGAAAGAGAATTTCTCGCTGTATTGGTTTTCCTCGTACGCACCGTTATCAAATTTGACGAATGATGAGTTGTCTAGGCGGAAATTTGTTTCGAAGACTATTTGCTCTTATTGTCATCGCGAAGCCTTTGGATTAGGGCACTTATTCGAAAGATGAGCTGATCTTTCAAATACCTAGGTATTTACCACTTTCTAAGGGCTCGAAGAGATCATAATGGATATTGTGAACAATTCATCTTATTCTTCAAAGAATTCGAGATTGAGTAGGTCTAGATTCCTTAAAGATGTATACTAATTGTCACAAATCGATTCATTCAAAAAACCTGAAATTACTCTCTATTTCACGCTTTAACCCATCGACATTAATGTAGAGCGTCTTAGTCCAATGAAAATCGCATTATGCACTTAAATTTCGCTACTTGAGTTTACTTTCATGTAACAATTTTCACCCATGAATACTCTGATTTCACCAGTAGCGTGGGACTACAAATACTTCTTATGATCGAGAGTTACTTCATATACCAAGCAAACTGTAGTACTCCATTTTCTAACTCGATTATTTCATTCAACGTATCCTGTATAGTGTTGTCGAACGATCAATTCATTACTGGAATAAAGAGGACCACGCGCAGAGAGTCACAAATGAACGGAGGCAAAGAATAAGCATCAATATCAGTATACGCATTATCCAGAAAATTAGTGTAATCAGCTAGTATTAGGCTTTTGCGTATTTCCAGTCCAACGCTTGGGTTCACCCGGATAGTTGTGAGGACATTTTCTGTGAGGAGTTTCGCGGTTCACAACTTTAACTCTTCATGTTTCTCTCGAAAAATGCATATTTTCCAAAAAGTTTGGAAGAAATTCTAGTTTTGCACGAAATTTGTCAATAACAAGAAAGCTCACAGGATTTCGAGCTAAAAACCTCGGAATATCAATTCAGCGGGTCAAAGTACGTGGATGATCGTCATTTAAGGCCCGAATTGATAGTCGTAATCTGGACTCCGGATTACGACTATGAAGAGCCTAAACTTCGGGGGGATTTAAGTAGTTACGGAAGCATAGTTGGGCGTCCGTTCTAATCCAAAATAGAAACAACACCCCAATGGGCATCTATGAGATGCTCTTGTATACCTATAACTAAGTATGGAGACCTAATACTTGTACACTGAGAAAAATTCTTGGTCGCACGGCCATGCATTTTGCCGTGCGACCAAAAAGTGGTATAACCAGTAGAGCAATACCAATTTTGTCACTACCTACACCAAGCCATCGGAATGATCTGGCATCTGGTATTTCTACTAATAGCCCTTATTTTTCGAATACCCTATGATAGTAGATGGAATCACAGCCATAAGCCATATTACGACTATTTTTCCACGAAAGCCATCTCATTTTTTGCACGTAGTGATAGCGGCGAAGGGTCATTATAATCTAAGAATTTTTTGAGGTTATTTAACGGCAATAACAAATCATAATGCTGTGATGACAGTCCAGTATTGCTCTGACATCAATACCACGTTACGATACAGCCACACTGTTCGAACTGCAATACTCTGTTCTCAGTGTATAGGTGGGCATAAATTATCACAGTTCAACCGGGAACACGTTCGTATGAGTAAGCGCCTCATGGTCATATGATGCGCTTATTTTTACTAGGGTAGTTTCCGAAGTTTCAGACCGATTTTCATTCTCAAGATACTTTTGATGGTTCCAAACCGGCACTCCATATGATTTGATATGAAATTGTTTCACTACTCCAGACTAATATGCAAACTTCGTGATCAATGTTTCATGATACTTGGCAGTCACATCTCTTTGTGATTTAACACCCAATATGAAATGGAGTAACGAAGTTATTTTCTCAGTGAAACATCCAGCACCTAATGAATGTCGAGGTCCTTCGGTGGTGACTTGTGATATTCGTCGATCTACAATTATTAGAATGTCTCATGCGGTCACCGTGCACGCTGAAAGTTACCTGCACTTTTATCCAATTTTCTTGCGATTTGGGTGAAACGACGAGAAGACTCATTATCATATAACTCGAGTTCATCTTCTCGTCGTTCTACCCAAATCGCAAGAGAATCGGATAAAAGTGCGAATTACAATTGCCTATATCATAGGTTAGGGGGTGCCTGCGGTCAAGTTATTCGCACTTTTCTCCAGTTCTCTTGCGATTTGAGACAAACGACGAGAAGACGAATTCGAGTGGGATGATGATAAGTATTCGTCTTCTCCCCATTTAGCCCAAATCGCAAGTGTATCGGATAAAAGTGCGAATAAAATTCAGCGGGCACAGTGCACGGTGACTGGATTGCTTTCACTTCTGGGCCCTGCTGCTTGATAATGCATTCCGAGATAAATTTTCCCAAAACTCACGCAAAATATAGACCAGCTTGCTTGAGTTGGTATCGACTCACCAACACGGATAAGTCAACGGTGAAGAGATTCCAGCTCTAAGGATAAATATGACCCATAGTCTACATACTTGTGGTGCACAACCAGAGAATCAAATCAAAGAATGCAGCTTGCCCGTCCAGACCTATATGCTTTCTTTGCTAGATTTTTTTTTTACAAAAATGTAAAATACTGAAAATCTTAGATTGACTAATACGCAACGGTGAGAAATTAACGGCTGATATTATCCCTTTCGTCGAGCTGTGAAAAACTAAAAAAACCCACTTCAATCGCGTGGAATTTCATCAGTGGTTCACTTACATTTTCGATCTTTGTTTTACAGTCGACCCCATTTCACCAGCTGGTGGAGCCATTGTGGCAGCTGAAGGTAACAGAGACACGTTGAAGCCGAAATATCCTGAGAACATTATGGGCTTGAACAATTACAAACTCACAGGCAGTACCAGCTTTCCTCAGTCATTACATTCAAGTTTCCCTACTGGAAGTGGTCGTACCTCCATCAATTTCATTGCGCGGGTTCACGATGCTCTGATGCCGCATGAGCAGAATGAGGACAGTTACCAGGCACAGGAGCTGCAGAGTGAGTTTTCCGGGGCCCGAAGCCCATTCAATTCTAGAGCGCGAAGAGTTCGAAGAAAAGCACAAAAAATTTCGTCGGAAGTAGAATCCAAAGACAATGAATCTGACGTCAATGACAACCCTCGAGATACAAATTCTGATAAGTCACCGTCTCGAAAGAAACAGAGCTATCGAGATAAGAGAAAACCGACCAAAAAAGAACAACTCACTACTGGGTCACCCCTTGACGATGATACACAGTCCTCAGGAATGAACAATGATGACTCAGCAGATCATAGCAAAGGAAGTTCACAAGGAAAGTCAAAAAACTTATCAAATAATGGTCAAATGAGTTCACCAGGAAAAGCTCGGGCGGATTCTGCTAAAACTCCTGCGAGAAAACCAACAGACGGAGAACAATCAGCAGATGCTGACACTCAGCCTGATGAGTTGGGTCCCAGTGATCCAATGAAAGATCAAAATGGAGAACGAGAACAGGATGATAACGAACCCCAGAATGGAGATTCTCCTGACGACGAAGACTCTGTTTCAGATGCTCAAAAAAGTAATCCGAAAGATGGCGAGGACTCTGACGAAGATCCGCAGAGCTCCGAGAACACGCCCCAATCATCCCAGAGGAAAACTCAAAAGCCACGCAACTCGGACTCTACAACCCCCGATTCTTCTGACGATGACAATTCTGGCGTAGAGTCAGACAATGGGAGTCTTGAGAGCAATAATGAAGCTTTGCCGAAATCTGGAAAGGACTCGAGTGAGCCGACGCAGCCTTCTTCTAACCAAGAGTCTCAGAAAAAACGTCCGCAAAAGTCACGGGGTAAAAGTTCATCGCCAACAGAGGAACCTGCCGCAAACCAGGGATCTGATCCGGGTGAAATTGGATCCGGCCCGATGGAAGGAGATTCAACACAAGAAGCTCACGATGAACCCCAAAAGGATCGAAATTCTCTTCCCAATAAGACAAAGTCAAAGAAATCCGAAAAGCAGCCGAGTAAAATTACGACAACAACTAATTCACCAACTGATTCAAATGCAGGGTCAGTTAATCCCAAAGAACAGGACCCCCAAGAGGATATGAACGAGGATAATGAGTCCAATCCGAACTCTTCGGAAGATTTTGGCTCTCAGGGAACCAATTCTCCTGAACAAAATTCACAAGAACCGAGTAAAAAGATAACAACTCCAGAACAGCCTGAAGATGAAGGATCCGGGCAGAACACTCCTTCAGAAGATTCTGATAGCAATGATACTACTCCAAATTCATCTAGCTCTTCAGAGACCCCTGAACAACCTACGACTAAGAAGCCACACAAGCAGGTGCCACAAAGTAAAAAGACGAAGGTATCAACAACCACAACTCAAGCACCGGATGATGATCTCGCCTCTGATGATAAGAAATCTAACGAGCGACTAGATGAAGACGGCGATCTAGATCAACCGATGTCTTCAACCCAAAAGCCAACACAACTACCGAAAAGCAAACCCCCTAAATCGCGGGATAATTTAAAGAATAAGGCACGAGGTATGACCGCTACAACTACTACAGAATCATCACGGGCTAAGGACCCTCCCGAAGATCAAGAGGCCGACAATGAATCTGGAAGTGTGGACGATACCCCAAGTTCTACGACTCGGAAACCTACAAAGAGACCAAAGAGTAGTCCTCCCCAAACACCAAAGAGCCCGAAGAAGAAAGCAAGTAGAATCACAACTACCACAGAAAAACCGAGTGATGAAGGATCTTCTGATGATGAGAGAAATGACGAGGAAGACAATGATTATGATGACCCAAACTCGACAACTTCCACAACAACGAAACCTACGAACGGACCGAAAAGTGGCCCCATGCAAACTCCAACGAAGTCAAAGAATAAGGGAGGGAGAACGATGACAACTAAATCGCCAACTGCTGAGGATTCTTCAAGTGAAGGAGAAACTAGCAATGAAGCAGACAATGTTAGTGATCCAGAGCCCGTCACTTCTACTACTCAAAAACCCACGAAAAAGTCAAAGAATAGTCCTCCTAGGAAAGCAATTGATCCTAAGAGTAGAGCAAAAACTACTACGACAACTGAATCGCCAAATGATGAAGACTCTCCTGATGACGAGGATACTTCTAGTGATGGAGAAACTAGCAATAAAGCAGACAATGACAGTGATCCAGAGCCCGTGACTTCTACCACTCAAAAACCCACGAAAAAGACGAAAAATAGTCCCCCTAGGAAAGCAATTGATCCTAAGAGTAGAGCAAAAACTACTACAACTGAATCGCCAACTGATGAAGACTCTCCTGATGACGAGGAAACTGGAGGTGAGGGAGAAGATGATGGCGATTCCGAACCTGTAACTTCTACAACCCGAAAGCCGACAAAGAGACCAGGCAAGAATACCAGAGCACCAAAAACAACAACGACCACGACCGTGTCACCAAGTGATGATGAAGGCTCTGACGAAGGAGATGAACCACAAGAAAGTAATGACTCAGATGAACCCACTCCAACAACTCCTAAACCCACGAAAAGACCAAGTAAGAATCCTTCAAAGGCAGGGTCAAGCCCAAAAGATAAAACGAAGAAGTCAACGACGACAACCGAGGCACCAGACGATGACGACTCTTCTAAGAGTGAAGAGCCTGACAATGAACAAGACGATGCCGATTATCCAGACACTCCGACCACAACAACTCCGAAACCTACCAAGAAACCTAACAAAAGGCCATCTAAGATGCCACCAAACTCAAAGAATAGAACAAAAATGACGACGACAACAACAACAGAGTCGCCTAACGATGAAGATGTATCTGATGAGGGTGGATCTAGCGACGAACCAGAAGATAGCAATGAAATGAATACTCCTCCAACGACTACTAAGAAACCATCGAGGAAACCCGGAAAGAATCCTCCCAGAGCGCAATCAAATCAGAAAGATAAGACGAAGAAAACAACAACAACAACAACGGAAGCCCCGAGCGATACCGATCCATCCGATGATGAAGAACCTGATAATGGAGATGATAATGATTATCCAGATATCTCAACTTCAACGACCCCTAAACCCACAAGAAAACCTAATAGAAATCCTCCCAAAACTCCTTCCAGTATGAAAAATAAACCAACTAAGAGACCGAGTGGATCCACAAAGCCAACTCGAAAGCCACCACCAACGACGCCCTCTCAAGAAGAATCAAATCCAGATGATCCAGAGGATATCAACAGCCGCTTAGCACCCGAGGAGAGAGACGAAGATGAATCACCAAACGAAGATCAAAATAGTCCAGTTGGCGAGGGACACGAAAATCCTGATGATGATGGAGACGATGGACAGTACCACCCCGGCGGAGATGATGGTCAGTATCATCCCGGAAAAGATGAAGCTGATCCTGATGATAATGGATGGCAAGGAGAGTATAAGCCAGGATCTAATGGAAATAAAGAACCTGGTGATGGTGCTCGACCAAGTAAGGCGCCCGCAAGTGGAAATCAAAATGGAACACCTCAATCAGGCAATGATGGACAGAATACTGGGCCGTTCAATATGGGCAATCCATGGCCTTTCCCAACGTTTCCCTTCTCACCGATGAATTCTCCTTTCAATCCATCCCAAGGACGACCACCTATCCTTGTTCCTCTTCGCCCTTCATCAAATTTCCCACCAATTTCTTCACCCTTCAATCCATTGTCTCCAAAGCCAAGCGCATTCGATGGTCGTTTCAAGCCTGACGACACTGAATTGAGACCTTCGAACGATTCACAAACACAGCCTGATAAAATTCCCATCATCAGAATAGTGATAATACCTCGATGGTATGCAAATCCGTTTCTGGCTCCATTAATTGGTCCCATCCTAAAGGGGCTACCATATCCTCCTCCCCCTCCATCTCCACCAATCGTTCCCTCTATAATAAGAATTCACAGCTCATACGGTGGTAATCCTTTCTTCACAAGAAGTATACCTATTAGCCCACTCAATCAGGATAGCCACGCAAATGGTCAGGAACCGTGTGACTATGAGGATCAGCCTAGCGCCGTTCCTATTTTGAGGATTCGAGCTCCAATACCGATAATCAGACATAAAATTTCAAACAATATGGGCTTCCCATGAAATCTCATCGTAGATCACCGCATTTCAGCCCTCGACACTCTTGCATGAGGTTAGAGTTGCATTGGGCACTATTCTTTCCAAAACTCCCGTTTTGGGTAGTTTCGATTCCAATGAATTATAAGATCTTATAAATCTTCAAATGAGATAGCTATTGACTGACTCAAGTGTAATACAGTATTTGATCGTCGTTTCCATAATGTTTAAAGTGGATTTCTAGTTTGTTTTACTTCACTTTAAAGAACTTTCTGATAATCACTAACTGTCACTTCGTCCTCATTTTCCAGAAGAAATAGTATACATCGCTATAATTTGTCAATTTTCAAAATGTAACATGCCTCAACGACCAATGATCCTATTATTAAAGTATGTTCCAGTTCCCAAAAACACTCTGCATTATGAAGAATTCGCAAGAAGATTTTGTTTTTTTAGGGTGTGTTAAGTATCTGAATCTATAGAAAGTGTGTCTATCGATAGAGCAACGATCCTTTCACTTCAGAGGGGTTGATTGGAATTTGTTTTGTCCAAGTTGAGAATCACAAGATTCGACTATCCTAGTAAATAATCTGTGATAAGAACGAAGAATAAACGAAGATGAACACTTATTGCATCACCTGAGTTCGTCATTCTAATCCTGTGTTACCTATAACAGTGTCATTCCTGATCAAAATTGCAGCCTCTCTCAAATGTCAGCCAGAAAACAACACAGTTCTGATAGAACTTCAATCCAGTCCGTATGTGATCCAAAAAATATAAATGGAGCTCTTTCGGAGCCCTGTCAGAATAGCAAAATTTGATGACCCTGGAAGATAACTTTTTTGAACCCTTCTGAAAAAATTCTGAAGGAGCTCTCAGCGGAGTCTCAACTGATTGTGGACGTTATTTCTATCTCCGAAACCTCATAAGCTTCACTCAATCGTACACTTTTAGAGCTTGGGGACCATTCCCTTAATTATTTTCCTCAAAAAAGCCTTCACATAAAAATTTCCAAGATAAATAAGTATTTTCAAAGAGTACAAGAGATCAACGGAACATTTGGAGAAAAAGATTGTACAACAGAGGGCCTTAAACCCAAGAGCTCCGGACCACTGTTCTTGTACTTACTTCTCTTGGCTAGTTCAATTCTTGTATATGGTTGTTGAAAAATCACACGTAAGTCATTCACACACAAAGACTGGGCCACGTATGCGGAAAATTCTCGCACATCTTGCGTATACTATTTTTTGCAACTGTGCCCAAAGTTGTAATTAAAAGTACCACTGTCCGAGCAAGATTAATCTTGAAAACGAATTTTCGGAAGGAGACCGAATTCACAGGGATGGTGTGACATCATATTTTGGAATTGTGCGTGAAAGAAAGTTTGTGCGAATAGTCATTTGCGCATTACTTCTCGCACTGTAAATAATGGAAAGAAATTTCATTTTTTACAACTTTGCGCACAGAGTTGCAAAGAAGAATATACTGATCGAGTATCACTGCCTCAAATACTCAAGGTATTATGCGATTCCATCGAAATGTATGAAATCAGGATTAAATAGGTCCAAAGTTACAAAAAATCACAATTTGAAATTCCTCTGAAATAGCCCTCAAAATAGAATACAGGTTTCTGAAAATAAATTTTAAGGAGTGGCGAATCTTTCTCGTTCCAACTGATGAGTGTCATTTGAAGCTGTTTTTCTTTATTCTTACAACTGATTACATCACGTTGTCAAGGTTTCTTGATGCAATATTACTAATAGGATCATCCTTGAGAAGAAAGTACCATTTCGAGAAAACCGACAGCGCTCAGAATTTTCACTGATCTGTTGAGGGTTCTAAGAGATCTACGAAAACACTCCTTGTCCTGAATCACTCCCTAATGAATTCTAAACTCCCATGAGTCTTTGTTGGGGTTGCAACAGATCCCAAATTTTGCTACCCGAGCGGAACTCTGTCGAAGCTATCCTCGAAGCGTGTATTGGACCGTATTCAGACTCCTCTTCAAGTTTTTTTGGAATTTTGTCACTGTCTGACATCAGCTCAATTGGAAGATAAGTGCTCTGCTGATCTCAGGAGACTCCATTGCGCCAAAAAGAGCACAAAAAAATACGCTCTAAGGCTTCGTACAAGCAGGCACGTTATTTCAAAGTTTCCACAGAACTACTCACATATCTTACTGGCGATATCGTTTACCGAGGAAATTGTTGGAGGAATTTATGTCTATGAGTTGAGCCATGTCTAACACGTTCGTCACAACGGGTAACACTAGTTGGAGCCCCGATTCTTCATTTTAAAATTTTTACTGATATATGTTGGCTTGAAAAATATTCTCAATAACTTTTCATGATGGCGATTTACTGTGCCAACGACATGCAATATCAGCCGAAAAAAGATTTACTCCCGTACAAACATATCTGTCAAAGTACGCGGAGTATCCAGTTTGTGACCAGAATGCAATTCCGAAAGAACGGCTTCGCAACGAACGTGTTATTTATCATCTGATACCGAAATGTTGGAATGATTTTTGTAACCATTGATCTAAAGAAGCGAACTCTCGCAGTACTATGAGTTTAGTATAACGAAGTTTCATTGCAGAATTCCGAGTTTGATTGTAATTTCCATCCGACATCAACGGAAAAGAGGATTTAGAGCGGTAAGAACTTTTCTTCAACTGGTAGATCCCGATCTATTGGAACATTCTCTGATAACAAATAATGAGCAATCGAAAAGCCATTCCCGAGGTTTAAATCAATCAACTTACCCATTTGAGCTGAACAAATGTTGAGTAGAACGATCATAAGAAGTAGCGAGAAAATGAGCAGCTTCATCCTGATACTTTTTTGTTTTCATGAAGACACTGCTCTCTCAAATGCACGCCTGCAAAGACTTCGCATTGCAGCGAATCTTTTATTCACTAAATGATTCGAATGATGCAGAGTCTGTCAAATCAAATGACCGTTAAGTATCGTGATAATCGGATTAATTATTGATTCTTCTTATTGGTAAGGAATTTTCCTTGCTGAATCTCTGATTACTAAGCACTTGACCAAAATTCGTAGAAACATAGCTGCATATTTTCTTCGTCATCTTTGACCAAGAAAATATGCAGCTATGAATCTATGGCCTACGTCTTTCAAAGCAGATGATAAATTACCTCGATAAGTAACATGAGTGTTATATGTATACACAAATTTTTAGAAGCAAGGAAGATTTCTTGGATCGGGTTTTCATTCACCCTGAAAATGAGTACTGAAAGACAACAGGATTTTTTTTCTTAGAGTAATTTCGATCACTTCAATATACATCCTTTATTTCCTTGAAGGATAACCAATCTAGAACGATTCGTATGGCCGAGGAAGGAAATATTCGCGCACAGTATATTTGGAGATCTTGTATGTGACTTTCCTTACAATAAATAAATCAATACATGATTTGACCTAAACATTTCCACCATTGCACCATTAAAATCTAAAACTCTCTTGGATCCAAGTAAAGTTCGATTCAAATGAAGCCGACATCAATAATTGGATAAGTTTTCAATGAAATACGAATAAAATCACACAGTTTGAACGATAAGTTTGCCTTCGATCTGATTCACTGGGTGTATTTAGAAATGCTTGTTGATATGGGGTTTGGTACAATTTCACCATATTGAATAGATCCGTGATCAATAGATTGAGCACTTGGGAGAAGAAAGCTCAGCGTGATTCATCCAAAAACAGATACACTATGGACGAAGTAAAAATGCTTGAAGATTCATTAAATACCACGTACATGTCAAAATTCATCAAAGTATCAAAATTTTCAGTTCAGTTGTAGTCGGCTGATGCGAGAAATTATCGATATGCGCAGTGTGCACTGCATATGCATGCATATGCATCATTTGGTGACGCACCCTAATACACATGCACTGCACACGTGCACATGTGCAGCTTATTAAATTTCAGCCGAAATTAGCCGGGGCCCGTTGAGTTCAGCTTTGGATCAGAAGGTAATGGAACAGAGACACAAACCAGTTCAAATCAGAAATTCTCTGATGTGAGCACTTTAATCTTTGCTCAAGTTCAATGAGCTGCACATTGCACGTGTGCAGTGCATATGCACGCATATACATTATTTAAGGACGCACCCTAATGAGCAAAAGTCCTACTACGGCCGGGAAAGAACCTCTTTTTTCGGTAGCGGAACATACGAAGTTTCACTCGAGTGTTCCAAAGTTACCCCTGCTGTTCAAGGCTGCCCCAGTTGACGTTATTTGGGCTTTTTAGCAATCTTTGTCCAAACGTCTATACAGATCTTCAACATTATAGAAGTGTATGCAAGCGTGCCGTGAGAGCATCAAATCGAATATTCTTCACTTGGAAATGCAATTGAAGTTTATTTTTGTATTATAGTCATGGGCTATTCGAGCCCGGCATAAATGAACTATAACCACCAGTACAATAATCACCAAATATGGAAATAATTTCATATTGAGTATATTTTGTGTAGTGCTGTTATTTTTATCGAAGCCAAATGGAGAGAGGTCGTAGGAAGGCAACCTTTATATTCAGAAAACAATTTCGAAGATAATCATCATGGTTGAATGAAACTGAAGCTATCGATGTCTCTAGCCTGAAACATTCTACTCGATTCAGACAAATGTTTTTGATTGATCCTCCACTAGGAATTACCGTAAAAATATCTTTAAAAACTTTTAATATCAACTTCATTTCCGTTGACCAACTACAGTTTTATCATTGATGTAAAAAAAATTACCAAAAAACAAACACTTACCTCAAAATTGAGTATACTTGATACCATAACTTCGTTTCACTATGATTGGAGAAATTTCACACAATATACTTGATTGATGTCCAAAATTATTTAGATCAATGAAGTATGGAAAGAGTAATATTACCACATAAAATCCGTGCGGGACCCGTGTCAAACATTAAAAGGTGGAAATTATTCTGTCGAGGCAAATGTATAGGAATCATTTTTGAAGGTTACGATCGTTGAGCTCAATTTTGCTATAGGAAATAATGAACACCGAGTTCTCGACATTCAAATTCTAAGAAATGCCGTTCAGACTGCGTCGTTTCTGACGTATACAATGATCCGTTACGTTACTCATACCTAGAATTAAGATCTGTTCAAAAATATTCTAAACAAGTATCTGTCCCAAATCCCAACTAAGAGAACGAGATCTCCTTAAATCAGAAGTGGCGTGAGACGGTGAAAATTCCTCATATATCTCAAAAATACAATTTTCGAAGAAAAATATGCGACCGAAGAATAGTTGGGAAAAGAATTTCCGGTCATTATATTCAGGAAGTATGACAATCAATCCGTGCTCAATGGAAACTTGAAAATGATATCAATTATTCCTCTTCTCGCGCGATTGATGTGTCATTTGTCGTTGTGGAATAGGCTGAAATAATGTCTTTTCTGTGAAACATCTTCGGTGATGATTATCTCTAATTTATAAAATTTTCACTAATGTACCGGCTCTATTCAATTCCTGTAAGGTCAATTGATTTCTGAGAGTAATTAACGAACTATGAACATATAAAAGATCGCTGATAGCTAGGATAAAGTCAGTCTCAATCTGAAGAACTCTGTGACAGTGACAATGAATTTCTTAGCTTCCGTGGCTCTCCTACTTGTGGCTTTGATCAGCCTCAGTTGTGCTCAATTCCGTAAGAAAACTTACTCGATATAACCATATTATATTTATTATTCATTAGTATTCAGTATTTATGTAGAGAAATTCACTGGCCTATTGGCCTGATATAACAAAATCATTTGAATCTAATAGAAGTTTCGTTCACATTCCATGTGTAATTGTAAGAGTATGACATCTCAAGAGATATAAAAAATTTCGAAAAGTTACAAATTATTCATATGAAGCATTATTGACATGGATTAGGAATTACATCGATTAATGGTCGTGGATTTGAATTTTATATCATCCATACCACGGATGTTACCGGGTAGAGCATCTCATGACTTTCACCTGCACAGTACAGAATTTGAGCCAGGTTTAAACTTATACGAGAGATTACTGAAAGGTGAAGTATGCCTTTTGTTGGGAAATTTATTGGAATCAAAGTAGCGAATACATGGGATTTAAGTGAATGAAGGATTTGAGGAAAAGTGAATCATTATAAACTTCATGATGATAATACTCATTCAGGTGGTCATGATTATGATCAAAGTGGTCAAAGTCCATTTTACTCTCATAGGCAACATACTTCATGAATCTATAATCAAATCACTCTCATTCAACGTTGAGATCATCAACATAGAGACACCAAATATTAGATGCAAAACCAAATTGGGGTTTCATTAGTGAAAAAAATAGTGATTTCTGCACCGAGTATATGAAGTTCTAGCTCGCTTCTGAGCGATTTGTTTTGAAATAATCGCTCGAAAGGGGGGGGGGACTGATGAACGAGGTGCGAATGAGTACATTTCGATACAAAGTGGAACGCTCGTGCCATAAACAGTCCTTCGTACAAAACTACCCATCTACGTGCAGTGTCATAATATACCTATTTACACCCGCGTATCGAATACTATTTTTTGCAATTTTCCGATGTTTGGGTGCTACAAAATTGTGAAAAATAGTATTCGCGAATCGTTCATGAGGTTCCCCGCTTCCGAGCGATTATTTCGACCTTCGCCTGCGGCTCAGGCCGAAAATAATCGCTCAGAAGCGAGCTACAACCTCATAAACTCGGTGCGAAATCTACTATTCTGACAAACTGTGGGAGAAAGTGGGAAATCAGTGCGAAAAAGTTACTTTCTCGCACAGTGTGTCAAAATAGTACATTTCGATACAAGGGCGTAAAACGTTTTATTCGCGTCCGAGTGATGGGTTTCCGGCCCGAGCCGCAGGCGAGGCTCGGAATCATCACGAGGATGCGAATAATACGTTTTACGGACGTGTATCTAACTATACTTTTCGATAAACTGTGAGTAAAAGTCGACAAACTGTGCGCAAAGTGCACTTTGCACTGCAGCCAAGAATAGCTTCAAGGTTCTTCACTCTATTTACTCTCACTAGTTGTTCAGAATCAATTTTATAATCAAATAGAATAGGGTTATGGTTCCTCGCGAAACTCATTACATGACACTTTGCGATGTTACAATCTCAATTTAGACCTCCAAATCATTCTCGAATTTTCAACAATCGAATACACTCCAATTACGAAGACAGATTTTGACTTTTGACGTCATCGGCATGGATTAGAACAAATCAATACTTTACTGTACCTTTAGGATCATTCGTGAATATGATGAAAAGGATAGGACTTCGGTGAGAGCCTCGTGGAATGTCAGAAGTAGATTCATAGAAATCGGAAACTGAATTATTCAACCTCACAAACTGTTTGCGTTCTGTAAGATATAAAGCTATTCAATCAATTGGATCAACATCAAATTCATAGCCATATAACTTGCGAATTGGTATACTATAGTTTATTGAGCCAATGACCATAGGAAAACTCAGTATGAACAAAGTCAACTTGCTCAGAATTTCCAAGACAACTTTTATAAAATCAGAAGATATGGCAAGATTCAAAACAAGTAACTTCCCTGTAACGAAACCATATTGCTCTTGAGCGAGATATCGAAAAAGATGATCATATACTTCCGTGAGACATTACTGCATCAAAAATTTAAAAAAAAAATCATAATAATGGAAATTATAGTAATAGGTCTGTAATTTCAACATGAAAAGGGCCACCAGATTTAAACACATGTTACACAGGAGTAGATACGATAGCTTCCATTTACTTGGAATAATTCTTTGATGAACCGGGGGTTAAGAAATGAACATGAGTGCTCGATCAGCACACCGCACAGATTCTTCACGAATACACAAAGCATTTCACTTGGGCCAACAGAATTTGATTCTTTGATAGTGAAGAAATTTTTTTCCCTCAGCTTCCTTATAATTCCTCGCAAATTATGTTTTATAGAGCCAGTTTGGCTTCTAACCTTGATAAATTTCTCTCAATATTCTGTCAGTGACATGGCGATCAACATAGACAATCTTTTTGGTCACTGATTTTATCCTTCTAGACAATTTTGCCAAATAATCAATTCATTCGTGGTTAATTTTGAGTCTCCGGGCAATTATATCGAGTGAATTTCGAAACCAGTCAACCTCACAATGTAGAAAATTTTCGTGAGAAACTACAACCAACCAATTCAACCGTACTTTGAATTCTGGTTGAAAATTCGACCAACTTTCTACAGTGATACTTTTAGCTGATTAAAAGTTGGCATTACGGATCATCATTTTGCTTTACTTATTTGACTCTAATTTTTCAGTTCCCCCAATTGACATAGACGTAAATGGAGGTGGTAGAGGATATGGGCAAGGTGGTTACGGTAGAGGTGAATATGGTCGGGGTTACGGAAATAATGGCTACGGTCGAGGAGGATACGGACCGCAAGGAGGATTTGGTGGAATAGGATATGGACGCTAAATGATCGTTGAATATCAGTACGTTGTAAAAATCTAAATCCATATCATTTGAGTATTGCAATATATCGTTTCATACATTCTTTCATTTCATTTCAGATTTTCAATAACAGCCGCTGCATACTCTTAGAGTAATCAACTTGACATCAACATTCACTCTACATCGTTAAATATAATCAAGGGTCTCAGCGATGTCCGATGACTAATACCGATTTCTGCTGTTTACGTACTTACGCACAAGAGAAAAGGGAGATGAAGAATATATCTGCATTGTATGAATTTTTCCCATAGATATCAAAATTGATAATACTAATTAAATAATAAAGTGAACGCTTCAAGTTCAACTTACTGCACACAAAACCGAACTGTTTTTATTCAAACGAAGTAAAGAGATTCTTATCATTGAATCTGGTCACAACTGCGATAGAAGCGCTTGAGTCAACAATTACCTAGTCACTTTTGTTAAGAATTTTTCATTGATGGTTCCTGTTGAATTTTTTAGCCCCAAAATGAATCTGAATTATTTATTGATGTGTCAGTGCTTCAATTTACCGACAAATCATGATGAAAACAGGACTAATTGGGTGCCGAGTGGTCGGACCATTAGTGTTTTCGATATCATATCTTTGATATAAACTCCGCTACTTCTATGACTAGGTGTGGAAGGATTATTTTTGTTGATTCTGAATTTCAGGACATGTTCAAGTCTTATGAATTTCAAAATTATCCTCCTCGAAGATGATACATTTTACGATAAGAGTCTATAATACTCAATATTTGATAACAGTTATCATATAAGGTAAGTGTACCCAACTTGCCTCTGTACCCAACTTGCCCCCATATGCCGATCTCGGGGATGGGCGATCCTTGGCCTCCCGGAAATTTTTTTTCACGTTTGTTAAGTCAAAATATGAGAAAGTAAGTAGTTTGCGTCGACCCCGAATCATTCTTACGTTCTCCAGAAAATCTAGAGTGATTTTTCTATTTTTCGTGATTGCTTAGCTAAGAAAGCATCGAGGGAATCAGCTTCAGTAAAATCGGTGCCAAATTCTTTGAGTTCAACCAATTTTGACGTACCTTAGCGCATTCGATTCCTCGTTTCAAGACCTTCAAAATCCACTTTTCAAAATTGCAAAATTTTGATATGGAGCTGTTTTATGTGCAAAACACGGAGACGATTGGTAAACAAGGATGCCAACATCGGAGTGTACCTAACATGCCCCCATATGTTTATCTCGAAAGGGCGTGCAGTACAACTTTTTTTACCACTCAGAACGTCTTTATCATGTCAAAATGGGTCAGAAATAGTGTTTTGAACCACCGAAAAGCTCCAAATGTGCGTGCACGGCGATAAAAACACTTTATCGCCGATTTCCATGATTTATTTCGGAAGAAATAAGACAGTTCGACTCCAATTGATCCAAATTGGACGTAGTTCAGTGCATTTTGAAGGTCTTTAAACAAACTTAAAAATGAGTTCAAGCATGTTGAATATTGTTGAAGTAAACCAAAGTTATTAAGAAAAAGGCTTAATGGGGGCAAGTTGGGTACACACTTTTGTAAACTCTTAAAAATCACCTTTCAGGAGAATTAAAACAGTTTGGCTCCAATTGGTTCAAATTGAATGTGATTCAACTTATTTTGGAGGTCTTAAGACAAGCTTTAAAATGAGCTAAGGTACGTTGGAAAATATGGAGATGGGCCAAAGTTATTAAGAAAATGGCTTAATGGGGGCAAGTTGGGTACACTGACCTTATAACGAATTGAAAAACTTAGTATTGAAGACATAATAAGGAAGGCAAATATTTCTTGACTCATCTTCAAAATTCTCAAATGAATGATGTATCGATCGAGAAGGGCCGGTTTGAGGAGATTTATATTTATTGAAGACATAAATTCAAGTTTCTTAAAAGTCGGTCTAAGCCTCAGATTCAAATTATGAAGGGAAACGGCGAACAGAGCAGATCTGGAACAGAGTCAAGCACTTCCAGCGGTTTCTTAAAAAATGTGAATTCGTATAAATACAATTATCAATTCACATTGGAGCCATTTATGTAATAGGACAAGCTACTTTGTAGGAAACGCAGTCCAACAACTCGACACGAGCGTCTAATAGTTCACAGTGTTAGGCGGTGACTTCTATTTTCTCTAACCTCTCCATTTTCAATGTCATCCACCCAAACCGATGGATGGGTGTTCGCGGACGCTAAACAAGACATGCAGATTCGCGAATCGCCCTTGTTCCTCTGAAATCACGTGGGGCTACCAATCGATGAACTTCCGCGAAAGCTAACCAATACGTGCAGATTCGCGTACATGAATTCACGTAACAAGTTCGTTCTTCTAGACATCCGCGTAAGATAACCAATGAATGGGTATTCACGCACATTCACCGGACGTTCTATCTGTCCAAATTTGGAAGAAATAGTATATTATGTGATGAGTGCGCAGCACGAGTCGCAAACGACATTTTCTAGCTGTGCTACGTCGGAAGCGCGACTTTAGACGAGTCCTCGCGAGTCGAAAATCGCGCTTCCGACGTAGACAGCTAGAAAAACTTTTTTGTCCCTGGACTCCTACTTGAAATACTGAGACCAAGGTTTCAATTCTGAGATGTTGAGAATGGAGTTACGATTTTCAAGGCACCAAGAACGATCTGATGATTTGGATTGAAACAAGAGCCCTGGGTCAAAAAAGCTTTTTCAGATTTGGATAGATGAAATGTCGGGTGAGTGTACGCTAACCAGAACATCCAGATTCCGAGCAGATTCACGTGCGCGAATCCGCGTATTGCACTTATCCTTCTTGAATCAGTACGGCAACCAATTGGTGAACTTCCGCGTACGCTAACTATGGTTTGAGTTTTACGTCTAGTTTCGCCGGTAGGCCCCACCCAGACGGCACCCATGTGCGTGGAGTCGAGGTACGCTCAACCAGCGCGTCAGCATGTACTGCTAACTACCGAATTGTGCACTTCGGAGCAGTTTGAACTGTCCACACTGCAGCAAACTTAAAAATCACTCTCCCATGCTATTAACATAGGAGATGGCCATTAAGTTGGCTGCAGTGTGGACAGTTCAGACTGCTCCCAAGTGTACCTCGGGAGGAACTACAGTTTTAGGTGGAATCCGAACCACTGAGACCACCGAAAAAAGGCACATGAGAAAAAGAATCTCAGTGATGCCCTGACCGGGATTCGAACGTAGGACCCCGCATGGGAGCCCGGTGACTCATCCACTGTGCCACGGTGGCCTCGCTACCCGTAGGCTAACCAAGGGATACAGATTTGCCTGTGCGAACCCGCGTCTCACGCTTATTCTTCTGGAATCGCGTATGGCAAACAATCGATAAACTCCCACCAACGCTAACTAAGACGCGCAGACTCGCGTACGCGAATCCTGATCTCTGACGTGCGCTAACCTGTTGGTCAATGTCCACTGATTACTTGACGTACGCGATTCTAAAAGAACAAAGTTGATACGTGAAGCCGCGTACGCATATCGGCATATCCAGGTTAGCTTACGAGATACTCATGCATTGGTCATCATACGGAAATGTTTAGAAGATCTAGTTCGATGCGCGAATTCGCATACGCGATTCTGCATGCCTTGGTTATTGGACGCGCAAGCCACCGATTCGATGCGCGTATCAGCCTAAGCTGATCCGGATCGCTAGGATTATCGTACGCGGAGGTTCACCGATTGGTTACCACACGTGGTTCCAGAAAAACAAATGCAATACGCAGATCTGCATGTCTTGGCTAGCGTGCGCGAATACCCAAACATTAGTCATGGTACGCAGATGTCTAGAAGAACTAGCTCGATGCGCGAATTCACATACGTGAATCTGCATGTCTTGATCAGCGTACGCGGAATTGCTCCGAATAGTTACCATGCGCGGATGTCTAGGAGAACTCGTTAGATCCGCGAACTCGCCTAAGCGAAGCAGCGCAAGCGAATCCGAACCGCCAGGTTAGCGTACGCGGGAGTCCACCGATTGTTCGGCATCCGCGATTTCAGAAGAACAATTGCGATCCACGAATTCGCGTACGTAAATCTGCATATCTTGGTTAGCATACAAGGAATCCCGCCGATTAGTTGCCATACGCGATTCCAGTCAAACGAGTGCGATACGTGAATTTGCATGTCTTAGTTAGCGTGCGCGAATACCCAATCATTGGTCATCGTACGCAGATTTTCATAAGAACTAGCTCGATGCGCGATTTCGCGTACGCGAATCAGCGAAAGTACGTCCGAATCGCTATAGATTAAGAACAAGTGCGATACACGTACGCGAATTCGCGTACGTAAATCTACATATCTTGGTTCACATACAAGGAATCCCGCCGATTAGTTGCCATACGCGATTCCAGGAGAACAAGTGCGATACGTGAATCTGCAAGTCTTGGTTAGCGTACGCGAATATTCAATCATTGGTCATCGTACGCGGGTATCTAGAAGAACTATTCCCAAATTCACGTAAGCTAATCTGCATGTCTTGGTTACGGTACGCGGATTTTCTCCGATTGGTTCCCATATAATAAGGGGTCTTAAAAGAACGAGTGCGATTGGCCGGGCACCCACTGGCCAATCTGCGTGCCTAGGTTAGCGTACGTGGAACTTCACCGATTGGCTGTCATACGTGATTATTATAAAAGAACGAAACGAGTGCAATATGCGATTGCGCGTACGCGAATCTGCATGTCTTGGTTAGCGTACGCAAAATCCACCAATTGGTCGCTATACGCGATTCTAGGAGAACGAGTTTGATATTCGTATCCGCATCCGCGAATCTGCATGTCTTGATCAGCTTACGCGAATACCCGTCCATTGATTATCGTACGCGGACGTGATCTGACCGATTCCGATACGTGAATCGTGATACGCAAATACCCTCAAATCTGGTCCTATACGCGAGTCTTGATAGTTCCTCCCGCCATCGCCCGAGATTATAGATAATAGTTTCGTGCCGGAGTTCTGATTCGCGTACGCTAATGATGCCCCCAGGACAAAGTGAAACATACGCGAACGATCACGGTCTCGGTCCTAGTGTTTGGGGGGGGGGGGGGAGTTCGCGTACGCGAGTCCAACTTTCGCGTACGATAATTGGCTCCGCGCAGCTAGACTGATATACGTTTTTGCGTTTCAGAGGCAAATTCTGACCTTTTACAGCAAGTTAGATGTTATTGTTGTGACCACCAATATCTACGTCAACGACATATGTATCTTTCAGAAGTTTGTATCCATTAGGAAGCTAGGAAAAACCCTAGATGTTCTAAAATTGCCTAGATGTGATATTTTTCATCCTGGGCCAAAATGGTGGCTAGATAGGTCAAAATTCATGCCAGAATCATATTCTACGTCAAGTCTTACGTTGACAATGCATTTTTCCGACAGTTCTCAGCTATGCTGGGAGGCTGAAAGGCAACGCAAGCGAAAGATCACACATAGCGGGCTCCATATCAGCATATTATTGTACCTCTTATCGACGCTGTGTAATTTTTTAACGATTTTGTTAGTGGTGTCTGCTCTGCTCCTCATCTCTGAACCCTAGCATGCCAAAAAATTCTCCACAATACGCTTTTGACTTGAAATCCGACGTAGAATTTGATCCCGCTCTTAGTTTTGACCTATCTAGTTACCATTTTTGTCCAGGACAAAAGTACTCTGCTCAGGGAGTTTTAGCAATCCTAAGGTTTTTCTTAGCCTCCTAAAGGATATAAAATTCCTCAAAATAGTATATTTTTGGCATAGAATCTGGTGGCCAAAACCATCCCAACCTCAGTTTTGCTGTAAAGTCATAATCCATCTCTGAAACTCAAAAACTATCTATAGATATTGTCCATGCCTAAAAAACGGCTGAGAAAAACTGCCGTTCCAAAATTTTATTCGCGTTTAGCAGTTCAAACTTCGTAAGAAACGACTTCCACCTTCCCTCTGGTAGGAATAAGACTATTTTTTCTGGCAGCTATGGCCAGTGGCCAGTAGCAGCGTGACTTGTCCAGTTGTTGGCCAAAAGATACACACCATTTCTCCCAAGGCCCTGATGAGAAACATTTTCTTTTGTGGGTCTGCGTTATTCACTTAATAAGACAAAATATCTCCAAAATTTCAAAACAACCCGAGCTAAAAAATTATCTCATACGATTTACATCGCCCCATCTTTCTGAACTCTCATCAATTTGAGTTTCACAACATCTCATTCCGGTAACAACCAGAGATATATCATCTGCTAATCCCTAGAATCTTACATACGTCAATAAATATACCTACAAATTTCTCGGTCATTCATCAAAAAAACTGATGTAACGACGCACGCCTCGCATAATATATACCACCTTTCGTGAGGTCAGGGTCAACATAATAAAACCTGATCGTCCTCTTCTCAAGCCCCCTTCTCTCCCAGTATTGAAACCAAAAATCCTATGGCTCAAGAAATTCTTCTAAGAAAACAGTATATACTTACGCACACCTGAAAAATTCCCATGCTACTCATGAACGTGACCACGATCATTCATACATACAGATTGTTGAATGAATGAAAACAGGTCCGTTTGCAAGTTCCGTAAGCCATTACACTTACACTAACCGCGGGAAATTCCGAAGGCCCGTCACCTGAGTAAATCTAGCGCACACGCGTGTGCACCATACGTCTCGACATACGTAATACACATAATGCACCATATAGAACATACTATACTTTGGTCCCGCTCATTGGGCCCATTTGAATCGTGGTAAGGCCCCTTACGTCAGAAACAGTTCAAACAAATCGTCATCAGAGTCTTCAAAAAGATCAAGTCTCAATTCTTCTTTTGAAATTCATAACTTTGCTCTCACCGTGCGTGTGTGTACTTTTAGTTCATTTTGAAGCACGAGTCTATATTAAGTCCCTGGTCTTGAGAAGAGGAATTTCAATAAAGCCTGGGTATTATAAAGAGGTCGAACACGGGGCCTGTGTAACCAGTTGCGTGACGAGTTTGTCCATAACATCATATGAGTATAATACTGGTTCCAGCTTTCCCCCGCAGTCTCAAGCGAAATCTGCACGATGAGATACATTCGCTTGTAAGAGTGAGTAAGAATATATTGGCCCGGTGCCTCTCTTGATGTTGCGTTGATGCGACATTGAGACCCAGTTGACTGCCGATCGCCGAGCGAATCGGTTACTCTTCAATTAAAGAGCTGATACTACTCAGAGACTACATAGTAGTAAAAATAAGATGGATTTGAAGCTGACTTTTTGCTGTTTGGTGGCTGTTACTGCATCAGGTAATTTTGAATGATTAACTGTTGTGATTGCGAGTGTGGATTTTTGTAGAAAAATATGAGTGATCGATGGCGTGCAGATTACACATGCGATTAGTGCTGTTTGCGGAAAACAATTTTAAAGTCGATGAATGGAAAGACGATTGGTATCTTTTAAACGAGCTATAATCATTGATTGTTTCTCGTATTGAATGGCAAAGAAAATACTTTGAAATTGTGGGTTTCGTCAATGCTGATGAGTTATAACCATTAGTCTTGAGTGCAAGATCGACAAGATCGCGTAAATTGTGTAGATCTACACTCAAGTCTGAGATTCTCGTCTTTTTTTTTGCAATTTTGCATTCAAAGTGTTGAAAATTACGCGTGAAATATTGGCTGTGCGTCATGATTTAAGATTGTTGCTGGTTAGATGATTCATTGGGGTTACCATGTTTTCCTTTCACTATTTTCGATACTATTTTGATACAAAACAGATTTGAGTAGCTTGAATTCGCAGAAACATTTTTCAATATTTCGGAAGAATATGAATTTCATGAATATTTCTGAATGAAGTGTTTCTTTTCTTTATATCCATACTTTTGAACGGTCTATCCAGTTTGAAAACCAAGTAGTTTTTTTCCACGGACCAAAGACGATTTCAGGATCGAAATTTTAACAAGTTTGCTGCGGGATCGATTTTTCATAATTTTATCCCAGTCATGAACTGGACTCCCGTATTCCGGCAAATATGTCTGCATGGAAGAAAACTTTTTCTTGGATTGTTATTTACAGGAAAAGTAAATTACGTTGAAAGATTCTCATTAGGGATATTTTTCAAGTCATTACGGGTTGGTAAACATTGAAAAATAAAGATTCGTGGGGCCCACCGGTGAGCCTCGCCACAGCGAACGTGTTAGAAATTCAATGACAGATTTTGAAGGATCGTGAAATCAAAAACGTCACCAAAACTCATTTGTATTTTATCCAACAGCTTATGCGAGTGATGGCTTCTTCTTCCCGGATCAGATTAGCAGTAACGCCCAGGCACAAGCAAATAGTAACGCATATTCTGACAATTCGGGGAACTCACATGCGACGGCAAATAGTAATGCAGTTTCTAATAGCCAAAACAACAGATATCCAGGATTCTACAAGCCAACGTCTCATGACTTTCCAGTTCCACCACAAGACGGTGGATTTCACCCCGTAGACGGATATCCTCATCCCAACAGGTTAGTCAACAAATTATTCTTGCAGTTTCTCAAATTCTTATTTATCAGAACTAGATCTCCTTGACATTTCCAGCGTGCTTGGTTTCTAATTACACCAAGTATACGTTAAAATCAAAAGATATTCTCGACTTGGATAGAAAATTTTCCGGATTTTTCTATAAAATTATGAACTGTCAGAGATAAAATTACCGTACGCAATACCTAAATCATCTGGGTCTGAGCCGTCGAATTACGTAGACGGTTTTGAAAAGCAAACGATACATGACCAATTTCAGATCCTCATATTGTTTAGAAGTCGTTTTTTAGGGTAATCTTGCAGAATGCACCACCGTGATCAGGAAAGAAAGTAACGCGTTATGTGAATTTGATTATCCACTCAAATTACGGCTGACAATGAGTGTCGAATATAAGGTAACCCTCAGTTAGAGTGTTCGCGGCAAACCTCGCAAGTATACAAACATAGAGCCTTTCAAATCATGAACTCTAAAGCTAATAATGGCTCTTCTCCGCGTCAACATCTACAGCTTTTTTGAGCTTCTATCAGCATGTCTAGTTGTTCTGTGAACACATAGAACTTCTTAATTCATTCATATATCAATATGATAAAGCTGAAACGCACAAAAAATCATTTACGTCCTGATAAAAAGATCTGTAAAAATGATCAAAATTGATCTAAGTTTTCACTTGATTCCCTTGTGACTCTCCACGAGCTTCACGTAAAATTTGTCTGGAATATTTCGCCGTTCGCACGTATGAAATTAATGAGAAAACTAACTTTTGACAAGAATCTTGCAAAAAAGTTGTAAGATCCCACGAACTCTATCTGCAGACTTTCTTCAACCTCTTGTACACCATGTGACCTTCAATCGGTAAATTTTCTGTATGAGCTTCTCATACAATGTAATACGATAAATCGACAAAATATCATAACCATTCTTTCAGATTGTTGGTGTTTTGTAAAATCTCATATTCCACTACTTTGACTCAATGTGCAGAATGCAATATCTCAAAGAATTATTTGATATCCCTCAGAATCAGTACATCAACCAATGTGTTCATTGTATTGTGAATGAATATGAAGTCACCCTGTTACGAAATCGCACCAACAATTGTTGCTTCTGTATACTCTTTACTTGAATAAAACCCAAGTATTTCCCAATGTAATTGATCAGTGTACCATCATAAATCATCGATTTTATGTAAAAATAATTCACAGGCCGGAAAATTTCGACTACAATGGTGGACTCCCAAGCTACGATCCGTACCCAAATTCGGGACATATCGTACCCTCGGGTCAGGGTATTAGACCAGGTTACGGTGGAGGAAATTCTCAGGCCAACGCCAACTCTAAATCAGAAACAAGCAACGGAAGCTCGCTTTCCAATGCAGTAGCTAGCAGTCAATCTACTGATCCGAATGGAGCTTCTGCAGCTGCAGCAGCCGCGGCTGCTTCAGCGGGTACAAGTTTTGTCAACGGTGTACCCGTGGCTACTGCTGCTGCCGCGGCATCCGCTGCGGTCGCCTCGCAACATGGTATGAGGATATGTTATAAGATTTTCTAAATTTTATGTATTAATACTTAGGGTTGCTACGGATCCGGACGATCCCTCGAATATTTTGAGAATAGAACGGATTCGAGGTCCTTGTGATTTCAGACGAGTTTTCCCGGACCAGAACCTTAGGATTCGCGGATTCTAAAGTATACTCAGTCGGACCCGGATCCGGAGATATTCGTTTCAAACCATATAATGAGTATCTTAAAATCTCGAATCCACCACATCTCTAAGGATCCGAGCGGATCCAGATCTGCAAAAGTCTCAGAGCTAGAATCAATTTCATTTCGTTCGAAGTCTTAAGGTTACATAGAACATAGATTAGTGGTATCAACCGTCAAACAAGTATGCTAGTAAATTTAGGTGATTGGAGATTCCTTCAATATGCATATCCGTCCAATTTCAAGATTTTGATATGAACATTCACATGGTCTTATAAAGCGGCACAAGTCAATTTACCCGTGATATGGGCATAGCCATAGGTTTTCAATAGAATTCCACCGCACATAGATCATTTCTTATAGATGAGAGAAAATCAAATGTGCGATACAAATTTCATGTGACAGACGATAAAATTTGGTCCCATACGAGATCCCTTGCATTGGCTGTCAAAAACTGTGCAGAGACACTCAGAAGAGTTTCCAAATAGATGTTTTATTAAGTTTACTAAAGAACTGGAATTTCAAAATTTCAGTTCAGTCTCGGCGTACAAATTCAAGAAGTCTCCTCTGAAGATCAAGATTGCAATTAGACTAGTCTTTATTTTGAATCTCATTTAATCACAAATTATCAATCAGAATGGTAACTCCACAACTTACGCATCATTTTTCAGTATCATCACAGCCAATTTAGATGTCTGAATACATAAATCCACTACAAAGTCCGAGATAATATAATTTGATAATATAATAATATAATTTGTTCTCGATAAAATGGTCATTACTTGTTGATGATTTTTTCAAACTTGTCATCTGCATCATATATTCAAATGTACACGTGAAATTTTCTAATTCATCAATCTCTTGATGTGTGATCTACGTCATGTTCTAATTAAAATACCCACAAGATAAACGTAATGAAAGTTATCAAAGTTGTCCGACCGGATTTGACAATTGTTGACAATCTCGAGCAAACAGATTGCTGACTCGTTTTGAATCGTTCGAGGCACCACCATCACGTTTGAAAACTTTGATTATTTAGAAAAGAATTCTGATAATTCAAGAATACGTAAGACGCTGCACATGATTTTCAACAAATTATTCTGGAAAGTCTGCAAAATTGATATCCTAGTAGGGATGATTTCAGACTAAATTTATGTTGAAAAATTTTCAAAACAAATATAATGCTTCGGAAGCCGTTCATGAAACCTGAACAAAAGACAATTTTAGAATTTAGTGAGATCTCCTCAGTGAAATATCTTCATACGTAAAATCAGCTCGGGAATTGTAACAATATTCATGAACGATTTGATCTTGCTGCAACTTTTTCACACTCTGTGCATGGAACACTTCCATGAAGAAACAATTTTCGTCATCGAAAGCTATTTCAGTTAGAAAATTCCACTGTATTATTATGAATCTTTCTTTGAAGTGGAATGGAGAAAGATTTGCAACTAAAACTCCTCTTTCATTCATCTCAACAGGTGGCTCAGCTGCATCAAGTTCCACCTCATCAGCTGCTGGTAGCCATGGTTCAGCATTCTCTGGAGGTCCAGGTGGACAACCCCAGTATCAAAGACCCCAACATTTAGGCCGTGAATTTCCTGAAAGACCTCTACCTCAGTATGCCAACTCATTCGGTAATAATGGTCCATTTTACGCCGAGCCTCAGAGGCCATGGCAATTCAGGAGTGGCGACCAAGATGACGATGACGATGATAGATCTTTTTCATCAGATGCCGGAGTGATTCATGCGGAATCCTCGCGAGCGAGAAGTCTGAAGTTCCCATTTGAAGGGCCTTCTATCACTATTTCCAAAGCCTAAGAAAAATCAATAGACACTTCAATCATTATCAAAAATCATGAGTACCGGTGGCCATATTGAGGTCTGAATGAGTGATGTTATACTTATACGTGTGTCTGTTGGAATGCAATATTTGATGTGAGCTCATGAAATCAGTATTATAAGTTCATCAGTTGTATAGTTTTTATACGAATAGTAAATATTAAATCACACACAGAATATCTATGGATGATATTTTACCTACCGCATTGAAAATTTTGAGACTGGATCGGGGATGAATCTTGATATCGAGGAATGTTCACATGGGGTCTTTTTGTTGATAACACTTATGTACAAGTTCCTCATGAGGCCGAAAACATAGGTGACATTGAATGAATTTGGTACAGGTCTTATTGAGACTCGTTCAATCTTCCAGTTCCATATTGATCTGTAGTTAGCTATCTAGATGTGAGCACAACTTTTGGACCAGACTGTCTAAGAGGTAGCTGATGAGCCATGAATATTGGTACAATCGAACTCTTATAAAATAGTCATATTCTATTCAATCCCCTCAAGGTACTCTTGTCTCTCAGAAATATGCCTCCACAACTTAGGAATGACCTACAAAACATCATATGAAACCTAAATTTATCGAATTTATATGACCGAAGAAAATCACAATTCCCTACAAAATTGAGATTTGTGGACATCCGTGTCACGATAGTGACTCCGCAAACTAGAATATTCTTAAAACTTCATATATGAAAGTCATCCCAACGGGATCAAATCTCTGAAGATTCTGCGAGTTGACAAACTGCACACCTACAGCTGACTCCTCATGGCAATCATTCGGCAATATGCGGACTCACTAAATATGAGTGAACAGTAACCGTAGTGTGAACATGGAATCGTGATCTAAATGACCAAATTCATGTTTTTTTTCTGTACATTGTATGTACCGAAGGACTTCTCGTTGAATAACGGAAGAAATTTGATGAAAAATATTCAAATCTTGTAACGAAAAATCGTTTTCTCTTACCTCTAGTAGAATTTGAATCGCCACACATGGAGAATTTCAGAAGAAGAATTCGAGCAATCTCATTGGGATCTCCTGGTATGATCATTCAGTTGACACCTAATCTCAATCAAAAAATGAATATTTGTTGTTGGAGCGAATAAATTTTGATTGTAACTCTTCCTCTACAAAATTGCCCCTGGTATCAGAAACGCTATTTTTGTCATCAGAACATGTATCTGAGGTGGTATCATGGTGAAAATTTTCAAAATTAGAATTTGGAAGAGTTTTCGTTTATTATTTTCTCGCTCTCACAAGTCCATTCTGACCTTTCATTGGTGTTCCTTTATGTTTCTTGTTGTGACAGGTATGTTTTAAAATTTGTCAGATTCCTTTGATGCAATCAAAGGAAACTATCACAAATTATTGAAAATCGATAATGTTTGTTGGACGGAACAAAATAAGTGAATAATCTGCGACACCTTCATTCTATCGTCATAAGCTGGACCGATAATGCTTGCTCGCTGAGTACGGGCACCCTTATTCACGAGTCTCATCACATATTACAAACACCAGTTTGGTCACCAACCTTGGCCAAATTTTTCTTACAATTTTCCATAACATGGAATATGAAGAATCCAGAGTAACTAAACTCCTTTAAACTGGCCTCCTGCCCAGAGATACTACCCGAAAACTGTGCCAATGCCTATGTAGGCTCGTGTTAGGAAGTCATATCTACAGATATACTGTCAATAATGATGAATTTCGGATGAATTTGTCGAATTTCCTAACACGAGGTTATATTTGATGATGTTACCCTGGTCTCTTTCGATTTCACTGAGTACAAAATCGTAGGAAAAGTTTTTGGAAAGTTTGGAAACTCGAATCTCTGATGGGGGCTGATCTTGTTAATTGTGATTTGACATTACAACCCATGGACACATTAATAATATCCAAACTTAGCTTTCTCATGAATCCGAATGAGAATTTACTCGAATTGATTGGAAAATAGTCGAATTTCATCCAAGTTCATTCAGAGGAAAAACATTCCAACAATCATCTAAAATACCGGCAAGTGACCAGAAATACGCGAGACCTCGGTAATTCATTCATAGTAACTGTCAAAATGGTTTGAAGTATCTTAAAATAGTCCACGATAAAATTATACTCATTACATCAACAGAAGCCTTATATATCTTATCGGTTAACTTGACCATCATCTACGACCGTCAAGGCAAATTATTCTCGATATTTGATCTTCAAGTCTTTCCTCTTGCACATGCCTCGGCTCGAACGAATTATTACGAAATCGGTGATACCATTCGCTCAAGATTTTTTCTATCACAATGGAATACATTATTCTTTTCCTGATGGACTTTTCTTGATGTTCACGATCAAAAATAATGAGTGAGATTTTACATTGATTGTCGATTTTGTGCAACTACATTCTTCATTTGCGGAATTTTCATTCAAAATTGTCCAAGTGCTTTTTGGGCATTATCTTGTAATTAACTGGGTATTTTTAGTTTGGGAGGAAATTATGTCGTACATTTCATATTGCAGCACATAACCACTTACCCTCTTTTGGACGGATGACCATCTTTTCGTTCAAATTCACTTGGATCTTCAGAACAAGTCATTTTGAGGAAATTTGATGATACGACCATCTATCGCTAAACTAGACATAAAAAATCGTATCTCAAACAGTCATATGAGTCGTTCAGAGTCACAATGGACTAAACAATAAGTTCATACTTTGAATCAAAAGGAGACTTTTACTTTCATCTTCTGAAGTATGTCCTAGGAAGTTGTCAATACTGCTTTTTCACACAGAAGACACGATGAATATGCGGGAAATTGTTGATATAAGGTTTTGTGCCTAACTGGAAGATGTAATAGGATGAGTTTTCATGTATGGCTTTGAATAGTTGGTAATATATCCTTTTATTTAGGAAAAGTCCCTGCCAGCCAAAGATTGAAAGGATTGATTTCAAAATGTTGTGTAATCCAACCATGTCCATATAAAATGAGTGACATGACAACAAGAGGAGTGCAAAATCTATAAGGAGCCCAATTAAATCTATTGAGATGCACTGATATTGGGGAGGGAGAGAGGGAGTTATAACATAAACCTGGGAGAAAATAATAAGAAAATTTCCTTATTCATACTTGACCCATAAAATCGAGTCATCCTCATTTATTCATATCACAAGATGATTTCCTTATGAACTTAAGTACTTGATAAATCGGAATCGATTTCTGAATGTCAACAATTTGTATTGAGCACATCTGTGAAAGATGAAGGAAAGAGATAGCTACGATCTTGACCTCCTTCTACGCGTCAAAACTTCTCAGAATTGAGAAAAATGGCCTCGTGATTCATACCGTTATTGAATAACATTCACAGCTTCTTAGATTTACATAGTGGAGATATTCGAATTGATAGGAATTGAGATACATCAATACAGTGTAACATGCTAGATCTCATTAAAAAATTTGAATAACTGTTTCTTACAACAATCGTTTTTGGTAGCAACAGGATCGTTTCCAAAAGCTTTATCTAGAGACGAGTCTTTAAAAAGTCCTCCGAAGACACTTTTGAAAGTTTATACGAGAGTAAAAAGAAACTTCATTCACTTTATAAACATACTCAGCTCTCACTCATGATATGGCTCGTAAGATTTGCTTTGCAAATCTTACGCGGGAATTTTTCCGGCGGAAACCTCGAATTTTCCTTTGCCATCTGGGCCTACTTCGGATTTGCTACTGCTGTAAACACCCGTCACTTTTCCTGGAGCGGTGCCTTTCTCTTCAACTTTCGTCTCACCTTCGTCGTTGATACGTGAGAAGAAGCTGGAATAGAAAAAAGAAATGTTTTTAATCGCTGATCAGATTTTTTGACACGGTGTATCAATTTGCAATTTGGTTCTCGTATTATGTTCATCATACGAGAATAATAAGTTGTATTCATCGACTTTGGGATAGATTTTCTGGTCAGATCTTGAAAATGAGTTAAATTTATGTCTTTCATATGATCCAGACAGAGCAATATTATAATGACGAAAAAATCTCGATCACGACGGCAGGATAAGTCGTTGATTAGTTGATCGTATCGCTTTTGTCTTCGACTTAGTTGAGGAACAGAGGGGTATGAAATTATATTCGTATGATAACTCTGGTAAAACAGGTGGAGATTTAATAGATCACTCATATTTATCAATTTTCAAGGTTCTTGAAAACAATTTCTCAACGTGACCAGCGCTGGTGATGAGAGATTAACTTCGAAATGTAGAAAAAACGGGCATTTCTATGAACAACTTTTTGTCACTTTCACTCATCTTCTTCTACCACTTGAACAAGAATAATTTTGTGACTGAAACTCAGGGATGATCTACTTACTCCGAAATCATATTTCAGATTTTCCAAGATCTCTCACAACCAGTGCTTCTTATACACAACATTTCACGAGAGCTACGAATGGCAAAATCTTGCCAGAAAAAATCTATTACCCGTCAATGAATCAAAAACATTAGCGGCCGTAAAAGCTTTTTTTATCTAGGAGTGTGGAACTGCCATGATATAAGGCAGAAATGAACACGTTGGTCACAAACACCATTTTTTTGTTGTCATAGCGCGAAAGATGACGATTTTTGTATGGTTTGATATTGATCTATAGACGATTTTGTCAGTGAATTTTCTTGATATGAATGAGAGTATGATATTTTTTTTCTGATGTCTTTGTGCAAGTATAAACTTACTTAGGACCTCCAGCATTGGCGTTAGCGTTGGCGTTGGCATTGGCGTTGGCATTTGCACCACCAAAACCTCCGAAACCAGACGTGTATGGTGCCCCACTCAAGCCCACAGGGTAAATTCCTGAAAAATTGACATTTCATTCAATAGGGGATGAAGCCACTCATTCCTGATAGTGTAATTTCATATATGGACATGTATGCAGAATGGATTTTTAGGCTATTTGTAAGACAGTAATAATGTTCATCATAAGGAGTTCATGACACTACGTTATCCTCTACTTCAAGGATAAACCATTTTTTTATTATCACTCATGGCATACTGGAGTCAGCGTATTGCAATCTTGGATCAAGAAAATTGATAAAAATCATCGAAATCATAAAAATACCATAGAAATTTCAAATGCTATGGAGAGAATGAATCTGAACATGTTCGATACCGATCATAAATGATAAGCCAAAATACTTTGATTAAAATTCCTAGCACTACTTAAAAAATATCAAAGGTGAGGAAATTCATGAATAAATTTCTTTAACTCACCAGAGCCACCAGCAAGACCAGATGATCCAGCATTAGCATTGGCATTGGCATTAGCATTAGCATTGGCGTTAGCTTGACCACCGGCAAGACCACCTCCAAAACCACCTTGGTTGTATGCAAGAGGACCCCCGTGTCCAATTCCTGAACCAAGTCCACTTGAATATCCTAGACCTCCATTTTGTAATCCTCCAAGTCCACCACCAAGTTGCTGACCACCTACGTTGTAACCTCCAACGGGTAAGGCACCTGGTCCACCAGCGAAACCACTACCACCACCAAGTCCAGATGCTCCAGCGTTGGCATTGGCATTTGCATTAGCATTGGCATTGGCTCCAGCAAGACCACCACCATATGATTGTCCACCAAATCCTGGCTGACCGGCGAGAGGAACACCACCTCCGTGAATACCACCTCCGTGAATACCTCCTCCGTGAACACCACCCTGGTAACCGAGTCCTTGATTATGTGCAAGGCCACCACCTCCTAGGTATTGACCTCCTACATGTTGACCTCCTAAGTGTTGACCTCCTAGGTGTTGACCTGCTAAATGATCACCGTGGTATCCAGCACCACCTAATCCTCCTTGGCCGAAACCACCACCGAGTCCGTGACCTTGATGGCCAGCGGCTCCTGCTGCAGCGTTGGCATTGGCATTGGCATTAGCGTTGGCAAGGGCGTTACCACCAGCGCCTACAGCACCACCATGTCCGAGACCTGCATATTTATACAATTATATTCAAACTCTTTCAAAGTGTGAGCTGGTGCAGACCTAAACAATAAAACGCTTACGATTTTTTTTTCTTTTTTTTTTTAGAAAACAGCGAAGACTATTTACTTCAATTGGACCCATTTTGGGAGAGAGCCAGTTTGACAAGTATAGCTCAAAATTCGCAATTTCCAGGGATTTAGTGGATGCATATGTTGTTTCAATGTTACGAATATATTATGTCGTGAAAATACTTAATAGCCATTAATAGAATATGGTTTGTAAATAGTCAATGCTATGATGCTATTGAATTTCAATGCATATATTTCTACCTATTCCAAATTCAATCTAAGATTTTTCAAGATGAGACAATTCAAGAGTTCCCAAAAAATCTCTAAAATATCCGTTAAACTTCCGTGAATGAATGATGAGTATCTAAGTGACAAAAAACGAATCACGAATAATTTTCGCAACCAACGGTCTGCCGGTGAAAAAATTTCTCCCAGACACACAGCACTGTAAGACGTTGTTTACATTACATCGTGACATCAGATTTTCAACCGGTCAAGTGCAAATATTTACTCTATTCCCAAGAAATACACTAGCTCTTACGCAGTTAACACCAGATGTAACGAAAAAATTGCTAAGACGCTCGGAATTCAATCAAATGGCGAGTAGAAGCTGCTTGACGAGAAGATAAATATAAGTGCCGATCTATAATCTATCACAAACTATACATATGTTATCTCATCGAAGATATCGAGCATCGAAAAATGTGAGGATAAAATGAATTTAAATTGTACATTACCATATTAGTACTGGTTGCAAATGACCAACATTTTGTTCGGAAAAATCTTTTTTGATCGACTGTACCAATCAAAAATCTTTTTTCGTTTTTGTCAAGAAATAATTTTGCAGGAGAATTCTCGAGAATAATCTTTCATAACATGCACGAATGATCAGACACTTCAATTTTCAATTTGAAACTCGAAAATTCAATGAAACTTTCTTCCACGGATGACTTTATAAACAAAGTCCCTCGATTCTAGAGTAGAAGTAGTTAGACGTTGAGAATAAAAAATGGAAATATTTTTTGCTCATCAGTTATTCATCCTCATTGAAATTGTGAAGAATTTGCTGATAATTGAGACTTACCGGCTTGGTGTCCTAATCCGATTCCCTGACCGTGGTAACTATCAAGGTGTCCACCACCAAGACCGCCAGCACCAAGTCCACCTTGATAAATTCCAGCTCCACCACCCTGTCCATAGACTCCGTCTTGGAAGACGAAGCCGTCGCTTTGGCCGAGAGCCGTGGCATCAGCATTAGCAACAGCACCACCCTCAGCGTGGGTATTGGTTTTGGTTTGAGTACCACTACCGCCTAACGACGATGAGGAACTTGATGATGAACTTGACGAGCTCGAGCGAGCTATTCCAGCTGAAATTTTTATTTTTTGTAGATTAGGTGAGCATTCTTAACTCCATTACTGAAATAGTTGCATGGACGTGTAGTGCATTAAGGTGAATAAAGAATTTTATTTCTATTTGCTTGAGTTTGTGTCTGGTTTTAAATAGAAACAATATTTACTAGGATTTTATCGAATATGTTTGATAACTGTTGGCAATTGTGGAAAAATGGGTTTGCAGTAAATTTTTCGTTTAATATTACAATATTGGTGATGGTGATTGAATTTGAAAAGGGCTATTAGCCCGTAAACGGGTAAAGTAAGATAGAAAGAATGAAATATAATTAAATAGAATTTTACGAGATTCGAGAGTGAGCTAGCTTGAAATATTGTAAATAATTCGGAAAAACAGGTGGAGCGCGATACTTCGGATTCGATTTTTGTTAATTTGAATAATTTTTCTGATGTCCTTGACACAAAGTGTAGATCGAGTGGATTATGAATCGATCTCATACACTAAAATGTTCTTTCTCTTAATTTAAGACAAATCTTCATACTCTCCATGCTTGTAAGTAGGAAACACTCTGAAAACTAAAATTTTGAGAGCCTTTCATCTCCAATGAATTTATGGCTTATCTTTATATACAAAGGAGAATTGAGCCAGTTTAGTAAGTTTACGCCTCAAACTTTCAAAATAAAAAAATATCATGTCATATATGATGAAAAAATTGCTAAACGCAAATTAGAGTACTGTGAACGTGAACGAATTCCTCAGTTTGAATGGAATCGAATCTGGATGAATGGAAATCTCTTTGTAGTCCTGATTTTGAGCAAAAAACGTATTCAAAAGTGAGTATAGAAACACTGTTTCTATCGATGAAACAGCAATGACCAATCTAATATGCAACCAACAATACCCAAGACACATCGGATATAGTTTCAGCATGCACGAGATCTCAATGCGGCTGAAAAAAACTTGTCCAATAAAAAAACCAATGAACCATCCTTGCCGATCGTAATTGGATGCAGGATCCTTCGACGCACTCGTTCCAACAAAAAAAAAAAATCAACAAAAAAACCAGTCAATCCGGTGTGTTTGGATACAAATAAGAATAGGTATATGGTCCCGAACAAAATCAACGTGCTCACCGTCGAAGATGCTCAAGCGGACGAACGCTCGCGTCGCAAAAATTTTCAAACACTCAGGATAAAAAAAAATAATAATAATAATAATGATAATCAATAAAACAATGATGAAATCGAATCAGGTATTCTATGTATGTAATTGTTTTAGTTACCTTGAGCAATAGCAGAGAGGGCCAGGAGGCCAAAGACGAGGAAAAAGTGACGCATGATGCCTAAGTGATACCAAATGACTGTATGATGCCCCGGATCGGCTTCCCACTAGCTTTTATACTCCAGCCCCCACTTTATAGGCCCTGCAACAAGTCCAGCAACTGCCGGCCGGCTATACTATACTCGTTTATTGATGCTCTGTTCAAGCAACTTCTTGAAACTTTGAAGCAAAGTATAAGCTGAGATCGCAGCTCTTCCTCGGGAGAGCAAATGAAAATTTCCAAGGTCATGGCCTGAGTAAGTATCAGACTTAATATAATTTTTCATTTCACTTGTACGATGCGGATTATTCTCCGAGATGATTACACATATTATTTTGCTCTTTAGCCACCCACACATGTGTACTTGGACTTGATAAATAATAATATGTTCGAGTAAGTTTGGTCTAAATTTTTTCTCATGCGCACCTCGATGAGAACTGGTTTCTGGATGTTTACATTGAACGTTATTATCTCTGCTTTCTTGTTGATGGCTTCAATCATTACGCCATGGCCCCCAGATGAAATTTTTTTTTTAATCTGACGTATGGATAGAGCATCAGGGCAATGATCTTGATATCTGGTACATCGTCGTGCGCTACCAAGCAAAGATCGGTATTCAAGTATTGTTGCTCATGGTATCTGTTTGTCAGTCGCACCTCAAAGCGTTCAGTTTGAACCACACTTCCTAGACTTGGAAAAAAATTTTCTGGTACGAAATACTTGGATAACTAGACAAGAGTGATGAAAAAAGGTGGGATTACAGAATAAAAAATTCTTCGATTTTTTCACTATTCTTCAAAATGAAAGCACATGTAGAGACTTTTTCATTGTCGGAAATATTTAAGAATTTTCCAAGATTTTCATGTGATACCAACTAAACTTATCACAAATATCGATTTTTGGATATATGTTCACACAAGTGGACGTCTGAAGTCAATAGACCAATAAAAGTAAACTCTCTTGCGCGATCAAAGGATACATTCTGAACTTCGTGGGATGTAGAATTTTCATCAAGAGGTTGTTTAGGATGCAAACTCTATCAGAGGATTCTGCAGAGATTTCTGCCTCATATTTTTCCAAAATAAGTAATATTTTTATCGTGTACACTTGCCTTCTCGTCAAGGTTGACGGGCAATATACTTTACGTCTCTGATAAGTGTGGTCCAATGATAAATGAACTATTTGACTCGATTCTATCAAAAATTTTATCAGTAGCCACTACAATGGTCTTGATGTTATATAGAATCGTGCAGAAAAAATTTTTCACACTTATGTTTGCTCATCAAAATGGCCCATTGACTTAATTTTACACCACTGAGAAAATCTTGTGAAACTGCACATCTTACGAGAATTTCCCATTCCCCATTCGTCCAAGTAATCTAAATCTTTCATATTATAGCTACAGAGAATTAGAGTAAATCATGTAATCAACCATGTTTTCACTTCATATTCTACGTATGAAGAGAGCTCTACTTAGAAGTAAATGTCAAATTACTCCCATTTGATTTGGACTATAAAATACTTGATTCACTCACTACAGAGGCTGATAAGGTGATGGATAATTTCTATGGCTCCAACGCACACTCGTTTAGGAAATTTTATTCAGATAATTTCTTTTCATCTTTTTTTGACATATTTTGTTTGAAAACGCTATAATATCTTTATTCATTCTATTCCATTAGAAATCATCGGACATTCAGCCCCTGCATGTCTGGCATTAAAATGTGAATGAAATTCATCAATATACGCGAACATTGTTTGAATGATACCAAATCGATAGCAAATCGATAAACTCATCACTATTGAATTTGTTTCTTTTCATTCCTCGAATGAATCGGTGATGGAATGAATTAATCTGTGTCATTCTGTTTCCTTGACTGATATTCGGGAATCAGCTCACAGAAAAAAAAAATGATGACCGTGAATCGATCATAACAACTTCTCAGTATTCCAATCTGTTGTCTTCGAGCTAACATAATAAATAAATTGAAACGCTCGATACCCATTTCCCTCCGAATAATTACATTTACTTCTCACGATTTGGCATACTTTCTTTTTTCCTGACTCTTATTTGATTCAATTAATATTCGACTCACTTTTTGGCCCAAGTAATTTGTGTGCTAGAAGAACTCTAAGATATCTAATCACAAGGGCACGAGTATTTCACGAAAAAAAACAGTGTATACGAAATAGCTAGGTCTCAGATTTCCCTTCAGTTGAGGCGGTGGGTGGAAAAAGGGCGTAACTGCAAAATGGTCATTTTGAGAAAATCAATAGACATAATTGGACGAGTTGAGCTGAGTTATTTCGAAGAAGAAATCATTCTCGAGATAGCCCAATCCGAGCCGGGGGGAGGAAATTTGATTCTGAGCTTTCTTCAGCAATTTCAAAAAATGCAATTACGCCCTTTTTTCCGAATACAGGATCAAATTTCGGCCTTTCTTCCTCACAAGAAGTGGAATTAAATCTCGCGATCAAGTCCAATCGTCTCCAAATTCTTTGAGAGTGCTCCTGGGCATGTTTTGAAAGATATCTGACTGCTAGGGGGTGGTTCGATTCGTGCTCCATAATTCTATGGCCCCGAAAAGGTTCCATCAGTCGTGTGAAAATGACGAGAAATTATATTCACTAGGGAAGGGTGTAAACACTCATTTTGAAGGTAAAACAACATGTTTCATCATTGTATTAGGTGGAAAATCGTTTCCAGGCTCTGGAGAATTTGTATAAAATTTTCCCTCGTTAATTAGGCCCTTTTTCCAGATCCGCCCTCACTTACGCCCTGTTACAGAGTAATTACGCCTTTTCAAATCTTTTCAGTCAGGTACTTAAGCCCTTTTTCCAAATCTTGTTGGGCTGAGCAAAAAACTAAACCCTGCTTTTGAAATGTTATCTTAGCAGTTACGCCCTTTGAACAATCTATCATTGGACTTGCGCCCATTTATCGTGCAGATGAAAGGGCGTAATAGCGGTTACGCCCTTTCATCTGCCAGACGGTTTTTGGGGTCTTACGAAAAACGGATTTCGGGGGGTGGTAGACCTTGATATAGGGGCTTAAAAAAAGCGATGTCCGGAAAAAGGGCATAATGGCGGTTACGCCCTTTTTCCACCCACCCCCTCAATTATCTTACACGATTATGAAGTTCAAAACGAGTTTTGCTCAAGATATAAGCATCTGCAACCATAAAAAATTTGGGAATTTTTCTGGAGCCCTTGCATGCAGATGAAAATTCTGCTTCGAACTTTTGTTTTGTGCGGAAATCTCGAGATTTCTCCCCACCAGGATTGGCATGACTCGAGAAAAAAGTTAAGTAGCTGTACGCACGGGAGGATAAGCTGAATTACTAACGAAAAATTTTCCAATGCCCTTACTTTTCTCTCACTAGGTGGCTTGTACATGGATGATTACATGAAAGTTACTTGTTACCCATTCTTCGTTTCAGAACCAAGGTCGTTTGGAATATCGAAATCGGCTTTTGTAAGCAGCTGAAAAATTCCCTTCAGAATGGACATCTGCAGAGTACGAATTGATTGATTTAAACCAAAATTATAGTGGCTTTCAATAGCCAGCACGCAGAGGAGCTTGGTGCTTTCAACTCATTCACGACCGTGAACTTGAGACATCGAGAGACGTATTTCTGACATTCAAAATATTTTTATACGTCCATACGTAGAAACAGCGTATTTCTAGGCCTCCTCGCTACGCGAGGAGGCATGGAAACAAGCTGTTTCTGCGTACAGACGTATAAAACTGCATACGCGTCTCGTGCGGAAACATTTTTCCTTCGGGAAAACCAAGCTGGACGGTGCCATCGCCCACGTCCAGCTCGGTTTCCCGAAGAAAAAATGTTTCCAGCACTTGACGCGTAATGTACTATTTTTCACGTTGAGCGGAAATAGTATATTTCGCACCGAGTTCATAATGCTGTAGCTCGCTTCTGAGCGATTGGTTTTCGGCCCGAGTCGGAGGCGAGGGTTGAAATGATCGCTCGGAATCGGGGAACCTCATGTGCGAGGCGCGAAGGTTATTTTTCGCAATTTTGTAGGCACCCAAACATCGGAAAATTGCGAAAAGTGTCTTTTCCACACTGATTTTCCACTTTCTTGCACAGTCTGTCGTAAAACACAGTGACACGGGTGTAAAACCTGTTTTTCCACCCTTGTATCGAAATGTACTAATTCTTGATCAATATAGACCAAGAAGGCAAAATTAGGATACTCAAAATTTTTTGGTTATTTTTTCCTCTTCTCGCTTGCAACCGCGTATTTGGCCTTGGCTTCCGGTTTCGATTCTTTTCTCGTATTAAGGCGATGCGGTCACCGTGCAACCCGGAAATTATATCTTACTTGGATGTAAATCAAAAAATTTTCACGAAACGAAGTTGGAGACGATTTGTCCATTACGTATTATCATTTGAATTGTGGTGGACAACTCATTATTTGTCACCAATCACAAGACTATCACTAATAAACGAGAATAACTTGCCCGCGGGTACTTTCTAACCTACAAATTGGTACATTTTCGTTCACAAAACTCTCAAAATCTAGTCCGATTTGGGCCAAACGAAGAGTCATCCAGGCCAAGTTAGATGATAATAAAGCCTGGATAACTCGTCGTTTAGCCCATAATGGAAAAGATTTTGAGAGTTCTGTGAACAAAGTTCAGCGTGCACGGTGACCGCATCGCCTTAACAGGGACTTTTGAGAATCATCCCAGATTTTTCGGACGTGTCCGGAAAAGATCATAACCGCTTATTAGAAATCGATAAAAATAAGTGTGTCCATCATAACGGACATTGCGAGTGAATGGTTTAAACCCATAAAAAGAGCTAATATTACTACGAACGCCTAGAAAATGGCAGGTCAGGCATCCAAATTCAAAAAAATACAGATAAATTGGCTTAGTTTGGCACTATCACTTGGTGAAGAGGAATTTATCTAAAAAAATTTATTTTGAAAGTATATTTCGACACAACAGCAAAGAACTTGGATGTTGCATACCAAGTATTATTTTTGGCCTGAGCTGAAGGTAAGGATTGGAATTATTACAAGGATGCTGAATCCATATTCCATAGACGTTCATCGAATGCTTATTTTTTAAAAATTCGTGAATGAAAGTCAAAAACCCACGTGAGGATAACACTTTCGCACACGATGTGTAAAAAAATCTCAAGTGTTGAAATATAGTTATACGATTCCGTACTGAGCGCGGTAGACTAATTTTGGGCACTAGGACAGTTTGGCTGTTGAGCAAAGCGAGACAGGCGTGTTCTCCAGTGTTTGAAGTGGACTTGTAAGTGGCGTGCGGATATGTTCCATCATTAGGAGTACCATAAAATGGGTCTGAACCAGGTATTTTGAAGTTATCAAGTGATGAAAGTTAATTCTTACAAAATCATGCATGTACAAGCTTTGGAGATAACAGAAGGAGTTTCATAGAAGTTTTCGGTGGCGTTGTGCTTACCTTGCATATGAGCTCAATTGTGCGGAAAGAGAGTTAAGAATATTTAACGAAAAATAGTTCGAATGAGAATTTTCATTGTGGGTTCGAAAAACTTTTCACAATTTTTGTACGGGCGTAGATATTGATATCTTGAACTATAAAACCAATAGAAATGTCTTGAAACCTCGCTTGAAACTGGCCCTAAACTCCAATCGCGCACGTGTTAAGATATTGAACTGACTATTCAAAACCTTAAATTTCTAAAGACAGCAATTATTGTTATGAACGACCTATTGACTATATAATGCCTGAACAACATAGTCAATGCAGATTAGAGTTTTCTCGGAAATCTCTTGATAACCGAGGAAAATCTTTGAATGATCACTAAACACTTTTTACGAGCGATAGATACAGGCAATACTCGCGCGGGAAAATCCCGAAAGCTCTGGCCTACGGCATCTTAGAATTCATAGCTCATTTGAATTTTGACGAGAATTCTGATTGTTTCAGTAACCCTGATTGCTCATTATCTTTGGAACTGAGGGATGAACATTACTTTGTCATTCTCTCATCTTTTTCTCGAAACGACTGACTTGTCAAATTTTTTGTACCGCTTACGTAGAACAGTTCTCAGAAACTCTTCAAGATCTGCATCCTCGCATGGACGTCTTGAAACAAAATAAAAGAACATAGGCAAGAAATCACCACAGTGTCCATTTTCTTGCTCAATCTTTGTTTTCATGTCTAGAGACATGATACGTTTAACGCTTAGATCTATCTTTTGCTGTGCAAATTGACTTAGATTCAACTTCCTTTCGTGCCTCCGCAAATTTTGAAAATCTCAGGTATGTCAATCCAGTGCATCTTATTCAAAGATTTACATTTATTACTAACTCACTTTGTACACGTCAAACAGAACCTCATATCTTTTGAATAGTATCTTCGAATAAATAAAGAAAGAAACCAGGTAGGTCAAATTTGTACAGTACATTCGCACATTTTGATACAAGGGTGTAAGGGCTTTTTCCACGTCCAAGTGATCGGTTTCCGGGCCGAGCTCCAGGCGGGTCTCGAAATCACCATGAAGATGCGAAAAATATATTAAGCTTACAGATTTGCTTCTATCCCGTGATTATTTGTGTGAATACGGGCTCACTCTTCACCTTAAACAGATCCAAGATAACTTTGATACCGAACTCCGGGTGATTAACGATTGTGACAACGTAGAAACAGCTTAGATGAAACTCATACACTTGATTGACTTACAAATTCATCTCTGTGCCTTCTTTCAAACTTCTGCTTCATGAAACAAGTATCACGAATCAAGGCAGGAAAGTGATTTCGCAAGTATCTGAGGCCAGATTTGACCCATCAAATCAAAATATTATCTGGCTGCAGCACACATCTCAAGAATGAAAAAGAAGATTTCTCTGCAAACCACAAGGCTTTCAACACGAAAAAGATCCACTTGAAACAAGCGTATCTTGTTAGGGCCTTAGAAACTGCTTATCCTGCATTAGATTAAGATAACATTTGATCAAAAAAGAAGGTAACAAGATGAAAGGGACGAGGATAATTGAGGAAAGTCCAACTGCGTCACTCTGTTCTTACATGTATATGACATATATATATATTTCGTAGAGCCGCATCAAATGATTTCCGAGTTTTGAAATACTCAATTTTACCATGAAAATGTCTTTTAAATGGCGTTGATTTATGTATTCCAAGGCCCATTCGCTTCGAATCGAGATTGACTCTTATTCTTACGGCGTATCAGGACGAAGCGCAACGAGTGATACTATATATACGTATAAACGTGCAGGTTTCAGACAGACGCACGCGGCGCTTGGTTTTGAGACCGCAAAGTGTATGACGATGATGGGGACTCCCCAGCGAGCACAAGGCTTTGAAATTCCCCAAGATCGCTTGGCGTACTTGAGTATATAGAATTGCAACATATCCGCGAGCAAACTCGAGATTCAGAATTTCTTGTGCGAGAATCTGATATAGTTTGAGACGTCACTGATGGGCATGTCCATCAGGGCGCATGACTGGTTCTGATAATAAATTGACCAAGGGCCAATTTGCATTTGGATCGTTGCATCCTTTTGCTTGGAGCAGTTTTGATATGTCCGAAGTTATAGTTGTAACGAAGAACTTTTATCTTGGTGTGCGAATAAATTTCGCTTTACTGAATTGTGTGGGCTATATCAGAATGCGATAGAGTGAGAGTCAATTTATCAGTGAGTTTTTGTTTTGGTCGGGTCTATGCCCTCGAATATTGAAGACAAGTTTCACCTCAGCTGGGATTTAAATTTTCCTTCCAGTGAGAAGATAATTCCTCCAGTAAAAATGGCTACCTTTGTGAAAATCACTCCAAGACGATGCCGCAATTCCAAAAGGACTCCGACAAGATTCTGTATTGGGAGTAAACCTCTGTGTTGATTTAAATGGGACTGCAGCGTCAATATAGCGGCGCTAGGGACGTCTTCCATAAGAATAACACGGACGAAAGATAAGAACGCTTATCGCATGTTTAGTCCCAATAGGGTCTGAAAAACGATGCCAGAGTTAGCTCCGAAATGGTTCCGTTGGGGTAGAGAAGTTCGACATACGTTGGAAGTACAAACAATAGTAAATTATGAGAGTTATGAGAGGACTCATTCAGGAGTAACTTAGAACCAAAAATGGGTGTTTTCGGAGCTCTTTTAGAACAACGACAGATCAGTAAAATCTTGAGTGCCATTGGAGTTCTCGTCAAGGTCGATTGTGATAGTGATGTTGCATCAAGAAAACTTGCTAAAGCAATGTAACGAAATTTCAGGATATGATTCTTCGTAAAGTTTGACACGTTTGATCCTGGTCCATAATTTTTGATGGAATTGGATAATATCGAGGGACTTTTAGGCACTCATACCCGATGAGTATACTTCTTCTCAGGATGCCTATGGACGATTTCTCAACAACTATATGTAAGAATCAAAATAGCCGAGTTGATTAAATATAAGTGCAGTCATTCGATGGTACTAACAAGGGGAGGACCAGGTGTCCCAAGCACCAATCCTGTCCAAAATTTTTTCAAGGTTTTGTACTACATAGAATATGAAGATTCCAGAGCAACTATGTCAAATGGGTCTCTTGTCCAAAGACACAGGCACTGAGATTATCATTGCTCATATAGGTCCATGTTAAAAAGTTATATATATATATTAGCAGCAATGTTGATGTCGTTGGTTGTAGCTCTGGAAATAAGGCCCATTTGACAGAGTTACTCTGGATTCTTCATATTTTGGGCGATACAAAACTGTAAAAAATATTCAGACAAGATTGATGATCGTGACAACTGGCGCTCCCCTTGTGAGTTCGAGATCCTCTGGTGCACAATTTTTTTCTCCAAAAGCTTAGTTGATTTTTCGAATTCTCTGTAAATATTTGTTTATCCTGAAAAATTTCTGTGAGTAAGCATTTTGGTGGAACAAAACCAAAAAATTCTCTCCCGGGCTCTAAAAATACCTATTGAGTGAAGCTTACGAAGCTTCTGTGGAGGCAGAAATAACACTGACAAGGGGAGTCCGGATTCTCCGGGTCCTGAAATCTCACCAAAAATTTTCCACAGTTCCGTACCACCTAGAATATGAAGAATCTAAAGCAACTCTGTCAAATGGGCCTTCTGTTCTGAGCTACAGCCAAAAACGTCAAGATCGCTAGTATATATGAGTCATTCTTTTTAATATCGCCAGGTTTTGTGTCAGGGGGTCAGGGATTTTTCTGTAACTTTAGGTACCTGTTGTACATGATGAGAGAAGATGGAAAGCACAGTTCTTAGGTCCCGAAAGTCATCCACGCGAGTTTGGCGGCCTATTTTCGTTTTCAAAATTCGTGAAAAATTCGATTTTTGAACTTTTTGATTGATTTCTCACCAGTATGGAACCCAATAAAAAAATTATCCAACACACATATTTCGACGTGAAATGAGCTGAATTTTACGAAAAAAATACTCTCAGATCCGTCAAAGATGAACATAACCTCAAAAAAGTGGCTTTTTTCAGAAAAACCCAATTTTTAAGCTTTAGGCCCTATTTTATCTGAAATTTGACATTTTCATCGGATTTCTCGTCAAATTTTACGTCGAAAACCGTTTTTCAAAAATTGGGCTGAGGATGGGTTTGGCCACCATAATAATAACTTTAGTAGCAGGACCGTAAAAATAGCGCTAAATTGTTCGTTTCGGGAGGGACACTTATTACACTGGACAACAAAATATTGGGTCAGAAGTAGCGCATTGATCAAACAAGGACTTTTTCGTGTATTTTTCGACTTAGAAACCGAATCCGAAACCAGTTTTGCACCTAGACATCAGGAATTTTTTTAAACCGCGAAATACTGAGCTTCTAAAAAACTGCATTTTTAGCGTTTTTTGATGATTTTGTAGATACATGATTTTGATGGTGCAACCTTGCAGCGGGCTTTGAGCGTACCCGGACTATGATTTCTCACGTATTTTGACCTGCTGAACACGATGAAAGTTGTTTTAGAGGGCTAGCAAGCGTTCGAAACAAAGGACAAGCTGATCTTTCGAGTTGCTATCAGGAGAGTTTGGACGATTTCGTGATAAATCTCAAAGTGATCACGGAATTGATCAGAAACACCCTCTGCAATACCACGAGGGCGCATTCTTTTTCTATTTGCACACACACTAAGGGAATGATGTTTGCAGTCACCTAAAAGGAGATTAGTCGAATATACATGTATAATCGCGAAAGGAAACTTTTGATCTATTCCGAGATCTATTCCTCGGGTGAGTTCAAGCCTCCTCGTATTGGATCAATGCTCGAGTTTTTGTACCTAGAAGCCACTCAAACTACTGGAACAATGTCATTTTATTGCTAGGATACGGTATCAGAAGTCCCGGAGACCTAAACTCGGTTTAGGTTACGTACGTTCCGTAACTTGACATACCATGAATATGTGATCAACCTAGTTACATCGTTTTTCACCCTAAGCTAATGTGGGCACTCCAATGATTCTATTCCGGAGGCGAGTGAATAAGAACATCCAGCGTCAGATGTGCCATCTTGGGCTGGTTGCAAACGACTATCCATATGCACTCAGGAGTACATGAGACTAGGGAACTGCAAATTTGACTCATTACGAGAAAGCTTGAGCTTACCTCAGGAATAGATCAAAAGTTTCTTTTCGGGATTATACATACATATTCAACTAATCTACTTTTAGGCGATTGCAAACATCATTCCCTTAGTGTGTGTGCAAATAGAGAAAGAATGCGCTCTCGTGGTATTGCAGAGGGTGTTTCTGATCAATTCCGTGATCACTTTGAGATTTATCACGAAATTGTCCAAACTCTCCTGATAGCAACTCGAAAAATCAGCTTGTTATTTATTTCAAACGCATGCTAGCCCTCTGAAACAACTTTCATCGTGTTCAGCAGGTCAAAATACGTGAGAAATCATAGTCCGGGTACGCTCAAAGCCCGCTGCAAGGTTGCACCATCAAAATCATGTATCTACAAAATCATCAAAAAACGCTAAAAATGCAGTTTTTTAGAAGCTCAGTATTTCGCGATTTAAAAAAATTCCTGTTGTCTAGGTACAAAACTGGTTTCGGATTCGATTTCTACGTCAAAAAATACACAAAAAAGTCATTGTTTGATCAATGCGCCACTTCTGACCCAATATTTTGTTGTCCAGTGTAATAAGTGTCCCTCCCGAAACGAACAATTTAGCGCTATTTTTACGGTCCTGCTACTAAAGTTATTATTATGGTGGCCAAACTCATCCTCAGCCCAATTTTTGAAAAACGGTTTTCGACGTAAAATTTGACGAGGAATTCGATGAGAATGTCAAATTTGAGATAAAATAGGGCCTAAGGCTTGAAAATTGGGTTTTTCTGAAAAAAAAACACTTTTTTGAGGTTATGTTCATCTTTGACGGATCTGAGAGTATTTTTTTCGTAAAATTCAGCTCATTTCACGTCGAATTATGTGTGTTGGATAATTTTTTTATTGGGTTCCATACTGGTGAGAAATCAATCAAAAAGTTGAAAAATCGAATTTTTCACGAATTTTGAAAACGAAAATAGGGCGCCAAACTCGCGCGGATGACTTTCGGGACCTAAGAACTGTGCTTTTCATCTTCTTTTATCATGTACAACATGTACCTAAAGTTCCAGAAAAATCCCTGACCCCCCGACACAAAACCTGGCGATATTAAAAAGAATGACTCATATATATATATATATATCGTATGACCCATTTAAGGTGGACACACCTTGGCATTTTTTTTCTTTGCGAGGTACAAATTAAATCGAAGTTGATTCTTACATGGTTCGACCTTGTGCCTTGGATGGTGAAGTGAACAAATTGAGAAAATGGAAAATTCGATGCGAACGGGAAAATTTTTTTCGAAATATTCAAGAAAAATAACTTTGCGATACGGCATCGTGTAGCTCATCAAATTTTGAGTCCGAAATGACTTGTTCGATAATTTTTTTATTACTCAATTGTCCAGGAAAACTCATGGAAAAGAGCTGATTTTGAATTTGCCACCACAATTGTCGCAGAGGTTAGACGCTTCACCCGTTCAGCAATGTTATTGTTTTGGTGTAATGCCACGTGCTCTTGTTATTGTTTTGGTGTTTAACCTATGATCACTTGTAGGTTATCCAACCACGGCGTTCACGATGAAAACTCGAGATTGAGTGGCAATGATGATCGACTTTATACCGCCGCAAAATATTAGATGCATTGAACATGTACTCTTGCCATTTCAAGTACAAGAGTCCAACAATGCGTGAAAAACTGTATAGTAGTCATGCGATCAAAACTCTCTAATGTAGATCGAAATTTGAACAATGCCGTATCCAAACCTGTTAGATTATAGTAATGCCTAGCAGATTCAGGCGGTGGCTCTCAATTTGAGAAGTTTTATCGCCCGAATTCTGACTACAAAGTTTGAGAAGTAAAAAAAATCCGAAAAATCGTGGCTTTGAGTGCTTTCCCACGAGATCAGAATTTTGTAAAGTGGGTGGGTTTTTTGAAAATTAGAAACGCGAACCAACTAGAGAATGGTGATGCCAAGCGGGTTTGAATACTGCTTTAGACTTCTGAACATTTTCTCAACGAGAATCTGAACACTAAGCCTGAACGTCCGTCAAAAGTAAGTTTGCATCATATTTAGACAGATAATAGGCACAAGTTAGGACAGTATCTCATAATACAGGCGTGAATATAAATACGCGAAAAATTGTGGTCTCAACTGTTCAGTTATGATATCGAAGTTCTTGAGAGTGGGTGAGTTTTCGGGAAATTTCAAGCACGAACCTCTCAGAAATTGGTAATACCAAGCAGATTCGAGTATTGCTCTTCAAGTTTAGAAGTCCTGTCGGCTAAAATTTGACTACAAAGTTCGGAAAAGTTTGCATCAATGGTAGATCATAAACATGAATTCAACTGGTATCCAGTATCTGAGGAGTAGGAAAATATTGAAAATGACAAAAATTGTGGATTTGACTTCCTACACATGATATCAAAATTTTCAAAAGTGAGTGAGTTTTTCTTAAAATTTCAAACTTCAATATGGTTGATATTACGATCTCCAGTAGGTTCACGTGTGGAATTCTTCAAAAACCCTTTTGAAAATCATAATCCCATAGCTAGGCGGTCAGAGTCACAATTTTCAAATAATTTCCTTATGAAATGCAAAAATCGAATCTGCTTGGTATCACCATTCTTTAGTAGGTTCACGTTTGCAATTTTCGAAAATTCCACCCACTTAATAGAAATCTGATCTCGTGGGGAAGCACTCAAAGCCACGATTTTTCGGATTTTTTTACTTCTCAAACATTGTAGTCAGAATTTGGGCGATAAAATGTCTGAAATTGAGAGCCACCACCTGAATCTGCTCGGCATTACTATTATCTAACAGGTTTGAATGCGGCATTGTTCAAATTTCGATCTACATTAGAGAGTTTTGATCGCATGACTACTATACAGTTTTTCACGCATTGTTGGACTCTTGTACTTGAAATGGCAAGAGTACATGTTCAATGCATCTAATATTTTGCGGCGGTATAAAGCCGATCATCATTGCCACTCAATCTCGAGTTTTCATCGTGAACGCCGTGGTTGGATAACCTACAAGTGATCTAGGTTAAACACCAAAACAATAACAAGAGCACGTGGCATTACACCAAATCAATAACATTGCTGAATGGGTGAAGCGTCTAACCTCTGCGACAATTGTGGTGGCAAATTCAAAATCAGCTCTTTTCCATGAGTTTTCCTGGACAATTGAGTAATAAAAAAATTATCGAACAAGTCATTTCGGACTCAAAATTTGATGAGCTACACGGTGCCGTATCGCAAAGTTATTTTTCTTGAATATTTCGAAAAAAATTTTCCCGTTCGCATCGAATTTTCCATTTTCTCAATTTGTTCACTTCACCATCCAAGGCACAAGGTCGAACCATGTAAGAATCAACTTCGATTTAATTTGTACCTCGCAAAGAAAAAAAATGCCAAGGTGTGTCCACCTTAAATGGGTCATACGATATATATATATATATATATATATATATATATATATATCACTTTTCAACATGGGCCTATATGGGCAATGCTAATGTCATAGGCTGTAGCTCTGAACGGGAGGCCCATTTGACGGTTCTTCATATTCTACGTGGTACGGAACTGTAAAAAAATTTCGGTGAGATTTCAGGACCCGGAGACTCCGAACTCCCCTGGTCAGTTGGGACTCGCTAGGAGCCCTTTCACACTTTCTTTAGGACTGTTTAGGAGTTCTTGTCCAGAATCTCCGAAGTATTATTTTTCAATCATGAATGGAGTGTGCTATTTTGACAGGACTCTGGAAGAGCTCCGTTTACATTTTTTTGGAGCCCAGAGGGACCCCATTGGAGCTCTACCAGAATTGCGCGATGCGTCGTTCTATGGGACTGTCTTATGATTACATATAAACATGTTCCCGAACGAACTATTATATGATCATAACGACGAAGTCATAGGTTGTCATAAATCTCAGTTCTTAGTCAACGGTCGTTCATGTTGGGAATGAAACACTCCATGGCCAAATAGAAATATTTTTCCAACTGAATCTCCGAATTAAGCACCCCTTGTAAAGCTTAACATTCTAAAACCCGGTGAGTCCTACAAAACAGTACGTTGAATTTCGAACACCTGCATTAACACTTGATGCGCCTGTAGGTTCCATCATCTTGTTTTGAGCCTCACCCAACTGTTTCATATTGTAATTGAGGTCCACGAACAATCTCCGAGTTTCCATCAGACTACATTCAAAACATCATTCGTCCGACTTTTTCAAATTGGTGAAAATGACTACATATAATTGTACGAACCATATCCCACTCTCTGTGGGTTTTTGACTAGGTTTAAGTATACGGGGTTTCCTTATGATGTAAATAAGACTCCCAAGTACACAGCCCCCTAGAATACCCATGAATATATCCAAAATGTCAGGAATCTGAGATCTACGCTCTGCATGACTGGTCATAAAATGATGTTTCGGAATATTCTCAAGATTCTGCGTGCATCTCGCCTAACGCCCACAGAGGTAAATTTACTTGAAAGAAGAAGTATCAATTCTCTACCACAGATATTCTGGAGTAGCATTGCTAGAGCTCGAAACGAACTTGACAGAAATAGTACATTATTGCCCTGGGCGCGTACGCCTAGTTCGGGCGCTAGGACAGTTTATTTCCCGAGCAAAGCGAGGGAAATAAGTCCTCCGCGCCCGAAATGGGCCTGCGAGCACAGAGCAATAATGATTTTTCATCATGAGAACCCTAAAACCGCATTTCAATGCGGCCTTTTTAGGTTAGAATGATGAAAAACTTTATACGCACCCGATTACAATACCTTACGACCATGTGTGAGTTGCCTTTGTGCATGTGTCTATGAGTAAGTATGGAGAACCAATCTAATCCTTCCGTGGGTCATAACAAGTCATATATGACCACTAGGGTGTCCTTTATTTTCCAATATATTTGTAAAGACTCCTTCACTCCCCAGAGTCTCTTTATGACCAAAAATGATGATGAAAACTTCGAGTGTTGGCGAAAAAAATTTTCTAGCCCCCCGCTGTAGAGCCATTTTTCGTCATTCCCAAGTCAAATTCTTTCCTCAGTTATTGATCTCTCCTACGCATGCACGTGATTGAATGCTCCTGAGATAATTGAACATCGATAGCTGATGAAATTTCTTTTAAGATGACCCCCTGATGAAGTTAATTTGATGGATTACAATAAGAGTTGTGACTAGTTTCGAAAAGTGACAGAGCCCAAGGTGTTGGACTTGTGAGCTCAGAGACGGCGGACAACCGACATTTCACCCACTGATTAAGTACCTCCGACTCTTTCACTCTTCGAAATCAGTCACAGCTAGGGTTGGTAGTGCTCCAAATCAACTTCTTCAGGGGATCGTTACAAATACTTTCAGAGGCTGAACGATCAATTTGGGGTATCGCAGATAATATTGTATCAGTTAAATGATTTCATGATCGATGATCCTATTTTGGATGCACCTGAATAATTTTTGAATGGTAAAATTACCGACTCTTGAAAATGGTATTGCCGTTATAAAGAAAGTGGGGCACGCACAGAAAACCAGCAATTTTTTAAAAATAAACTATGCGTGGAGATGCGCTTTCTTACGTGAATTTTCATGAGTTTTAGGAAGATTTTCAGAAAAAGGTTAATATTTTGGGAGTGAATATCCCATTTCATTGGATTTCTGCATTTATCACCATTCTCTTCGTCAGTGAATGCCGTTCGTGACAAGAATGTCAGAACAAAATTAAATAGCGAGTATGAGGAGATATTGATAAATGAAAAATTGAATTCACTCCGGGATCTACTGGGTTTCCCACTCCCGATAGGTGTCAATTAAAAACTAGCACGTGTTAAACTATGGGCAAATAATTAGCGATAACCATTTCCTCTATTTTTCCTATGGAAGATGATAAATTGGCGGCAGGTCTGGGACAGTTACAAACACGTGTATAGTTTCAATTTTAGGATAACATGACACGTTATTATCTCATGCCTGCTCGACGAATAGAGTTGAAACTATCAGTATCAGAGGAATTGAGATAACTTTATTCCCGAAATTTTTTCACTTTCTACAAATATTCTATCATCGTGTTTGGCAAAATAATCTCATTCTTCAAATTGATGTGAAATGCGTTATGATATACAACATCCGTTTGGTTAGCCCAATCACCATTATATACTCGACCTCTCCCCAATTTAGAATTGTTTCTATACTCTCTTTGATTCAATTAAGTATGGCGAAATAATTTTTATAAATAAAGAGTCGTTTTTTATGTAATAATTTGACAACAATTACTCGATCTCTTAACGGAATGGTTCACTAATAATGGGTCTATCATACCGATGAAAACTATCAGCGCTGAAAACTATAATGAAGCGTGAAACTTTTTTCTCTACATTTGACATCTATCAACATCAAGGATACTATTCTCGTCATAGTGAATGCATGATACAAAATTCGTAGAATTAACGAATGAATATAGATGTCAACATGGAAACTCCCAATCGTCTGACTAATGAGAAAATGGAATAAATCCGTTTATTGGGAAACTGGATTTTCAGAGACGGTGTGCAATGAGCACAAAGTTTTGATGACTCTGCATCAAAGAGGAAAACCGTATACATACGCAAGGTTAACGCTTGTATACGATCTTTAGTAGTAATATGATCGCTATCATCTTAAATCAGGTTTTTGCTTGGCAATAAGTGCATGCATCTACATTGGTCAAGCAGTTCCGTAGACGGAGTTGTAATGATAATATAGCACGTGTATTGAAATCGCGTGTCATATTTTTGAATTGAATATCTTCTCACGAGTAATTAGCCTGTGATATTTATGGGCAGCGCGGATGTACAATATTAAACTTTTTTAACGAGTCTGTTATTCAAGATACAGATAAGAAACAAAAGACGCAGAGATTTGTCGATTCTCCGTTTCATTTTCTCGTTTAGTTCATCTATGAACTTTAATTGATGATGATAATTAATGGTCCAAAAACGCCAGACGTTGGATTTTTTTGCATGTATGTATTGGATTTGACTCCGAAGATAACATTTTTCTATAAAAAGTTGTCGATCATCGTCAATCCTGAGAATTTGATGGATATTTTTGTGCAAATAAACGTGAGATTTTTTTGTATAACCAATTTGTGTTACGTGGAGAAAAAGTTTTTGTTCGAATGCTCGATATCAATTTTAGATTGACGCATTTTCTTCAGATTCACGCACAGTCGCGATTAATTTGATTCATTTGTTTCGCTTACGGGAAATACTTGATATCAAAAGATGAACAAAATTTATACGTCCATACGTAGAAAACTGCATACGCATCTCGTGCGGAAACATTTTTCCTTCGGGAAAACCAAGCTGGACGGTGCCATCGCCCACGTGCAGCTCGGTTTCCCGAAGGAAAAAATGTTTCCAGCACTCGACGCGTAATGTACTAATTCGTTGACTCCCGAGAAACATATTTATATTCTCAAAATCTCGAGTAAGAGATTTCGATTCTATTCGTGGATTGAGTTATGCAGATTATCTATTCACAATATGTATATAATGAAAATAGCGATGTGATTTATATCAGATACTCATAGTCTTTTGATGATTGCCCAGTCCCACAAGTCAGATCGGCTCCCAATTTACAACCCGTATCAAACGTGAAACTTAAAATCATCGCTGATGACTATATTTGGATATAAGATCACAAGAATGTTTTGAGGATCAATAAGAGATCTGACGATTTGATTCATACGTTTTATTTCCTTGAGTATCTTCGTCCATCAACTACATTTCTTGCGAAGGTGAGACATTGATCTTGATTCCTCCTGTGAGACAAGCAAGCAAATTTGCCAATTATACCGATAAGGTAGATCTCATCGATATTTTGACTCTATCGCTCAATTTGATGAAATTCATTAAAAGCAAGCAAATTGTCAAGTCAAAGATAATCGCACCGTACCTCATCTTGCAATCCAAAAACCTATTTAAATAATTTATACATGTTTTGGATTGGGGGAATCAAGGGGAGGTACAACCCTAATTTCAGAGTCTGACTTAAAAATTCGAGGGAGGGGAGGAGGCCGAATATTTATAAATGAGAGTTTTTTCTAAAGAATAATAATTGTGAATCTTGAGAAAAACTCTCATTCATAATCAACGCCATAGTAAGTTTTTTGGAAAAAATTTTTGACCATTTTTATTCTAGATTGTACTTTATATAACGTATCCTTCAATCCATACGATATTTTGTTCAAAACCATAAAAAATACCCTCAAAAATATTTCAGACTGATTCATGAAATTATGTTCGAGGAGTTCCATTTTTTCGGTTAGAAGTTCTGAATTCTTTCCTTGCGATGACTAGAAGAATATTAGTTTTTTCGAAAAATCATAGGAACATTTTTTGGTCTGGATCAAAAAATCTATCAATTTGTGAAAGAATAAATCGGAAGAGTCGAGTGAAATAGTATTTATCGATTCGAGGGTGGGAAGTTTGGTTTTGCTTTCGTAGTAGGACTGGTACTTTTGCATATCCGGATATCTTGATATTTTCGAATTATGCTGGATTCGAGATGTTTGATCTTTATATACAACTTTTTACCATCCGGATATCCGGATATCCGGAAAGTATCCGGATAATTTGCGGATAGTCCCAGCCCTATTTCGTAGTGATTTTCTTCGTCCCGAGCGCAGGCGTGCGGTAGAGCAGTGCTTTACGCGCAGTCGATCGAAAAACAATCACTCACCAATTATAGAATTGTATATTCGCTAATTTTTGGGGGAAAAATTCAGCTTTCCCAATTTTAATGTTTTTGATCCAAACAAAGTAATATTGCTGTGATTTAACGGAAAAATTCACAATTTTGAACTAATAAAGAGGGACTAGTCGAACATATTTCGACGAATCAGTAAAAGATTGTTTTGAGCAGGTCGATTTTTATGATTCAAAACAAATTGTCATATGTATTTAGCTATCTGATGAGGGAGATCCGATCCAGGAAATAGAAGTGATCAAAGAGGTTTTTTCGAAAAACTGACTGCGCCATTGTTTCTATCCCGAGAGAATACCTTCAAATGAGGGTCTTCGGACCTCATGATTTTTCAGGCCAAACTTGAAAATTAGGGCTGTAGCTTACCCTAGTCGAGCAATCATCCACAAGCATCACCATTCATTTGGTGATCAATTTTAACGATTTCTAAGGCATATGCGGGAGGGGTCCAATGTGAAACTTGAAACACCTAGGAGTCCTCAATTTTTCTAGTTTCTCACTGTAGGAAAATTTTGAAGAAAAACGTGAATCTTGGACAAACTCAGTGAATTTTCAACCAAGAACGATTGGAATTTATTAAATTAGCTTAAGTTCCACAGTTTTTAGCATTATACCGTTAAAGAACGATTCAAACGTGTAAAAGTAAGAATAAAACATTGAAGTTGAGCTTAACAAATCCTACAACTGCATGTGAACTAAATTTATCCTGAAATGGCCTTATTGTGGAAGTTGATCTCGAAATTCTTCAGTTCCATTATTTGTTTGTGCTCATCACTTGGAACGGTTTGATTCCTCGAAAATCTCACGAGAAATTTAGATTCTAAAATAATATTCTGCCCAATGGAGTTCATTGGATTTGAAATGGGTTTTAAGAATCAACATTGTTCACCTAATATTTTTATTTTTGCAATAATTAATATTGTACATTACAAAATTGATCGGCATGTACGAGATATCTTGTAAGATATCCCACATAGAATATTGGTATACAATTCATGATTAATTGACAATAGGGACAATACAGAGGTATTTAGTTCTTCACTATGTATGAATATCTTGAACTGACAAATGAGTTAAAGAAAAAAGTAATAAATCTTATCTGAGTTGTTCATGATCATGCGTTATAAAGAGCCCCGTAGATTATTTGTATACATTTTATAAAATAAACCATTTATCGCGACCATTCAATCAAAGTGCATAAAATGATCGAAAATCGCAACGCAGTCTTAATTCTTTGTTTCATACTGAAAATTTGGATCGAAATCTTTGAATCCTGACGAAGATTTGAGGTATAACTCTAGACGAAAAACATAGAGTACTTACTCGTAAACTTTTTGAATCACACATTCAACACGAGCAATCAATCTTTCATCATATGATAGATACAATTTGAATAACCTTGTTATTCAAATATGAATAAAAATCTATGAAGTATAATAATTTTACATTCAATCTCATGTCCACTTTTGGGAAATCGATATTTTCCAAGATTCAAATCAAGAATGAACTTGAACGTTCCGACTAAAATCAATTTGAACGAATACTTGTACCCATACAATATGTATTACAGTGATCTACAACTCCGAATTCGCATATGAATAAGCTCTTTCAATAACGAACGAATTGAAGATTTTCTTAAATATTTTTCATAAAACCTGACTCTGAGTTTATACCCCTCGAATCTATACTAATTAAAACGTACTTTTAAAATTTCGAGAGTTAACAAAAACGAATTTTCACTAGTGTTACGATAAACTAGTTCAAAAAGCATACAGACATTTCCCGAACTTCCTTTTTCGGAATGCAAATGCTTCTGCAGTATGAACACATCATCTTTTCGAAACTTTTGACCATTTGCTCCTAATCAAAATGCTTTAACAAGTTTTTCCAAGTAGATGACAGATGAGTCTCAATTCAACATTGATCAAGTTCATCCAACATTTACAAAGACCAGGAAAAAATCCATCAACTTCCCCGAATATAGCAATTTTGGTTCAGCTTCCTCAATTCTTTTTAGTAATCTTCTTTCATATTGTACGTCGTTGCAGAAATATTTTGTTGCGTAGCACTTTTGATGACTTCCATCCATCTGAAAAATAAAAAATTGAGTTTATAGCACTCGTGAATGAGAGAATCTTGTATGAAGAATAGTAGAGTAGGTCAAAGAATGGGTAAATAAAGTGAAGTATTATCCAAAATTGAAGATAGTAAGCAGATAATAGAAGAAAAATGAGAATGTAAGGCAGATATTTTGGAATGAATGGTACTCAAATAAGATTTTTGTAAAGTATGAAAGTATGCGTGTTGAACTTTTTTACCTCCCATAAGTGTAGTCACTTTCTGCTCGGAAGAAATATACGTGATTCTTGAATTGTAATTTAAAAACAAAATCCTTGTTGATTGCATCTTTCTCTGACGGCTGCGAGACTGTATACCCAAGCAATGGCAAGCTTGCAAGAGGGAAATCATCTTGATGCGATTTGTAGAAGAAAAGGCAGAAATTGGTAAAAACGACCCAAAGTTTCTGCCAACCATTACTATTCTTGAACTTCCTCAACAGGAAACCACTGAGTTGATTCTGAAAATAAAAATTTTATTTTCTGAGTGCTCTAGTTTTTGTGTAGATAACTCAGTGGCTGGATTTCCACGACAAAAAATTGATCAATATCAAGCGCCACTTTTGCAAGAACATTAATTAAAATTACAAATCAAAGGATTTTGTCAAGAGCAATTATTCCGGATGGATGAAATCAAAGTTTTACAGAGTTTTCTTGACTCGAATTTTTCGTCCGGGAAAAGTTTCTTGATGTGCTCAGAATGAAAAATTCAACGAATTTACCTGGAAAGCCCTCAATTGATCGCTATAACTGATACTCGTATTACGATGCCAACAAACATGAACAGCTGTATTACTTCTTTGGGATGCTTTAGCACCACCACAACTTGTACGATCGCTTTCGCTTCCCATGCCATCGCTCATCTCGTCTCCCGAACTTATTACTGAAGAAAAAAATGTATAAATTTAAAAACAGTTCTTCGAATGATGAATGTTTTGACAAAAATAATCGTGATTTTTTCAACTTACTACAGTTTTTAAGATCTAGATAAGGCATCTTGCCATCCACCGAGTCTATTTCAACAATGGCCGAGTTCAAATCTTCCAACCACCTCTCCTTCTCTTCCTCGTTATTTGCCGCAACTGTAAGAGATCTGGAACGATGATTATAGCCAATTAGATTAATTTCACGATTAATTCATTTTAAATCTTGTTCGTCGTCGAAGAGTTCAGTACTTACTGATTTCCAGAGCCATGGATGATGAAAGCAAAATCGGAACCTGTCTTGTTATCATTTTCTTGAATCTTCATGTTTTTCAATGGCAGTTGACCGTGAACTTTGAAACACTGAATTGGTTGAAGCGATCGGAATGTGTAGAGCAGTACATCAGAAAACTAGAAAAATAATTTAATGAGTGATGAAATATTTCGTAAAGGATCCTACGTAAAAATAAAGAAGAGACAATGATCATTGTGTCTTGAAGTTTGATGGTGATTTTTTGAGTTCAGAGCCTACACAATTTCTTTAAAACACCTGGCCTCGAAACCTTGCTAAAGTTGATTTCATTCACCAGAATTTGTGCTAGGGGTTATGAAGAATAAGAAGATTTCTGAGGTTCCAAAAAAGTGGACTCGAACAAAAGCTTCAGGGTCTTCTACAAAAAATTTTCTTTTGCCTCCACTGAGGCACTTCAAACTTTCCGTCAGGTTTTTCGGCGATGTACATCCACGAAATAACTTTACGCCACTAATTTCTATGTCATCCTCTGTAAGCAGTCTTATTCACTTTCTTCTAGTTCTACTGCATCAAATTTATTTTAGCAGATAGTAAAGAAAATTATTCTGACTACCCATAGAGGATAGTCTCAGTAGAGTAGAAGGTCACGCAAGCCCAAGAAATGGTTATCAAATATGATCATAGTATTTGATTTTTAAATGGGATATTAATCAAATAGTGTATCAACACTCACCAAAAAAAACATTCTCTGTTGGAAGCCTTTCTTGTTGTATTTTTGTAAGCAGCCCTGTCGAATGAATCGTCGTCCCTCTTGCACTAAATTATCAAATCCACTTATATCCCGCTGTAGTTCGCACAGCTGAACCAAGTTCTCCTGAAGTAATTAAATTATGAACCAATCAGTACAATTCTAATATCAGGAATCAATCAAATTTAGACATTCAAGTAGTTATGAAATAATTACGGCTTGATTGAGAACTGTCAATCCTTCAAGAAGAGTTTCACCCAATCGATCTCTCGCAGCTAAGCAATCTTCAAAGTCTGTATGATCCTTTGGATAATGATCTAATAATCCTGAAAATTTACAAAATTGATAAATAGTATTTAATAAATACTTATAAATCTCAAGGATTTTATTCATTTCTACAAGGATTGAATAAGAACTCACTATCAATAATACTGTTGTAGTGCAAAAGCCGCTGCAGAGGTTTGAGCAAAAAACTTGTAAGTGGAAGATAGCAATACTTTTGAGACTCGAATTCCCGACAAGTTTGCTCAAAATGTTTTGAAGCTCGTAACGAGAATTCATACTTTTCGAGTGTGAGCATTAGGTTCTCCAAGTACTGGTCGTACAAAGGTAACACATTCAGCAATGTGTTGTAGAGAAAATCGCCAATGTTGTGACGGGCGTTACTCTCCCAACGAGCGAGTCGTGATTCCATTTCTTGCAAACATGGTCCATGAGCATCGGCTAAAAGTTCTACTAGAGTCACCAACGAGTCACCTTCGCTCTCCGTCTCCTTAGACAGCTCTTCGCGGAACCACTGTAAAAAATGTAAATATTCCTTAGTCAAACTCATTCGTGAGGTGATAAAGCTAAAAATGGCCCGGGTATGATCGAACTAGAGCCCTCAGAACTGAATGCTATTTTAAGTTCTAATTTTTTCAAATAAGACGACCGTGCACCCCCAATTTCTCATAATTTATTCAGTTTCTCCACATTCTCACATTTCTCAGGGCGTACTCTTGTAAAATTTCAGACGATGGTTCTTAGAATTTCATATTACTTTCGTGATCCAAAGTTAGGATCAAGGTTTGAATTCATAATCCCCGATATTTTTCCCGGATCTCGAAAACGTATCACACACGTACACAAAATAAAAAAGTAGCTTGCGCGGTGAACAAGCGTCCATATTTTCGATTCAAATCAACCGTCTGAATACAAATTTGACGCCCGTTTGCTCCATGACATCAGAATTTTTGCTAGTTAGATGCAAAAGACTTTGTTTCCCGGGGTTTTCTTGACGAGGACAAAAATTCTAAAGGGTTAGCGGAAAACCGCGACGAAAGAAAAAACTTGAATGACCCGTGCAAGCGAAATTTTTTTTACCGTCAAATTGGGTAAATTTTGTACGTTTTCGTTACTTTTTATTTTCTTCGGCTCGACATCTCAACATACATTGACAAAACTCACTTCTATTAGTGGTGGAGTTACCCTATTCTCATGCTTCTTACGTAGAGTGGGGTAAGTTTGGTACATTTTTTCATGGTTTTTTCCCCTGTTTTCCATTCATTAAAATTCCGAATGCTTCAAATACCCCAATGTAACGATGGTTTCTTCAATATGGGGATATTATGTGGTCAAAATGTACCGTTATTCATCCGTAGTTCGTTCCGGTACAGCTCTTGCCAGGTACACTAACTAGACCACTCGCGTATCGTTGAATCAGCCTTTTCGGAAAAAGCTTCAATAAACGAGTACAATGGTTCACGCGGGATCTACTGTGGCTTAACACATTGTTTATGTGTGTGCCAAAAAGGGAGGATAGGTTTCGGAGCGATAGAATCATTCACCTTGCCAAATGCAGCTCTGAAAGTCATTTTTTAGGGGTGTACCAAAGTTGCACCCACTGTACCAAAGTTACGCAATTTGACGGTACTCGTGAGTATTGAAGAACAAGAATTACTGTGAAAACAGGTGTTGTCATGTTTTGGGGGTCAAAGATATGCATTTTCATGACTATTTCGATCGTATGACTATGGACTGATTTTTACCACCAAAAATTTCTCAACTACATATTTCGCTATAAAATTGTCAAAACATTCAGAATCTGTGGTCGACATTCAAATGAGGTGCAGGCCAATGTGGATTGTACGAGTTTTTGGACGAATGCATGGATCTTGTTCGTAAGCTGAAAAACTCATGAGTATTCAGCTTGTAAAAAATTATCTTCGTCAATTAGGTCTAGATCAGACACTGGCTTTTACCATCGATTCCGAAAATTCTGACAATTCTACGTCAAAATTATATGAGGTTTCAATATTTGTGGTGGTGGAAATCAGGACTATTTTGAAAGAGAAGAAAGCCCTTTTATCTAAAATTAATAATTTTGAAGAAATTATCGAAGATTATCCTTCGGATGATATTTCTATTTGACAAAATTATAAAATTCATCAAACTCGATTATTTTTGCAATAATCCTTGCTGCTCAAAAATGACGAGGAAAAAAATCTTGCACGCACGGGATATCTAAATATGCTTTTCCAACACAGAACTACTATTTGTGTCTACGTCACGGATACCTTTGAAAAAAGAGGTTTTTTGCATCTAGAAAAAATTCTAACGCGGTGGTACAAAATAGTCATCAAATTTGTGTTCATCACGCAGACCACTTTTTGTATACCTGTTTTTAAAAATACCCGTTGCGGGTCCTCAATCAGAAAAATATCCCTGCACTTGCTTGGAGATTTGAATGAGAGAATTCATTTTAATAATCGAATGAAAAAGTTGGGACTCATAAAACACCCAAGAAACAAAAACTAAGTGATCGATTCGACTAAAAATTTCACCAGTATCTTCTTCTACGACAAAATCATCTCATTGTTTTCAACTCGTCAATTATATTTGAAGCCTTGCTCCTGAAGTCTGTAATAGATTATCCAAAAAATATACTTACAACATTAATGACATCAAGATCTTTCTTGTAGGTACGCTCGGTATTGAACATCTCCTTAAAAATGAAGTAAGCCTTATCAGTTGGCCACCTTTTTGTCTTCTTAATATCTATCTGTTCATCTTGCGTTCCCAAATCTCCATTTCTCTGCAAGCTCAAAGCAGCACCTGGTGAATGGGGTCCACCACTCGATCTCGATTGAGTAATTATTGGCTGACGTTCTATCACGAGTGGCTTCAATAATCCATTTGCAATACATCTTCTACCAACTGCTGGTGAGTCCTTTCTTGTACATATTACAGGTGATTCGCGGTCTGATTCCGGTTGCGGACCTTCGCTTCGAGGTGACCCTGGTTCACCGTCCTCGGTTCCATTTGTGTTTGAATCCCTCTGCGCCTCGGCGTCTTCTGTAAGAAATAAAATGTTGTAGAAATTCGTATATTTTGATATTGGGATCGATATGTTGTAAAAAGCGTCAGGGATCTTGGACTGGAAGGATCCGAATTCGGGAAATTGAAGATATTACGGTTTGAAAGTGTGACAATTTCCTTTGGCCTGAGTGAATTTTCCATTTTGAAGATAAGGATTTTGAAGTTAGTTATATATTGTCAGTTGATAAACTAAAAGATATTTCGTTGCATCAGATCATTCCAGACCAGTTGTCCGTTTGATGATAATATTTCAATTCAAAACTTAAGGGACTGGCAAAACTTAGAATAATTATGTGATTTATGGCTTATCAAGTCATGATTTCGAGCTACAGAGCAACTTAAAACATCGAATGAGAATGTCAAAGTTGCGCATTATACCCATATCAATATACAATGAATTAAGATAAAAATCATGCTTGAGATGATTGCTATAGATTGTTGAAAAAATACTGATGATTTGATAATGACTTTGACTCATTTTTGTCAGAATCATCATCCAAATCGAGATGAGATAATGAACCAGATGAGCAAATTATAATTCTGAGCCGTGGCTATCAAATCGAGTATAGCGCACAAAAACATGAGACTTTGCATGCAAAGTTCTGAACTGCGAGGTAATATTACAAAGCCAAAATAAATATTACGCGAGACGAGCATCGCTAATAAATCAACGTTTTTCCCTGACCATACATAATTTATAGAGACGCCTGGATCAAGATGATTTATAATCTTGTCGAGGAACTGACATCAAGTAAGAACACCGACCACACGCATTAAAAATCTAACAATACTTATTTATAGGATAAATGAACTCTATATGGTCTAGAAAAGACCATTGGAGACTCAAAAAGTAATTCGATTCTCCCCAATTTGAGTAGACACGATGAAGATTTCGAATTCGAATTTCTGTCACAAGATGCCGCAATAAAAGAAATCTCCAGAACTGCTAATTTTTCGGATGAGAAATCAACAAATAAATTTCATTCTGATGAGAGTGGTGTGAAAAAATCTATAACCACTACAGGCGAGAAAATAAATTCATGGCAAATCAAAATAGTTCAAAATTTGCATAATCACCAAGCATGATGAAATACTACATTGATATGTTTTGATCTTCCTAAAATTTACTCACACATGGTATTGTCATCCAGATGACCAACAATTCCGGTATTGCGGTAAAGAAAAAGTTCTTAAACAAAATTTTCAGAGGGAAAGAGTTGAAAACAAATGTTAAAATCGTACACTAATGATAGTATCATAAAAATGCAATTTTAAATAAAAGAAGAAGGAGGCCGCAGCCAAAAATAACTTTATCCCCTGATAGTCGACTTTACAACTGATTTTCAATTAAGATAATAAGAATAGTTTACGGACTTGGAAGGATTTAGAACAACTCAAACTCAGAGACGTGGATTGTAAGTAGCTCCAAGCCGCACAAGGTACGTATACTCATTTTTTCTACTCATGTATTAAAAATTTTTTGGTTATGTGAATAATTCTTGAAAAAATAGGAAAATTGATAGATCCACCCTGACAATCTTAATTTTTTTTTCTGAGAAGGGTGGAATGATAATTATAAAAAAATAGACCCAAAACGAAAGAAAACCGAGAAAGAATTCATCAAATATATAGTCGGATCTGTTGAAATGACTTTATATATATATAATTTATTATTGTATTATATATCATACCAAGTCAGAGTATCAATGATGGAAGTAACATTAGGTATTCTACAAATAAAATTGATTCATTTCATTATCAAAGTACGTATCCCTGTTTTGTTGGATTAACTATGAAAAAACGCTTAGAGTGAAATTGAAATTCTTTTTGACAGGCTAGATCCATCATTAGAACAAGTATCACTTCTTCATATAATTTTTTTCTTCAGTCATTATTAATGATAACGCATTCGATCATTTATATCTTCCAAGAATCACACACGAAATAACTCGTGATAAGGGCGAGGATTTCAATTTTTCACAATAATATGATGAAATGTATGTGATTCACATGCATCCATCAGGTCTTTCGGCGTTTTTTTCTTTTTTTTTCTCAAATAATGTTTTTCCCTACACTAATAATCAGAGTATTGATTTTGTGATTTCATTGCCAAAGTTTCAATATGAGATCATATCGAATTTTTCATCATCGATTATGAAATTTTTGACTTCATTGGAAAAGATAAAAACATTTCACATATCATTTGTATCAAATCAAATATTTGAACATCGATGGCACGATGAAGATTCGAAATTGACAATGAGTTTTCTGTTTGGGTACATTACAATATATTTACAATCAATTCTCAAAACTCACAGCTAACAAATTTTTCTCTTTCAACATTTCACTCACCACTGTATAATAGAGACTTTTCTGATCAATGATGAAATATGAAAAAAAAAGAAACGTTATTGCTGCTTCAACTCGAATACAAAAAATTCGAAACTATACTCGCTGTCTCAAAAAATCCAGATATCATTATCAGGAAGACGCAGAGTAGGTGAAAATAGTATATTACGAAACGACTTTGATTCTTTACGCACTGCCGTAAATTTTTACCCACGAGGGTAACAACTTTACGCACTGTTGAGATTTCTTTACGCACGAGCGTCAGCGAGAAAGAATCTCAACAAAGCGTAAAGTATTACTCGAGTGTGAAAAGTTTCCGACAGTACGTAAAGTATCGAAGTCGTTTCGTAAGATATTTTTCGCAATTTGATGTGTGTGAAGTTTTTCCCTGCACACCGAAAATATTGGTCTTTACGCACTAACTTTACGCACATGATTGCGAAAATGAAATTTACATGATATTGTAGTGATTTTACGATCTTCATCCACTCTTTCTATACGATTTTATGACAATCAAATATTGATCGAATAATCAATCATATAAAATCTGGGATTAATTCCATTTCTAAAATATTTGAGATAGATAATAAATTATCAACAAGTGACTTGAAAAATTGAGAAGAAGATTCACCTTATGATCTTGTGTGCGTAGTAATATATGCTGTAATCAACTTGGATGTTTGGGCAGTAACGAGATCAAAAATAACAACTTTGGGTTTTTCAGCTATATACAGTAATCGCAATATGATTATTACTAATATTATTGTAATAATCGTAACAGTGAGAAATATAATCGAAAACACGATTCGTCTGCCCTAGACAATTCGAGAGCTCTGTACCCAAATAAGATTATCAAATTTAATGAGTGCTCCAAAGTATTCATGTTATGAGAACTACTTTTAGCATTACAGTGAAGATTTCAATGTAAATACTTGTGTTGTAACATTTGAATTATAAAATTAGTCCAATAACTACGTGGATAGAATTTTCAGAGAAGACATTTGAATTTACTTATATCATATTGGCACGCGAATACTTTCATACTTCTTGGAGCTTGAGAACATTTTTCATAAGAATAGAAACTTATAAATAAAATTCCGACTATCTTGAGAAATCCACTTGCAGGGTATATTGAGTCAAAGTCATAACGAAAACTCTGATAACATATTAACAATATTTCTGCGAAGAATTCTTGTACTGAGCACCAATTGAAATCACTTTGGAATGCTACGTCAAAAATTTTGGAGGATACGTGAGATCATACAATGTCTACATTATTTGAGAAAGGAATGGTGGTTGAGGGGCACTGAGTGAAGGAATTTTACAGTACTCAGATTTCATTAAATCAAGCATGGGCAAATTTCATTCATGCAATAAGCTTAGTTTACAGATGGAATTTTTGAATTCAATACAGGTATAGGGGGAAAGTTGAATCCATGTGCAATATTGCAATACTCAGGATATCTCAAACCAGCCATCGATTACTTCTGGAACAAAGAGGAGTTAGTGTGAGAATGAATTGGGGACTCGCAATATGGCAAATATTGACAGAAGGGCAATTTCAACCGAATTATGTATGATCTTTTCTTCGTTTCACGCACGGATTTTATGGCTCATTTTGAATTTATACTTGATGCGAGGACTCGAGAAAAATTCATAAAAATATTTTCTCATGTTGAGATTTCAAATCATATCTTTTTATAACAATTACCAATTTTATTGAAACCAAGACAGATATTATTTAGATTCAACTTATTCAAGTCACTATGGTCGATGAATCATGAATAAATGTGAGATTCAAGACTGAATCATAGTGGAAAAGTGAAAAAAATGCAGTAAAAAATTTCTATCGATCGTCTAACTGTATCCTATCAAATCATAGCCACAAATTTTTCGTGACACGCGGATGAGTTTATCGAGCCATGTGAAGGATTTTGAACATTTTGAACGATCTTTTCATTCATAACACATTAATAGTCAAAATGAAAGCAGCTCATACCTAAGTAGAAGGAATCATGAAAAGCAGCAGTGAATGGTGATTACTGTATACTTGTGCATTACCAGAAGACAGAGAGAAATACCGAATTTTTGAACTACTATCAATTTACACATGTACATTGGGCAAATTCTTGGTCGAATTTATGATGATGTAAGTTGTTGATTGAGACATTTCAGGCGCGAACCCAGGGTAGGGGTGGTTAGGGACGATTGACCCCCCCCCCCCTAAGGAAACAAATTTGCATGGGGAACATATAGTCAACCGCGCGCGCAAAATTTCGCGAATTGTCCCCCCCCCCCCCCAAAAAAAATCAATCTTTGGATCCGCCCCTGGGACACTCAAGAGTTATTACTCGAACATTATCATGAGTTTTTTGTTCTAGTATTCATTAGGATATAGCCATTTCTTTACTTTTAGTCCATCTGGACTTAAAAGTTTCATGCTGCATGAAAAAATTTCCCTTCACCCTTGGCCTTATTCAAAATATGATTCTATTAGCTGACGATTGAGCATAAGGTGCTCGAGTACAGATAGTTGAAAAGTTTACTCATTTATTGGCTCTACTGCGGATGAGAATATAACTCCCACGATAATTCAAGAAGTAAGTTGTTCGAGTAGATTATGGCAACTACAACATCTATACATTTTGCAACTTTGAACTCTAGGAAACAAGTTTATTTTTTCAACAACATTTATAGATCGATGAAGATGTTTCGTTTATTCATCACAATGGATGAGAACGAATTCCATTGGATCCTTTTTATTCTTAGACATGAAGACTTATGACAGTTTGGTTATCGTTCGTGAAATGATATGTGGTAATGGCAGGAAAAAAGTCTTAGGCAGTGACAATGATTATTATCATTGATCGACTATAACAATGAAAATCGATGCGAACGAGACTGTTGATCTGAGTTTATATTTGACAAAAATTATGGAAAACCATTTATAACTACTGGGAATTACACAACTGATTCAAAAAGGCTCTACACTCTGTACAAAGTAAATGAGATTGGGATTTGGAATGACAGTGACACGTGGCGTATGTGCTTACTTGAAAAGATGTCAGCTACAATAAAAATAAGTATGAGGTCTTATCACGGAAGTAAATGAACATATATGTTTTATCCTGACTTTCTGAAGAAAAATTACACCAAATAGTTAGAATTTCGATGAATAATCCTATGTCAAACTGTCAAAGAAGTCAGTACTAGTTGGAATATGAAATGATCATAAAAGTAGCGATGACACAAACTTGATAATCATAAAAAGAATCCACTCACGAGTTCCTATTAGTTTATGTGTCATCATTTCTTTTGAATTGGTAAAGAACTTCATTATGAGGGTTGTGACTGTCTATCATACTTGAAACAGCTATTTTGATGGTCAGGTACATCATAATCTCAACAATTGGCAACCCAGATTATTTAATAAAACAATCGTAGAAGGGGGTAGTTGAACATGGTAATAAACTACTCAGTGAAACATTTAGTGATCTACGGAATGCGCCTAGAGGTGAATCGTGAGTTGTCTAAATGGACCGAGGTGACAGCTGGTGTGCAAATTGGTACAATCTAGCTAATATTCCATTACGTGCTCTTCGAAGTTTCTGTTGGTCGAAAATAAAAGGTAGTGAATATTCCTATAGGCATTATAGCCGTAAATTTTTAGCAAAACCTGGATATCCTTCTCCGTCGCATTGTGCTATTCCATTCATCTCATGTCTAATAAGTGCAAATGGAGTATTACATGATTCTATGACCTGCAAGGTTCCTTTACAGACAGTGACGATGAAGTTGATAATCATGTTTTGAAAATGAATTTTTTTCCCAATGGAATTTTATCCTTCAGGACTTGAGAAAGAGTGTGTTTGATGATATCGATTGTCGTTTCATTCCCCTATATGAATTCATCACTAACGCAGACATTTCATTGTGGATAGATGGGTGTTGTGACCGGTAGAAATCGATTCGTCAGGTTGCGAGGAGTCGCGTGAGCCATAAAGTTTCGTACTGGATTCACTCGGTAAGGCACGTGCCAAGCCGGTGAATTCACGTATCCGTTCTGGTAGTTCCAACGGTTGTAATCACCATCACCACCACCTGTCAAGAAACACTTCATTTCTTAACTGAGCTTTCTGAAGAACTTTCTTTCGAAAAATTTTGCCTTGCATATATTTTCTCATGGTTTAGGAATATTTTTTAGGGTATAAAGAAGGAGATACGAGTGGGGGGGAGGAATTTTTGCACTTTTTCTATCGGTTATCTAAGCCAGAATCAATTTTTATTGGGCTCTAATGGAATCACACAAATCTACAGTTCAATTGGTTCAATCGAATCAAATCAATAATATTGAGTAGTAAATTTTTTTCGTCTGGAAGATTATTTTTTCGATCAGTCATATGGCAAGGGCATTTCCATTTTTATAGGGAACTGATATAGTTTTCGGGTTGCCTGCATCATACTGGCATTTTTTTCTTCCAAGATGGCCGCGGAAGGGAGTAGATTTAGCATTGGATGCATAGGGCCGTAAGTACTCGTAATATTGAGTTTTTACGTTTCCCCGGTCATCAAATGTTCACCGAATGTAAAAAGAAAAAAACTGTAATTCGATTAGACTAAATGAACCTTCAAGAAATATGCGTTTAAAGCGCATTTATTAGAAATAGCTGTTGAAAAGTTCTTGATAGCTCCTCTTTGTTCCATACGAAAATGTTTAATCCTTCTGAATTCATTTCGGCACTATAATTGGTTGGAAGTTAGTGTACTTTGCTGATACCCATGGATTTTTCTCAGACATTACCATGTTGAATCAGATAATGACAGAGACAAAAATAATACTGCCATCACGAATGAAGAGGTATGCTCTAATTATTGTTATCCTACAAAATTTATAAAATACTGAGATCATATGGGGATTTGAATCTCAAATACCTCAGTTTCGTTGTATAACATAATCTACCAACACAAGACTGAAAAAAGTCAATACTTGTGATTGATATCAATCAATACCCCGAGATTGTATCGATGTCCGCTGTCAAAATAATTTCCATGCTTAATACAAGCATCAAATTCAATCAGTTAGCAAACAGAAAAATATTATAGTTGTAAGTTTTCCTCATCTAAAAATTATCTTTAAACTGATACCTGCTTTCGATTTCATTTATCGATGTATTAATGTTGAATCTCAATCAATACAGTTCTAACGAGAATTTTTCCCGCTACCGATAACTTTGGAGCTATTCAGATTGATCCAAAATCACTCCTTGTGTTTTACGTACAACAACGTGGAAAAAAATTGATCTGAAGAATCGTTCAAGATAATAATCTTCACGTATACTGGAGAAAAAATACGCTCACCAACTTGGTGGTATCATAAAAAGTACATTAACAATTCATTCAACATTCAAGAACTATGTTCGAAAATCTTACAAAACACGTAACTTGTCTATAATTCTAGATGCCAGTATCGATAGATTGGCACATGACAGTGGTGAGTAAAAATCGTCAGGCTTCAATATGCGTCTTCATTATTGTGTTACAAGAGCCTCAATAGAGACTGATCAATATTTGAGAGGTTCGTTTCATTCTTCGATGAAGTTTACTTGAATTTTCGGATTTGACTAATTATTCTTGAATCACAAGCTTCATAATCACACAGTCATTTTGATTAATCTGCAAAATTTCTATTATAACTCTCAATACCAAAGTCTGACAACTTTCAGCTGGATTACTTCTTTCATTGTATGACAATATCGAGCAATTTTACAACACACCCAAAAACAAGCTAAGGATTAGGGATGTATTTTTTTTGAGGGTATAAAAGTATCTTTAATAAAAATGGTACAAAGTCTAGGCATGTAATCCGCGGTGAAAGAAGTTGGGCTTTGGAATAGTTAGAGAAATCGATCAGATTTGCCATTTCATGAATCTAGCAAGAGTAGGTTCGTCGGTTCAACCCTGGATTTTCTTAAAAAATGTCGAGATATATTCATTTTACACCACGTAGCCGATTTTATGAGTATTTTTCTCACGAGATCCATTCACTTAGCACCGTCGAATGTACATATCAATATTAACAATGGAAGTTAATCATTTCGGCAATAAGTGCTGAAGCTCAACCCCATTTTGTTTACTTATGAAATACGGATCTTGTAACAGAGTGAGCTTAGTATTTCATCACTCTATATTATGAATTAATTTGATATTATACACAAAATTTCATATCCACTACTAAGAGAAACAATGGCACTCCTGAATTCATGGATATAGCTCCATCGGATTGCATCACCAGACGTTTGAGGTGAACGGATATTTTGATTGTCAATCTCATTCAATTTTCTTCATCAGACGCATCACTCTCACCCGAGCCTCATTTCAATGATTTTTCATTAATTCAATTACTAGGGAAAGATTGAATATCAATTCCATGGATATTCGAGTGAATGCACAAAGACCCCGCATTTTGGAAGATTTGCATCGATAAAAGATGAACTTCCTTTCGTTTATCGATAACAGAATGCATGTCAACAGTCTTATGCACACACTAAGACTCAGAGAATCAATTCCTTGATAATTCAATTCCAACCGGACCGTCAACTCTCCATTTACCATATCGAATCACCGATTCAAAATTCCATTCATTCTACACGGTCTGCCAACAGTTGGCTTATTTACTCATTTTCAAACATTTTCATCTTTCGGATTTCCATCATTGTGGCTTTAATGCTTCAGACCCCTTCATCGGTCATCTGGCTTTCCTGTGACGCGCTGAAATTCATCCTCATCTTCATCGTCATCTTTGATATCCAAACTAGGTTCTGGAAGCAGTGGAGGAGGAATCGTGGCTACGTCAAAACTGGAATCAGTGCTAGAAACTATCTGACCGTCTTTGATTTCCAAATCAACTACTACTCTATGACGCCTTTGTTGTTTCTTTCTTCGAAAAGCTCTTTGGCCTCTATCTGGTGTATGTCCAGGACTATCCATACTGGATGATGTATCACCTTCACTCTGAGGACTCCTACCCGATGGATAAGGCAATGTCTTTGTTCTTATTTGGGCTTTTATTTGCATAGGAGGACTCGAAGTCGTCGATTCTCCACTCAGACTAGTTGTTGAATAGTAAGATGAAGACTTTGCTCGAATAGGAACTACAACTGGTCTCTCAGTCGATCTGGTACCACTTAGTCTTGGATCCTGGACTGGATCCGATCGAGCTCTTCCAAATCTCCGAGAGCTTTGAAAATCCCCAGACGAAGCACGATGTTCCTCCAATGACCACTCATCATCGTTAGATTTTGACCTCGATGTGAATGGAGCATAACGCTCATGCATATCTTCAGAACTATCACCTCTCCTTACATCGACACGGACTGAATCTCCAGTACTATAGCGCATTGCTGGGACATTATCGTACAATTGATCTTCATCTTCTTCTGGAATGGGTCCAGGTAAATCGATAATATCTGGCAATATGTTGGAGCTCCTTCGAGCACATTCATCATATTCATCTTGGGTAGTAGCAATCGGTGGTTCGGCCCCAGTACTACGCCTTGCCATTGTATTTTCTTCTTCGCACGATTTGGAGGGCATCTCATCGAATTGATGCTCGACAAACCTTCGAACTTCATCGAATTCGTAGTCTGTATCTCCAAGATTCCTTGCTTCTTCTGCGAACTGTGATTGCTCACGTTCATCTTCACTATTATCTGGAAGGCAAATGTTGTCGACGATTTGGCATTTTGAATTCGGCCTCATACTCGTCCCACTCTTTTCCGAAGTAGTAGTGTCACTTTGGCTCTTATCTCCGCTGACACTTGAGAAAAACTGTTGAGGAATGATTGTTGTACTACCTGACCAATCGGATATGGAAGCCCCCAGCTCAGCCAAAGAGTTATCATCGGATTTGGTTCCTGAGTACTGAGCAAACTGTCTCACAGTATTGGTCGAACTAGACCATTCAGATGTAGACAAACCCATCGACGTATCTTCGCTATGAGAAGGATCTGTGATATGCGAATTCGATCTGGGCCTCACAACGACTCGAACAGTCCCATCCATAGTCGTCGACGAGCTTTGGTTATCTTCAAGTAAAGTTGACTGTAAATCGTCATGCAAAGTTTTATTCTCATCACTCGAATCGCTATTTTCAGCGTCATGCTCTTTCAAAGTTTCAGTGCTATCGGTGACAGTCACTTTCACTGCTTCTTCTGGCTTTATTTCCATATAAAATGTTTCCACATGGCTTACACCTGGTGTTTCAAAAATTTGTGAGCTTGGAGGGGAAGGCCAATCTTCAGATGATTGTAACTGCAATTTAGCCTTACGAAATCTTGGAGATTCTTCATGACCTTCACGACCATATACATCGATTGGAATATCAGGAAGCTCAGAAGAAGTTCTACGGTCCTCTGACATAGATAGTTCAATAGCTGCTGAAGGTGGATCAGAAGACAACGACGGTTGATGGTCACTAGAAATCAGAGATTCGTCATCGAGGCTCGGAGAATTTGAACTGGGTTTAAAAGAGTCTTCCAAGTCACTCCTATCCTGCTCTGAAGTTGTTGAGCGCTCAGATATCCTTGATAGTGTTCGTGATAGAGAAAATGCTCCATAACTAGCTAGGATTTCAGGTCCGATCGGATAAGCAAATCCTCCAGGTATATTCACAAGATCATCTTGGAAACTATCTTCATTCAAAACATTGCTGTCCTCTAATTGTAACTGTTGCTGGCTATCGTCATGAGGGATCCAGCTCTCTTCCAAACTTGAACTTCCCGAACTTTCAAGAGGGAATGGTCTCCATGTACCCATTTCATGCCTACGAGGCATATGCGGTATTGAACTACTGCTGCTCTCATCTTCTAAAGAAGCTTCCTTACGAGCCTCTCTAATCAAAGCAATTTCGCGACGATCAACTATTGGCTGAACTTGACCAATACCAAGTGGTCGAGCTATCGAACACGAACTCGAATCTGGATCCTCTCGATCTGGTGTCCAAGTGGTCGTCTCCTCACTTCTCGAACGTTCAGTGCTAAGTCTTTCTTTCCTGTCGACGCATAATCTATTATCATCAGAATCTCCCGATCTCGGAAGCATGTCATCTTCTGGGAGGTCATCGGTCCCATAATAATCGTCTCTTCGCATCTCTGAATATTCTGGAGTTAGTTCGACTTCGACCAAAGTCTTTTCGTCCAT